>JAZFAV010000009.1:6466666-7188333 GCA_037954035.1 Rosalia funebris
AATTTACTGGTTGCTTACTCATTCAATAATTTGATCTAGAATGTTCGGAAATCTGAGTGAATCCGAGGATATATGTATTCACATACGTGATATTCCAATATCTTAGTGGTATAGCTCAGGCTCAGCAGGTAAATTCCTGCTGTTAAGAAATCGTTACAATATTTTTATATTTAAATTCTTCCTTAACTGTATCCTATTATATTGTTATATTTGTTGTAAATCTACATAAATATATATGTAAGAGTCAACATACATGTTATCAAATGTAGTTACTAAATAACGATGATACTAATCTATTAATAATTTATTAAGATGGCATTATATCTTTAGGGCAGTAATTATTTTATCTAATGGGCAGTGAAGTACATGCAATTAATAACATTAAACGAAGCATAGATTATATACTGCTTTTACTTAATACAAATTTCGTCAAATAAAATTCTTATTCTAGGTTTTTATAATCAAATAGTTTCATAATGCACGCAAATGTATCTTTTGTGTACACTCCAAATATTTGGCAAATTATTTTAAAGTTCTAATTTTAACACAATTTAATAAATTACTATATTTATTTATTACATATCTATTTAATAATACCTATTTAAAAAAACTTCACGAGATTATTATTGTTACTGAGAGATTGTTAATTATTCTGCCTTTTCATTAGTACCTGAGGATCTGTCTACTAGGCAAAAAAATTATTTCATCCCTTGTTGTGATATATCCTTTGGTCGGATTTATTATTCTCGACAAAGGAGGACACTAAAATTAAGCTACAAGCCATTAATTTTAGCATTAACTAATAAATATAATAATCAAAAAATCATCCAGTGCATTCGCGAAGATATAACTTTCATATATTATTTATTTACAGTAACAAAGGTACTACTCAAAACTATTATGTTAAATTCAATAAATCAAGTAGGTAACGTTGCCATAATTGTTAGAAATAATTAATGTAAATGCTACATTTATTAAGGGTTATATTAAATCTGTATATATCCAACAATAAAACTTTAAAAATTTACATACTTTTCCTAGAAATAAAGTAAATTCTTCGGATTTTACAGTAAACTTGACTTTCAACGATTCGGTGATCATCCTACCAGTTTGTGAAGTGCAGTTGAAAGAATTTCCTCCAAGCAATCTTTGCATTTCTTCTGAGGAAATTGCCACCGAAATGATAAGACTAGTTTAATGACGACTATGGCATTACTCCCTAAGTAATATTAATTTAAAGAATTTAGTGTTTTGGACCACGATCATGGCATTCTACCATTTCCTAGAAGTATTGTTTGCTGCAAATTATATAAGCACTATAGAAATAAAAAATATAAATAATACTCAATTAGCATTTAACATTTTAACTAGATGATTATTGAACATGAACCACAGTGGCGAGTAATTGAAATCAATTGCAATCCAGTTTTGCTATCAAATTAATAAATTATGTGTCATCAGCAATCAATATCCACAGATCGGTCTCAAGAATAGAAGGTACGTAACTCAGATTTCGTGCAAATTCAGTATATTAATAGAGAGTTATCAAACGAAAGCAGAGAAAGCTGGTTACTTTTCTATCTACTCCTTTTGAGGTTTAAGCGGTGAAAATTTACTCTCCAACAATACATTTTTTAAAGATTATCTTATTAATCTTATTAAACAGTAAATATTGATAGTGATTAATCCAAACAATTAAGCCCTCAAATGATTTCAAATAACGTCGAACTAAAGGAGGGTTCGCCTTACATCCCAAGTCACATAGAGGAGTATTTATTGCTTCTTTAAGTCGTTTACCAGGAAAAGTTTGACAAATAAAGTTTTGTTTTATTTCACTGTAATGCGCTTAATTGACGTAAATAGAAACGATAACCGCTGTTCCAGAATAGTCTATTTCGATTGATTAACTAACTGTTTAGAAATGAAATATTTCTATTCTTCCCATAGATCGTTGTACGACCATGGATATATTGATATCCACATGTTAATTCTCTGTATACTTTGAAAATTGTCGGATTAAGTGCATAAAACGAGTTAAACAAATGATTCAACAACAATTACAACTAAAAGTAGTACCCATATATATATAATCTAAATTGTACTCGATATAAGTTTCAAAATGCAAGTAAAAATTAAACTATACAAATTGATTTCTATAGTGGCAATGAGAGGCTATCATAAACTCAAGCTTATTTTTAAAACTACCCTCTACTAGGAAACTAAACTATTCTATTTCTCTAGAGCATGTAATAATTTCATATAAATGATACATTGATCAAAAGCATACTTTTATCTTACTTGATATTGAATAGAATAGACAATTTCAACATTTTCCTGCAAGTCCTATTGTGGGTACAATGGAAGTATTTATAACAACTGCCAAATCGAATCTACTGCGCCTCAATCTTCCTAAAAGTAAAAGCGAAAGTTATAAAATAATAAGTAGGCACTTACATATTGTAAGAGAGGCATCAAAACTTTAGGTTGTTGTTTGAACGTATATATGTAACATCAAGTGACTTAATAAATAAAGTATTTGCTAAAGTTTCAAACTATGAAAAGTTGCCATGGTGACATCAGACAACTCTGTTCATCAAGTTTTCTCTTTATACGTTGTCTTTTGTACTGTATTAAGGTACACGCCTCTGCAAAACTATGAATTCACATTCTTATTTTTATTTTTCAGATTGCCAATGAAGTCTTATTGAAGATAGAAATTGCATAGGGCCGTCTGGAAACTTTGTTCAATCATGAATCTAGAATCGTGTATAGGTGAGTTTTCCATATCTTGTGTTTAAAATAATTTGTGGGCTAGTTTTTACATATGCTATATGGTAGTATCAGTATAAATGAGAAATATTTTTCTATATCATTTCATATATACAAATATTGTGAATATGTATTTAAGTATATTCTACAGTCCATCAAAAGTTTGCAATACTTGGTGTTTGCTTTTTGTAAGTAGAGTTTCATAACTTATTTATTTTTGAAAAATAAGAAAAATAAACTCAATATAAGAGAATAAGTGATACCTAATAAATAACCATTGCTTGAAGCACCATTTATCTGCAATAATTGTTTTACATAAGAAAAAAATAAGATAAACAAAGGTTTTTAATCTGTCAAGACCATATTCTACACATTATGTTGTCCTTTAAATGAACTATTGTGTTACCCCCAATTTCTTTAGTAAAACAAATCTATAAATTTTAAGAAATTGTTAAATAAATCTTATGAAATAGGCATAGTGTTTGCAACATTATACATCACTTAGGTGATATGGATTATGGTTGGATGAACAAACAATAAAATATTGAAAGAAATTGTTAATATGTCAAACTATACAGCTGAGTTAGTAACCATGTTAGAAATGTGAAAAACCCTCTGGAATTTAGTCTCAGACTGCTACAATTCGACGCCTCAGTTCATCAACACTTTCAATTGAAGGTTTTATCGTATTGTGTACTGCTCTTTCCATAGTCCTTCATAGGTTTTCTATCGAGTTAAGATCAGGACTTAATGCTGGCTGTAACAGAAGGTCAATTCCATGCTGTTAAAATCAGTTTTTGTGGACCTTGCAAAATGAATAGGTGCATTACCCTGTTGAAATATTGCACCATCATCTTCGGTAAGGGTTAAAAATGGTAACAGGTCATCCTCTAACAGGTTTTGATAAAGAGTAGCATTCATTCTGCCATTTACAACTGACAGTTGGCTTTTCATACCATTTTTCATGACGTTATTATATGGGCAGCTTTGAACGCCCATACCATAACTGTTTAAGGTCTTCTTTACACAATTTTTACTTATTCAATTTCGCTTATAAAGGATTTGTTCTTTTGAAAACAAAAAATTTTAGTATTCAAATAAACGATAACAATTCTTAAACCTTTTTTCAATATTAATAATTTAATAAAGACAATAAAGCGAATAAATATTTGTATAACATATAATATACAAGAAGTATAAATATCTAACATACGAGATGGTACTTTAGACTTTAACGTCTGAACAATATAAAACTTAGGTAACATTATGTAATGTGTTAGAAAAATTTGTGCAAAAACATCAGTTGATAAAATGTCAGTATCGAAAATTTATTAAAATCAAAGAAAGAAAATTCTTTTAGTTTTTACATCTTTTAATAACCTTCAAAATTACATAGGTATTAAAGCCTGGTTGTACAATGCTAGCAATTTCGTTGAGTGGCGAGTAATTTAGTACGTAAGTAAACGTGTCTGAATGACAAAATTTTAGTTGAGTCGATTAATTTTATTTTATATTTTTGGGCGAGTAAGGCCCCCACCATGTATCACTGCATCGTGCTTCATTCACTAATAAAGTGCGAACCTGTTCATTTTAGTCGAGTTCATTAACTGCCGCAAAAATGTCGTTTCGTTGGAGGGAAGATACAACTTTGAAATTTATTTCGAAATATTTACCATGAGTGTCTTATGGAACGTTAAATCCCCACTTTATAAAAGCCATATCAAGCAATCTGCGTATGTTAATTTTGAAAATATAATGAACGTATCTGGATTTGGTGAGGAGATTAAATTGAAAATAAAAAATATGAGGTTAGTGTCGAGTTTTTTATTCATATAAGTAGTTATTACAAGTAGGTATACAAAATATTCTATATTATTTTCTTTTTGTCCCTCTTTTTCAATTTCTTTTCAGATCGACCTACTTGCAGGAGTTAAAAAATTCCGGCGCCGGGACTGTCTACATTCCTTCCATACACAGTTTACATTCTTTCAATAAAATGGTTCAGTTTATTAGATGGATCCCTACGAAACACTAAAATAATTTTCAGTCATTCTTAAAGTTGGGCAGCATTCTTTAGGATCTTCTATTTCTTTGAGAAGAGAACTAGTAGCTCCCAGTTCATGTCTTCTCAGAATCCATTTTCGTACCCATAGTTTTTTTATCAAACTAATTTCTTCTTCCACTTCTTCTAAAATAGCAATTGCACTAAGCTTTATTAGCTTATTTACTTTGTTGCGTTGCCTGTTCATCTTGCAATATATTGCTCACTAATGTACTGTACACGACTGTATTGCGAACACGTTTTGGTCAGTTCACAGACGTTTAGTTACTAAATTACTCGCCACTCGACTAAATTAGGTTTAAGCATAAGGCCTCTCGTCCACTGGGAGCGGAAAGCTGCGAAAAGTTGCGAAGTCGAGTTCGTGTGAATTCGTCCGAAATCGTGCGAACGATCCAGACACATAGTTTTGAGGGGGACCGCGTCCACTGAGTCCGTATCGTTCGTGAGTCTTCGTCCGTACAGCGCCGAACTGCGAACCGATCCCATCTTGTTGGGATTTAGTTGCGAACGAGAGCGAAGAATACAGGAATACAGGGTAGAAATGGACTGAAAAGTTGACATTGCTTGTTCAGGAAAGGAAATATCTGTGAGACCAACGGGAAACAAACTACCACATGCGGAATGTACAAAAACAATTGTGGAACGAGGTGTCGATGGAAATGAAAATACCAGATAGGTGTTTTATTATTAATTTTATTTTATTCATAAACAGATAGTCCTTAATCATTTCAACAGTTAGTAGTAATCATTTTACAAGTAAAATAAAGGAAATGAAAAAGAATTCCTATTTTCTAACTGGATCTGTTCTTTACAAAATAAGTTTTAAAAGTTTCTCTTACTTCACACGCTCTCGAAGCAGTTCTATTCTGACCTGTAGTAGCAAATCTATTGTTTCTATTACTCCTTGAATCATTATTAATTGCGTGAGACTGAAATGATGCCAACCCTTCTTTATCTATAATTGTGTTGTGCAATAAGCATATACATTTTACAATGACATCTGCTCGTTCTGCGGTTACCTCTAATGATTTTAGGAGTATACGCCATTTATTGCTAATCATGCCAAATGCACATTCCACAGTTTGGCGTGCAAGTGACAAGCGTTTGTTAAAAATGTCTTCATCTGGCCCAGTACTTCTAGCAGGATAAGGACGCATTAAAAATGGTTTTAAAGGATAACCTTCATCACCAATTAGCACGTAGGCCCTACTACACCTTGGAGGACTATAGAAAATAATTTTGTATAGTTATAATATAATGTACCAGAATGCTGCGGACATTTGACTCTAATGTGCTTCCTGTCGATACATCCCACACAATTTGGAAATTTCCATTTCCTCCAAAATTTTTTGGATATTTCATCAACCTCTTCATCACAAAGAAAAGCCATATGCCACGTATCTGGTGAAGTATGTAACGAAACGTGTCGCTTTTCATGCGAAATAGTGGAAGAAGTGGATTTCTTCTCTCTCCAAATCACTCCACAATTGAGAACATTCTCCAAACTGTAATATTTTCAAAAGAATACTGTTCACCCAAACTTTTCTTCTGTGGCGTCTGTGAAAACGTTTACGAATTAGGGGTGATGTTTCAAGAGCAAGAAGTTCGCCGTTAGACAAATCGTCAAATCGAATCTCCATTATGTACTGACGAATTCAGTAGCAGTGTACGAAGAGCTCTCGCACGATTTCGGACGAATGTTCGTCAGAATTCGTCAGTTCGCAGTTCGCAACTTTTCGGTTGCAGTGGACGCGAGGCCTAACGATACCATACGATAACGTGCATACGATAGCATAGCATATAGAATTTAGTAAGTATATAGAGTTTATTCCCATGGAAATACGTTTTACTGAACATATTTATAATATAACCGTAGTAAATAGATAACATTGTAATTCCACATCGTAATATCCCTCCGTTTTGATTTCACGAATATGTATTTTCATGATTTTAAACAATTAATGAAATAAATTTATAACATGACATTAATTAGCATCATGCATTTATTTTAATTCATAAACATGTAATATAAATTAATTATATTCTGACATTTCATATGAAATAAAAGAATGATTCTGTAATTAAATCATTGTTGTGCGTACGCAGTTAAGAGAACAAAACTTAAAATCTTTTTGTGTAACACACGAGGGGTGACGATGTAATTAAATAGGCACTTTAATATTCTCTCCAGCCCCTAATCTCATTTCACGTAATTTTTTGATGACCATGTAGCGTATGCTGTTGATGTCAGCACGAACAAAAATATGTAAATGCGTTTACCTCAGGCGACTAAATTTTTATTTAAATCACAGGTGAAAACGAAATTATATGCCGACTTTTAATTGAAATGTTTTGAGTTTCTGAAAGTATATATAACATTATCTCCTGGTACGTTAATATCTAGTAATTGTACAGGGTTATCCACATAACATTCTACCCCCTTAACTGTTCTATTTTTTGAAATAGAAAAAAGTGGTACCTAATATGAAAGTTATAGGAAATTTTACTGCGATCTCAGACATGTATTTAGAAAAACAATGGAAACTGGTGTTTCAGAGATCTAGACCAAACTTTTGTATAACAATATAACATACATATTATATCTTTGCTCTAGTAGTTTGCACAGTACCGCCCTTTGAAATATCGAATATAAAACAAAATCAAGATCGCCATAGAAAATTTGAAACAATAATTACGAGAATTATTATAAACAGAGTTTGATTTTGACAGCTTGTCTGAAGTGTTAGTTAGTAGGTCCTGACCTGACTCCACTGAATTTCTATCTGTGGGGCCCTTTGAAACATCGGGTATGTACGGAAAGGTCAAATAACGTAGAAGAACTTAGAGAAAAAATATGTCGGGAGATCAGAGACTTAAATGAGACTAGTATCTTGGCTTACAAACGAAATTTGTTAAGGAGGTATGCTCTATGTATTGCACAAAATGGAGGTATTATAGCATCTTCTATAATTTATAATTATAGTTTTTAATAAAATGTTACGTTCTATCCAGAAATATGCTTTTTAATATAACTATGATAACATCAAAAGTGAAATCTAATTTAAACTGTCAAACTCTGCTTATAACAATTCTCGTAATTATGGTTTCAAATTTTCCATGACGATCCAGATTTTGCTTCATATTCGATATTTCAAAGGGTGATACTGTGCAAACTACTAGAGCAAATATATAACATGTATGTATTGTTGTAATCGGAAAAGCACGCAGATTTAAGAAAATAAACAAGATGTTCGATTTAAAAAACATAAATTTGGTCTAGATCTCCGAAACGCGAGATTAGATTGTTTTTCTAAATACATGTCTGAGATCGCGGTAAAATTTCCTACAACTTTCGTGTTTTCCATTTTTTTCTATTTCAAAAAATAAAACAGTTAAGGAAGGTAGAATGTTATGTGGATAACCCTGTACATTGCCATTGCCCAGGCAAACACAGTCAAAAAACTAAATATTTTCAGAATGTATTTTCCTTTATTTACGCAACATTGAACTATACAATGAACAATTTCCAACAATATTTGACCTTATTCATACTCCGTATGAATGAGGTCAAATATTATATCCTTAATTTAAGTATTATCAGTATCCTGGGAAAAGCCTGGGACCTTCCATGTAGCAATAAAAGCAGTAGACTATTTTTATATGAGCACCGAAATATTACAGGTTTCTAAAATAGTGTTTCGCCAACCAAGTTTTCATTATCGGGAGATGATTGAAACTGTTTTTTTAATTATCACTATATAAATAAAACATCTTAAAAATAACACTTTTTCATTTTCACTTTCTGAATTGTTGTTTTGGTTAGCACTCATACTTTTACTAATTTTTGTAGTTATCCTTAAGTTATTTTGATACTAAAATATTAACTGTTCAATTGTAAGTTATAATAATCATAGAAATATTAATATATTCGGCGAAAAAAAGTGAAATTAAAATATAGAGAAAATAGAGTAGAGAAAATATATATGTCAAGAAAAAATCGATTGGCTGCCATTTGGATCGGCCATTCTGAACAACGAGAAATAAATTAAATATGAAAATACCTTCAGAATGAGGTTTCACTCCACCCAGTCCTATATAAAGAGGTTTCAATATGACGCCCAACTTTTGGCGAGATATTAAAACAATATTAACGGCCTAATTTTGATCATTAGGGTTATCATTGCATAGAAAGGAAGCATTATTCATGCCATATTATGCTATTAATGTAACTGTAAAAAATTTAAGGAGGACATTTTGGGATTATATTAACCTCAAAAGACAGTAACATTTTCTATGATATATATTTAATAAAACGTTTTTGGCAGTAACAGATTGTTTTTATAAATCCTATAGTACGAGCCCAGTCGCATATGAATTGGCCCAAGCGCAAATAAGTTACGAAATCCTATTTTATACAGAGATTTTATTTAAAAGAAACAAACTCAAAAGTTTCGATTAACTATATTTGATACTTGACAATATTAGCAATAAATTAACAATAGTACTGCATAACTGAAGTGTATACTTTGAAAACGTAAGCACAAAAGCAAAACTATGTTTGGCGCAAAGTGAATTGGCCCACAATAGCAATAAGCTGCGTTTGGCCTAAAATCACGTTTGCTTTGAAACCAGGCAAAAATAAAACTGCATCGTTTTCACAGTCATTGTTGTAGCTGTTAGAGGTTAAGTTGTAAAAATGGTTTGTGGAAACCCACTCTCTGAAGATCTTATAGTTCATAATTAGTGCCCACAACGATGGAGTTTCAGAGCGTAATATCGCTAAGAATTTTAAAATTTCTCGTTATACAGTGCGAAATATCATTAGTTTATTTAAAAAGGAGGGTAGTATAAAACCACAAATTAAAACTGATAGGATTTGAAGTCTGTGTTGGAGACACCAGAAAGAGAATTATTCGTCTGCAGGGTAAAGAATATAATTCTGATTGTTTAGTGAGGGAAGTCAAATTTCCGACATCCATCATAGATTGGGGGTGTATGTCCTCTCAAGGAGTAGGGCGCCTTCGGGTAATAGATGGAACCGTAAATGTTCAAAAATATAAAATGATTTTGCAAGAGGAATTATTGCCATCCATTGAAAAGTTACAGTTGCCAGGAGGAGAGTATTATTTTCAACAAGAGCATCCTGGCACATAGCAAAAACTGTTACAAAATGGCTTCAGGAAAACCACATTCCCATGATGGTATGGCCATCAAGCAATCCAGATTTGTTGCCGATTGAGACACTCTGGCATGAAATGAAAAAAAAACTTCGAACTGCCCCAGTTCACACAGCTAATAAGTTGAAAATATAACTTAACGAAATTTGGAATAATTTCACGTCAGAATTTTGTAGTAGTTTAGTACAAACCATGCGACGGCGAATTGAGGCAGTTTTGAGGCGAAAGGTAGATTGGTAAATGTTAGAAACTTCATGGGCCAATTCTTATGCGCTAAACATAGTTTTACTTTTGGCCTTACGTTTTCAAAGTATGCAATATTGTTGATAATTTATTGCTAATATTGTCAAGTTTTATATCAAATATAATTAATCAAAACTTTTGAGTTCGTTTCTTTAAAATTAAATCTCTGTCCAAAATACGATTTGGTATGCTGCTTACGCTTGCGCTTGGGCCAATTCATATGCCACTGGACTTGTATATATGAGCTCTACGTTATAAGGATGTTCTATTAATTAACATCTTCCTTCTTAAAGCGCATGTATGAAGATGTATTATGATAAAAAAAAACGACATTAATTTAATATAACATTTTGAGCACATAAATCTCCTTATAAATACTGTCCATTAGATGAAATGCACGTATCATAATGGGATTTTCACTATTCGAAATATTTTTTATATTTTTCTGAACTAATGCTGCTAAGTGCTTCTGGCGATTTTTCTGAGCCTGTTCTACGCCCTGCAAAACGATTTCCCTTTAGATTATTCTTTATTCTTGGGAATAAGAACATGTCGCAGGGGACTAGGTCGGGCTATTAAGGGGATGTAAAACCTTTGTCATGCTGTTTTTTGTCAAAATCTGGTTTATTTGCAACGCTGTACGGATAAGCGCGTTGTCGCAATGAACAAACCAGTCTCCCGATTTCCGCAATTCAGAAACGTTTCTTCTCACTGCCTCACGCAATAATTTCCAGATAGTAATTTGGTTCACTATGGTGCTCTGAGGAATAGATTCAACGTAAACTCCCGTGATGCCGAAAATACAAAACATGGGCACATTTGATATCACATGCCGTACTTTTTTTGGTTTGGGCGATAAAGATATCCTCCACTGGCTGGACTGCTGTTTTGATTCGGAGTCATAGCCATAATCTTAATAGTCATCTTCTGTGATGACTTCAAACAAGAAATCAGACTTATAAAGATATTGTTCATCCAGTAATACAACGCAGCAAAACGCGTTTTGATGCAAGCGGTTATATTGACCTTATTGATTGGCCAAGCTGTTAAAATAATAACCCCACCCATTCTAAATTATCTTACCATTGACGATATTACAAGATCAATTAAAAATAAAACATTGGTACATCATCTCCTTTCCATGTCATTCCCAGGCGGTGGAAAGGTGTGTCAAATTAGCGACTGAGGCTGCACAAAATGTGATTGGCGTCAAAGTTAGAGATGGCCCCATTAGAATGACTCTTAAATCTAAGGAAGCAATGCCAGCATTTAACACGAAAAAATAATTTAATCAATAAAAGCTTAAAGTGATTGGTGGGTGAATCTCGCGTAACAGTCACCTACGCGTGGTAAGTTCTGGGTTAATTAGCCAAGCGACGAGCGAGCTTGGATCGTATACGAGCTTCCTTTAAACTCATTTAAGATCGGCTGGTGACAATTAATTTTTTTCAGGATTTGCCCCTATTTTAAGGGTGCATAACGGACAAAAGATATTTTTTTCAAAAAAATCAGGGTAATAATTAAACTGCAGTACAACTTTTTTCATTATTAGAATTAAAAATATAAAAGTTGATATAGGACAATTGATATCTTCGCTTCGCCTTAATGATGAATGCTCTCCAGTGAAACTTTCCTTGTTGAAGACCTACAAATTTAAAAGATGCCTTCTTATAAAAGCACAACTGAACAGTAATAGGATATTAGTTTTCTCTTGTCATATTTGTTTGTAATGTATGAATATATCTCTTTTCATTATTTTTGCTCTTTAATTTTTTTCTATGAATGTAATACCACTAGATATGAAGATGAATCATAACATAAGTATACAAAACTCACAGTACTTGCAATAACATCGGTTATAAATAATATCATAAATCAATTTGTCAGACAGTGCAAAAATCTGGTACCAATATTTTAATAATAAGTTTAAAAAAATCACTTCAAAAAAAAGTAACAACTAGAAAACAAGAAGAATGTTTTCTAAAACAATTTAATACTTATTTGTTGTTCCCTTTAATGTAATTGAGAAATTATTGTTTATTACGTAATTATTATTAATTGTTTTATATAATTTTAAAGTCGGTGCCATACAGTATTAGTAATGAGAATGCCGGTCCTCGGCAATTTTAAACATAAACTCGTTGTTATAGTAGCAAGGTATATATTTTTTTATGTTTTAATTGGCACCAACTTCAAAATTATATGAAACAATTAATAATAATTACATAATAAACAATAATTTCTTAACCAATACCAATTAAATTAAGAGAGGACCACCTTGGAGCCATACTGAACCCAACGCAAAAAGAATAATTAAAATCGGTGGTTTAAAAACACAAAAGTTATACCCGAACATACATAAATATATATATATATATATATATATATATATATATATATATATATATATATATATATATATATATATATGTATATATATATATATATATATATATATATATATATATATATATATACAAGAATTGAGAACCTCCTCCATTTTTTTAAATTGGTTAAAAAGTTAACCTGTTTAAAGAATTTAACATTTATTTTAAAAATACTAGAAACAACAACTATCTTTTCTAACTAAAGGAGTAATTACTATAGCAAAACAAATACACTGAAAATTAATTTATTGAGAACTTGAAGACTAAACCACTGAGAGTACAATCTAGCACGGAATTGTATAGATTGGTCATTTCGAATTATTTCTGGCACATATATTGTTTGTACTGTGGTCTGGGTTGGCAGACTGGGACCAGTATTCGTGATGTCCTTGTTTTCTTCTCAGAGTCCCAACTACTCCATTGGGACTTTGAGAAGTTACCTTGCTCAGCCGAAGGAAGGCCATTATGTGTCTGAACTTTAATTGGGTTTATATACTACGAAGAATGTATATAAAGAGCAAAAGTAAAATTTAAAAATATAGCTCACTTTTTTATAATTAGAACGTTAACTATGAATCTTGTCGTAGTTAATGTATATCTAATTACAATAATAAAATCAACCCTTGAGAGAACTTTGGGTGGTCCCTGTGTGTAGCATTAGACAGCAGAAATACAGTAATTTTGATTGTAATAAGTAATGAGTAAGTGTTCCCTGAAATGTTGTTGGTCTCAAATGGTCGTGTCCATTCATTGACCAAGAACGAACTAACTCTAAAATTAATTAATTACTGCCTATATTTGAAGCACACATATTAAAAGTAAGACATCATTGTTTGTCAATAGTACCCAATAAATCGTGATTGTCACTGCCATTTTTATTACAGCAATATAGAATTTTTCTGATCATAAAAAAGATGTTTCTTCTAAGTGAACACTAATCACAAAATGTTACTATTTTTTAAAGTATGTTATCAGTTACACATATTTTATTGGTTGATTCTGCGTACATACTTCCGATTTTTGTAATTGATGATAATCGTGTATGATATATTCGTATTATAGTCGAATTTATCTCCTTTGTATATATTTATTAATCCAATGTGGGTGCTGAATTAGTGGTTTCCGTTCTATATTAACAGATCAAAATTACATATGCATTTGTGATTTTAACGACACTATATCCGGAGCTGTCGGTTCTTTAAAATTAAATTCTGATGATAAACTGAAGCTGACATCAAAACGGGAACATTAACAATGTTGATTGATCTTCAGTACGCAAAGAGAATAAATAAACATTATTCAAAATAATAGGAAACCACTGATATAGATCAAAACTCTTTCAGAAAATAGTGGCAGTTGGAAGTTATACTCACAATTTCCGTTTACAAAGCTTTTAAGTTTAGTAATCAAAAGTAATGCTTTATTTGTTTTTATATAGAAAGTGCCGTTGTTGCAATAAAGCTTGTTATGTTTACAAATTTCATCTTTGAAAATAAGGGAATGTAGACAATAACAGGAATAGTTCAATAAGTGGAATTTATTTGACAATTTGTTAGATAAACTAATTTTATCTAACAAATAACTAACTATTTTATGGCTTGCGCCTAGATAACAGTTGATATATTAAGGATTATTTAATTTTTATCTCTCATTGAAACATTAAAACGAATTGTTTAATATAACAATAATAAAAAATCAGAACAAATCGAGACATCCATATCCATCATGACACACAACTAACATTATAAAAAATATTTAAATAAAAAAATTATCATTTTAGAAAATACAAAGCAACAAAATAAGTGATTTACAAAATTTTAAAACGACAAAAGCCACAGTCAAAATACGAATTAGAGAAATATAAACAACTTTTAGCAGATGTGCAGTAAAATATTGAGACTGATCTTAGCTTGTTTTGGTTGTATATTATACAGAAAAGGACAAATTAGAATGCCGGGAAGATTAAAAAGTAACAATCGTATATTTAGTATACCGCAAAGTACAGTAAATGGGTTCAGTGAGTACTTTAGGAATGTATACCGATAGTATACCGATATTACACATCTCGAAAGACATAGTACTGGATCATTTAAGCAAATAAAAAAATGAAATGACATCGGGCAATAATCAACTTCCAAGTTTTTTAGTTAGGGATTATAGATATGTATTCGTACAACGATTATTAATATTATTTAATTTAGTTTTATAAAAATTCCACCTTTTCTGATGTATGGAATACAGCTTTTATTTGTCCACTCCAAAAATATGGAGATAACTCCCTTCTATGTAATTATAAACTAATTTTTACATTATACAAGTTAGCTAAAGTTCTTCAGATATACAATTTCTATATACAATCGTATGTATCCTTCTATAACAAACTGTATATCTCTTAATCGGTAATTTATGAAAACTCATTCAATAGTCACCAAGTTATCTCAATATGTTCCATATATTATCGATAATCATGGCTCAAGTATATGTGTACACGGATTATATCAAAATTTTTGATAAAATTGATTATGGAATAATTTTACAAAAACAGAAATTTTTGGACTATAGAACCTCTACTAAAATTATTTATTTCGTACTTAACTGGTACGTCACAATATGTAACGTATAATGGATTTGCGCTATATATTTTGTCCTACATCTGGATGACCACCGGGTTCCAATTTAAGACCATTACTATATATAATAGTTATTAATGATACTACTAGCGTTCTAGACTCACACTGTCAATTATTTATAGGCAACCTTAAGATATATTACGCTATTAAAACTCTTGACAATTGTTTATTTATTCAAAAACATTATTAAAAGTGGAAAATTGGCATAGGATAAATAGACTAGATATTTAAATTCATCAAAATTTAAATCCCTGACTTTCACCCTAAAGAAACAATCAGTTGTATATACGTACTTTATAAATCAATGTCAGATAAATACTTGTCAGTTTATAAAAGATTTGGGTATAATCTTCGACAATAAGCTTTGTTTACTAAACATATAAACACAAACCACATCAACAATATATAAAATGTTGAGGTTTACAATCCGAAGCTATAAATATTTAAAAAAACGTTCTTCCGATTCAAATAATTTACTATTCGTTTGTACGGTTCAAACTGGAATATGCCTCGATAGGTATATAGTACTCCTTCTACAACAATCAAAAATTTTTATGCATTACATTGCCATTGTATGCAATATGTTATAATTTAAATGAGGGTTGTTGATTTTGGACATCTATCTCAGTTTAAAACAATTACATAATATTACTACTCAATATGGTCATTTTATAATATACTTTTTTTTGCATCATACATATATTATCGTAATACTTTTAATTATAATAATAATAAAAATTTTTAGTAATTCCCTAATATTTTGAGTAATTCCCTAATTGTACTAATGACTCAACATTATTAAATATATGACGTTACTTTGGATACTCATAATTACAGTAATCTTACTAGTAATTACAAATACTATACCCTTAGTAACTAATTTAGAAAACGCCTTTCTTTCTTCTATTTGTTCTCAATTTGTATAGTTAATTAAGAGAGTGACACGCTACATAACAATTTCTGTTTACTATTTAATACACACTTAATATATGTCTACTTTAAGATAGATGAGGAAATAATAGGTAAGTAGTTTATATAACTAGTTTGGTAAAAAAACAAAACTATCTGTAACTTTATGTATCGAAATATTTTCGCTTTATATATTATATAAATATTATTATATTTATATAATACAATTATTATATACCTACAAGTGTATGTCAGTATTCCATCCGTTGCGATGCCCACAGTCCACAATCCCCAGTTCATACGACTCTAAAATTTATAACGTTTAATATACACTACCTGTACACTAGTTTTCCATATTAATTTCTATGAGATTCCATAGTCAAACCTTGCCAAAGATATTTCCAATATAATAGTTCCTGATAAAGACTAAAACTTATTGACGCAACGAAGATGTTTGAATTCCATGAATAAATAGTTTTGCAATAGGACATTTTAATATTAGCCACCATTATGTTTTTTTAAAGAAAAGTAGTGAACGTAAAATCAGAGATTTAAAATTTTTATTTTTCTACTGATTCACTGTTGTACTAATTTCACAGTTCAGTATTGCCTGCTCATCAAATTAATATGTCCAATCATAAATTTAATAATGAATTAACTAAAGAAACTATATACCTTAGTTTACATAACTAAACCAATAACAGAGGCTTAATTATCTCATTTGAATCAAACTATATCTTTTGGTAATAAATTATTATTTTCATGATGTGTTCAGTAAATTAATCAGTCTACCTCGTTTAACGGAAAATTACTATAGGGAATTAAATGCCATTCACGCAATCAGTTTTGCAGCAATTTTGTTAGTCATTTATAAATAAATATTTTTAAAATACATACAATTTTTTATGTAAATCTAATTCTGTCAATGATACCTTAAAATTTTCACAATCTCTAGAATTTAAAACGCCATCTAAGTATATAATACACATTACGCAAATCTGAACTATATATAGTATACACCAAGTAAAGGTCGTTTTGTGTAAACAAATACAGTGGACTAGACACCAAATGGACTTTTGTCGACTATTGATGGATAACAATAAAAATATCAGTTCACTGAATGGCACGATCATCCACAAAATAAGAGATTAAGACACGTTGAAGAGGTTCTCCACAGGAACATATATGAACGGAGTTATCCGTGACCAAGCATCCATTAAAGCTGTAAGGCGCAGCCTACCCCACATATTTTAGATGATAGACCCCTTTTTTTATATTGCCACTTGCCTTTGCCAGAATCATAAATATTTTCTATTCATATTATCATACATATTTCCATTTAAACTGAAGCGCCGGCAACCGGCAGTGCGCAAGCCTTGGCCGGCCGCAGTCTGGGCTGTCGACAGCCAGCCCAGATAGAGGCTTGGTTTTAACGATACTTACAGAGATCCGCGGTGCAGGGGAGGAGAGGGAAGTACGCGAAAAATGACATGCAATTTAGCTAGCCTGATCGATCAGTGGCTATAATATTGATCTATCGTTACTCGTAGTGATTAGTGTTATTTTAAAGGATAATGGTGGCCCTAGATAGCGCCGATATAGTATACTTTCGAATTAATAAGAGTGGTTATTTTAATAATTTATCTATAGAAGATAATCTGAAAACTAAAGACGCATATTTAATTATAAACTGAAATTATAAACCGAAAACGAAAGCGCCAAAATCTACCAATTTATTTCAAGAACTATAGATGTTCTTTCAGAAAAGAAAACGCGGCGAATGTAATTGATATACAAAAAAATATAGGTAAAATGTTTTTGCGATTCAACTATTCAATATATATATATATATATATATATATATATATATATATATATATATATATATATATATATATATATATATTGCATTAAAAATGAGCAGCCCCATCCCTCGTCTAATTCGGGACAGCCTACCCTCAGCATAAATCAACGATTCGCTACTGGAAGTTATACCCGAGGAGTTATAAATACGTAAACACAAGAAATTTGACGTTAAAAAGAGATAAGTGTACATTTCCGAACTGTTAAGGAGACACAAGATGAACCTCTAAGAGGAATATTGTTCCAAAATTATTAATGAAAAATATATATGAGCTGAGATGTTTATGTGGAATGAGTTATATTGGTCAAACAAGCAAAGATAACCTTTGTAGAATTATGAAACATACGAGACATATACAGATAAAGTAGCAGTAGCAGAACATTTTTGGTCTTGAAATGGTCATGTCACTTACTGACCAAGAGTATAGTTACCCATATTTCAGGGGAACGTATGAACATAAGAGTACTTCATTATACTCTTCCTTGGTGGTACATAAAAACTAGAACCAAACAGACAAACAGACTACGATGTCAAATTATTGGTTTCAAATTATTGGATAAAGTTTCCATACATCCACACATTGGTAGAGTCAGTAGGAATTATGGAGAACAACAATTTCAACAAAAGAAATGGATATCGCCTTAGCAATATTTGAATATTAACTTTGAGCACATTAGTAGCTGATCACATCTAATAAAGCGGAAGAGGAGTATAAGACAGTTAATATATACCACGATATTTAACCACAGTATATACGAGTATGTATGTATGTATTTAGCATAATAAGACCAATTTTGTCTAAAAATGCTGTCAGGAGAATTCGTAAAATGTCAAGGCAAAGCGATAACAATAAGGGTATAACTTATATATTATCATTGGACAACGACTGTGGAACACTCCACTCTACCCTAAAAGCTAACAAATACAATATAATGTATATAAAGTGTCTTTCAATACAGGCGCTCGAAATTTGTTAGATTATAGCTGCAATGCTGTTAAAGTAATATCTGTAAAATTTATTGCGAATTATTCGGAAATATACGGCAAATTACGGTGAAAGGTTACAGCGTTCTATAACATATGCAAATTATCAAATTTTATTTTCAAAATCAGTGCTCCGTTCGAGAAACGTTCCACGCATTACGTGATTTTTATCCTCGCCACAACCGTCACGCTGAGTCGACTATTCGACGTTTGGTGGCCAAATATGAGTCAACCGGTTTTATAAATACTTAGCCAGTACCCGTACGTCACCGAAACGCAAGGTCTGCTGAAAATATCCCTGCTGTGCGTGAGAGTGCACGGGAAAACCCGAGGCAGTCAATTTCGCGTCGTTTGCAAAAATCTGGCCTTTCTGCTACTTCAACTTGGCGAATCTTGCGTCGGCATTTGGGTCTGTAGCCATATAAAATCCAACTGACTCAGGAACTTAAGGTAAACGACCATAGACAATGCCGTGTGTTCGCTGATTGGTCTCTAGAGCAGTTGGAAGTTGACCCAAATTTCACCACAAAAATCATTTTTAGCGACAAGACCCATTTTTGGATGAATATATATGTGAATAAGCAAAATTGTCGGATTTAGGATGATACCAATTCATACAAGATACATCAGCACTAAGTGCATCCTGAGAAAGTCACTGTTTGGTGCGGATTTTGGTCTCGCGGAATCTTCTTCCAAAACGAAACTGGCATTGCCATAACCGTCAACGGCGAGCGCTATAGATTGACGATAAGCAACTTATTGTGGCCTAAACTGGATGATATGGATACCAATGATATGTGGTTCTAACAGGACGACTCTACGTGCGACACAACGCATGCCACGATGGACATTGTGCACGAGTGCTTTAAGGGCATAGTAATCTCGCGCAGCAGCGACGTGAACTAGCCACCAAGATAGTGCGCCTTTAGACTTCTTCCTTTGGGGCTATCTTAAATCGCAGGTCTATGCGAATAAACCTCAAACAGTTGTTGCTCTCAAGGTCAAGATAACGAACGCCATCCAGCAAATTTAGCCAGATTTATGCGACAGTCATCGCAAAGTGTACCTCTCAAGTACATGCCACGGCATACGTTTGAACGACGTTATATTCCATACTTGCCTTGCTTGTTTTATTTACACTTAAAAATCGAGCGTCCATATTGAAAGACCCTTTATTAATATACACATGTATGAAAATTCTTATATTACAGCTAACAGACATTATAATATATATGAGCGTTCTCTTGAATTTAATTCAATTAATGTCCTCGGATGTAGCATAATAACCTTAAGAAGATAAGATTAAAACAGAATGCAATAAATACGTATTCGTGACCGAAAATATTGCTCAATTAGAGACTACTTTTCCCTCGCAACAAGAGAAATATTTCCTACTTGTGCGTGGCATTCTCCCTTTTATCTTTTTATAAATTGGACTCCTTATTAACCTCGTACCTCAACTCGAACTAAAGTAGTCAGCTTTATCATTCGTGATAAAATTATAAAATTAACAAAATTAAAACACGTAAAGCCTTAATTGAAGACCACTCGGCGAAAGCCGGAGAGCTATTAAAAATTTCATGGAAACAGTGAGGCACTATTTATTTGATGAATTCATTACGTCCATGTGAGAAAGTTTCTGTGCTACAATAATTGTTTCATTCGGGCTGAGTTCGAGTAGATGGAACATTCTAGTTTTAATTACTCTCATGGTACTTGAAAAGTAGTTTTAAGCTACTTATAAATAGTTCTTATAGCCGGGAGAAGCTACAGTATCATTATTGTTATGTACACGATGCTAGGTTTATTTTTATATACTCATGAGAATCTTTTTTATATAGTGCAAGTGTAACAAAGGGCATAAAAGTCACAAGTGTGTATAATTTTCATAAATAATTGACGGATAAGTCTGTTTTGATTTATAATAGATTATATTTTGGCGTATACTATACTTTTCTATTTTATTTAGGAGGCAGGGTAATGGACATCTTACTCTTTATTGAGCACCGAATACATTTCTTACGAAAATCTGTCTCTTTAGTTTTTGACAACATTCCTCAGAGAATATTTTACCCCGACAGAAGTTTTATTCGGTACTTACAGAAATTTCAAATGATTTTTCTATACAACAGAATCCGAATTCACAATCAATCACAATATGCAATAGCATTAACCACATTAAAATGTTTCACAGGTTTCGATAATGAGATGCTCTATTTACGGTATCGTCTGACATTTTCTTTATAATTTTCTATCAGACATAGGTGTAATTCATTGCGAAAAATTAAAATCATCTTAGTAGCATTGCTGATATTATTGATAGTAGGATGTAGAATTTTTATGATTTGCAGTTACTTAATAATAAGACAAAAAATATATAGACATTACGTTCAGCATATGTAGGGTGTCTCAGTTGGAACTATAGGATTTGAATTACGCGCCTTTTGTGTTCTGTCAAAGATAGGGCGTCAATATTTGATGACTTATTTTCAAACCATACGACGTCAACATGCCTGTCAGCGTCAACGTGAGGAACACGTTATGTTGATGTATATGTATATATGCATATAGTATATGATGTTGGATTTATTAAGATAGTCATTATCAGCTTCATTTTCAAAGAAGTATGGTCCAATTATTAAATTTCAAAATGCGCGTCAACCCATGCATATCTGTGGATGCATTTCTTTCAGCACCCCAAATTCGACAATTTTGTTTACTAACGTATCCGTCAAGATGAAAATGTGTTTCATCGCTGATCAAGATTTAGTTGTAAAAATCAGCATCGCCTTCTTTCTTTTCTAACACCCAATTAATATATTTACGACGTTGTAAATTATCTGGAACTTTTAATTGTTGTGTCTATTGAATTTTGTATGCTGACAGATGCCAATGTTTCTTTAAAATCAGATACATGGTGGCTCTTGACAGATTCAATTGTTGTGCACGACATCGATACGACGACGAAATTGATTTGTTTGGATACTCCCGGACTCTTTCTCTGACTACAGTAATATTTTCATCTAACTGACCACGACGAGGACATATTGGTGTTACCTTATCAATAAGAGAACATGTCTCTTCAAATTTCTTGATTAAGTTACAAACTTTTAACTATGTAGGTGCTTCAGTTTGTCCTAATTTTGTGCGAATTTCTTTTAATGCAATAATGATCGTTCACTTTCATAAAACAGTTGTACACAAAATATTCATTGTTGAACTGTTAATCGCGGCATGTTAACATCGCATGGTTTGTAGATGACAATCGTTAACTATTGATGTCCTGTCTTTAACAAAACACAAATGATGCGCAATTTAAATCCTGTAGTTTCAACTGATACACCCCCTGTAATATAAAAAGCTATAGAAAAAGAACTAGGCACATTCTTGGTTGAATATTCTTATACATCTGTGACTGTTAAGATAATCAACTATTACTGGTAGTGACAATAGTTGTTCGTGAAATCACACAAACCATCCCTGTTTTCAGAAAAAAATATATTACAGTCAACGTATATATCTTATGTGATGACTTGTTTCTATGTGTATTTTATGAATATGTTGCTGCAGTTACGAGTATGACTGATTATAAACGTAGATTAAATAGTGCATATATAATTTAAATTTTGCGTACCTATAAAATTAAAAATTAGGGAAGGAATTAAATATAACAATGGATTTGGCAAAGTTTTATTAAAATCATGCTATTAAAATTTTAGTTCATAATAGGTAGGTATCTAAAGGGTGGTCCAACCATAATGCACGATGTTAATTGTGAGTCACACCTTAACGTCAAGTTTTTTGCCCAACTTAATTTGACATTTCTTTGTTTCAGTGTTTGACAAATTCAACAATGGAGAGGTACACAATTGAGCAGCGCGTTAAGATTGTTGAAGCCTTTTACGAAAATGGGCGTTCAAATTAAAATGCATTTCGTGCACTTCGTGACTTTTTTGGTCAGCATAATCGACCAAATGTGTCCACAATCGGGAGAATTGTGCGCAAATTTCAGCAAACCGGGTCTGTAGGAAATGTGAAAACATCTATGCATGCTCGCCCAGTTCGTTCTACGGAAAACATTGCTGTTGTTCTCGATAGTGTAGCAGAAGAGCCGTCAACCTCGGCTCGTCGTCGTGCCCAACAATTGAACATCTCACGAACATCACTGATGCGAATTTTGAATAAAGATTTAAATTTACACGCTTACAAGGTTCAATTGACTCAAGAGCTGAAGCCTACTGACCATTTCAAGCGTCGTCAATACGCCGAATGGTTGGTTGAACAGACAGAATTGAATGGTGACTTTACAAAGAAAATCATCTTCAGCGACGAGGCACAGTTTCACCTCAGTAGATTCGTTAATAAGCAAAATTGCCGCATTTGGGCAAATGAGAATCCACGAGTGATTGTTGGAAAGCCGATGCATCCAGAAAGAGTGACTGTTTGGTGCAGTTTATGGGCTGGCGGCGTCATCGGGCCGTACTTCTTCGAAAATTAGGTCGGCCAAGCAGTTACCGTGAATGGTGTTCGCTATCGCGAGATGATAACGGACTTCTTGTGGCCAGAAATTGAGGATATGGACCTGGACGATATGTGGTTCCAACAGGATGGTGCCACTTGCCACACAGCCAACGAAACAATGGCACTTTTGAGCGAGAAATTCAATGGCCGTGTAATTTCACGTCGTGGCGATGTTAATTGGCCGCCACGATAATGTGATTTGACACCGTTGGACTTCTTTATTTGGAGATATTTAAAAGAAAAAGTGTACGTCAATAAGCCAAGAACAATTCAAGAGCTAAAGGATGAGATAATTTGGCACATTAACGACATTGAACCTCAATTATGTCTCAGAGTGATTGAAAATATGGGCCATCGGATAGAGGTATGCCACCGAAGCCGTAGCGAACATTTGGCCGATATTTTGTTTCACTCATAATTGTCATAGATCCTTCTATCATAATAGGAAATATTAAGATAATTCTCTGAAAACATTTTGTTTTATTTACAATTAACATTTAGTTACATTAACAGTGCGTTTTGGTTGGAGCACCTTATATATTTAAAATTTAAATCAACACCAAAGGGCCGTTGCTCCTCCGCAACTAGTAATTAATTCTCAGACACTTTTGTTGCTAGCTCATAATAGGAAATAAACGATGTACAAGACAAACATACCGTTATTCGCATATAAAAAACATAGAAAGTGTATAACAGACAAATAGACAATGGATGTTATAAAATACTTTTATGTGACATAGGTGACCAGGAATATTGCTAAGAGTGAACAGCATAAACTCCTTTATCCATTTGTAAGCAAACAATGTATTTCATATAAAGAATAATCATTACTATTCTTTAGTCGATCGGCAAAGGTTACTTAATTATATTTCCAGAATCAAATTTTAATTCAACTACTATTGCAATAACTTTGGCGAGAATTGGTACAAGTATGCAAAAAGTAAGTATATTTCAAAAATACTACAATACAAACATTTTTGCACAAGGAAATATTTACACCCCCATATAGATTTCTGAATGAATTTTAGTATTATCTTAATTCAATTTTCGTTTTTATAATATTGTTAAACATAACCAGTTCACTAGAATGATAGTTCAGCAATTATGAAATACTATTAGCATTTGTTAACATTAGAAAAATGTATTATTGAAATTCTGGATGCTTTCAACCCTCTTTAGTTTCACCAAATCTAAAATGGAACTTTAACGATGAGCTAATAACGATGCTACACCTATAATTCTTTACTTGGTATAAGAAAAACAAGACTATTATGAAAAGGGAGTTTTCATAACTTAAGGGAGTAAAACTTAAGTTTTTACATCTCAGATGTTGTCTTTGTGGAACTATGATTATTACTCTCTGAGAATTAATAGGTCTCCAAGAATAATATATATCGTAACCAAATTGGTCTTTAGTGTATTTTAACCTATAACAACTTCATCCGTTGGAAGAAGTCTCTATAAAAATTCATGTTTGGGCATAACCAAAAATGAGAATTTAATATTTGAAAAAAAACTTTTGAAATAGATAAATATCAAATAAACAACTACATATAAATACTCGTATATATACTGAAATTTTCAGTTAAGTGATAGATTATCTATTTGGATACATGACTTTGTCTATTTATGTCAGTAACTTTGCTTGATTGGTTGCTTTATCTCACCACTCGAAGTTATTTGATGTAGCACTATTTAGAGTCGATAATATATAAAAATTATGTTACTGGTATTGATGATATATCAAAATAATCATAAGTAGGTAATAAAGGATAAAATAAAGATACACAAAAATTTTCCATAAATTTTCCTAGAAACTACCCCAAGAAATCGAATAAAGGAAAGTTAGATGATCTATTCGTTTAGTTATATTTCATTAATTAAATCAAGCTTTAGTTATTTTCATTTAATTACATTTCACGTGTTATTCAATGAATATATATAAAGTATATCGAATTCATATTTCCAATTATATTTCGAAGAGATGAAAATACGGTATGACGTATTGGAAATGCAGTAAAACATAGTAATTTTCATAAAATATAATAAACAGCGTTAAAAAAATTGTCTTAAGTATTAATTGTCTATAGTATCAATAATTCTAACTCTACTAACTAAGAGTCTACTAACTCTTTGCTATTCCACCTTTCTTATAAAGTGTGGTCCAACCAACACGCACGATGTTAATTGTAAATAAAACAAAAATTTTTCAGGGAATTATCTTAATATTTTTTATTATGATAGAAGTCCAAAAAGAATCTATTTTTCGGTTTTTTCCATTAATCAAGTTGGTTGAATATTTATAAAAGAAAGTCGTACAGGCGTAATTTAACTGGCTGTGCCAAGAGAGCTCTATCAACACTATTGCATCTTGCATCATCTTTTTCTAGTGCACCTTATGAAGAAGACCAAGTCATCTCAGTTGTCTCTAGGTTCTTCAAGTGAACAGGTCGATTATTTTGAGAAATATTATAGTTAGTCAAAATGTTACAATTTTATGTTATTTAGATAACTAATAAACAGTTCTAAAACTTTAAAACGTACTTTTCCGCACGTAGAACATCTCTATCTCGATATTGAGTGGCCGAGAAAATATAAACCATCAGATAAATGCAAAATATGTGTTTTATGCGACAGTTTTACTTTTTTCAAATAATTCACCATCGCACTTTCTCATGACCCATGGACAGGGTGGGGTGTGTCCTATCCACCTCAAAATCAATAGATGTCATCTGGTAGACGTCCCCGATCAGAATCAGTCAAAACCCGATCGATCTGACACGATTTAGTTGAGTTATTGTGCTAACAAGAAATTTTATTAATGCCGGCAACGACAACGACGACACACAGACACATACAAAATTGTTAAAAGCCCATTTTTTTTTGTTTTTAGGCCGAAAAACGAAAAATAAATGCTAGAAAAAACAATTCTTTTTAGACGATTACATTGCTTTTCCGCATATAGTGGAGTGAGGAAAATTAAAAATTGCGCTAAAAAGGTTTATTTTACAATTACTTTCGAATAATGATATAGGAGTACCTTTTTTAAATCAGAGTTACCTCTTTATAGTTATTTTACTTTTTTCCACTGTATTTTCCAAGAATAAACCAGTTAAGTATCACGATAACAGCATATTTATTCCGTTGGAACAAAATTCTAAATCTGAAAAGTTCTGAATATATTTCTGGAAAACTCAAAATGAAAGGACGAAACTGATATGGTGGAGGACATTCTTAATTAGATAAAGAAAACCAATGGGGAAAACTTACTATAGATATCCAAGACTTAATGTGAAAACTTCAGACGCCTGCCTTGCCATCACTGAGAAAATTTGAAGTTGATTTTTTTTAACTTAAGATCACTTTCCTGAAACTTGTACTTTCTTGAAATATTATATCCACTCTTTCAAACCAGCGTATTGTTCCAGAATAGATGATGTCCTTAAAAATATCTTGCTGTAAAACTATCAAAATTCCCGATGGTTTCTGGCTTCCTTGTACCTTGTATGTATTCAGTTATATTTTGTCAATTGTTAATCAAACTGCCAGAGAAGCATTTCACATCAAATTATGTTGATGAATATTCTTACTGCAATATCTCTGCCCTCTGATAAATAACTTAGAATTAAAGTTTTTTAATAGTAATTCAAAAATTTTAAATTTTAACCATCTCTTGACGATGCTGTTGAAGCTGTTTGGTCTAATGTGTAATTTTTCAGTGTTTGTGGAAAGCTTGGTTTAATATTTTAATAAATGAGGATGAAACTGTTCAGATTCATTGAAGTTACTGCATGTATTCATATTCTAACATTTCCTGTTACGTTCAAGAATGCCCTTAAAAAATGCCCTTAAAAACTTTTTCAGAGACTTTCTATCCAGTACTTTTCAAATGATAGTACAAATTTATTTTTGCTTAATAACTTTGTTCTTTAAAATGGCTATACAATTATCGAGTAGGATCAAATATGAAGACATATGTCAACTATTCTTGCCTTTGACCTACAGCAAAAAAATAAACATATTTAAATGATTTCCTTCCTTAATAGCATAGTGTAATATTAATGTCATTCTGATGACGATATGGATCTGATTTATGGATATGAACTTTTTTGTCTTCCATATATTTAGTGCTTATTTGCTTGTACAAAATATTTGCATATTTTGTAGGATTTGGAAATAATATTCCCACATACATTGGAATTTTTCATTTACCTTTCTTTTAAGGAATACAGAATCATCATTAGTTTCTTTAACCAAGACTTGAGTAAAGTTCATGTCCTTTTTTAATCTAATGTCCCTGTTGAGCTACAGTTAATACACACAACTAATTTTCCAGTATCATGAACCGTAATGAAAATCGACAATCAATTGGTGGAAAGATTATAAACCATAATAAGAAATACAGGGTATTCCATTTTATATTAGTGTTAAATTAATTTATTATAAATAAATTAATTTAACACTTTCCGTAAATTAGAACTGCAAGGAATTTTAAAATACAATTATTCAAACATCAAGTATCAACAGGATATGAAAAATCTGACACCAAACCTCGCGAGAGTTTCTTTCCTACCAAAACCAGCGTGCTTAAGAGGCAGGTCTCTTTTATACATTTTCGTGTCTCAATGAGATGGTCTGTTAATAAGAATTTTACTTGCCCCACTTTTGATGAACATTTTTGTATTTAGGTATTTCAAATAATGTCGCTGTGAGTTGTAAATAAAACATTTTAATTATTCTAATGTAAATTCATATTAATAAATATGCAATACATATATTTGGTATATATGTGGCAGTTTATATCACGATTATATTTAATATGATTTTTTTCTATTAGTTTATATACTGTACAAATGAATACAAGTTTCCTTTTCTTGTGGTTCTTAGATAAAGTTACCTACTCTTTTTATTTACATATGTACCAAGTAGATTACAATGAAGAAACGAACAAAGCGAACTATAGTAATCTAATACTATTCAACAAATATATTTTTAATGATCTATTGTACCTCATTTACATTATCACTAATATAATCCACTTCTTTAAATTTCCATGATTTGCTGTACAATTACTACTAGTCAAGCACCGTAATTTAATTTCAATTCTGTTCAACGGACTTGTTATTTCATTCTGTTGCATACTATTCTTAATTTAACACGCTTTTATTAGTACTACTAGACGTTGTGTGTAGATTTTTAGCCTACAGCTACTGGAACAGAATAATATTTACTTATGAAGTATGTCTAACATAAACTAAGGTAAATAGACTTATATTGATTATTCTATTTCCCCATAAACGAATAAAGTTTCAATGAAGGACAATCTATGTTCCTCAAACGTGTTATTCAAGTGATCACGATCAAACTGTCCATAGAAGAACAGTAAAAGATATTTTTTCTAATACTTTTAATAAATGAGGTCAGATACCATGGGGTTAATGGAATAACTTACCATGAAAATACCACGAACATATCTGCAATAATTTGATATTGAAGAGAGGGTTTCAACGTACATATGACAATACAGTCTACTACTATAATTTTCAAACTAATATACCAACAATATCACGAAAAAGCCAATGTTTGACTTATTTTAAAGTACGGCCTACGAAAAATACTATTACTTCATATTTCTAAACTTCTCTCCTTAGGTTGGCAGTTGAAAAAGAGAAAGAGTCATGGTAGAGAAATTGTAAGGTTCGTATCGTAAAAATGCAATTGAATGAATACACGCTATAACAGCAGTATGTGGTGGAAATTTAATATTGAGAACAGGAACTTTCTATTTTCAACAGGATCGAAAATTGCTAGATTTCTGATTAAAGCAGAATTATCAGCAGAATTAGCAGATCATTCCTAAAGTTCACCGATATATCATTTGAATCAACAAACATGTAATAATATAGAAATAAACGTTCATAAAGTTTTAGTTGCACTCGTTTTTTATTTGTATTTTTTTTTATTATATGCAACTGACTACATCTGTATTAATAATCTCCTTGATATAAAATATCTGTCTTTGTAAACAATAAAGTTGTTATTGTTATAATTATTAAAGAATAGAATAGGACGAAGTGTGTCAGTTCACACAAGGCAGAGCGAAATGAAAATCTTCAAGGTATTCGAGAAATGCATTGAATATAATTTTTGTTTTATGAGGTGGCACAAATGTGATTTTTTATCTGAATTTTACTAATGCCACCTCATAGTAACAATAAAAAAACGACACAGCATATGAAAAATAGAATATAAAAACTCCACTATAGAACTGTATTAGGAAGGAGCAATATTCCATTATTCGTTTGCGCACAGAACAGGGATGATTGCCCAATAATATCCATCACATAATCTGACATTTAACAAAAAATAAAATAATTATGATGATATGCAAAGAACATCCTATTTTATGTAAAAGAGATTCAAAAATGTGCATAAGTACAGGAAAAGAAAAAAGTTCATCATTTGGAAATTCATTTTTATCACTCTAGCATGTATATGAATGAAACAATAAGTAATGCAGTGATTCTCCCCATCCTAGTCCAGCACCCGTGTTGTGACATGTGAATTGATTGTGGACGATTACGTTTTGACTAAAGAAAATCACCGAGTTATCCTTCATGAAATTATTGAAGTTTTGAATGTGACCACGGTTTTGTATATCACGTTTTGTATGGGTTCCTCCAGTATCATAAAATGTAGTCAGTAAGGAGAGTGTCAAGGCAATTAACTTTACAGTTTTTACTTATTCCGAATTTACAAGTGAACGAGTAAATGAACTAAGCCGTTCCAACAAGTGACACAAAAGGATTTAGGTTACTCAGGGAACAAGGAAACACAAAATAGATACCAACAAACACAGAACAGAAATAATATACGACATTCAGAATTGATATCTGGAGAAAACAAAATAGAATGCAGAGAACTTACATATACGAGTATGAAATATATTTTTAAAAAAACGTGACATACCCTGGCAAGCATCTTCATTGGCGAAATGTTATATTGACCATTTTTGGGATGCAAGAGGAACAGGAAGGATCTTATTGTGGTTTTTTTTTAGGAATATATGTCTAATGGAGTTACGGTTGTTAATGTTACCTACTCGGTATTTCTAAAAAATCGTCTCAAATTTTCCATTGGAGAAGGCGCAATTTCATGACTACTAGAATCCTTGTTGTAGTACAACAACGAGTCATCACTGAACATTCGACGACGGTAACCATCCAAGATTGAAGTTTAAAGATCTACCACATTCTATTCCCTTGACCTCGTCCCAAGCTGGAAGAAGCTTGGGACGAGGAAGACTACTGTGGAAGATTACCACGATTCCACTTAAAGAGCCACTAAGTGAGGAGAAATTTTGGAACGATAATAAAGTAATTCAGACAAAATATCTTTTTCTTCGGATAATTAGGCCCTTCAAAATAATGAGGAACGTACATATAGCATAATGAAAACTACATCATCAAATTACATACTATTGACATTGATTCAATAAATTCTATTTAACAACATTTTTAGATTTTCATTTGACTCTGCCTCGTAATATATTTTTACCGATATATCATAAATATGTACATTATAAAATTGTACACATTAATATAATAGTATAATACAAGTTCATTCGAAGAATGAACTGCAGTTTATATAACAAAATACATTCTTCTGAATTAAGCCATGGTCATCGTCGAATTCATTTGACGTTTTGCTGATTATTCTTCAGAATTCATTTGGGATTTAAAGAATTCCAAAGGCAGTGTTTGATTTTTTTTTTTTCTGAAAATTCTGATAGAGCGATCAACAAAACCTCAAGACGAGTACGACGACCACACGACATAACCGAGATGAATTTATTTCATTGAATAAGTACCATGAAAACCTGTATTCTACTATACATATTCTTGATTTGATTTCAATAAAAATGATATGGCTTAAATACTTAATTTTGTGGAAATTTCTATCCTCTATTAAACGCCAACGAAAAAATTATACAATTTCCATAATACATAATTTCCATAATACATAATTTTCATATAATATAATTTTTTCATAGCGTCATGCTTGCAATGTTTTATTCTGCTATTTTCAAGCTCAAGGGTGGACTTTCCTGTAAAATTAATCAGCTTTCTGTGAAATTAATAACTACATTCAGATTTGAGACTTTAAGAAGATTCTGAATTTTTGAGAACGTCTTTCATAAACTAAATAATCTCTATGTCAAATAGAGACCAAGTTCACTGATTAGTTTTTGAAGCAGTGCAGTAACTAAGCTACGAAATTAAGGCTATATTTCTTGGAATATTAATTTTCGAAATTAATTAATATTTAAAATGAGTACGCGTGAAATTATGCTGTGAATATTAATTACTACTTATTTGCATACCGACAGAGCACTTATTAATTTGGGAGCAGATTATATAATAAAATTGCATTATGTAGATCGCTTTGAGCAACCTGATTAAATCTCAAATACTTCAGCACCTAAGAACTTACTTGAAGCATACTTTAACTAAAATAGAAATTATATCATAATATAGAAAACTGTTGGATACTGTAGTGCAATTAGTAATATTTTATTTTAATGGAGAATTAGCCCAAAACATAATATGATTCATTTTAACATAACAACACGCACATACCATCGCAATTTGATTTTGATTATTATATCAACAAGTATTGCGTGATAAGAATGATATGACTTAACTGAATGACAGGGTGAAGCTGTTGAGAATTATAGTTTTCCTATGTGTCAAAGTTCGAAATTGATCAGATCAGAATCATAAATTATCTACTATTAAAACTTAGTGGTATTCAGTAATAATACATTAGGAAATCCTAAAGTTAAAATTGAAAAGTTATGAAATCAGTTGGCAAGATTGTTGTCAAAAGTATATAGGACAGACATAAAGAAAAATTGTAACTCGTTTTAAGGAACACAAGGCCCAGTTACGGCATAGAAGATTAACATAAAAAAGATTAATATATTCTATTGCCAAACATACTTTATTAACAATAATACACTCGACTTTGTGTAGTAACTAAACGTTAATAGTTAAAGAATAACCAGCAACAGACTATTAAATACTTCAGATAGCCAAATATGATAATTTACTGATAGTGAACTAAATTTATTGCCATTATGCCATTTATTAGGAAGCATAGATTGTAGAATAGTTGACGGCCGATCTGAGATCATAATATATTTAAAAAAATAGTAGAAACATATAAATATCTCAATGATACCAGATGACTTTGTTATAAACTGTGATATAATTATAGATATTGGTTGATATAAAATCAGTTTGCAGGAAAGCAAACTAAACTGTATGTATTTATGAATATAATTTCTTCATGTCTTGGGACATTTACTTCTACATACAGCTTAATAAAACAAATAACCTTACAAGTTGCTTTAAATAAACAAATACAACTACAATCAAGTTAGTCTCGTTTGCTCAGTAAGTGTATAAACAGTGATCGCAAACCGCTTTTCTTCCTGTCTACGCCTGCCAGATGCAGTTTAATATCCTTCAAACAAATCCTTCCTTCTAGTTTCAATATACAAGATTTCGCTCCGGCGTTGTATATTTGAAGTTTATTAAATTATTTTGAATATACGGGAGGTGTTCCCTTTATATTTTATTTCTTTTTTTTTATTGCCAGGATAAAATAAAACCTAAATGAAAAAATGTAGGTGGCAGACGGAAGTAACCAAAGGAACATTATGGCATTCCGAAGTATATAAGACAAACGTTATTACAATAAACTTACCCTAAATGTTTATCAGAAACTCTACATAGAGCAAAGTCAAAGACCTATCCAGAAAATGACTTACTTATTTACTAATGAAATAACCAAAATGTATAAAACATTTTGTATAAAATGTATAAAAATATTCTGAATGTTTATGTTTGAGTTTGTCATGCATTTAATTTATAATGAAAATATCAACTTCTTGCTTTTTATATTTGTGTCGCTTCCATTATCAAATGGGACGATGAACAGTCATTCATGCATCATGTTTACAATGAGATGTATGAGGTAATATTTTTTTAAGATGGGGTAAAGGCGAAGTAGCTGCAATGAAGATGTTAAAGTCCAGAGACTGCTCTCTACCTACTCTAAGATGTCTGAAAGTAAAAACTTCAATAGCTTACTCCTTTGTCTATATACTACTTCCTATTTATTGACAGCATACGTTTCTACCGATACTGTTTATAATTGAGGAGTTGGCGAACAAAACGGTATAATTACACGAAATTAAATTTTGTAGAAGGAGCAAAAGGCTGAATGACATACTTACAGTGTACTTTTGACGTATTTTTTTATGGAGTTTGTGACTTTTTTTAATATATAAGTTAAATCCAGTTTCCTATCTCTAATAAAACGGAAGGTATTTAAATTTGAAAAATGCAATTATGTCGTTTAGTTTGCGACCGGTGCAATTATTACGTTTTCGTTGCCACTAGGATGCAATTAAGCCATTTTGATTGCAGTTTACATAAACTTATTAATCAAAGAACATAAAAATAGTCTCTTCTGAAAAAAGAACGAGTCACTTCTCTATCAAAATAAAAAACACCAGTGCTTTCATTATATACTAAGCTCAATGTCTATTTCCTCACAATTGCAACCTTCGTCGTGTCCATCTTCCTGACATCATCCGTCATCATCTTCCCTCTCATCCTCATTGCTTTCCCATGGACTCCCTAAAATTTCTTTAACTAACTTAATTATTGATACTGTTCCCAGTTGTTTCCAAGATAACTCAATAACTTCGAATAAGCAATCGACAACAAAGAACTCAAACACCTGATTATCACAGATTACAATCTTTGACCACAGAAAGCAAAAGCTAGCGTAGCCTCATTAAATACAGTACCTGTTGAAAATACAAAAAAAATGGATGTCACTTATTTCGTCTTGATTGACGTCTTACAAATTTGTATAAAGATTATTCCATTTTGAACGAGAATGAGCTCGCTTATTCAAAACTGTTAAAACATTACTGTAATTGTACCGTTTTGATCGAAATCACAAAATATGGACTTAATTTTAGCCCAGTTTTAGATAAGTTTTGCTTTGAAATGAGTTCAGATTTGTATCCAGTGGTCCAAAAACGTCTGGATTTAAAAAAAAAGAGTATATTGACCAGGAACGTTAGTATACAGCCTTGTTCACCAGCTCCTCAATTAACATATACTAGCAAAAATATACTGCAATTCAGTATATTTTTCAAACTTCAAAAATAATTATAATCAGAGCATATATATCAAGAGCATTATGAGATGTCAGATGACATCTCATCACATTCTCACAGAAGTGGCTATGAAGTAGAAAGCGATTGGAGCAATTAGATTCATTGTGTTTCACTTAAAGGCATCATACTTTGAGAAATTGTAACAGTAGATATATACAATAAATACAATATAATATATATATATATATATATATATATATATATATATATATATATATATATATATATATATATATATATATATATAATACCAAAATGTTTAATTCTCGAAAAAGTAACTGTAACCAGTGTCCGAATGACAGAATGGAAATACATCATCCTATTAAAAATCAAATTATCAAATTAATGTTCCGATATAGTTACTATGTAATCTACCACAACGTTTGACGTATTAAATATAAAGGAATGTGTTTTCTTAAATGACACCAGATAAGGGTGTTTCAACTTAAAAAACTGCCAACATCAATTCCATAGTGATTATACCAAATGGAATACACGCATATCAAAAAAATGCCCTTTTAAGACAATTGACCTGCCTCAGCGTTTATCCTACTTGTAGGTAACGATTAAATTAAGTAAAATAAAAAAGGAAAAGCTAGTATTACATTTTTGAAGGTTTAAATAAACTAGTGACATTACCGCCGAAATATTTCCAATGAAATTGAAAGTTAACTTGTTAAGATCTAAAGTTAATTTATGTGTTCCGTGCCCGGAAAAGACGCATCAAGGAGACAAACAACATATACAAACTTCGCGAAATTGAAAAGTTACGAATTATGTTCGAAAATTTGCAATAAATCAAACTATTGGGGTCTAAGTATTTCTATTTGAATAGAAATGAAAGAACCAGACCACAAAGAGGAGAATACGTTATAAAGTCGTATATTATATATAGGTCACTTTGGAGTGGTTCAATATAAAAGTTGGTAGAATCGAATAGAGAAACGGTGCAACCCCCATGCATTTATGTATTTTCGATCGAAAATGTGTATTACATTCCGCAAACTGCTTGAGGGTATGAAAATGTACTACGATAGAATATATTTACTTTGTTTAATACGTTCCATTCGTGAACAGCTTCAAAGCACTACAATATGTTTTAATTATGATGAGGTTCTCTGTGAAATTCTATTTTATTAGCATTATATTTCATTTCATTTCGTTGTATTAATATTTGATTTTCGCTTATATCGTGGTAGTATAACTTTGTCGGAAGCGTATTTCGTTGGAAAAGGCACAATAACTTAATTCGCTAAAGTAACAATAAGTGTTTATGTTTGAAGTAAGACTGAAAACTTTAATGGATTAACCTGTAATTAATTTTCAGTTTGTAAATTCCATGCAATTCAGAAGATAATAACTGTAACGTTATATAATCCGTTATAATGCGTTATATAATAAAACACAGTACCTATATGTACATATATTTTTACGGCATTCTGCAAATGCTATACAAATAAATTTAAACTGGTGGTTCAAGTATGTTTTTAGATAATTAATTCCAGCACGCGGTATCTAACAGGGTCGCATTTAGCCTACTAAGTTGAATATCAATAGATGTATATATGTTATACTCAATAGCCGAATTCGGCCACTGACCGAAATTTATACCTAGAATTCGTTGTGAACTTCGATAATTTCTCACATCGCCCTTCAGGTACATTTTATACACACAGAACGTGTTGTGGATAAATTAAAAAGATCCACAATGCGAAATTACGTATATGTATTAAAAATATCTAAAATAACTACATTTCTTCATTTAATCTTGCATGTAAGCGATCCATGACACTTTGAGTTACATTTTTTGTTCCGTTGTTTACAGGAGCATTTATTATCACCACAAAACCTTTTACAGTTGCATCTGAAAGCCTTGACTTTAGATGACAGATTTGTTGCAGTTCGCAAGGGTATTTTCTTGCTATTAATATCATTTGATTCAGACATGAACTGCGAATCTGTTGAAGTTCATTTATTGAAAATAATCTATCCAATGGTCCATTCTTAGTACTGAGTTTGTACAGACCATCATTATTAATTTCAGGAACAATGGATAATATATGTTTTGGGGTTAATCGATCTCTATCAACATCCAGAACTCGAAGCAAAATATTAGTTCCTTTTTGCAAAGAAGCATATCTTTTATTTGACTCACATAGCATCTTTGTTGCTTGAATTTTCATCATTTTATGTGATTCTTCCCTTTCATTCAATATTCTTTTATTTCTTTGACTTAACTGATAATTCAAATTACTGTCAACTTTGTCTTCTTCTACGCTAGTATCATTTTCATCATTAAACATATTGTTAGTGTTATTCGCAATTTCCATAGTTTCGTTTACATCTTTGTCTTGGTTCTCTGAATTCTCTCGGCACTGTTTTTTATTCTTGCTTTCAACATATTCCTCATATCGTAAATTATCATCATCATGTTCATTTTCAATGCTATCTATTAATTCTTACAAGTCTTCTTCATTTTGCAATTTATCAAGGACATCTCTCGGAACGTCTGCATCTCCTAAACCATTCATTTGTCTACTGTCAAACCTACCCTCATAAGGACTTCTGCCAATTCCTCTATGAAAAGATCTATTTTCCTGTATGAATTTCAACCCTTCTGACCATTTCATATTATTATTATCATTTACCCAGGTACCCGTTAGACTTCTTTACACAATACCGTTAGGTTATGCGATTTCTGCTTTTCGATTTGTGGGTATTTATATTACCCATAACGCGAAAAACCTCGTGTGTCTCCGATGGTCGTCGCAATTTCGCAATGTGGGTCTTTCTAATTTATCCACAACGCGTTCTGTGCATATAAAAAGCACCTGAAACCCGATATGAGAAATTATTGAAGTTCACAACGTATTCTGGATATAAATTTCGGTCAGTGGCCGAATTCGGCTATTGAGTATAACATATACATATAAATAACGTGTATAACTAATCCGTCTATTTCGATGAGCCACAGCAAATACGAACCAACAATCGATATGCTGTCGACGTCCCTTTCTATAGCAATGATATTGCCACCGCATGTTACGGAAGAAGGTCTGCTATGAGTTTTCACTATTTACTTAGCCTTGCGGATCACGTCGTATGTCTGAATGTATGTATTTTTATTTGTGCAGTAACGTCAAAAATTAACATGCTACGAGACCAGTCCACACCAGAATGACTGCAAACCTGGATTGGTAGTGACTCGGAGTTGTTTTCGGACATGTGTGTTGTGGAAATAATCTATTTTGTAATATGTGTGTGTGAATACATTTTTATTCTTTCTACAAAAAAAGTAATGTAGGAAGCCATGTGAAAAGCCATGGTCATGATAACGATGACACTATATTTTTCTATGATCTCACGGTAGCGTTTGTAGTAAGTGACATACCGTTACATAAACTGAAGAAGCTCACACTACACCAGTTTATAGAAGAATATATGGACTGAAAACTCCTGAATCCAACTACACTAAGAAATAGATAGATATGTTGGCCAGATATATGTACGAGGACGTATTGCAAAGCATTCGCAAGCACGTTGGGTAAAATTTTGTGTACTTAATTATAAACAGAGTAACTGACGCATGTAGACATTCAGTGGTAATTTTTTTAACTGATGTGCTAAAACCTAGCACTGCTACTAAACTATATAATTAGCTATATAATATTGAACAGTGACTTATATAAATGTAAATTTAATCAAATTAAATCATTACTGAAGGATGACCGAAACAGATATGTATTGTATCAATTTTAGTATAAAAGTCACTAGGGTACGACTAGAATATATTGTATTTGTTAATCTATTTTAATAATGGCGATTTTCAAAATTACCAGTTTTAATTAGTGATATACCATGGTTTGTACAGTGCTATTCAAAAGTTCCCTCCCCCCCTCTTATCTTTTTAACGATTATACATAAACTAGTGAAATTTGGTAACTGAATATTAAGGGTTGTAAACTTCCCTACTAGTGATGATAGATGACGTATGCGTCAAAGATGACGTCACAAGGTCATTGTGACCAATAATTTTAAATGGAACCCTATGGCAAGCGACACCTCTTTTAAAAGGTATCGAAAAAACGTATTCAATGATACTAATATTGTTTGTATTTATGGTAGTTTTGATGGATTAAATCAGTAATCAGTAAACTTGGATAATAATTTTAATTACAGATTCAAGAATCAGTACCTACTTATAGTAATTGTTCGAAGTGAGCTCCATCTACTTCCTGACAGTAAAACATCCTATTGCGAAACTCTTCTCGTACTTTTTCAAATGTGTCTGCGGAAATAGCCCTACATTCTGTAACAATACGTTGTTCTAAAACATCAATATTGTCAGGCTGAGTGGCGTAAACCTTCGATTTAAGATACCCCCACAGAAAAAAATCTAAAGGTGTGAGGTCAGGTGATCGAGACGGCCATTCCATTGAACCTCGTCGTCCAATCCATCTACCAGGATATTCTTCATCCAAATACCGTCTTACTGCACCGTAATAGTGTGGAGGAGCACCATCCTGTTGGAATGTTATTTCCAAAATGTCGAATTCATCTTGATTATCTTCCAAAATTTCAAGGATTAACGGTTCTATTGCATTTTGCAACATCTGCAGATACACCTCACCGGTTAAGTTGGTATTTAAAAAAACAGGCCCACGATGTGGTTTCCCAGTATACCTGCCCAAACATTGACCTTCTCGGGATACTGAGTATGTGTTTCACGAAACATGTGAGGATTTGCGTCACTCCAATATCTCACGTTTTGTATATTTACATTTCCATTTAGATAGAAAGTACTTTCGTCACTAAAACAAATTGTTTTGACATAGTCTGGCTGTTGGTTAATTTTAGTCCCCATATTTTCACAAAATTGCAGTCTTCGGTCTGGATCGTCGTCTGAGAGTTGATGAACCATTTTTAATTTGTATGGGTGAAATTTGTTTTTTTTTCAACACCCTGTGCACTGTACTTTGACTGACTTCACAGGTTGATGCAACTTGAGTTGTTGAAGAAGTAGGATTTACTATTACTTCTGCCAGTATATCAATTTTTTTTTCATCAGAAATTTGTAGTCTGCCAGATCGTTTTGCATCATTAATACTACCCGTTGTTTTAAACTTACGAGGAAGCTCTCTCAAATAAGTCCTCGAAACTGGGCGATCGGGAAACCTTTCATTAAAAATGCGTTCTGCTGCATGAATATTTTCTCCAGTTTCACCAAGTATTAGGATCGCTGCTACTTTATCACCTAAAACACGTACCATTTCTCTTCTTGAAGCACTTAAACGTTCAGCTCACAACAGTTTAACAAATTATTGAATGTAAAAATATTTTAAAATTACCACAAGGTACTAAAACAGTTAAACGTTCGATCAACAATACACAAATTATTAAATGTACGAAAACTTTGACAACTAAAAAAATATCAAATTGGGGAGACTTGCAAAAACGTCATTGCAAACATCCAGTGGCGGAGCTTGAATTTTAAATTTTATTATTAACTGATTTAATTCATTACAGCTTTGCGGTTTTTGAAAGCCAGTTGTCAAAACTGCTGTAAACAGACACAATATTAGTATCATTGAATAGGTTTTTTCGATACCTTTTAAAAGAGGTGTCACTTGCCATAGGGTTCCATTTAAAATTATTGGTCACAATGACCTTGTGACGTCATCTTTGACGCATACGTCATTTATCATCACTAGCAGGGAAGTTTACAACCCTTAATATTCAGTTACCAAATTTCACTAGTTTATGTATAATCGTTCCAAAGATAAGAGGGGGGGAGGGGATTTTTGAATAGCACTGTATATTCATTACCCAATGCCTTTTTTTAGTTGAACTTGAACTCACTGTAGTATAAAAGTACGAGTTTTACATTTATAGTCATGAAATATGAGTTGAGTACACTATTTTTTCTATGACCGGTCATAATAATGAAAAATAACCATCGCTTTTATTTGCAAAATGCAAAAATTCCAGGAATTTACAAGCTAAACAATAAGTATGAACTGTCAAAATTGATCATGTCAATATTTCATATTGACTTGAATACTCCTGTGCGGTGATGTTGTATTTCTATTGCTTTTTTGGATCTTAATGAAAAATCCATATCGTAATGAATTTCATTAAATTACAGGTAATAAATATATAAGCATTTAAAGTATAGGAATAGAAAGAAAAACACTTTTATAATTAATGTTTAAGACTTATATTGGATATAATATTTTGCTAAATGGTAATAATTAATAATCGTTAATACATAGTGTACAAAATGTATTATACTTGTATGTTGTAATAAGTATTGTGTTTTATTAAACCACCTGTTATCTATAAATATTAAAAAGAACTTTGCAGCACATTTTTGAATACTGTGTTTAGTTATTTAGTAATATGCAGATTTGTATCAGTAATTAAATGCAAATTATTTTTATCTAAAATATTCGTAAACTGACTATTATATATATATATATATATATATATATATATATATATATATATATATATATATATATATATATATATATATATATAGTCTTGAGGTTCTTTAATTACTGAAAATCAAGGTAATTATATTCGTATCCACCTCTTCATATTCTCCAGGCCAAAAACCTACTCCTAGAGGATAAATTTCAACTGTTACCGAGCTGTAAAAAAGTTGCAGTTTGGCATAGAGTCTTTGGAATTTTTACTCCACTCTTGCTGAAAATCGTATAAAATCTTTTAATAAAGCTTCAGCGAGCATAGTTCCACGCTGGTATAACAACTATGTGATAATATTGTCTGACCCCATAATTTCATGGGTTTTAAAAATACATATCATTTTATGGTGAGATGTATCAGTTTGTGATACCTCTTAGAGTAGTTTCTGAAATATGAGTAATTAAAGCATTTAATAACTGTCTGTAAACTCTTCTAGAACTAAACAGAGCTGGAAACATTCAAAAGCAAACTACGGTTATCATAACCGACATATTTTATGATTAACGCAGAAGCTTTTATGATCAGTTTCACGAGTGTAGAGATGGACTGGTGGTCACTTTCAAAGCCCTTAAATATTTTTCAATTATCATACGTGGTGATACAATGATATATTTTACAATAAACGATCCTCTGAGACAAATATTCGTAGAAATATTCAGCAATGAAGTTAACCTTCCATAGGGCGTAATGGATGTGGGAGATCCCATAATCAAATCTTACACAACTTAGATTTTAATGAGATGGAGACTTAATTAAACGCTTATTTTAATGAATACAATACAATAATAAATATTTCACACTAGTTTTTAATCGCGATAATTAAATTTGCATAAATAAACTCATTTAATCTTGTGAAGCAATAACTGAAATTTTTTTATAGGAGAACCAGCCATTGACAAGTTTTTTTCTGTCTTAAGGACAAAACACAAACATAAATTAGTATTGACTAATATATTGAATATAGAAACAAAAACACCTATTTTTTTTATGTAAAATTCATAAATGTTATATATTAAATCATATTGAACTTGAATTACAATGAAAAGTTATAAAGAACTGCCTATATTAATTGTAAAGAATTATAAATTCTCTTCACCATTTTAACATGTTCTAAACAAAAATAAACGTCACATTATTGGTAACGATATTTAGTATAAATCACTAATTTAACACCTAAATGTGTTAATTTTGAATAATATGTATTAACATAAAAAGCCAGAATAAGTAAGTGTAGAGATCCCAATAAATGTTATTAATTTAAATAATAAAAGAAATCCATCTAACAAAATAAAAAAGTGAAAATATTGACGCAATCAGGCGCAATGTATCTGACAGATCCAGACGTCCATACAAGGCCAGGGAATGCACTAAAAATAATCGACACCATATCGGGCAGAGTGGTTTGCTAAAAAATCAAGAATTCCCTACATCTTGGAAGGTAGCTAAGCTAGTTCTTATACCTAAGTTAGGAAAGATTTTGAACGATTACTCATTGAACGATTACGATTACGAGTTGAGACCCCTATGTTTATTGGTGACTCTAAGTAAACTCTTCGAAGCATTAGTACGAGGGAGACTGGAAATGGAACTGGAAGCCGGTGAAGGCTTGTCTGCAAACCAATTTGGTTTCCGAAAAGCTAGATCTGTTATCCAGGCAGTAGAAAAAGTGCGAAGTATGGTAGCAGTATGTAGAAATAAGTGGTGTGTTTTAGTGACGCTGGATGTAAAGAATGCATTCAACTCGGCAGCTTGGAACATTGTTATCCAAGAATTACGTAGGAGAAACATTTCAAGTTATATCATTAACATAATATCTTCTTACTTCATAGACAGGAAATTGCAAATAGCCAAAATGAAGAGATCTATGTCACAACTGGGGTTCCCCAGAGATCAGTACTTGGACCGACCCTGTGGAACGTCCTATACGATGGTGTCTTAAAACTTGACCTCTGCGAAGATACAATAAGCATACGTTTTGCAGATGATTTGGCATTACTGGTAAGAGCGGACAACCTAGATGAATTGATATTTAGAACAAATGAGTCGTTGAGAAGGATAAGTGTTTGGATGGAAGTTCATTACCTAGAAATGGCACCACAAAAGACAGAAGCAATCATCCTAAAAGGTCCAAGAAAAAAGAGGGCAGAGTGTCGATTCGTTCTAGAAAATACTGCCATCGAGCCGGTAAGGGTCGTGAAATACTTAGGTGTTACTTTCGATAACAGTGGGAAATTCAAACAGCATATCGTAAGAGCTGTGGAGAAGGCTGAAACAAGAGTAGGCAAACTTAATAGAATTATGCCAAACATTGGTGGACCTAAATCTCGAAAACGGGAGGCACTTTGGGGAACAGTGCAATCTATCTTATTATTCGGAGCACCGATACTGCGAATAGCTTCAGCCTATAGGACTGTGTCAACTAAGGCAATCCAGGTGATAACTGGTATTCCACCAATTGAATTGTTGGTTGAAGAAAGAAAGTACCTTTACTATCGCAATGATGGACATCTTTCAGAGTCTAAGAAAGCGACTAGACAAATTACTCTCGATAAGTGGCAGGAACAGTGGGAAGGAACGCACGATGTTGCACAGTGGACTAAGAAATTGATCCCCGATGTTAGACAATGGGTGAAATGTCAGCATCGAAATCTAGACTACTGGATGACACAAATTCTTTCAGGACATGGGTCATTCAAATCTTTTGCGTGTCGCATAGGAAAAGCTACGGAAACGAACTTCAATCACTGCTCAGCAGAAATAGATACACCGGAGCACACGCTTTTTCAGTGTGTGAGGTGGGAAGCTTACGGAAGCCAATTGGAAATTAAAATTGGAGAACCACTGGAAGTAAACAATCTGATATCCATAATGTGCACGGAGACAAAAAACTGGTGTTTTTTACAAAAAGCATTTCACGAAATCATGGAAATCAAAGAAAAGGAAGAAAGGCTAAGGCAACAGCGATAACATAGAGACTGAAGCGGTACAGACATACTACCACTCTGATGATATGCTGGAAAACGGTACCGGAATGGTTAAGTTGAAGAGAAGGGTTTTTTAGTGGGCGCGAATCCCACACTACTTTCACCATATACGCCGAAGAGATGGTGAAGTGTCTTTTTAAGATTTTCCCTTTACAAAAAAAAAAAAATATCGGGCAGAGTGGTTTGGGGCTAGGAAGCTATGAGAGAGTTCGAGTTATGGTATAACAACGATGTGTATAATATTGTCTGAGCCCATAATTTCATGGTTTTGAAAAATACATATATATCATTTTATGGTGAGATGCGTCAGTTTGTGATACTTCTTAAAGTATTATCTGAAATATGAGTGATTAAAGCATTTAATAACTGTCTATAAACTCTTCTAAAACTAAGAGCTGGATACATTCAAAAGCAAATTGCGCTTATCATAACCGAGATATTTTAAGGTTAACGGAGAAGCTATTATAGTCAGTTTCACGAGTATAGAGACTGACTGACGGTGGTCTCTTCCAAAACATTTTTCAATTAACCCGTGGTGATGCGATGACATGTTTAACAATAAACGATCCTCTGAGAGAAATATTCATAAAAATATTCAGCAAATAAGTTAAAGCGTATTAGTTGCTTCTTCTTTTAGTCAATGGAACAAATATAATAAAATCTTAAAGCGAAACAATTTTCATCCTGCATTTACTGAAATTCTATACATTGAACTAAATAAATAACATGAAGCAACCTCATTTTAGTCATATTAAGGTCATTCCCATTAAACTCTTTTTCGTTCACGATCCCCAACGATGTTACTTTTTTATTATACGACAATTCTTTTCGTCTTAAACAATCACTTGCATTTTCGCTGAGTAACAATGTATACATTGTACCCGAGTCCAATAGATACATTTTTTATAACCGAAAAAGAACAAATAGTGAAACACGGCGTACTTCCGCAATATCAGACAATAAACAAAGCTGCTTACGCTTGTTGAGGCCGGCGTAATTAAACGTATAATTACACTTTTGGCTTGGTAAGGTGATCGACGCACTCGTGTGGGGAGGAGTAACGGCCGAAACTACCAAGACCGGTAGCTGAGTCACGTAATTAAGCATTTATCCTGCGATTCTCTGTCGCAGAACGCCACCACGGCACGCTTGATTGAGATAACAACTAACGCCTGATTTAGTCCAGATCAGGGGGGTCGTGAAGTGCAGCCCAGAGAATTGCCCGTCATCATCCCTCGACGCTCAGTGCAATCAGTAACTAATGAAATATTGCTATGTACATACAACTAATAGGTTATTGTATATTCTTTCCGGGATAGCGGAATGATATGTGAAAAATGAGATGGTAACAAGAACGAAGCGTAATGAATTTATGTACCGACGATATTTTTTTTACTATGTAACGTAATGTAATACTTTGTAATTAATTGAATACTAGCGTATTATGGAAAATGTATAACATTGTTAGAACTAATTTCTGTTCTATTAAAACTACTTTCGCGTGGTAGCAGTTGTCGCTTTCATCAATATCGCGAATCTGATGGCTTGGTCCGTAGCTTCTATTGATTTTTTACAATTCATTGAAAACTTTTTACTTAAAGATTTGTTACAGACCATGCACATTTCGAATATTTTCCATGTTAGTCAAGTGTATTCATTTGCTAATGCCATTGAAGGCACATGTATTCCACATTGAAGGTTTGTGATTCTTGTTGACTAGTTTCTTATATTTGTAGGAAAAAAGCTTTTCAATGATTTTCATTTACGAATATCATTGGTTTGTATTTCATGCGATTGAGGGAGTTTGGATGCACTTCAAGTCGCGATAAATATTTCGCACTCCCGCACTTGGCTTCATATACATTTAGTTTCCAAATCACGGTGTATCATCTCATTTGTTACGAACCACGGAGCATCAGTGATGGTTCTTACAATTAGTGTTTTGAACTGAATCTTTTAGAGGATTTCGATATTTGATATTCTTGCGGTTCCCCATAATTATATACCATAATACCATAATAGATTTGAGAATTACATTATACACAGTCAGTTTACTCGACAGCGAGAGCTTAGATCGAGAGCGAGAGCCTAGCGAGAGCTAGGACACTTACGAGTTTCTTTCTTCAGAGTGAAAGTTACGTGTATTTGTGAGATTTTGACTTATTGACTCTTATTTTCCATTTCTTTATCTACTCCTGGATATTATGGATAATTTCTTGAAATTTATGGGTTGCATATTTTGGCACTACACGTGTAGCCATCACCACGGTATTGTCAGCGAAGGTGACAATTGAGGTGTTTGTAGTGGGTAAATCGACTGTAAAGAATTAGTATGGAACAGGTCTCAGGACGCTGCGCCCCTATGGAACTCCTACCTAGATAGAATACATGCTAGTTAATTCTTCCTTATATTTGACAGTGAAGTATCTATTAGTATGAACTAATGTATGAAAGTAGAATTTTACAGGAAGATGTACCTAATTTAGATTTCAATTTATATAACAATCCAGGCTGCCATACTTCATCGAATTGGAGAATTTAATGTAAAGATATGCTGATTATTTTTGTTGTTCGTAAATATACTGTTAATAAAAGTGTTGCCATTTTTAAATTGATTTGCCACGAAGATAGTGGTGGTCTGTTAATAAATAGTTTACCAAAAAATTAAGGGCAGTTTTCCTGTTAGGTACGTGTTAAAAAAAATTTATTCTATTTCTGAAAAAAAAGTGGGCTTAGCTACCAACTTTATTATACACAATTACAGTATGGTTAACAACTCTCCGTAGTAAAAGATCACCAAGTCAATATAAAATGTGTTTTTTAATGTTAGATTTAAAATTTTTTAACTGTATTTATTATAGTTAACTGTATTTATTATAGTGAACTATATTAAGTACATATATTATAATATATGTATTATCTGAATAAAATCAAATATTAATGATATTGATAATATTGACGAATTATCAATATTATTAATATTTGGTATGAAAAGGTCCATAATGGAACCTTGAAGCACCCAAATTTTGAATTAGTATTGTATAGCTATTTTGTTTTTTTTTATATATAAATTCGTGACCAATGCGATAGAACACCACAATGAAGTTATAGAGTATCTAAGAGAGCATTCTACATCATTAATAATCATGATATAATTTGAGTACGAAAACATGCATACAGAAACGAAAATAATTGCAATCCCCAAACCACCGGTAAGGACAGTATTTGTCATATTTCTCCCCCGGCCCCTTCACCTTCAATTTGAATTTCTATGGTGGACATAAATCTAGTTCAAAAACTGGTTACTACTTAATGAGCGTATTAAAACGTAGAAACAGTAACAATTTAATGGGTTAGTATTCGAAGACTAACGTCTTTCAGTTTTATGGCACGTGGTAGTATCATGTATGGAGAAGAAGAAAGTTGCTGACGTTTTTCTGTAATACAATATTCTGCACCATGTCAGTCAGAAACTGAATATATCGCTTCATATTAACACTCTCCACCAAATCGTGTTTCAAACTCCACCAAATCTCGATTGTCGACTTATGATTAGAGGTACGTAATAAAATATCTCTCAGCATCTACACTGTTGACTGGAATAAACAGGCTTTGAATAGTTGCCTTTGCAAAGCTAGGGTAGCTGCATTTTGTTGCTACTAAAATCTGTAAGACATCAACAGGAATTTCTTGGTTAATCACTTTAAGTAGTTGTCTATGAAAATGAGTATATCCTTCCATGAGTTCATCCTGTGGTATGTCTCTGAAGAATGGTATTTTAGAGAAGCTTTCTAGAGTCAAATTTGTGTTCAGAAATGATGCAGGTACGGCTGCTGCTACAGATGGACAAAATAGTTTGCCAATGTGCTGGTAAGCTTCGTTTGTCAGGTTGGATCTCATGTGTGCAGACAATTTATCTAAACTCTCTTGTGCTGCTGTCTTCAGCATAATGCAGTGGTCTTGATGGATTTCGCCATTTTCATTTGAGAAAATGCTTTTTGTATTTTCACCAACATAACATTCATATTGAGGTTCAAGAGAAGACTTTAAGAATACCCGCCGAATGGCAACTTATGCTCATGCTTTACTTGATCGTTTCGCTTTAAAAAATGATGATTATCGAAATTTCGCGGAAATGTATTGCAAATTAAAAAATCGCATTTATAGCATATTATAGGCATATTGCGCCTTTATCGCATCTACTTCGTAAATACGAAAATTGCGTACCCCTACTTATGATTCATGATGTCGCAATAATATACAGTTCATATCATATACATATATACATATCATAATTATTGAAGGTACAGTTTTGAAACAACAGTTCTTAAAAATACTATCCCATTAAGGAAATTTTCGTGATATTTTATCTCACTATTGGTGACGGATATCGTAATAAAGTAATTAACATGTGTGAGAAGAATCTTTCAGTAACGGAGAATAATACGATATCTGCAAGCAGATTCTTTCTTGGTAATAATACTTTAAATAAATGATTGTAAATTAAATAATTCTGAACTACAAAACACTGTGAATGATAGAAATTTGTTTGATTATTACTTCTTAATTACTGATATAAACTCATAATCTCCCATATAATATCGTTGCTAGTACCTTATTCTTTTACCATAATATAGAAAAGCATATATATATATATATATATATATATATATATATATATATATATATATATATATATATATATATATATATATATATATATACATATGGGGACATCCATTACTTTTCGACGAAACATTGCGCACTTAGATCAGCGATTTGTCTTATGATATTTTATATGAAATTAGATCCTAATATATAAGGTTTTCCAAAGTCTCAGCCCAATCAAAGCAAATTTAGCTTCAAGAGAATTTTTTTTAATTTGAAATCTAGCAATTTTCAATTTATTTCTCTGTGTCTCTTTAACAGAATGATCTCAGCCTCATCGCATTTTTTTTCGCTGAACTCTCTATTTATCGAAAAAAATTATACTAAAGCTTAGATCGTATCATACTTTCAGGAGAAGATTTTAACTGATCCGTTAATTTCATAAAATTTTACCCTTTTTTAAAACGTCGCTATATGTACAAATTTTAAAATTAAAAATTATGTATGGGCTCATATTGTTTGGCTTGATTCATAATTTCAGAATTAGCAAAAATTTTAAGTATCTAATGATTACACTTCGTAATATGACCTGTCAAATTTAATTGATTTTCTAAAAATAGCTATTTTCAATTAGCTTCAACTTTTTTCTTTGAACTTCGAATTATTTGAAACTTTCACAAAAATTGACTTATTGTATTCTTAAAAATCGCTGAAAGTTCAACTTGCAAATCGAGCCAGGATACGAGTTACAAATTTTCAAATAACCTGAAAATCGTATTGTAACAACCGAGCAATTCATTCATTTTTAGACTCATTTATAATATTTTAGCAAGTAAGTAGGTACAATTAATGATAATACTTTATTTTACATTATAGTATTATCATAAACTATAACAAGATTTTATTTTATTGGTTGTTTAGTGTATTTCAGAAGCTATTGTTTACAAATTCGGTTGAACTATTTTATATTCCTTTTCAAAAGATGTTACTCTCATTTCTAAAGTATAAAAACAAAGTAAACATAAGTGAGGTACAGTTTTTAATAAAACCTTGTTTGTTCATATGATTTAACCAAAAAGAAAATATTTGATTTTTTAGAACAATATGGGTAGACAATAAATATGTTCATAAATATCAAAAAAACTTGAAAAAGCGATTCGAAGCAGTGAAAATAATTAAAGACACTCGCATTCACCATTTATTTATATAAATTTATGATAATACTTTACAAATGAGAGTAACTTATTTAAAAAAAATAATGTAAGTAGTTCAACTGAATTCATAAACAAAAGTTTCTGAAATATACTAAAAAACCACTAAAATAAAATCTTGTTATCTTTTATGATAATAATATAATATGAAATAAAGTATTATCATTAATTGTACTTACGTACTTTCTAAAGTATTATGAATGAGTCTAAAAATGAATGAATTGCTCGATTGTTACAATACGATTTTCAGGTTATTTGAAAATTTGTAACTCGTGTCTTGGCTCGATTCGCAAGTTCAAATTTTCAGAGCCTTTTAAGAATATAATATATAAATTTTTGCGAAAGTTTCAAATAATTCGAAGTTCAAAGAAAGAAGTTGATGCTAATTGAAAATATCTATTTTTTGAAAATCAATAAAATTTGACAGGTCACATTACGAAGTGTAATCATTAGATACTTAAAATTTTTACTAATTCTAAAACTATGAATTAAGCCAAACAATATGAGCCCATATATAATTTTTAATTTTAAAATTTGTACTAATAGCGATATTTTAAAAAATGGTCAAGATTTATGAAATTAACGGATCACTTAAAATCTTCTCCCGAAAGCGTGCATACGATCTAAGCAGTAATCAGGTTGGGATCAATCGGTTAAATAGACTCAGAGATATAAATTTTTGAAAATTGCTAGATTTACAATTTTACAAAATTCTCCTGAAGCCAAATTTGCCTTGATTGGGCTCAGACCTTGCTAAACCTCATATATTAGGACCTACTTTCATATAAAAAAATCATAAGACAAATCGCTGATCTAAGTGCCCAAAGTTTCGTCGAAAAGGAATGGGTGTGCCCATATATATATATATATATATATATATATATATATATATATATATATATATATATATATATATATATGTATATATATATGGGCACATTTTGTAGACTCAGAGATATAAATTTTTGAAAATTGCTAGATTTACAATTTTACAAAATTCTCCTGAAGCCAAATTTGCCTTGATTGGGCTCAGACTTTGCTAAACCTCATATATTAGGACCTACTTTCATATAAAAAATCATAAGACAAATCGCTGATCTAAGTGCCCAAAGTTTCGTCGAAAAGGAATGGGTGTGCCCATATATATATATATATATATATATATATATATATATATATATATATATATATATATATATATATATATATATATATATATATATACATATATATATATATATATATATATATATATATATATATATATATATATACATATATATATATATATATATATATATATATATATATATATATATATATATATATATATATATGTATATATATATATATATATATATATATATATATATATATATATATATATATATATATATATATATGTATATATATGGGCACATTTTGTTATTTAAATGAGATTGTGGCGTTATCTACAAAGTTAAATTATTTATAGTAGAGGAAATAGAGGGGGCGCATTGGGGAACACTCCTCTACAGGGCCCTGTATAAATAAAAACAAGAATAAACTTATTGTAGATTGAAAAATTATATTAAGAATATAATCAAAATGTCACCTCAGTTGATACCAATTTAAAAACGATGCAGTGGGACTTTCTTTGGTAGAAAAGTTGTGGTCCCCTTTCAATAAAAGCCTTTTTAATAGTGAGCGAATTTCTTCTTTACCTGCCAGATTTAACTTGTCAGCTTATCGAGCCAATCACCGCATCTATACCTCTCGTTTTTTAGCCAGACCAGGACAACGCTATATATACATGCCTTGTTGCCCAGGGAATTGCGATGTCATCACCCCACGACGTTCAGTGCAATCAATAAGAAAAGAAATATCACCCCAATGTTCCAAATAGCGTCCCCTATATCATTCCCTAAACAGGGAAACTATGTGAGTAGTCGATGAAGGGCCGTCGAGACTTTTAATAATAAATTGTCAGAAAATAATACGCGGAACGGCTTCTGCAAATAGCTGAGAGATACAAGTGACAAGTAAATATGTTGGAGTGAGGATGGATTTATGAGGCTGTGTTGCACTATCGATTACTGATTGCAGAGTAATGGTGGTTTTTTACTTATTTCTGATTCACATACGCTTTAAAATACCTTTTTGTCATGTACATACCTCTGCCATTAATTTCGATAGTAGATAAATGTAAAGAATTCATCTTATTAATATACCAACATGCAGGTGGCTTTTATCACAATATAAAAGATTACATAATTAGAATAAGATCCTTTATTTAAATAGTTTTAGTCGCAGTGGGAAGTGTGCAGCATATGCAGTGCAGACCCCAACATTCGCGGGGAATCGGGACTGAATATCTGACGCGAATGTTGAGTATATTCATTTATGCATAAAGGGGGGATACAGACCGAAGTCAAAAGAATTTCATAGAGTTTTTGATAAAATAATGTATTTGAAGTGCATAATCATGTATGCTGTAAGAAAATTAAGGTAACTTTTTAAAGTAACTAGTGATCCTTGCTTACTCATCCCTCAATGTAGTCTGGAAGACGCGGTATGGTAGCATGGCTTTAGGAATCTGCTCACGAAATTGCAGGCTCCTTTCAGGATCGGGATACTCATCTAATGCAATGCTGATTGCCTATTCTGCTCTCAACGGCAACTTATTGATCATCTAATAGAAGAAAAAGCACACACCTACACTCATACAACTTTCACTTACTTTCAATCTATCTATAACTGTTAGTTTATCCGTCAGGTCCACTACTTTTTTTCGTTTAGGTGTAAATATCGGTGAATTATTACGTACTGCCATAATTACTAATTTTGTATTCTATAATATTAATGGATTAACTGGTAATTTCGTGCTCTATAATATTAATGGATTGAACGTACCCATGGATAATACAAACAAGTACCAAACATTATATAATCAGTGCATAACAACAACATAATGTATAGTTTATTTCATCTTTATTTGCCAAATAAAAAAACCCAGACGGCTATTATGTCATACCGTGGCTTGTTTTTATGGCTAGGCTCAGGTAGACTGTTCCGTTTATCTTCAAGATAAGAGAGTTCTTTATTTGGCAAATAGCGATGAAATGAATAGTAGGTAAAAAATCAACCAGTCAGTACGAAAAACGGCTTTGGCAACGCGAAACCAGACTCGCGAATAATGAAACTGGGTAACTATTGTTTCTTTCGCGAATGCTGAATCCGCGAGTACTGGAGCCGCGAACTTGTGATCCGACTGTAATAACTTTTCGAAAAAAATCTCAGATCAGTCAAATATTATGTTTAGTTGTGCCGTTTTTTAAACATTACATTTACATTAACGTGTGAATATATTACATAAAAGCAAATTAAGAAAAACTATTATGCAATTTCAAAGTACTAAATTTAATAGCAACGATTATTTAAAAAAAGCAACTGAATACAATTTTCTACTTTCACTTTCTGGGAATTTTGAGTGTGATACTCCATCATCTGTCAGGGACTCTCAGTAACCCAATAACAACAAACTTACATAAGGATATGGCCATTTAAAATATAGGTAGTCTCGTGAGAGAAAATGATGCTTTTTACAAAATTATTCTATACTACAGGATCCGTCAAGGAGGTATTGTGTTTTTGAAAAGAATGACTGAAGCTGGTTTTGAACGAATTTTAAAATTTATTATTTTTATATATTACTCCTGTATTGCCTTTAAAAAATACATAACATAAGTCAGCTTCATACTCCTTTCAAGCATGGCACGAAGAATCCTTTCACTATCGCGCGTTATGGTTTCAGAAAGAACTTCAAGGGCTCGCGGTTTGTCTATGTAAACTTTAGCTTTTAAGTAGCCCCATAAAAAGTACTCACAAGGTGACAAGTCTGGTGACCGAGCAGGGCATTCCACATCGCCATGCAAAGAAATTAGGCGCTCAGGGAAACGTTCCAGAGAGCACCCCAGAACGACCAGTTTCAATGAAATAGTTGTGCTAAATAAACACACGATGTGCCACAGACCATGGTTCCATGGCTACTGAAAACTGGAATGGCATCCTGCAATGAATAGATATCAACCATCCTGAAAACATTCGCTTCACGCAGGCGCGCATAAAAGTCGCCTCAAAAACATCATACCTCCCTGGCGGACCCTGTATAATCGGCTTCTGATGGTGAGGGTCGACCATATTTAGCAAGGTCACGAATATACTCACATTCGCGCTATTTAGACTTAACATTGCTTACTATGCTTTGGCTGATCAGGATGAGTTAGATTGAATAATTCAATTACTTCCTTTTGGATGTGTATCCTGTCTCCAAATCCGATCATGAAAAGAATTCCAAGTCTTTCTTGTTCAGTTATTTTAACCATTTTTACAAAATGACAAAGCTACTACATATTTAATAAATATTTCAAACTGCTTTTTTCAAAACAATAGATAAGAACTATATTTTTATAAAAACTATATATAAGTAACTTCAAAAGCCAAAAAACTATTTAATAAAGTTTTGATCTGACAACTATGAAAAACATTATTGGTCACTAAAGCTACTATGAGGCACCCAACGATGCACAAATTGAATACTTAATTTGGTTGATTCTTTAAATAATCATTGCCATTAAATTTAGTATTTTCAAATTACACAGTAATTTTTTTTCTTCATATCTTTTTATCTAACCTGTACTCATACTAATTTAGTTATTGCCTTAACGTATTAAAAAAAAATAGACTCTGCCACATTTCATAATAGAAAAGGGGTTGACATATCGGTCACCTTGTGTGTATTAGTTATATGTTGAAAGAAATTCACAACTAAAAATAAAATTTGAAGTAAGCTTGAATAGTGACGTACTAGGATAGAAGTAAAAAATATTGTAAATATCCACTTCCAATTATACATATCCTAGACATATCAAACGAAAACAACAGTATAGAGAGTCTCAACTCTGTTCCTCACATAAAAATAATGTTTTCTCTGAATTCTATTTTCTCTTATAAAAATAGATTTTATTCGAATGAATTTGTCAACAATCACATTTCCATAAACAGGGAAGGTTATACGTTCGATGATAGTTTCGTCATTCAAATTAGCATCATTAGTATATAATTAAAATTTAGCTTTTTTAAACTCCATTATTATTGAGTTTAGGATAGTGATGTGATAATGATTAATATAATCTCCTGATACTGACAACTTGGTTGCTGAAACGCGTGTCGATCATTGTGTAATATTTTGGTGAATACTATTTCGACATTCGATTCAAGAATTAAGTAGTATAAATGTATGGACTAGAGTGATGGTAAGTCTTCTTTTAAGGTCTTACTTCTTAGGTATATTTATAATTTTACTAGTAGATATTTATAATTTCTACATCTCAACTTACTTCTCGCTTTAGTGGTTTTTTCTCCAGACATTAAAAATGACAGTGCCCTCACCAAAAAAAAAAAAAAAAGATTTGTAGCTCCTCCTAATTTTGATGTTGATATCTGATTCATTCCTGATGATACCTCCCTAGTAAATAAATGGGGGATGAAGACTAAACTGCATAGCCACTACGTTCATACGATATATCTCCCTTGGATTTTTTGTGGTGAAGTATTGTACTTAAATTTGCGGGCTTGTTCTAATAGGCCAAACAATTTAGATGACATGAATCAATGAGTTTCAATCAAAATGGCTGAAAATTATTAAATTTACCACATAATATCAAATTGTTACAAGATATTTTGAACAACTTTATCATTACTGTTTAAAGACGTATTTGCATTGTTTATGTTTTTTTTAAAGATTCTTTGTCTTATAAACAGTGAATAGAAAACACTCAATAAATCGTAACATTGTACTAGAAAAATTTTAAGGAATTAATTTTTATTGAAGAGAGGGATAAAATTTTAAAGTTACTATTGTAACTTAACAGCTCAAACACAAAGTTTAAAAAAAATGAGATTTGGTTGATTATTATTAACTATTATCGTGTACGTACTATCTTCATTATATATCAAGTAGGATAAATTTATAACATTCGTTGATAAGGCAAAGTTTGAACACTGAAATTGAGGAAGATTATTTTCAACAGGTAGTTAGGTATGAAAACAAATAAATTGTGTTGCTTTCATCAACACTCATTCTTTTTAAAATAATTTACCTCCATCGTAATGAATGTAGTCAATAGCTTAAAATATTTTTGTATCGACTATTCAAAAATGTTTAACTTTATAAGAGATTTAAAATGAGGGGTTAGCCCACCCTCTCCTCTAATCAATTATCCTTTTCGATATTGTAAGCTACCTACATTTTAAAAGCCAAAGGAATATCTGATGAAGCGAGACAAAACATAACTACATTTTCAAACCAAGCTTTACTCTTTTTCTTTAAGCCTTTCAGAACTTGACACAGAATGGGAATACTCTTTACATGCATCAGTTCGACGACATCGATTTTACAACGATGTCGTCGGTATATTCTTTAGTAGGTAAACTAGAGTGAAAAACTGAAATTTTCTATATGGTTAGGTCGACCTTTTATTATTACTTTTTATTCTACTATTTTTTATTTTTTCTTTACCTCAACGATATACTTCTGACTGATAGGTTTTAATTTTTCAAGAGATATTAACAGTAGAATTCCATACCAAAATGTAAACAAATCTGAGACACAGAATCATCCTAACTTCTTTGTTGTATTGCATATGTATGGCATATACGATACCATAACAGTACTATATCTAATCAGTCTATTTTTAATAGTTCGGTTAACTCTTGGGTCGAATTTAAATAAGATACAAAAAAAAACAACCAGTGAAAAGACTCGTTTGTTACATTATAGTTTCAGAGGTTTGCATCGTCTTAATTAACGCTAACTTACTTTAATGTTTTGGTAATTTTTTTTCTATATAACATGGTAAACCTTTTATAAAGCCCATTGCACTAAATGCAGCTGCAGCAATGCAGAAACATTTATGGGTTATTAGGTTGGGTTATGAGTTATTAGGTCTCCATTTGGTTGCTCACTGATACACATAATATTGATGTGAAAATAAGATAAGGAGAGATGTGTATAGAAGACCAATTATCTTCACGGATGAGATGTTATTATTTAGTAAATTAAACAGTGATAACTAACATAAAACATATCATATAAGATAGGCAATCATCGAAATTTAAAACCGAAGTTGTCCATTAAATGCATATTAATTAATAAGTTAAAAAAACGACTTAAAAAAAGTAACTTAACTAAAAAGCAAGAAATAAATGTTTTCTACAACAATTTAATACTTATTTGTTGTTTCGTTCCGTACTTATTATTATTTGTTTGATATAATTTTATAATTAAGTCGGTGCCATACAATATTAGTAGTTCGAATGCGGGCCCTCGGTAGTGTTACATGTAAACTCGTTATTATAGTATCAAGGTATACTTTTATGTTTTACTTGGCACTTGTATTATTTTATAATTTTAGGTGATTGGTAGACCTACTAAGGTGCTTTGTGAATAAGGAAACGACAGCTACTTGAATAAAGAGTTCCGTTATGTATTTTCGAAGTCCAAGGTCCGATACCAATGAAACTAATATGGGACCACCTTGGAGCTATACTAAACCTAACGCAAAAAGAATAATTAAAATCGGTTAATAAACACAAAAGTCAAATGAAGCGTAATCTTACCAGAAATAAACTTTTCTCCCGGTGTACTAAAATCGGCAAAGTATCGAATTAAAAATCGAATTAGAAAATAATATTAGAGATAATGAAACTGAATATTTGAGCGATAGAGATCAAATAACGAAATCTGATAATTTTTATGAGCTACCCTGTTTACAATAATATATTTAATAGTTTTGTTACGTGATTTTAAAAAATATAATACTGTACGATAATATTTAAATCAAAAAGTATATATTATACTTTTAGCCGTTCTATTTACATCATACTTCAATTACTACCTTACTTTGCAATAAAATTTAATAATAGGTAGCTGAACAACTTAAACGCATAAGTATATCTTTATCGCTTTTGCTCTTTATTACTTTTATTCACTTTTAAACCAGTATTATCGTCGAATAAAAATGGATGATTACAAAAACTTACAACCGTATAAAAAGCAGGTGTATTGTTAAAAATCTCGTTGACGCTTATTATATACGACAAAAATCCTCAGCTAAATAACGCATCACGCAAATAGCGAACCGTTTAGACATTCATAATTTTAACATCTTCAAGGTGGAGGAAAGTACGTAACACGAAGAGAGGTATGCACATTTAGTGGTAAAAGTATATTATCAGGTTCAAGAAATATTCACGTGTCACATCTAATGGAGTAAGATGAATATTTCAGACACATTTGCAAGCAGTAGATAGGAAACATTACTCATGCACTAATGCGTAATGGAGTAGTACATGTTGCTATACGGTGGATTCGTATTAAAACCAATTTGACTCGGTTGAGCTTCATAAAACTAATGGAAATAGTATAATATGAGAAGGAAGATATTCAGTAGATACTTATCTAATGAATATCTTCCTTCTCATATTATTTCTTATTAATTATAATTAGTAAAAAAAAAGGTAAATACGAAAGCGTCAATAACATAGAGGTATATTTGAAGACCCTGGTGCAAGGAGAGGATAAGTTACAATATGTAAGTTTTTCAGGAGAGGCAAAAAACCTTTCTAATTTGAAGGTAGTATTTAATGTTGTTAAAAAACTTAAAACATATTGTATAGTGGATTTTAGTTGCCTACCTTTGCTAAAGTAAAATGTCATTTTTATTTAGAAAATAGTAATTAAAACTTACGGGCAAATAAAAATTATATTTTGTTAATATATAATGTAATCGTGTAAAGAAAAATTGAAAAAAAACATTTTTTTGGGTTTATTTTTCGTTTTTCGGCCTAAAAACCAAAAAAAATTGTTCTCTATTGATCTATTGATTCATCATTCATATTCATCTATTTATTTTGAGATAGATATACACGGGTCATGAGAAAGTACAATGGTGGACTATTTGAGAATTTTTTTTTGTTAGCACGATCACTCATTTAAATCGTGTCGGATCGATCGGGTTTCGACTGACTCTAATTAGGGACGTCTACCAGACGACATCTATTGATTTTGATGTTGATAGGATACACCCCACCCTGTCCATGGGTCATAACATAGCACGATGGTGGACTATTTTAAAAAAGTTAAACTGTCGCATGAAATACATATTCTGCATTTATGAGTTAGTCTATTTTTTCTCGGCCACTCGATTTCGAGACAGAGATGTTCTATGTGAGGAAAAGTCCGGTTTAAAGTTTTAAAACGATTTATTATTTATATGTTTTGCATTAATTACTTATAATGAACATTATTATATAATGTATTAAAATTATTATAGCAAATAAAGTATATTAAATACTAGTTACAGATTCAGCAGAACCTACCCAGATAATCTTAAATCACATAGATAATCACGGTCAAGTAGATATCAAGTCAGGTCAGGTGGTGTATACTAATTCATTGAAAACATTTGACAAGCTGAATCATAATATACTAATTTTAGAATTAGAATTATATAGATTCTGTAGTAATCTTCTTCACTTATAATTAGTACAACCGTAGTTATCATGTAATGGCTTTGAATCCGAGACCTTATTAACATCCTTTGGAGTACCTCAAAGCTCAAATTTGAGACCGTTATTCTTTATTATATTAACGATTTCTCTCCAATGCTTATGTAGCATCATCTTCTTTTTGAATTTACATTACTTTTAAATATAACCCGATTGAGGTGATCGCTTGAGACTGCAAATCTCATCAATATTAGTATGTCATGGTGTATATTCATATATATATATATATATATATATATATATATATATATATATATATATATATATATATATATATATATATATATATATATATATATATATATATATATATATATATACAGGGTGGAACGTAAAGAACGCCGCAAGCCATAACTCTGTTATTAATAATCCGATTTTAAAATTGAAAGAAGATAATCAAATGATTGTTTACAGACTATTGTACAGTATTCATTGAAATTTTATACAATTTCATTTCAAGGTCACGCGATAGTCAACGTTTCTTATTTAAATGGCAACCTATATATTTTTTTATTTCATTAAAAGGAGAATATTTTTCTGTTTCTAATAATGTATAATAAGTGGTATTTTAAGGGACCTATGATTCAAGAAAATAATAAATTATTTATTAATTCCAAATGGAACATGGCATAGTAAAATGTCTTTTATCATCACAATAGATTTCAAAGATAATTTGTGTAACATAATAAATTTAAACAACAACGAATAATATAAATTCTGTTCAAAATGTCCGCCATTTTGTTGAATACATACTCGTAGTTCACATCTTTCTATTTCATTAATGAAAGAAGCAGGTAGCTATAATTCTCTGAATCAAAATTTCGATGTTTTTAGATAGGGTCAGATATGCATTGAAATTGAAAACTAATTGGAACACGTTCCAATAACAAATTAAAATGTCAATGCATTGTTTGACTTAAGACTAGGCAGCTGTTATGTCTCTATAGAGACATAACAGCTCTCTATAGAGTCTATTATGACTCTATAGAGAGCGCTTTGCTGACAGAGAAGCTCCCGATCCTCCCAAGTTTGGAAGATTGGAGCAAAATTTAAGAAATTACGGTTCTTTCAAAAAACAAAAAAGAACGGAAAGGCAATTTAGGGGTAATACAGAGTTGGAAGTTTTATTTAGTATTGAGGAAAATAATAAAGTATCTACTAGAGAAATTTCACATAATTTAGGTACTTCCCACACAACGGTTCAGAAGATTTTAAAGAAGAATAAATTTAGACCTTACGTACCTCAAGAAGTTCACGGCTTAAAAGCAAATGATACAGCGCGAAGACTACAATTCTGCAATTTTTATCTGACTCAATTAAGGCAAAATTGGAATTTTTGTAGGAAAATTCTTTGGTCAGATGAGTGTACTTTCAGTAATAATGGTATTTTCAATAGAAATATCTACCCACTATATATACCACAATATAGTGGTGTAAAAACGTAGTAGTTGTTTTTACTCATTTCCGTTGTGTATATAATAGTCTGTAAACAATAATTTAATTATATTCTTGCAATTTTAAATTCGGATTATTAATAACAGAGTTATGACTTGGGGCGTTTTTTACGTTCCACCCTGTATATACGGGGTGTCTCCTTAAAAACGCTGCAAGTCATAACTCCGTTATTTATAATCTAATTTTAAAGAACAACAAATCAAATGAGATGGCTCTAAATTCACTCTAGAGTGAGCATACCGCAGTGTTTTTAAACTTTTTTTTTTTGAAAAGCGATAGTCAACTTTTTTTTTCAAATGGCAGTATAGTTTTCTTTATTCACTATTGTGTATATTTCTTTTCTGAATCCAACGATGTATAACAAATGTACTTTTGTGAAACATTTGTCACAGAAAAATGGTGAAAATATTCGCCGATACCGCAATAGGCGCCCATTCGCTTAATTGATGACAAATGTATTTTGACTAATCATCTGTGCCTGTGTATATATATATATATATATATATATATATATATATATATATATATATATATATATATATATATATATATATATATATATATATTAAATGTAAAGTTTGCTCGTATACCTTAAGGGGCTACATCAACCTAGTAACATGAAAAAATAGTCGATCTTCGGGATGAATTTTCTTGGAAATTAGTAATGATAAACATTTTCGTTTAAATTGAAGATAAATTTATTGTAAATATGGTGAAATGAACACAATTTAAGAACATTTAAAACCGGAAGTGATATGCCCACCAGAAGTGGAGCGTCTATTTTGCGACCCGGTTTGCAGTGACCTGATAAAACTGATCTGAAATCAAAAATATAGTAAGCTATCATGAAATTATCTGAATACGAAACATATTGACGATTGCCTTTTTTGAAAATTGTTCTTAAAAAAACAGCACATGAAACAGAAATACGAAAATTTGGTAAAAAAACTTAGTTATTATCGTAATTCATTTAAACAATTATGGTTATTTTTGAAAAATTCTAATAGTTGTTCTGTTAATAATGGCATAAAGCGTAACTGTGCGGAATTTCAAAAGAATCTGTCGATCGGTTCTCGAGATATGACGGGCACCGTTTCGGATTCAAAGAACGACGGACTTTTCTTAGGATGACAAATTCTCGTGCTTGTTTCATCTTTGTTAGCGTGAAAAACTTTGTGTGTATACATTATTACAATATTGTAGGAAAAAAATGCATGAAATAATGATATCTCAAATTTGCCACTTGTCCCTGATTAGTTAGGTATTCCACTGTATATTTATGTTAAAGTTATATATAGGTTACCTTTTTTATTTATATTTCTGATTTATATGCTGTATACATATATATTTGTTTATATTAAAGATTTTTATCCTATAAATGTTTTTTTCTTTTAGCGTATAGTGTCAGTATTATTATTAAAATAAATGAGTATATAATATAATCATTTAGAGTATATTATTATAATTGGATTTCCGAATTTTTTCAACGATTGAGATAATATCAGGAAAACTACACAGGTCAAGAAAGATTTTGTGATTAGACTATTTTTTGACTTTCTGACTTAGTTACATACCGTGAACTACAGAAACACTATTTTTTTGTTTCCAACACCACCACTATTAGTAAATGTACATTGTGCAATAATTTGCAATTTTTAAAATCGAGGTTCTATGAAATTAGATTTTGCCCCAATCTTTTAGGCACCCCTATGTTTAATCAGTTTGAAACGTACACACAAGTGTGGGGGATTTACCGAAACAGAGTTGGGCGGTGGGGATATTACGGTTTTATGCTATTCGGTTATTTACATAGTCGCTGTAGTACGTTTTTAATTTGTGTACGCTTACTCGTGACATCGTGTCGTGTTTTTATTTTATTTTAAAAATGCCTAGAAGTTGTAAAAATACATCAAATATATTTTGTTATAAATTTAACACCTGGTTCAAGAAACGTTATTTATGCAACTTTCGTTGATCCGTAAAAAATCTTTTGCCGCCACTTCATATTAAATTAGGATTAAGGACGCAATATCTAAAAGCTATAGATAAAAATGGGAATTATTTTAAGTAGTTCCATATGTATGTGGCTAATTTCAAGCTCTTTCTGAAGCAAAATTAAGGGAAGACATTTTTGTAGGACCACAAATAAAAAAATTAATGCAGGACCAGCAGTTTAAAAAACAAGGACAGAAATTGAAAAAGAATCTTGAGTATGCTTTGAAAATGTAACAGAAATTTTTTTAGGAAATTATAAACATCCGCAGTATGAGAAAATTATCAACAAACTGCTGGATAAATTTAAGCAACTTGGTTGCAATATGAGCATAAAAATTCATTTTCTGCATGCTCATCTGGACCACTTTCCAGAACAATATTGGTGTTGTTAGTGAGGAGCAAGGTGAGAGGTTCCATTAAGTCATATAAGAAACAAATCGAAATACACAAATAGAGAGGAGATACCAGAGTCGATGGGATATGGCGATGATGGCAGATTACTGCTGGATGCTGAAAAGAGAGCATTCAACGAATGATTGATTACACAGGAAACATAAAACGAAACAGGAACTATCAAATGAAATTTTTTGTTAAATATGGAGAGATTTTCAAAGAAACAAAAATTAGAGACTCAAAAACTATTTGTGTTTTTGCTTTTTACTATGTTTCTTAATGTTTATTAAAATGTAATTTTTCCTTTAGTTTTTAATTTATTCTGATTATTCAGTTGATCAAAAACCTTACGTAAGGGGCAAAAACGGAAGGTAGATATGAAATCAGCCTAAATGACTCACTTGTAATCATTTATCAGATCCAAATCAACTTTCAAAATGTCAAAATTTGTAGGCCTATGCTATTAATGAACATCGAATTTCTACCTATATTTAATTGCAACATTTTGTGCAATTTTGTTTCAAGCACTTATGCACTTAACACATGAAATTTCGAACTATTGTTAGTCACCAGAGATAGTGTTCTTTACATTATTTCTTCCATTTCACATCCTCCGCAGGCCTTCCGGTGTTTCTTAATGACTCATACATAAACATAATCTATATTTTCTTATTGTTTCGTCTTACAATCGTGAGACCCGAACTTTTTCACACCCGGAGCATAGACTGTAACGGCGGATCGCCCCGCCGCGGCTTGGATTAACCTCTGGCCTCCGGGGGTCGGCCGGCGCGGGCTGGGGCAAGGGGCATATACCTGTGAACGGAAGCCCGATACAATGGACTGAGACAGGTGAACGGTTATGGATAGGCTCGATGGCGATGCCATGCCATAGTGCGCTTTTCATTCTTATTTATATCGCTTCTTCTCCTTTATCTTCGCCGGGGCAATATTCGTTAAAAAAGGGGAAAGGTTAATAAGCAACCTGAGAGGGTAGCGGGACGGGGATAAAGAGGATATAATTAATTTAATTCTCTCTGCGTGTGTTCGAGATATCATGCGTGTACACTTAATTAGACGGTGTTTTATCCTAGACTTATAGCTACCCAGTGCTTTTTAGTTGTAGTTTATTGTATGGGTGGTGCTATAAATTGCTCATTAAAAAAAGGAATCTGGATTTTGTAATGTATGCTCTTAAGTACGTATTTCAGTAAATTAATACCATAAGCGATTCTATGAAATTTATTAGAATTATGAACGTCGGTAACAAATATAGATCATTACTAAATCGCCTATTTCGGCGAGTCGCAACAGAGTCGAACTTAGCCCACTATTATTACGTAGCGATAATTCATAAAATTCAATAATAAATATTGATCAACACTCGAATAAACAGAATACATCATAATACAATAATGAATATTAATGAATACTCGAATAAATTGAAAATTCGGGAAGAAATATATAAATAAAAAAAAACTTAACAATATACATATAAAATAACATACAGTCAAACCGTTATAACTTTACCACTACGTCAACACCATACGGTAATATCACAGACAACCTGCTATCTCTATGAGCGCATTTACTATAGTAGGTAAACAAGAGACAGGTGATGTTAGGTGTGTCTTCAGTCATCGGAGATGACTTGAATATAACACCGACAGTGTTTTCATATTTTCACGCTGATCGGTGAGAAGACAAATAGTAACATGCGTATTAGATCAAAAATATGAAACTCTTCTATTGACTAACGCAATAGATAATTTTCGACAGATATTGATAGTTGTTTGACATCTGACTGCTAACCTTGTTTCGTTTTCTACAAATTCTGTTTTTCCACATAATTTTGTAAAAAAGTATTGTATTTGTATTTTGTAAAGTATTTTTTTACGTTTGAGCCCATGGATTATAAGGTTTGCCGCCGTGATAACTTATTTGAAAGGCATTTTCTAGTTTCCTTTAGCGCTGGTTGACTGTAAAGGCGGTAAATTTAAATTACGTAAACAGTCTTTCATTTGACTTTGATTTTTCATCTTAGTTCATACCAATATCGCTTGTGACGTAGTCGTAAAGTTATAACGGTTTGACTGTATATAACAAAACATAGTATTACCAACATACAAAATATGTCTCAGCCTGACTCCGTTTCTGACTTGTCTGGAGACTGGTGCCGATAATGAAAGTTTATGACTAGGTACTTTTCTAAGATTTCTGCAGTGAAATCTCGACGCCTATTACATAACATGATGAATTAAATGAAGAAGTCCTTTCAACGTTTACTGTTACCAACAGACACTACGAGAAGTTAACTATATTATGGACTATATTTTAAGTATATTTTAGAAAAATAGGAAATAACTTTTGATGTCCATGATACGTGTGTTCCAAACGGCTGTATCTAGGATTTTTCGTGAACACATCTTACAGGTTTTTAATCACAGTATTGATTTTACGAATGGTTGTTTATTTTTTGTTTCGCAGCATCTAATATTACAAACTGTTATAGTAACCATAAGCCATATGTTTCCAGTTTCTTTATTGCAGTATTAAGGTGGAATAGTTATTATAATATTAATGTAACGGAATACTACATTAATATGTAGTATTCCGTTACATTAATATTATAATACTAATTAATACTACATTAATACTATGGAATATATACTACTAATGTAACGGACATTATCTCGTCTCGACTTTATTGTTACAGTAATATCTGCATTATGTGTATGACTTGTGGAGGTAAAGGTGTCGATAACATTTCTAAACGTGTCTTTGGAACGTTGTCACAATCGCTATTCCCTCGTTAACTAAAGGGAAACTGTCTCATATTGTTTCTGCTATTCTTATTGTTTCTGCTATAATACTTTACATTTTTATAATACTTTCTAATTGAATTGTCTTGATCTAGCTATCCATACACAGTGAGAGCACTCAGTTACAAGATCTACAATTATTTTGTGGTTAGTCTTGTCTAATATCTTAGAAGCTACTAAATGGCTGCCACTTACTGTTAGGTTTTAACACACCAGTTAAAAAATTCGTCACTGAACTTCCGCATGCACGTCATATGGACGTTCAGTTGCTTGAACGTCATGGACGTGAATTGCGTCATTTATAATGAAGTATACAGAATTTTCCGCAAAGTGGTTGAGATATCTGGTCAACATATCTGTTTCTTAGTTTCATAGTATATGAAACTAAATTTTGAAAGAATTAGAAATTGAAAGAATTAGAAAGTTTTGAGTCCATATATTTTTCTAGAATATGGCGTAGTGTGAGGATCTTCAGTTTATGTAACGAAATATCACTTTCCAAAGAGCCTACCTTGAGATCATAGAAAATTATAATGTTATCGTTATCTTGACCGCTAGATGAAGCATGGCTTTTGATGTCTTGATGGATGATTACATAACCCTCTTTAGACGATTAGTAATTCGTTCACGGCTTTGAGCATGTCTCGACAATTGTTTCCATCCGAGCTATCCATGTCGGGTGCTATAAAAAATGTTTTTAATAAATAAAACAAGTATTTAATATCTAAATATTTATACCGGGTGACCACTGGGAACCGGACGATTTTGAAATAACTGTTATACAAAGAATTTGCAAGATAATAAGGTTTTATTAACATGAAAATGAAGCGTACACAATGCCATTTACGATGTGTATCATGTATGGAAGATTATGTCATCGAGATGGTGTCCATCACGTCGAATGCAGTTTTCGACCCTCTTCACGAAATCGTGCATGACACGCTCCAACATCGCTCGATCGATACTCATAATTTCCTCACGAATGGCATTCTTCAAGTCGATCAAATTCTGCGGTTTGCTAGCATATATCCGACTTTTCAAGTACCCTCACAGAAAAAATCACAGATTGAAAGGTCTGGAGACCTTGGGGGCCACGGCACATCTCCAAAGCGTGAAATTAGTCTTCCTAGGAACATGTGCCGGGCAACATTCATTGATGCGTTAGCAGTATGTGCCGTGGCACCATCTTGCTGGAACCACACATTCCTTAGATTTATCCGTTTTCTGCGAAGTTCTGGCATAAAAAATATTGGAGCATCGCAACGTAGCGGTTAGAGTTAAAGGTGACGGTACGCCCGGCCTCTTCAAAAAAATAGGGACCAATAATGCAAGTAGGGCCAATGGCACACCACACTGTAACTTTTTCGGAATGAAGAGGTCGTTGATGGATAGTTCCTGGATTTCCAGGAGCCCAGTACCTGAAGTTCTGTTTATTAACCGTTCCATCTAAATGAAAATGAGCTTCGTCGCTCATTAGAAGCTGTAGACCTAAATTATCTTCCAAAATCACTTGCATTCTGGTAGCGAAATCCTCACGAGTTTCAAAGTCTCTTTCCTTTAACTGCTGAACAATCTGTAGTTTGTAGGGGTGGAATTTTAAGTCCTTATGCAAAATTTTTCTAACCGATTCGCGATGCAGGTTCAATGCCATTGCATGTTTTCGGGTGGACCGTGTAAGACTGTTGATGAGCGCCTCTCTCACTCGCTCGATGTTTTCAGGAGTTCTAATGGTCCTCTGTGGATATTGTGACTTTCTCTTCATTATGCTGCCAGTTGTTCTATAATTGTTGACCCATCTTAGGATGGTGTTGCGAAAGGGAACAGCTCCCCGCCGACCAATATTGAAGTGAATGCGGAAAAGCCGCTGTGTAGTTATTACTGACTCGCCATTGCGAATAAACGTGTCGTATGCAAACACTCGATGCACTGCTGTCCATTGCTCCATAGTTATTGAAATGGCACAACATTACGCAGGTGGTAACACTACATTTGCCCCACTCCAACTGCGCTAAGCTCCGCACTACGCGTTCTAAAAACATCCGGTTCCCGGTGGTCACCCTGTATAAATAGCATATAAGTAACATTTGCATAGTCAAAATAGTTCTTGAAATTTTTTAATTAGCCCATATCAACACTGTTGCTATAAATATGCCTTAATCTGGCGGAATCTGGATTTTCTTTATTATACTGTCAAATATTTATTTATCGAAAGCATAGTAACATTAGAATATAACCGGGAGGAAAACTAAATAAAACGGTTTAATTTATCATTAACCAATTTAATTTAATGTTCTATCTATGTTCTATTCTATGTTCTATAATGTGAGAAGGAAATGAAAGTAAATAAAAGCGAAACAAGAAGAAAATCTGCAAAAATAAATCTTGGAAATATGAAGTAGTTCGATAACAACCTGCCTACTTAATCATTTACTTACTCAGATAATTATTTTTCAGGCATGTTTATATATTACAAAGTACTAGAATTTCATTTTTATATTTACCAATTTGGCTTTCATTAAATATTTGATGAAGCCATGAAAATCAAGTTTTTTTACATAATTTAGCTCTAAGTTTTTATAAAATAAATTCTATGAAAATTTTTTATCACACTTTCTCAATTTATATTTATATAAATGATTCTCACCAGTCTGACAACAAAAGTTACTGAGCCTCATGGAAACATCTGCTATGTTTATTCATTTAGATAGAAAATTCGAAGCATGGGGTCCCTATGATACACACACCCCTGTATTAGGGTGGTTAAAACAGATGATTATGCAAACTTCATCGATGTCTGATTATCATGGATACTGAAAGTACTACTAGTTACAAATTTTTACCTTTAATTGTTATCTATTTTTTGATGATTTTATTCTTCATAAGTTCTATAGTATTCATTGAATATATCTATGTTTTTGGTTTAAATTTTTAGATTTATCAGACAGTCAACGGTGCACAATTTGAACATTTACTTTAGTTGATTTTTTAAATAATCATTGTCATAAATATTTATTATTTTGAAATTGCACAATCGTTTTTCTTCATTTTTTTTATCTAACCTATACTTACACTAATGTGATTATTACACAAGGTACGTAAAAATGTGCTTTTTTATATTTCGTGACAAAAAAGCACATTTTCATGGAGTTGTCGTTAAAAAAGTATTGATCACGTCAGACCTCCTACACGAATCACCCTGTACATATCAATTATATTTTAAAAAACGCGCAACTAAAAATAAAATTTGACTGGTCCAAGAGTTTTTCCCAAAAGTTAGTCCTTGAATTATCAACGAATTTATTTTCATGATATTTGTGTACATGTAAATAAAGTGAATTTATTTCTATAAAAAAATATATATATATATATATATATATATATATATATATATATATATATATATATATATATATATATATATATATTTTACCTGGAACAAATATTTAACTTATTATTAGATATTAATTTCATTCTACTCTCACCTGCTAATTCATTTTTACACGGAGTTAAATCAACTCTAATAAAAAGTAAAATACGTATTTGCGTAAAGAACTAAGGTATTAAACTTTAACAGATTGGTTATAAAAACTATCCTGCCGGTGATTTGGTCTTTAATCTGTAATTCGAGAATCCGGTTAATATAACTTGTTACAGCCGAAGGAAATATGGTTAATCATCTACAGGTCAAACACCTTCCCGTGTTCGGAATAATTATCCATTTATTAAAGTAGACCGTGTTATTTCACTTAATTATAACGAAACAGAAGAGGCAGAAGAGATTGTGATTCTTTAAGCAAAACTTTGTTGTATATTTCAAGCATATGCTCATTATAAGCGACGTAAAGCTAAGAAAAGATTATCTATATGGTGACATTATTTAGCTCGATAGAAAAGTCAAGTCAAAAAACGACAAGAAAGGTGACAAAAATAATGGAAAATTAAATGCACTGTCGAACAATGTTTCGCGTGACAAATATTTTCCATAGAATATACGTACTTACCACGACGAAAAAGGACCATACACCATAGAAAAATACATCACCTGAATTTTTCCGAAGCAAAATTCGCCAAGTTGAGGTCGCAGAAAGGCCAAGATCTTGTAAACGACGAGAGATTGACTGCCTCGGGTTTTTCCGTACAGCCTCACGCACAGCAGCGATACTTTAAGAAGACCTTGCGTTTGATGTAAGGGTGTTGGCTGATTATTTGTCATACCAGTTGACTCGAATTTGGCCACCAAACATCGAATAGTGGACTAGGCAGGACAGCTGTATGTGAGGATAGAAATCACCTAATGCACGGAACGGTTCTCGAAGGGAGCACTGATTTTGAAAATAAAATTTGATGATTGGCACATGTTGTTGAAGGTTAAAGCCTTCCATAGTAGTTTGCCATACACTACTGAACAATTTGCAACAAATTTGACAGATGTTGCTTTAACAATATGGCCGCTATAACCTAACAAATTTCAGGAATCCCTATTAAAAAACCCTATATTTTTAAATTCCTACTACACCACAAGAGCAAACAAATAGATCATTTTATTTCAAAATTAAAAAGAGAAGTAAACAAGTACTCATGCCTAATCCTGTTTCTGTGTTTTTAACAGAAAGTGACAATCTAAAGTAACTTTCTGAGTTTTAATCATCCCCAATGTACGTGACAGTAAAAAAAAAAACAGTTTTTTTTTACTGTCACGTACATTGTTTTCTAAATTTTCTACTTCGTAACGATATGCTAGGATAGGAGAGATTAATTGAGGATGGAGCTAGGAGTAACGGTTACTCTATCCACATAATAGGTAAATTAATTAGCAAACGTAGATTTAACATAACTCTTCATAGCCTTTCAAAAAGACTTTACAGATCACAAACCTGTGTATATTTCATAACAATCACAATTTACCATAGGCTTCAAAAGAGTTTTCAAGGATTTGGAAATAACGTTGGTGAATTTTTCTGACAAATAGTTGCAAGTACTCTTAAATAATAGCAAATACCGAAAAATCTAGAATTTATGAAACACTGGACAAACAAAGAGAGTAATTGTTTAAGGAGGAATGACTCCTTGTTCAAGGAGGAATGACGTGAAGTGAAGTGAAATGTTTCAAAAATGTTCCATTGTCCAACTTATTTGCAAAACCAGTCATAGAATAAACTCTTTAGTAACTTAAAGTTAGTTACAAGTATGACCAATAACAAACTATTTTTGACAGTATTAAGATGGTTAAATGTCCAATGAACGAAAACAAGATGCGTATGCATGATAGTTGGTTGTTTTGGTCCTTATGTGGTAATTGACGACATTAATGGATGAGAAAACTCGAAATTTGGCTCTTTACGATTTATTAATATGAGAAGAGGTTTTTTTTTACATAGAAAGTTTTTACCCTCTCCCGGGCTATTGGATTGATTATAACATTATAGAAAATCGAATGTAAATGATATGCTTTTGATAATATGGACACCATGTAAAATACACCTTATGGCGGTCTTTGGGGTGCTGTGTGTGGTTAAATGATACTAGTGGTGTGCTATTGCCATAGCTACGTCACATTACATTACATTATGTTATATGGGTTTGGACCTCATCAGCCACTGATTGCATGGGTAGTCCCTTGGGGATCCTCTCTTATCCGGGTCATTATCTAATAATGCTATCCCATAAAAGGAGCAATTTAGGCACGTTCCGCGCCTTGGATCTCGCCTCCTCTAGAATAACAGGAATCCCTAATATAAGGTACCTCTTCTCCTCCAGTGCGAGGCAGGTATAAAGAAGATGAATCGAGGTTTCCTCGTCTTCTCTAAACTATCTGCAAGCCGGGCTGTCAGTCAGCCTCAGCGTGTTCTTATATGCGTTCAGACTACAATGGTGGCCCGTTATGGTTCCCACCAGGGTCTTGGCTTTGTGCCTGTTCAATTTGAAGAATTCTTGTGCCCATTTCTCAATCTCTGCTTATTCGATAAATAATTTGGTTATTCAACAACCCATTACTCCTCTCCATCTTTTATTGTGCTGATCTCTTGCCCTGCCATTGATGAGGTCTCTGATCAGATTCCGACTTATTCCCACTGTCTTGCCTTTGTTGGCAATAAGATGTCTGTTTCCCAACATATGGTCTATCCATTCAGCGATTATTTTGAGGGTGTAGCATCTGCCTAGTGCTCCACTAATCACCTCTCTGGATGTAAAGTTGAAGGCTCCTTCAATATCAAGAAAGGTGCCGACAACGTATCCTCCGGAGTCCAGTTGTGACCGTATCGATGATACAACCTTATCCAGAGCTGTTTCTGTCGATTTACCAGCTTGATAATCATGTTGGCTCCCTTGAAGCGGTCTCTCTATTAGGACAGTATGCCGAAGGTACCTGTCAACTAATCGTTCGGCCGTCTTTAGTAAAAATGAAGTAAGGCTAATCGGTCGAAAGTCCTTAGGGGATGTGTATCCGACTTTGCCCGGTTTAGGTATAAAAACAACCCTTGTGCCTACACTTGCTGGCCCTGGTGATCCTTACAAGCAGACCGAGAATTATCTCCTCTGCTTTCTGCAGAAGTACCGGATAAATACCGTCCGATCCCGGCGGTTTATATGGATCGAAGTACCTCAAGGCCCATCTCATCTTAGCCAGTGTGACTATCTCCTTCACAAGTTCCCTATCGTCCCCCTCTCGGTTTACCGCCGAGATCCTATATACCCCTACTAGCCGATCGGAAATGTCTCCGGTCTATAAAAGCCCGGAGAATGTGTTTTGATGAGATGGTCTAAGGTTTCCTCATCCGATTCCGAGAATTTACCATTAGGGAGTTTGAGCGATCCCAGTATCGCTTCCGGGCTGCGGGCTAGGATCTTGTTCAGCCGTGCTGCCTCAGCGCCCTTATTTACCTCATTACAGAAAGAAACCCAACTACTTCATTGGGCTTCCCTAACCTCAGCCCTATAGTGATTCCTGGCAGTCCTATAGTCCTCCCAGGTTGTACGGCTGTTATGTTTCCTGGCTCCCTTGAGAAGGTTTCTTACCTACTATAGCTACGTTTATTTAAGATAAAATAAATAGCGAGCAAGCTAGTACCGAAAGGGACAAAGTTTCGGGGCGAGATGCGTGAAATTACTGATTTAAAAACTTATTTCACGTTTGTCATAAACCTTTCACCTACTCTCAAGGGTATTAATAAGTAGCTGGGGCAGTAAAACAGGTTGCCTATGACAATCGCAATTTTACCCATAAGAAACAGATTCGCCCTGATCCCAAGTACTAGCTAAACAAGGGTTTCTACTTTCTAATATTTACACAACTAACTTAAAATTACTACATACAGAAATACCATCACGGATGTCAATAGGCGAATGTGGAGCCACGTGCGCCCACAGTATCCCCTTACTAGTGATGAAGCATCACGAGAAACTGATTTGCAGTCGATCCCGAAAACGCACTTTTCTTCCTGACCTGGTGTGATTCGCCACTGGTATAATAGCAGCGTCGTGTTCGTCGGTAGAGCCGACCACGTCACTCGCGAGCATTTTGTTACTCAAAACGTACGCTGGCGTCACTGTATCGATCGACACTTTCACTTCTTCTTCTTCCTTTTAATAGGACTATGTCCTGTTTTTTTCCAACTTTTTATTCGATGTCCTGTGACGATCAAGTCCAGGAATCGGCCCATCTTTTTGGTGGTCTTCCTAAGGGTCTGGTCATGTTCGGTTTTCCCTTGTATACGGCCTTGGCGAGTCTATCGTTTCCCATCCTGTCGACATGCTCTCTCCACTCTCTTCTTCTTCCTCGTGACCATCTAACAACATCTGGCATCCTATCGCATCGCTCCCGGATATCATTGCTTCGCTGCCTGTCCCTCAGTGTGACGCCAGCGATCGCTCGTAGGGCCCTCATTTCGGTCGTTCGTAGTGGTCTTTTCGTCCGATTGGTGTCTGCTCTCGTTTCCGCTGCGTAGGTGAGGATGGGCCTCACTGCTGTTCTGTAGATTCTGGCCTTGCTGGTTATCGACATGTGTCGACTTTCACTTCGCGACCGCGTACTATCACCGTGGCCGTCATATTATCGCGATCGGTGACTGTAAGCGGTCTGTCGTAGGGATTTTGAAGTTTTTTAAATCCCATCGTTCTACACAAACACTTGGTTTGTTGTTATGTGGAACGTCCTGGAAGATGAAGGGGTTTCTCTCTTCGTGGTACCTGACCATTGTTGGTTATAGGATCGGCATGTGGTTTCTAAGACATGGACGTAGTCGGCAATGCGGTGGTGTCTAAATCAGGATTTGACGTTGGGGTTCTTAAAAGCTTGCAGGTCAGCTTTCCATGCTGAACAAATACCTTAAAGAGCGGTTTGAAGGACATCGATCCAACGGTCACTTCGATGGCATTTTATTGCGGCAGGTAAACCTAAGGTGGTGTCGAAGTGGTATATCATCAGGTGCTTCACATTTTTGAGGGTTCTGTCGAGACGGATACCGTCAGGATATTGCTGCAGAGAGTGGTAGAATATCGAGCCCGTGCGATTATCCTGATTGATGGCGATGTGATCCTTAACTACCTGGTCGTCCGCGGTAAGTTAGGTGGTTCCATCAAGCAGCCGTCGGTTTCTTACGTCGATGAATAAGCCGTAACGTAACACCGATTAGTCCGAAAAGTCCACACCGATTATAGGTTTCAACGAATTCGCAATCACAAATTGCCATGAAAACCTGCGTCGCAAGCCGAAATTTATCGTTGCTGTACTATACGTTGAAATGGACGTTACATTCGTGGCGGTAAATTCGTAATCGACTTCATACGTGGGGTTTTCGGTAACACGTGAAGATATACACAAAGGTTTGCACCTTCGACGAGAAACTATACCTTTGAGTGCACATCAGTAACGTGAAACTGGTGCGCAGCAGAACACGTATCATTAGTCGTCAACGTCGACGGCCCGCGACGTTTCCCGTAATTCGCGCACACGGTTCACGGCATGTCTGAGTTTTCGATTCGAAACGTCAATGGTCCGAACACGAATTACTTCCGTCGTCATTGGGACAGTCCCATGATCGACATCACGACTGTGAACGATCTCGCGAATGAGATCGTGAGAATGTTTTTCGCGAACATTGTTCGGATACAGCGTGGATTTGGCTATTCCCTGCGAAAGTTTCGGTCGCTGCACCCCGTCGAAACGCAGTCACTGCATAGTGCATTAACTTTAGCACATAATAATGATTTCACTACACTGCAAATTTTACTGCGACATTAATACACTTCACGCGTACCTCACTTAGTTCAATTGCGAAAATAGCACCAAAGAAATCGTTATATTTCGCTTTAAATCACGTCGGGGTCACCAATTTATGGCGGTCTTCGGGGTACTACGTTTGATGAAATGATACTAGTGGTGTGTTATTGCCATAGCTACGTTTATTTAAGATATGTAAAATAAATAGTGAGCAAGCTAGTACCGAAAGGGACAATGTTTCGAGACGAAATGCGTGAATTGACTGATTTAAAAACCTATTTCGACGCCATGCTTGTTACAAACCATTGACCTACTCTCAATATTTTAACAAGTGGCTGGAGCAGTAAAACTTATTGCCTGTGATAATCGCATTTTTACCCATGAGAAACAGATGGGCCCTGGTTCCAAGTACTAGCTAAACAAGGGTTTCTACTTTCTAATATTTACACAACTTAAAACTAATATATACAGAAATGCCATCACGACTGTCAATAAGCGTATGTGGAGCCACGTATGCCCGCAACCTTAAAAACGTTGTTAGCGAATGCTTTGAGATGACTCGTTTAATTATAATGCGTTGTATATAATAGTTCTTGCACGGATATATCCTACCCGCTGGCGTGAGAAATAGTTCAGCTTTGAAAACATTATAATTTATACGATGTTATTATAACCTTACAACCAGTCACTAAGTTCTGTTATTACTTACTATTATTTATGTGTCACGAGCATTTTAAAAATAAACCTGACATTTAGCTCTGCTTTATACATTTGGTTTGTACAAGCGGATTTGGCTTGTTTAAAAAATGTATTTCCGTTTTGTAAATTACTTGCAACAGTTTATTTTAGTTCTATAAATAAATATTACATATTTCAGTCGAGATAATACAAACAGCGGCAAAGCGAATGGGATACAAGAAGTCGGAACAAAGTGTGGCGTTTGATATATTAAGGAGCGAGTTGAATTTATACAAATATACAACTGCGCGTACCATTGAGAAATAGTGTTATGAGATGAGACAATTTCGATACATTCTCTTGAAGTATAATCAAAATCACTAATAAATTAATTTTGGAGCTTATTGTGTCTTTGTAGAAGGGTGACGCACTCTGTTAACAAAAAGCAAAATATGCCCTAAAAATGCATGTTCAAGTCCTAGAGTTCGCAATGTGACACACATTGGGAACTCTAGGACTTGAATTGCGCGCCATTTGTGTTCTATCAAAGATAGGACGTCAATATTTAACAGCTGTCATCTACAAATCATATGACGTCTAGGTATGTGGGTGTCCTTTACTGTGATAACACTGCCAGATTCATTTTCAAAGAGTCTTATCATTCCACCACTCCAAAATATACACCAAACCATGCATCTCTTTGTGGATGCATTTCTTTTTCATGAACAGCTTGTGGATTTTCAGCACCTCAGATTCGACAATTCTGTCTGCTGACGTATCCGTCAAGATGAATATGTATGTGTTTCATCGGTGAACAAATTTTTTTTGCAAAAATCACCATTACCTTCTTTTCTTTCTAAAATCCAAATAATAAATGTACGACGTTGTAAATGATCTGTAACTGTTAACTGTTGTATGAACTGAATTTTGTATGCTGACAGATGCAGATCTTTCTATAATATCCCATGCGTGGTGGCTCTTGACAGATGCAATTGTTGTGCACGACGTCGAATTTTCTCTTACTGCAGCACTACTTGCATCTGACCAACCACGACGAGGACATATTGGTGTTGCTTTACCAATAGCAGCACCCGTCTTTTTAAATTCCTTGATTAAGTTACGAGCTGTTAACTCTGTAGAACTTTCATTTTGTCCTAAGTTTGTGCCAATTTTTCTTAATGCAACTGTAGATAATCGGTTATTTTCATAAAATAGTTTGTACACAAATAATTTGTTGTTGAACTAATAATCGCGTCATGTCAATGTCGCATGGTTTGTAGATTTTTTAGGAAAAAACTTACTGGATACTGATATACACACTTAACAATATTGCTCTGCCGGCGGGATAATGAGTGAGCTAAACATGTAGCTGCTACGACCTTAGTTTTCTAACTGTTCCCCTGTCTCAGAAAATATACCTGGAAACTTATCCTTCGGAACTATAATGTCCTAAAGTCCCTTCTACAACATTCTATGAAAAAAAAAACAGAAATGCTGACCTTCGATTTTGGGACTCCCGAAAAATCGGGATTTGGAAACACTGTGCGGCGCAGTATTATTGCGATTTGCTTACTTGTGTATTTATTATAACTCTAATCAAGTGATTTACAATTTTTTTTCTCACAAGTGGTGCAGTTGAGCACCCATGTTATATAACACTTTTTTCTGTGTTTGTAAGTCGAAACTATCAACTGTTAAAATAAAGGTTTTTATACTTCTTACTCCTTGTACAGTTACTATAATATGGTAGTGTCACAATTAAAAAATTAAAATAGATGACGGTGGTATTCTCTAATATTAGGCATTGACATATAATATGCTTTGTTACACAATTTCCATACCTGATTTTAAATATGCAAAAAACATTATTTAATATTTACGGTATCACTACTTTCTATGTGAAATTAATATCGCGCTTTTATATATTACATTCAAAATAATATAGCATTATTAATTATAAATATTTTATGTAAATTATAACGTACATTGTGGAATTACATAATCTATATTATATATAGATCATGAATATATAATAATAAATTTCATAATGTATCGCGTGATTTATTTTAATCTCATTATGCATATGGTCAATATACTGTGTAATACTATTAATATCTACATAGTAACCCAATGTATTAAAACTAATTAAAATTCTTTATTTTTAAAAATAAAAGTTAAAAATGTATTTTATTAATATTAAATTAAAATATGGGATTATATAATTCATATTCATAAAAATAAAAGGTAAAAATGTTACATAGTATAAATTCAAATAAGACAAATTTCAGCAAAAACATACAGACAATAATATTTTGTTTCAATAGCATCAAACAGGTCCTTTATGGTTTATAAAAGGTGGTCCAACCAAAACGCACGATGTTAATTGTAAATAAAACAAAAAGTTTTCAGAGAATTATCGTAATATTTTTCATTATGATAGAAGGATCTATGACAATTATGTGTGAAACAAAATGTCGGCCAAATGCTCGCCATGGCTTCGGTGGCATACCTCTATCCGATGGTTCATATTTTCAATGACTCTGAGACATAATTGAGGTTCAATGTCGTTAATGTGCCAAATTATCTCATCCTTTAGCTCTTGAATTGTTCTTGGCTTATTGACGTACACTTTTCTTTTAAATATCCCCAAAGAAAGAAGTCCAACGGTGTCAAATCAAATGATCGTGGCGGCCAATTGACATCGCCACGACGTGAGATAACACGGCCATTGAATTTCTCGCGCAAAAGTGCCATTGTTTCGTTGGCTGTGTAGCAAGTGGCACGATCCTGTTGGAACCACATATCGTCCAGGTCCATATCCTCAATTTCTAGCCACAAGAAGTCCGTTATCATCTCGCGATAGCGAACACCATTCACGGTAACTGCTTGGCCGACCTCATTTTCGAAGAAGTACGGCTCGATGACGCCACCAGCCCATAAACCGCACCAAACAGTCACTCTTTGTGGATGCATCGGCTTTTCAACAATCACTCGTGGATTCTCATTTGCCCAAATGCGGAAATTCTGCTTGTTAACGAATCCACTGAGGTGAAATGTGCCTCGTCGCTGAATATGATTTTCTTTGTAAAGTCACCATTCACTTCTGTCTGTTCAACCAACTATTCGGCGTATTGACGACGCTTGAAATGGTCAGTAGGCTTCAGCTCTTGAGTCAATTGAACCTTGTAAGCGTGTAAATTCAAATCTTTATTCAAAATTTGCATCAGTGATGTTCGTGAGATGTTCAATTGTTGGACACGACGACGAGTCGTGGTTGACGGCTCTTCTGCTACACTATCGCGGACAACGGCAATGTTTTCCGCAGAACGAACTGGGCGAGCATGCACAGGTGTTTTCACATTTCTTACAGATCCGGTTTGCTGAAATTTGCGCACAATTCTCCCGCTTGTGGACACATTTGATCGATTGTGCTGACCAAAAAAGTCACGAAGTGCACGAAATGCATTTTGATTTGAACGCCCATTTTCATAAAAGGCTTCAACAATCTTAACGCGCTGCTTAGTTGTGTCCCTCTCCATGGTTGAATTTGTCAAACACTGAAACAAAGAAATGTTAAATTAAGTTGGGCAAAAAACTTGATGTTAAGGTGTGACTCACAATTAACATCGTGCATTATGGTTGGACCACCCTTTATAATGATTCTTTGCGTGTGCGTCACAGGTAACAATCGTATGAACCAATCACCTGACAGTTTTGAACAGTGTCGTGCCGAAAACACATTTTCGGATAACAGTTAGTACAATACAAATCCGTTAACCTATGACAGAGTAATGAAAAGGTTCTCCACAAAAACATTCAAGGAAGTGATATTTCCATCAAAATAAATGAAATAAATTCAACAAAATTCAAAATAAATGAAACAAAAATTAAATAAATTTTACAGAAATATTGAGACGCGAATGAATTAAATTGTACAATAAAGCTAAGACGTGACTTCATAATTGCATTTTGTTCGGTAAATTATTAACTGTCTAAGCCGTACGTAATTGATTGAAACAGATGTCGCTAGACATACGTTCTGGTAACTGTGGCATATTAGTAACAATTGCGAGTGGTGTAGCATGTGATCCGTGCGTCGTCACCAAATTGATACACGCGCAAGGATCCATTATATAAATTGTATTTACAGTTCAGAATATCTCCTCAACAATAATAATAATAATGGATATATATGATACTGCAATATCGCAATACTTCTATTTAAATAATTTTAGACGTTAAGAATTTCGTTTTTTGTATGGGTGCGTCAACTACTACGGTTATTAACTGCACCGCATCTACTGTCATGTATTATTCGTGATAAATAATAATAATTGTCCGTGTTTGTTATACATATGTAGTCCTATAACTGAGTGATTACATTTTGCTCAGCAACTTTGTGGCTTGAGCTTCCAAGCAAGAATTGACCCTTTCAGACGTCCGCGTTTCCTTTACTTTTAATTTACACTAACTCCAGTAAGCTATGTCGCTGATGGTCGCTGGTATACTTTCACGCTCTAAGAGTATATGATTGGTTGTTAGTAATATCCGACATGTGGAACCTCTTGGCTCTCTTTCTGCTAATAGTAAGCAGCTGGGGGGGTGGCGTGTATGTCTTAACCAAGACGCGTTAGTGGGACTTTCTTTTTGAGTTAACATTGGTGATAGTTTCCATGGTTTCATCGAAAATTTAATTTCTTTCAATTTTGAGTTGCTCTTCATCTATATCTATCTAATAGAGCAAGTATAACCAGGTTTAAGGAGAATATAGCCAATTTAAAACAAGCAAGATTAGAAAAATCTTCCGTTGCCCAACATGCTTTCGAAGACAATCATAGAATAGACTCTATCTAGTAACTTAAAGTTAGTAAAAAGTATAACCAGCAATAGACGATTAGATGCCATAGAAAGTATTATGATAGCTAAATGTGATAAAAGCATGACCAAACATAAGGGCCCTAAGTATTGTTTTAGTTGACATGGTGAATGACGACATTAATGTATCAGTGAATCGACTTTACATAATTACAGTTGATTAACCATGAATGGAAATATTTATAACAGATTAGGAATTAGAAGGATTTCCACAGTAAACGGTAACACATTATCAATTCACAGTCTACTGACCATGATGAAAAATAATTAGTAAGCATGGCATGAAGCCAGGAAAAAAATGTAACGGGTCACTGAGCTTGAACCAATTTTTGATATAAATAAAAACAGCGATGATGAAACAGTTTTAATCATCTCTCCATAATGCCAACTTGGTTCTCGAAAGGCGCGACGTTTAATCTCCCGATGTTCGTGGAACACTGATATTCTGTTTTTGTTGGTGCATCGAAGGTTCCAGTTCCTTCTCGGGATTAATATACATGTGCCACTGTACATGCAGCTTATTTAAAGTTCACCAATTGCACATGATTTAATGGGATGGAGCAAATCTGAGTGCATTTACCACCATCACAACGCTGTTTAATTTTTCTCTTCTACACAATATAAAGTATAACCCTTCGAGCTACATTAATTAATCATTTTAGTACAAATTCGTCTTGTGCAAATAAGCCTAAATTTCTAGTAATATATCAGGAATACGTAATAATACTGATACCTTACTGTAACAACTTTAGATATACAAAACACAACGTTACTATATACAACCATAGAGAATATAAATTGCAAAACATAGACTGACTTCGGATGTAAATGATTGTGTGGAGTTAGGACGTGGAGACGAGGACGGACCCTTATTAACGTTGCTATGGAGATGTATTGCCCGCCCTCACTGAGGCAAGAGCGTAGTGTCTTTATCAGATACTTGCAATGTCAAAAAATATCATTTCTGAGGATTCCAGATAAACGCCGCCTTCTGTTATACGCGTACTTAGTTTCCGTGCACTATTCAATATTTCCCTTGCTTTACGTTCGAATTCTGTAAAGAAGTCAATGTTTATAATGTTATAGGGTATTTTACATTTTAGGCGATAAATTTATATTACACGTCAGCAAAATTTGTTATTTGAGGACTTTGTTCGTCAAATGGTCAATGTGTTTAATAACATGTATACAGTACAAAACATAGTATATACACAGGCCAATTCTGGGAATGACGAATTGTATAAAAATATATTGTTAAAGTTAAAACACACGTTTTGTTAACTTCTATGTTTGCTAATAAATCTTCACTACTTTGGACGACAATATAAAGTTAGCTACAACGCTAACATGAATGAAATATATCGAGCAAAATATACTAAACGGTGTCAGATATCTAGTGATGTAATATTGGCATAACTAAAATAATCCTTGCAATTATGTAATGAATCTATAGATTCTGAAATATTATACATTTATTTTAATCTGGCAAAATATGAATCATTTTAAACAGTGTTAAACTTGGCTGTAGCATAACTATTAACGTTTGCGCCCTTTAAACTATATATCTGTATATACGCAGCATCCGCTATTTGCAGTGACTTCACTAACAACAAGAGAGGATTTTGTAGTTATTTTATTGCCTCCACTAGTTCCTTGTAGTTATGAATAGTTGTCTGAATCTGCTTTAACTTGATGATATTGAAGAATCCCTTGCCTTTCTTTGACAGTAGCTGACTCTTTAGGATCAAGTTGTAACACTACCGTTTTTATTTTGTGAAAATGTTAAAAATAATAAAATGCGGCCTGTAACTACATATGTTTCATAGTGAGAAAGAATCGACTGTGGTAGATGTCAGAACATAATCTTGGAAATTCTCGAAGAATAAATTTAGGAGAATTGAGAAATATCGCTTTTGTAGATAATATTAATCCATTACCGCTTGGACAATATCTTACAGTTTCTTCAGCCACCAGATGTAATGCATGAAGTTTACAAGTAAAATGTAAGAAGCTATAATACTCTTGCGTAAAGCAACTACATAAAGAACGCACTGTTGCGACACCATCATGGAGCATCCACACACAAACCCATTTTTACTTTTCCGCACTCCACGATAAGCGGAAAAGTAATGTAATCGTGTAAAGAAAAATTAAAAAAAAATTTTTTCGGTTTCTTTTTCGTTTTTCGGCCTAAAAACAAAAAAAATGGTTTTTAAAAAATTTTTGTGTGTGGGTGTGTGTCGTTATCGTCGTCGGCATTTATTCTTGTTAGCATGATAACTCAATTAAACCGTGTCGGATCGATCGTGTTTTGACTGATTCTGATTGGGAACCTATTGATTTTGAGGTGGATAGATTACACTCTACCATGTACATGGATCATGAGAAAGTACAATGGTGGACTATTTGAAAAAGTTTTTTTGATAACACTATCACTCAATTAAATCGTGTCGGATCGATCAGGTTTAGACTGAATCTGATTAGGGATGTCTACCAGACGACATCTATTGATTTTGAAGTGGATAGGATACACCCCACCCTGTCCACAGGTCATGAGAAAGCACGATAGTGGATTATTTGAAAAAAGTAAAAACTGTCGCATAAAACACATATTCTGCATTTATGTGTTGGTTTATTTTTTCTCGGCCACTCAATTTCGAGATAGAGATATTCTACGTGCGGAAAAATCCGTTTTAAGGTTTTAAAACTGTTTATTTCATTTTTGTGTAATTTAGATTTCCAAAGTTTTAGATATCCAAAAAATTCTTAATATAACTTTCACATAAGTGACATCAAAATTTATCATTTCAAAGAAATTATTACGATCTAATCGCTTCTTAGTTGGGAACACCAGGCCGTCTCGCAACTGTATATTAGGTTTCATCCTTATTATGAATCATCAGTGCCAGTATACCGGACTGTGTCTGGCGCTTTGAGGATATTAGATGGGCCTGGTATGAAGTTGATATGATGAAAAACCGTATATGTAGAATTGGCAAAGCGCCATCTACACGTATACCATGCGAGAGTAATGATTTGAAATTAATGAATGAGAAGCAGTACACCTTCCCGTGGGTTTCCCAGGTAGACGACGTTGACGTTTTGTCAATTCTACAATATTGATTACTCATCATTAATATATCAGTATTTATGTATATATGTATACAATTTAGGTTATTATTAGTTATGTTAATATGCATTAACATATCAACTAAACCCAACTTGAAATGGTTAGCAAGATACTTGGTTCGAAATTCATATTTGACATTGCAAAAATATGAATTTGCTCTGGATGTCTAACTATTAGACACCCATGATTCGCATTACGTATTATATTAAATTTATTCCAGTATAGATGCTACATGCGTCTGCAGTAGCTACCTAATAGCTTCATGATGGGATTAAATTTATCCCAGAAGGGCCGAAATGTTTACTGATTGAGTAAAGTAAATAATAAATTACACGACATTAACATAAAAATTAAGTCAAACATAAATTCGATCCTCGGTCTTCCATCCACTTTTTATATATTTTTACATTTGTGTTGTATACTGTTTACATATTTTCTGCAGTTCATATCATTTCGTTTCAACACAACAAAGATGACAAACCAAGCATATTATTTTTGCACTATAAATTCCCATATAAACTTATTTAACTCGATCAACAAGTAGTCGATTTCTAGTACTACGTACAGACCTTTAGTGTAATGATTTAGCACATTGCAATGCAAAAACATTGGGGTCAAAATGCACAGCCCACCACTAAATAGATGTTTAACAACCTCCGGGAAAGTCATTGTCGACTTTCGATCAAGCGAAGATGCTGACTCACCGATTCGCCTTCCGCATGTATGTACACATATTCGACGGCAAGGTTTTCCTGATGAAATCGAACGGTATAACTTATAGTGGCGGCATTATATATTAGAAATTACGTATTGTTGTAATGTAATAGTTGATATCGACTAAACATTTATGTAAATCGGTATTGGTTCGAGTAAACATCTTTGGCAATCGGTATGGCTATAAAATCATTTATTAATTTATTTACTATTAAAATTATTACATTGTAATATATTATTACAATAATATATTATTATATTATTGTAATATATTTATGTATACATATAATGTAATATATTATTACATTATATTATCCAGCATCTTAGTTTGGCAAGGAATGGGAGCTCTGGCATATTTGCTTTACCTGTATGACGAATCTCGTATTATGAGATGACACCTACTACCTTCACAAATTCACGTTAAATATTAATTACAACATTCTTATACGGAGTTAGTCATAACTAAGGAAACGGTCACATATTTCTAGAACCGCTGATCAGATTTCAATGACATTTCATATACAATTTAAGGAATAACTTGTTTACATTTATTCATTTTGAGTTAGTTGTTAATTTATAAAAATTAAGCTGTAATAATTATATCACCATAATACCGAAAAAAAAATAGTAAATTCAACAATAACTGGTTGTAACTTGTAGCTTTTAACTTATTTTATGGCATTTTTCCTGCATTTTCCAAATAAAATATAATATACAGGATGTTTTATTTAACATAATAAGTCTGACATAATGTTGCAAAAAGTAAAGTTGACGTAACATTACCTGTATCATTTTTAAGTTGGCAGCAGTTTGTTACCTCCGTATACCAAATTTATTAAAAATATGATCAGCGATTCCAGATATGTGACCTTTTCCTTGGTAATGATTAACCCTATATAGAAACAAACTTTTTTTGTTTTATAGTTCCATATTTGCTATGCCATGCTTTATATCATGACACAATTAGGCTTGACAATACCTACATAGAAATATCGTCCACGGCCATTGCCGTTATTAAACTTCCTTAGTTATAAATACAGTACAAAACCTATCAACTGTAATTGTTGCAATCGCTTTCATGGTGTATTTGATTGGCCAGATAGCTTTCTTGTAAGTAGCAGCGGAAAGAGGCGATCTTGTTTTTACGGTAGCAAGGATGAGTCACAAAGGGCAATTTAAATTTGTTGTAGACGTACAGAAAATGACATTTCCCTTTGTTTGTTCAACGACCAGATTTAGTGAAGTGTACAATTCCGTTAGCTTAAGTACGCCTCGGTCCTCCTAAATAATTAGTCACCGCCGGACCGACGTTTTTTTTTTTTAAGAAGATAATTCAAGTTGTTTGCCTCAAGTTTCTTTAATTAATTATTTATTGGTATGGGGTTTCAACAAAACTTTTTTATTTGTATTATCTAAACCGCGCTGAAACCACAGACTTAATTCAGTAGCTTTTTATGTTGGTCTATTCAGATATTAATAGTATTCGAATTATTTTAAAATAGGAATTATATAGAAAATATACTATTTTCATATAAAATAATTATTTAATGCCCAGTCATCATAGCATCTTTTATCATATTTCTTTTACTATAGATTAAAAATTAAAATAAATATAATTAAAACTGTTGAAGGCTTTCAAGAAAATCTTATGAATTTACTAGTTCTTAATTTAGAATATAAATATTCCTTGATATACACATCATTTAAACATTATAAGTTTGAAATTTTTTTAATATATTTCTTTGCATATAATTAAATACTAAAATAAAAATTATTCTGATTGATATTAATAGCAATAAAGTACTTTTATTGATATAATTGTACACACAGATACAACAATAAAATGAACAAGGAGTGGCGATATTCATCCTACATACACTCGCGCCGGTAAATATGTTGACAACGATACTTTTTACTATTGTTTCAGTATATTTACTGACGCAACTAAACTAAAAAAACGCAACCAAAAATAGCAGTATTTATTCTTTATTACCTAAACACATTGTGACAGTTATTGTACAACCTAAACTGTTATTCAACATAGAAAAGAAATATAAAAAAACAAAACATGCAAATCGGAAAGTAAGTTGACAAATGAAAAAATATATAATATAATGTAGCTCAATAGGAAGTGTGGTAACCTTTAGCTTGGGTAACTTATATTAGTCTATTTGGAATGCTTCTGATTAATTTTGCAATAGTTTCCTGGCCTATAGCTGCCCACTCAGGTTTTAATGTTTCAGTGAATTGGGTTTTGTTATAGCAATCTGTTTGGTGGAATTGCCCGATCGAGTTCATCCCACAAAAGATCGGGACTTTGCGTAGGCCATGGTAGCACATTAATATGATTTTGTTCAAAAAACTGTATTACAATCTTGGCGGAATGTTTGGGGTCATTATCTTGTTGAAAGTTAAATGACCCCATTAACCCCAATGTGTCGATGGATTCAAAGAAATGCTCTTCTAAAATGTCAATATACTTGCTGGCATTAAGAATTCCATCTATTATGTGTAAATTTCCTACTCCTTCAGCACAGAAGCAGCCCCATACCATTATCGATCCTCCACCATGCTTTACAGTGGGTCTAATTAAATTTGATTTAAATGCTTCAGATGGTCGGCGCCAGCCCATCTCTCGTCTCCTATTAGTTTTTAACTCAAATTTACTTTCGTCGCTCCAGAGAACTATCTCCCAGAGTCGGAAAGGCTTATTCAAATACTCCATAGCAAAATGTAGGCGCTTCTTTGCATTTTTCTTAGAAATGTATGGCTTTCTTTTAGCCACACGTCCGTATAGATTTGCCTCATTTATTCTACATTTAATTTGCGTTACTTTAATGGGCAAATCCAGTTGATCCTATATTTCTCTAGCAGTCACAAATGGATTCTGTCTCACTACTGCAAGAATTTTTCTGTCCTGACAAGGTGTCGTCTTTCTTTTCCTACCAACTCGGGGACGATTTTCGGCCGATCCTGTAGCCTGAATTTTTTTCATTATTTTATTAACATCCTCACGTGATATTCCATAATCTGTAGCCAGTTTTTGTAAGGTTTCTTCCTTCCTTCTACGCTCAAATATTCTTTGCCTCTCCTGTAAATATTCCCTTACTTTAGGCATTCTGTAATTAACAATAATTAGAAAATACAATTGGAATTTACAGCACGCCTAGACTTTTGTAATAATTATACTTGAAAACCTAAACAGTTAGTACTGTAGAAGAAATATATTTGTCAACTTACTTTCCGACCCTTAACTTGCGTAGTTCGCGGATATTTTTTGAAAAATACAAACACTGCGTGCTTCGCTCGGCAATCGGATTGCAACTGTATACTAGATGATGACATTGAATTACGATGGTAGGGGTTGCATCATACTCGGATGCGTTCGTGTCTCAGAGTGTCGGCTTACTTGTATTTACGATTATTTGTCAACATATTTACCGGCGCGGGTGTATATACACTCAATTGTAAGGTATAGTGAACGTTTATAATAAATTATAAGGAAAACAAACATTATTTTAATTAACAATTAAAAAATAATCACTTTTAAAGATTATTGTAGGTAAATGAATTGATCTATTTTCTGAAACTACTTATATTTGAATATAATTTTATTTCAATAGGAACTCAGTTAAATAACTTGGTGCCAGTATAACTTAATGAACGTTGAAACTGGGCAGAAGTATGCAAAGGGGCAGTGAATTTACTACACTGATTGTAGGTCCCTGATAATTATCTGTACCTCTTTTTAATTTTGAAAATAAAAAAATAGGTGACTCTAGTTAACAATTTTGAAAGCCAGACAAGTTTTTAAGACTCTAGTGCCATTCGGGCAGATTTAATCATCTACTTTTTGAAATATTCAGCAATATGCTAGAACATCCGGATGTTATGAGAAAATCTTAAACAAGCATTTTAAATCTACTAAAGGCATTCTCTATTCCGATTTAAGGTGACATGATACATACGATACCACTAATGAATCAGTTAATTTTAATTTGATTTGGGTGCTGAGAACATCCTTGTGCATTTATAGTAATCGAAGTTTGAAATGAGATTTGTGTGTTAAATTACCAACATGTTTAGAATCTCTTAATTCTGTATCTACTCAAATACCAAGATGGTTACAACATTTGAGGGGTCTTTAGATTTTGAGTATTTAATGAGATATAAAAAGCAGAATCATTAATGATATGTGTCTTATGTTTCCAAAATACTAATAACTTAATCTTATTTTCAATAAAAAAAAGTAAACCACCCACACCAACATTAAGTGGCAGGCGTAATGGCCTTGATGGGTTTTGTCGGCAAGTCGAACGAGGTTACCGCTCTTTTCCACGACAATGCGGACGAACCGCGTCGGTTGGATCGCCATCAGGAGAGTGAGTCTTGTTACTCGGGAGGTACCCTTCTGTATTAGAACAGGATCCTAGGATTTGAAGTCAGGTGTGTGTGAGAGGGAAGTCGTGTATCTTTCCTGTAACAGATAATGGTTAAACGGCTGTAGGACCCTCTGACATAAAAAATGGTTAGTGCAGCAATAGGGCTCAGCTGTAATGAACAGTTATGTTTGACCTGTGAAGGGGGTCTATGTGGTTATATTACCTGGATCTTGGGTTTCTTGTGTCTCCCTGGTCTCCCTGGGTCGTAGTCCGAAGCTGCTCGGATGTGGGGATTGTCATGGGCACCTGCTTGATCGTAGAGCTTCAAAGCCCTGGCTCGGATTTTCTCCATTATAGTAGTGAAGTCTAGGTCTTGCCGGATGTCGATGTTCCTCACGTAGTACGGGGCGTCCACAGTACGGCGGAGGGCGACGTTTTCGACGACTTGAATCCTCTTCATGTGTATCTGAGCAGCGTAGCCCCAAGCTGAAGTAAACCATGATCAGCTGAAAATTTTGCTGTATCGAAATTTATTTTGAATATTGCTGTGTACAGATCAATGAAGGGGAAAGCATAATGCAATTGAGTATCATCTACAATTAGATATGGATTAAATACTGCTCTACACAAATCACTCTAGTGGAACAATTGAGTATCATCTACATATTGATGAGACGAACAAAACTTAAGACAGCTATCTAAATCGGCACTACAAACACATAAAATAGGGGTTCTGATACACTGCATTGTGGTACACCTTTCTATTGCTTATTCTCGGAGTATAAGCAAAAGTGGAAACTTTGTCAGTGATCGTCCTCTGCAACACTCTGATTTCTGTTATAAATATTGTAATAAAAAAAGGAAATAGCCATATCATGCAGTCCGTGATATTTTAATTTAGCACACAGGATATCATAGTTTAAGGTATAAAATGTTTTACTGAAATCAAGCAAAATTAAACAACAATTCATATTATTGTCACAGGTTTTAAGTAAGTTGTCAGTAACATGGAGTAGAGCAGTAGATGTGCTGTGATGAGTAACAAATCCAGATTATGTGACGGATAGAATCTTGCAACGATTTAGATAATCATGATAAACATTTTCTTTCTAAAACCTTAGATAGTACTGGTAATATAGATACTAATAGGTCGAAGTTTAAGTAACTTATGTAGGAATTATCACATTTCAAAAATAGAATCACGTTAGCTTTTTTCTACACCGCAGGAAAAGTACCGGTCAGGACATATTTATTAATAATAAATTATTATTTAAAAGGGAATTAAATGTAGTAGCATGGTAACATTAAATCCATCCGAGTCAATATCATTAGGCAAATGATATTAGGCATAATATCATTTGTTCTCAGTTTACTAGCAGAAATTTGAAGAAAAGAGAAACTTTAATGGTGTAACAAAATTGTAATATTCATAATTAACTAAATGTTCGAGATTAATTCAATTATCTTGCGAATAAATATTACAGAAAGAATCATTGTATTCACTGTATACTTTTATGGAAGCATTATGATAACATTAAAAAAACCTAACGTATTATTTCCAACTGTTTTGTCTACCTATCTATTGTACCAAATTCGTAATAATAGAGAACCTACCGCAGAAGACTGAACTAATAAAAAATCCAAAATAAAGAACACAAACAGGCGACTCGTTTTGCGTGAGTTTATGTAATTATGAGTGGCAATTATCCCTCTTATTTCTTATTTAGTCGGATTGCTTGATTCTGATAAGATAAAGCGAAAATTGAACCGAAGTACGCAAATAATGATACAGGAGAACGAACAAAAGATTACGTTAGTTTTAGTCGTGATCTAAACATATTTTGTTGCAAAACAGAGAAATAAAATTAAGGTCAGAATAAATTACTGTTCTTAAGCTTTAAACTATCCACATGTAGATGGAGAAGTAAACCTTAAATATTTGTAGTAATACATATGAATTATCATACGTAGGGAATATGAATATTTAAATCGATACTGTAGAATTATTCTGTAAATATGGCATAAATTGAGTTCAAGGCTATTGTAGTATATAGCTTAAGCTGCATAATTCCTCTAATTCAAGTTTTATAGTATATACGTATATACTAGGTATGAAAATATGAAAGTGGATTTTTTTGTATAGAAAATTCACGTTCATTGTATGATAATCATAAACAATATTTTAGTCAAAGTATTGCCCATTGATAGCTATACATTTTTACCATTTCTCTGGCAATTTGTGGATTTCGTGCCAAAAAAATTCTTGCTCTTTTGAGGCAAACCAGTCATCGGGCCATTTTAGTAAGAAGTGAATACCTGTTCAGCAAGTGAACATCCCGTGGATGCAAATAGGTAGTAATCGAATGGAGCCAAGTCTGATGAGTCAATCGGTTCATTGACTGGTTTTACTGTGTGTGATGGCGCATTATCATGAAGCAAAATCCCTTTGTATTGCCTTTTTTGATATTCTGGTCGTTTTCACGCAAAGCTTGATTCAAATCAATCATTTGTTGTCAGTAGCGTTCACTATTAACGGTTTGGCCAGGTTTTAGCAGCTCATAATAGATCACACCCTTCTGATCCTACCAAACACAGAGCATTCTCTTCTGTGCATAGCGATTTAGCCTTACAGTCCATGTCGATGGTTCGCCTTGAGTTACCCATGATCTTTTACGCTTAGGATTCTCGGCATATATCCACTTTTTATCGCCAGTCACAATTCGATGGAGAAGTGACTTTCTTTTGTATCTGGCGAGTAGCATTTCGCAAACGGTTTTTCAGTTTTTCTGCTGTCTTTCATTCAGTTTATGTGAAACCTATTTTCCCATCTTCTGGATCTTTCCCATGGCTTTCAAATGTATGTAGACGGCTTCTCGTATCACATTTAATTGAGCTGCGAGTTCTTGTTGCATTTGAGCGTCATTCTCATTAAAAAATTCGCTATCTATAAATTTTTTCTTCGGTCTTCTACGTTCTTTGTTTTTCACGTCAATATTGCCACGTTTGAATTTTTAAATCACTCAAAACGATGTGATTTACCAAAAGCATGCTCACCGTAGTCTTCGATAAGCATTCTATGCGATTGTACAGCAGCTTTCTTCAAATGGTAACAGGAAATCAATGATGTCCGCAAGTCGTAATTTTCAGACATAAAATTCGACATGTTCAACGCTATTAAAAACAATGTTGTTGTACGAGACTTATATTTTTGTGAGATAAAAACCTTTATCAGATGTCAAAACAAGAAAACGGCGCCAATGACGCAGTATGACGGTAACTACATATATTAGAGGCTAGGCCATCTATAGGCAAATTCCAGTTTCATATTTATATACGTGGTAACGTAACGAATAATAGGGTGTTCCAATTAAAATGGTACTTATAGTTAAGCAACCACTATTTTAAAATGACATTAGTAAACTCCACAATAACGGTGGAGGTTCTGCTTCTTCTCAAATATCAAAAGCATAAGATGACCATAGTGATGACATAGTTTTATCTAAACCTCGCTTTCATAAGAAAAAGGTAGATGAAACAAAGAGAAAAAATATATTTATGGAAGACGTTAAAATAGGAAATATTTCTTGGAAACATTTGGAAGTATTCCCAAAAAAATTGCATTTAAGTTGTTCCAACTGAGAATGGATAAAGAACAAGACCGGGTAGTTATTACGTGACGGTTATTTCTTGTCAATACTAGAAGAATTGTTGAAAATTTTCTAAATTTTCAATAAGGACGCTCGATTTTTAAACGTAAATAAAACAGGTTGTGTGGGAAATATCCACTCATTTTTTTATTTCAATGAATATTTAATGGCATAAAGTATGGAATATAAAGTCATTCAAATGTCCGCTTTGGCTTTGCTTGGTGGCACGTATTCGGGAGGTTCAATTTTCGACGACTTTGTCGCATAAATCTGGCTGAATTTGCTGGATGGCGTTCACTATGTTGACTTTGAGGGCATCAATTGTCTGCAGTTTATTCGCATGGACCTGTGATTTAAGATAGCCCTACAGGAAAAAGTCTAACGACGTTATATCGCACGATCTCGGTGGCCAGTTCACAATGCGGCTGCGCGAGATAACATGCCCTTAAATCGCTCGTGCAGTATATCCATCGTGGCATGCACTGTGTGGCGCATAGCGCCGTCGTGTTGGAACCACATGTCGCCGGTATCCATATCATCCAATTTAAGCCACAATAAGGTCATTATCATCGATTTGTAGCGCTCGCCGTTGATGGTTATGTCAATGCCTGTTTCGTTTTGGAAGAAGTATGAATCGATGATTTCGCCAAACTAAAATCCGTATCAAATAGTGATTTTCTCGGGATGCATTTGGTGCTCGTGGATCTCGCGTGGATTGGTATCGTTGCACATCCGAAAATTTTGCTTGTTCATATATCCATTCATCCATAAATGGACTTTGCCGCTAAAGACGATTGTTTGGCGAAGTTCGGATCAACTTCCAACTGCTCCAGAGCCCAATCAGCAAACATACGGCGTTGTTTATGGTCGTTTACCTTACATTCCTGGGTCAGTTGGATTTTGTACGGGTGCAGACCTAAGGCCCGATGCAAAATTCACCAAGTTGCAGTTGAAGAAAGGCAAAGTTCTTGTGAACGAGGAGAAATTGACTACCTCATGTTTTCCCGTACAATCTCATGATACCAGCGATATTTTTAGCACACCTAGCGTTTCGGTGACGTACGGATGTTAGCTGACTATTTATAAAACCGAATGACTCGAATTTGGCCACCAAACGTTGAATAGTCGACTCGGCGGGACGGTTGTGGCGAATATAAAATCATGTAATGCATGGAAAGTTTCTCGAACGAAGCACTGATTTTGGAAATAAAATTTAATGATTTGCACACGTTGGCGTTAGTAAACTCTATAATATTTCATGATAATTGTCCATACATATCACTTGCGTATAGAAAATGGTATATATGGCAATATATACATACACTACATACTTTAAAGAACTTGTTTTTGGATTAGCTTGATTAATTTATTGCCTTATTAACCTTCTATTAGCAACAGATTAATAACGTATTGACAATAGATCAGTTTGGATAAGTTCAAGAGAATTATATATATATATATATATATATATATATATATATATATATATATATATATATATATATATATATATATATATATTTCAAAACATTTGATACAATTTTATATCATTGCCATGTCCAAACGATATAAACCACACTTGACAGGTCTGCCTGCGCCCTACACGTCATTTTTTCCGGATTAGGGTGACTGCTTGCGCTACAAGATTAATGATCATAATTATCGACACGTCTATCGCCATGGCGGACATTTAACGAAGTGAAACAGAATTAAGCCACAACTCGAATGGAAAGGAAGAGGCGCTATGTAATGCGAACGGGAATTTGATTAAGTAGCGATTAGTTCGAATCAATAATCAATAGGTGATGGTAGGTAATTTTTGAGGACCGAGTCTGGTGTAGGGGCTTCGGCTGCTCCCTTTGTGTCGTTAAATTTAAACCTCTAAAGAGCTAATTACTCTAAAGTACCGTTCCAGTGTTCTCTCCGCGGCTTCTAAAGCTGGGAAAACTGCACAGTCAAAGAACGTTGAGCTCATCAAAAGTGAAGCAGGTTGGACGGTAAGGAGAACTGTGCCGAGATCTCAATTGCCTCGTTATTAATTTAAGCTTATTTTTCATTCTCATGTCTCACGACCGCGCACTAAACCTTTAAATTACCTTCACCCATATTTAATAAAGGCTTATCGATTGCCCCCTTTACGATTCCGGGATATTAAAATTTAAGATCGTACGTGTATGAAGTTAATTTATCTTTGCCTAGCGCTATAGAAGTGATGAAAATTGAATAGTAGGATGAAGCCGTGAGTAGGATTATGAGAATAATGCTATAAACTAATTTACCTTTCTAACTAATCTAACTAACTTTCATTTACAGTGATATGTTTTGACTGAATTATTTCCCAAATATCCCGAAATTAGCCCCGATTATCATGATCTTAAAACTAGACAAAAATATCGAAGCAGCGTCATCCTATGAACCAATAAATTTTATAACAATTCTATCCAAAGTATTTTCAAAGATCTATGTAAAAAAAACTTCTGAACATTGGATGGGCAAGATATTATTAGTCCTGCACGCTAATTTGGGTTTCGAAAAAAAGACTTTCGAAAAAAAATATTTCAAACTTTTTCACAAATTAAAAATCTACCTATCCCATCCTCATTAGGAACAGCATTTAAAATCCTACCTAACAGACCGACACTTCCTCATAAAACAATACATACATACTCCAATTTATACCCTATATTATCTGGCGTTCCTCAATGAAGTGTATTGGGACCAGTTCTATATTTGATATTATACTCGTATAACAGACTTACCAGCTACAAGTGTGACAACGGTAGCAGCAAATGCTGATGACACGGCAATCCTTGCGCCACACTCCATCTAGTTATCGTGTCAAGAGATCTCCAGACAAACTTAGATAATATCCAAAACTGACTTACGAAATGGTGGATACGGGCCGATTAAACTAAATCTACACATATCACTTTTACACTACACCAGTGGTGGCCGGTGTAGTTTTTGTTTGGGGGTGCAGTCTATAAAATAATAACAAACGAAAAATTAAAATAAACTTATCTATGTCTAAGCCTCAGGTTATTTAAATAGAGAACCCATTCGTCTGTTGTTGGAATTCGCAAAAACATCAATTACAAGATCATTGAAATCCAGATTCTAATAATCTGAAATCGCTGCAATTAGCACTTTCTCCATACTTATCATGCAAAGTGAATTTTAGTCTGTCTTGCGCCATTGTATTTCTCAAAAAGTTGTTAATTCGTTTAAGCGTCGAAAAGCAGCGTTCACTCTCAACACTTGTCATGGATGTGGTACAAATTAATGTTAATAATAAAACAGTATCACTAAAATAATCTGTCAGGTTTCGATCTATAAATAATTGCAAAATTGCTAAGCAACTTGCTGCTTCAGAAAAATCTTCCCTGCTGTATATAACCGTTAATTCACTTTTCAATTTAACTTTGTCCAAAAATCCGTAAGTTTTCGTTACATTGTCAAAATCTTGAATGGGGAATGGGGAAGTGAATCTTATAGTCACTAAATTTATTGGGGAAAAATAGTTTCGACGCTAACAGGTGTTCTCTAAACTCAAATCTGTTTTTAGTTTAGGTAATTAATATATCACACACTTCCCTAGTTTGTGCAGAAAATAATATGTCATTATGGGATCGTATTGTTTTTTTTTTCAAGGGAATTTGAGGAATTAGTTGTCCGGATTTTTATAATTGCGTCTTATTCAAATAACTGCTCATCTTGACAGCATCCAATGATCGAGACTGAAACCCTTTAAGAAGAATTTCACAATGAGGCATGACCTTGACGAAAAACGCGAGCCAGTATTTAAAGTTATCATTATTTAAATAACCCAATAACATATGAGCGTGATTTTTTGTATTGTAATCATTTGCCGCAGTGTCAAAAATACATTTTAAGCATTCTTTAAGAAAAAGTTCAGCATTTTCAGAAACGGTTCGTACAGTTCGTGTATTAAAATTCCGTTATAGGTATATTCCACCGAATATATAACGTGTAATGTACGAAAATCTCATATACATGCGTATAGAAATCTCCTGTTTCACGCGCCCGAGTCCTCTCTTTCTAACACATGGTTAAACGGTCCTCTGATGTATGCTAAATGAAAACTGAACGCGCTATGTACTTAGAGTTGCAGATTTAATATTCCGTAGATAAATCTGATAAATTCTAGGACTGGCGACTCTCGCGACATCTAACAAGCTGTAAGCGTAACAAGTTGTTAAATATCGGAACATTCTATGTATAATGATAATGTAATGTATAGTAAACACCTAATAGGTATTTTTAAGAATTTTTAAGGGAGCTCACTGCACAAATGCACCTACAATAAAGCCGCCACTGCACTACACCGAGAAAAATGTCCACCCGTTAAAACCAATAACTACGAACTCACTCACACTAACACCACGAAATACTTTAGGCATCTATCTAGTATCAAGATAGGCAACTTACTTAGCTGACACATACCTTCACAAAACGTAACAGTTAGGCATCAAATGTACTGACTTGTCGGACGCAGATCACAATTATCTATCGAAAATAAATATTAGTTATATAAAACCTTGCAGATATTTCCAAACACAGTAATACCTGCCATAATCGATATCCCAGGATATGTACCTAATTGCACTACTCAACGAGATATTTCTATTGCTTCTGTTAAATATGGCACAGCTCAATATTGCGACAAATATCATGATAGACTGTTAGAGCATGCCAATGTGCTACTCAAAAAACTGTTCAAACCAACAGAAGAAGTGAGAAGTCTGAAGAGAATCAAACCTGTCGATGTTGTAACTAAACTGAATTAGTGTATAGTATGTACTGTATATTAAGTTTAGTATAGTTATTATACTAAATATATTATAGTTATTAGTTAGAAAGTTTATTTTTTCCAGCATGAGTAAAATGGTAATTTCATGCTATCAATAAATAGAGCGTGAGACCTTATAACATCAGTGTGTAAAATAACACAGGTCAACATAAATTTTGACTTTGATAAGAGGGTATGAGATTTCGATAGAGTGATCGACAAGTTAGACGAAAAAAATATATATGGCCTGAAAACGTTTGATTTTGTATTCCGGAGAACGGTTGAACAGTATTTTAGAAAATCCATAATTTATATTTTTATTTATCAATAAATTGAAACAAATATATTTGTATATGATTTTTATCAACTTTTACTATCATATCAAATTACAAAATAGTGGAAAAAAGTTTAAAAGTGAACCCTTTTACTTTTCCTTTCATGTTCATAAGTTTCTGTTAGTAAACCCCAAATGTAGTCCCCCATCATATTTTCGTTGCATTGGCTCTGATAACGTTGTTCGAAGTTCATATCTTGATGAAAACGTTCTCCTTGTTCTTCTGAGTACGCCCTCATGTTGTTTTCAAATTTATTTAAATGAGCATGCATATGTACTTTTAGAGACATTCTGCAACCCATGGTCTTAAAATGTTCTAACATGTTTTTAACTAGCTCTTGGTAATTTTCAACTTTGTTATTCCCTAGAAAACCAGAGACTACTGCTTTAAAACTGTTCCAACTTTTTTTTACCACTAGTAAATAATTTTGGAAATTCTTCACTGGCAAATTTTTTTTATTATTAGTTGTGCACCAACAAAAATTACAGGTTTAACCTTTGCTTCTGACAACTTTGTAAAAAAGTTTTTTAAAAATATAAAAGCTACAGATTTTTATTTAGCTTTTTTACGAATTGCTTCATAAGCCCTAACTTGACGTGTAAAGGCGGAATTAATACATTTTTAGGTTCAGCAATAGGTTTACACATGTGGACAAGCCCAGGCAACATGTGGAGCCTAAGGCTTGTCTAGATTCCGAACAAGGCAGTTGAAATAGGCTTTATAGGCTTCACAAAGCTTTTCACATGCGTTTAAAAAAAATTTATATCTCGTACTTTAATAAATATACCACATATGTATATAACAAAATGCATTAGTATCATATTTACACTTTCTCGACGACATTTTAACCTCTTTGAGTCTTTTACAAAACAGTAAATTGTTGTTTATCACTTAAGTGATATCTGTAGACACTGTTTGAAAGTTACGACCCCTTTATTTTTTGGCGGTAATTTTAAATATACCAGAACTATTTAATATTTCTACGATAACTCTACTACGATAAAAAAATGTATTATTATCATAACTATCACAAAAGTAAACTTTATATGACATATTGGTACTTTTCCTTTATTTTAGAGCATAATGAATGGAAAAATCGTAAAATAAATTTGAGGACAAAGATAAAAAAAATTTTTTAGAGTTGTGTAATCATCGGTGAGCAAAATCGTCTACTTGAAAGACTGCTGATTGCTTTACACGCAGCTAAAAGAAACGTTTAGTTCAAATTTTTATCGGTGAACAACACACAGAGAGAAATTTTTAACATTGGAAAACATTGAGCATAAACCTTTAAATTTCCGAATATTTTAAATTAATAGATCCATAAAGTGTTACGGGGCATTCGTACCGCAGAGCTTCGGCCCCATTATTAGCTAATGCAGGAGGTAACATCCTGGATAAAACCACTACAGATAGTGGAAATCCTCCATAGTAGCAAAAAGATACGTTGAAGACTTTACTAATATTACTATTAAATTAAATTAGTTAGTTTAGCTGAGAAGTATTTTAAGAATGTATGAAACTTTTAGATAAACTCATAATTTCTAGTAAGATTTTAGCGTTTATTTTACCACACTAAAAATAATGCGTATAACCTGGGTTGCCATATAGTTGTAGATAAATAATTATTATATAATAAATAGGATACTTATATAGGATTAAATAATGAATACAATATATAGTACCAGTTATCATCTAATACTATTTAGAAAATACTAGATGCAGACATTTGTTCCATCTCATGTTATCTAATGTCTGTCATAAGGTACTGTATAGGTACCTTATTCGGTGAAACACATTATTTTGTTAATATTCTCAAAATCCAAGAATATGAATCTCTGTATGTGTCTCGAATACTTTGTGTATAGGTTCCATGGTGTAACGGTTAGCACTCTGGACTTTGAATCCAGCGATCCGAGTTCAAATCTCGGTGGAACCTGTCTTATTTTTTCTGAATATAAATTATAATCACTTACATTCCAATCTAATTAAAACACATATTTTCTAAGACAACAGTATAAATTTGAATTTTGTCAGTTATAAATTTGTTCCAATCAATTAATTGTCATTCTTGTTTTCAGGTAAGTTTCTTACACAAAATTAAGAAGTAATCAGAATGTATCGAAGAGGAATGATAAGGAACTGTGGTAAATGTGGTAAATATAAAAATAATACCTTAAAATTGGGAAAACATGGGAAAACTCCAATTGAAGAATGTTTTTAATAGTATTTTCAGTATTGGATAAAAATAATATGTAATATTTGCTTTTATTTATGTTGATAAAAGTAAATATAACATATACTAATTATAAATAAGATTCGTTGTACTATATTATTGCCCATAATTTTTAAATTATAATTATATTGTCATATAAGTACACTCAAGAAAAATCATTTTTAAATCTTATCTAAAGCCATCATATTTCATAATAACGTGTCATCATAATACGTTTCATAAAATAATACATTATGTTCTTTAATTCGATATTACGTTACTGGAGTAGGTTGGAACCTTTGGTGTGAAGATAACACTAACTTAGTTTTCCACAAAATACCAAAACACTATATACCTACTACACTCGACGCGCGTTTCGCCAACAAAGTTGGCATCATCTGGAGAGGATTAAAACTCTAATTTAGTTTTAATCAACTACAGTTTTAATCATGTCTAATCAACAGTTTTAATCATCTCCAGATGATGCCAACTTTGATGGCAAAAGGCACGTCGAGTGTAGTATATAGTGTTTTGGTGTTTTGTGGAAAACTAAGTCAGTGTTTTCAATATTGTTATTTTGTGGCATAAATAGTTTCATATAAAATTTTTCTCTACTTAATTTCTAAGAATCGTTAGAATTCATTTTCAACTGTAGATTGTATGCAGGAAAATTGTAAAATGTATGGATTAATTACAATTTTTTCGATTCCACATCTGTTTCTCGATTTACATCAGTTTATATAGCCTTTAGCTCTGCCTACTAAAATGTAACTCCCAATTGCAAAAGAATGTGCCACAGGCTTTATACGAAGAGATAATTTAGAATTTCAGTTGCTTGCATTTTCATTATATGTATTTTGTAGTGCCTGATTTCTGTACAGATCTTCACCTTGAATAATTTACTCTACAGAAAATAAAAATAATCTCGTATGCTATTTGCCTGCTGGATGTTTTATCAATGAATTATTTAAAAATGATCCTTAGTCCGGCGTCACCCGATTGAGGCACTTTATTAGTGTACAAATTTACAACTTACTGGCAACTATCATTTTACAATTAGATGCAATTTGATTTTAGTTAGCTTAAATGAAAAGATTTAATAAACTTTCCTACTGTAAAATAAAACGTTGCTATTAGCGGAAAACCCCTTGAAATTGTCTTTCGTTGTTTTCCCTAGAAACAAAAGTTTGTCGTAGCCAATAAGCAACAATGGTAACAGATGTAAATGTCGTTGATCTTGATAACCGTTTTAAAAGAAGGATTTAACAAAACTATTTATTAGTGTAGTTAGACACTTCCCTAGAAATAGGATACTAATTGATTACTACTAGTGAAACTAAACGCTTTATGTTATAATCACGTAGTAAACTAAGGACTATTGTAGTGAAAGCCTCGGCTTATTTATTCCATTATTTTATAGACCCTTATCTAGTTGTTCACATTACATCAGAACTGTAACTCTGTCCTGACATATATTAAATTAATCTCAGATTAAGATTCACTATGATTTTACTTTGACCTAGTTCAGCTAGGTCAAGGATACAAGCCCTTAACCAGTTTTAAACATGCCAGTAGGTTGAAGCCAAGCCAGCGTTTTAAATGCGAGAGGAAGTGTGTTTTTCTTTTCACAAACTCTTTTCTTTTTTAACGCTGAAAAAACAACTGAAGTGTGTATATAATTCTAATGCAGCTGCTCTAAGTGGGTAAGAAATTAGACAATAATTTAAAATTCCACTTTTTACATGCCAAGCAAAACGGTCGTAATTAGTGAAAGAGAGAGATTAGTATAAAGTAATGATCGAGAGAACACGGAATATTAATAACAATTGCACTAACTGTTCTAGCCCTGAACTTAATAATTTACCTCGCCCAGTGATGTTATATCGTAGGAAACTTGAGATTTTTTATTTTTTATTAGATAGGCTTATAACTTAACATTTAAGCGTCTGGTAGTGGGGTTATTATCCTCCTAAAGCTATGCCAGAAAATATCCTGAAATCCTGTATATGCCACGGATAATCATAACACAGTAGATAATGCGCTTAAAATGTATATCAAATATACAGCGAATTATTTTATACAAGGACTATATTTAACAATAAATGTGATAGCATTACGTGGTAATTTGATTTACAACGTATAAAATTTATGAAATAACAGAAAATTATATGTACTCTATCTAGACACCCCCCATTATCTTTTATTAGAAAGGAAAATTACCTCTAGAGAAAGAAACACGTAATTTTAAATATCGTGGGGAAGTTTAAAACTAGCCCTTAGTTTCCCAAAATCAACCCTTAGCTGCCTTCACTTAAAAACTTTAAACGGCACCCCCTCTTATTACATACCCTTTTAAAGGTCTTGAAAATTCTTATTCAACGCCTTTTAGAAAACAAATCCTTCATCCATTATTGTAATAGAAGCAAACAAAATAATTTAAATGTAACACAGAATTTAATTGAATTAGATAATTACTTCAAGTAAAATGTTCCAATATTATTTTCCCAAATACATGATAAATTGTCCATATGCAATGGCGGCTGGTGCAGGGAGAGCAATGAGGCAGTGCCCCCCAACTAATTCCTCAAGTTCTATATTTTATTAACAATTTAATACAGGTTCTGCCTAAATTTCATCGTTATGTCAAATGAAGTTCCATTTTTTTTATAATTATTTTAATTGAAATTTAATTTTAATTGGTCGCTTTGCTGATACCGCGCAATTTGTGAATGAGGGTGTACTACTGGTTACAGCGAATGTACAGCGAGGTCGACCTATTAAGTAGTCCCGCGCCACCAAGCAAATTTACGGGATTGGACTCTGAAGGACCATATCAAAAAATCTAATAATAGAGTATTTACGGGTTTGTCAAAGACTATATAAAATGAATTATTGGATTGTATTTACGATGTTTGCCGTAATTTAATACTGGATGAAATCAACAAAACGTAATATATAGCCATTCAAGCAGACAAAACTACAGATGCAGCTACAATTTTCCAGTTAGTTTTTATAGACCGCTATGAGTTAAATGGAAAAATATATGAATGTTTTACGCCTTTTCTTGAAACGCAGTATCACACTGCTGGTGGCATAAGCAAAATTATTTTGAAGGAACTTGAAAAAATTAATATAAAACATACTCCTCAAAACATATTTTTTCAAAGCTACGTTGGTGCATCTACAACGAATCGTAGAAACAAGGCGGTCCAGGCAAAAATCAAAAAAGTATATAATAATGCTAATTACATTCAGTTCTACGCACACCAGTTGAATTATCGAAGCGTTGCCTCACAAAATATACAAGTTCGAGTGTTCTTCTTTTCAAACCTAGATGGCTTTCCTGCCTTTTCTTCAAGATCTCCAAAACGTACTGATGTTCTGGATGAAGTAGTGAAAAAACGACTTCCGCGATCTGCAGCAACCAGGTGGAATTTTAAGTCACGGTGTTTTTAAATACAAAATGCATCTTATTCGATGCCTGGAACAAATTTTAAACGATGATTCTAGTGACTCATCAACCGTAAGAAAAGCGGTTTAAAAATTACTTTAAAGAACTATGATTTTAATTATTGGTTACACTTTTTTAATAAAATTATGCTGAATTACCATATTCTTCTTAATCAACTACAGCAACGAGATATTGACATATTGTCTTAAAATTCAGTTCTACGTGACATCATTTAAAACATCAATTAAGCATGTGAGAAATACAATTGATTACGATTATTACCGAGAAAATGAAAACAATGATGATGAGGACCACGAAGGATATTCCCATCGTAAAAACCAACGTTTTAAAGATAAACATGCAATGGTTGTTAAAGAAGCGTGTGATGTTATTATTTCTAATATTGATGACCGATTTATGTTTAGTGATTACTTCTCTATAGCTCATTATTTTCAACCTCAGTTGTTTTCCACGTTTCAAGTAAATTTTCCCGAAACCGAATTTCAGAAAGCTATTAACATTTACGATTTGTATCCAATTACATTTAAACATGAACTAATAGTGCTTTATAATAGACCAGATTTTGTAACCGCTGCGAGTGCCTTACCATTAATACAATGTTTTTATGAAAATAACTTAACATCTTCATTTGTGGAGATAGCAAAATTATTAAAAATTTTGTGTACAATGCCATGATGACCGCCGAGAGTGAGCGATGTTTTTCTACTTAAAAAAAAAATAAAAAACATTTTCAAAAAATACCATCAAAGAAAGTAGACTATGTGCATTAGCAATGTGTTCAATTGAAATAAAAATAATAACGTTAACCACAAATTTCAATGAACTTGTTATAGACCATTTCGCTCAACGCAAAGAAAGGCGTATGGAATTTGTTTTCAAGAAAATTAATTAAAGCTAAATAGGTATGTACCTAATTTAATAATATTATTCTGATACCGAATACTGCGATATATCCTACCTAAAAATATGACCATGTAGGTGCCTAAAAATATACATAAATTAATATTTATTTATTGCCCCCTCAATTGTAAAGCTCACGAGCCGCCACTAGTGTTTCTATTCTTGTGTAAAACTGTCGTATATTATGGGGCTATCACCTGAAATATAAATTTAGATAATGTAAAACACGTTCACCAAGTAAAACATTTTCATTAATAATATAAAAACTAGACGTAAATATTATTTGTAACTAGTAATCAAAATAGGGAACGTAGACGTATATTGCGACAATTTTTTGTAAGTACATATTAAAATCCTTAGGATGCGAATAAAAATATCAAAGGCATCAGGTATCGTAAATCTGTTTATGAAATAACTGATGTATAAGGATATCGTATTATATATCTACATCGTATATGAAATATAATAAAATAACTGCAATTACTTGATTTGAAGTAGACATTCCGCGTGCAGAGATCGTTCATATAATTAGATTTTAGCAAAAGAAAACATTCATGATTCGCTTCCATTAGAATACCATACATTTATATTTTTAGAGCTTCACTCGACCAAAGGCACGTTTTATATTATACTTTCTATTTATTTACATACTCACGAAAATATCGCTCGGCATTGGTCTGTTTGGATATATTATTAGTTTTTGTCACACCATGCCACATGTTCCAGTATCGCTTTTGTAGATTTCTATATTGAAAGTAAACCACATTCTGATGTGGTAATAGAATGCGTATTTTTAACTACGTTTTGTATAAAATATACAACATTATTACTATGAAATTGTCTATTTTACTCATAATCACAAGTTTAAAACATTTAAGAACTGGTTCTACTTTAATTTATGTTTATGATTTTGATTGCAGTAGCTTTCATAACTATCAACTGGGTGTTAATCTACAAGACGACCGTCGTTATATGTTGTTATTATTCTGAATTTTCTTTTGGTGTAAATAGTGTTCATTTTATTCATCGATAAGTATCTTTCTATAGTTAAATTGAATTTAATGTTAACTTAGAACGACAAATTAACTTTTCCTTTTTTTCAACACAACTTAGAAATACTACGAACTATTCAGTTTTGTTTCAAAGACTTTAAGAAAACCTTGACATGTTACTCTCCGATACTTAAAAATTACATAATTACTTTCGAGTGTTTCTAACTGTAGTGACGCATTAAACTGGCGCATTAGCAGGGATAATGAGTGTGCCTCGATAGCTCAGCGGTCAGAGCAACTAACTGAAAATTGGGAGAGCCAGGTTCGATTCCCGGTCGAGGCAAATGCACTTTTATCCTTGCTATCGCCAAAGTGGTGACCCCGATGTGATGTGATTCGTTCCAGTACATGCAACCTCCCTTACATCTCAAATTCGCGGATTCGATTCCCGTCCTATCCATCGCCCTATAGTCCCGGGGGTTACCGAACAACGGTTCGTAAGAATGGCGAACGCGGTCACATTCCGTTAAATTGTATCGAGACAAAACCATGTCTCTAGGGAGGGAGTACTGTAGTGACGCATTAAACTGGCGCATTAGCAGGGATAATGAGTGTGCCTCGATAGCTCAGCGGTTAGAGCACTCAACCGGAAATTGGGAAAGCCGGGTTCGATTCCCGGTCGAGGCAAAATGCACTTTTATTCTTGCTATCGCCAAACTAACAATTTCACAATAATTTAATTTTAATGCATAATTTATCATATATATATATATATATATATATATATATATATATATATATATATATATATATATATATATATATATGTATATATATAACAAGTGGTTTATGTAGATATTTATCTTGAGTGTTTAAATATCATTAATATGGTTTACGAATATTATTACAAGAAAATGTATTTTATATAGAAAATTATTGTTCCTGTCAACATTTTCATAGTAACTGTAAACAAGGTATCGAGACAAAAATATTAATGCATAATTTAAATTAAGCATAATTTAATTATTTAAAAAAGTAATTAAATATCGCAGTTACGAAATATACCGTTTCGTTAAAAAAATCCGGATGAACATTTCGATTTTATTTTTTCTCTTTCACACGCTCACTGTAGATTGACTTATTATATATCTTCTATCCTTCTATCTGTATATTTCAAATGATTATATCATATCTCAGACTTTGTATGCATTCGGGTTCTGTCACCATATTGTATCTTAATTAATACGTACTCATCAAGAATAGGAAAAGTGTGAGATTTTGTAGGTATGCTTAGAAGAAAGAGTGAGGTAGCATTCGAAAGGAAATGAATTCACTTTACGCATGACCATATTGAACTCTATGTATATTTACATTCAATATATTATTATATCCATTGATATTCACTCTGAAAAGGTCTCAATGCGACTGACTAAGGACCAGGATATTTACTGCGCACCTCGTGGACAGTTCGATATCGCACTTTCGAGACTTGTTCCTATTCTTGATGAGCAGTACAATATATTCCTTCTTTTTCGGTTTTCATTTCATTTCGGGGTTCCTTATTAAAAAATTGTTCCTTATTCAAATTACTTATTACAATTACCTTATTACTTATTACAATTACAAACACGTTTAACACAATAGCATTTTCTGCCATCTTAAAATTTTGCCGATTGCTACGTTTTTATTATTATTTTTTGATTACTACTTTATTTTTTTTTACTTTATTTTTGTAAATAGTTTGTAATATTTCTTGTTATTACTTATTTTTAATGTACTAACATTTGCAGCACTTTTCGTCTAACCAGAAAATTTTTTATATTCAAAAAATTGTTTAGCCTTTATTTACAATATAAATGTAAAATCTGAAGATATTATCTAACAGTGCATACCATTTAAAAATCTGAATTTATTCCACACTATTCTAACGCCCTACATATATAAATAGTAAATAAAATACTATATGAAAAGTAAAAACCAAGAATATTGAATGCAAATTTTCTTTATTTGGCATTTCTACAATATATCGCAATTTTAGTAGATAGACTACGACAAACTATTTCGCTTCTATATACCATGTCATTTTAATTCAAACTTATCCATAGATGTAATTTTAAGCAATGGCCCTTGATTGTTTTAATTTTTACTTTCATACAAGGAATAAATTGAATTACCTACGTTATAATTTAAGTAATGGAATATAATGTTTCGCTTAAGGAAGAAATTTCAGAATTATACATCTGTGATATATAAACATAAGTCATTCTTTGAAATAGAAGTATTCACACCCTACCGTAGCACTAAGTAAAATTCACCTTTGCCTAAAAAAACCCAATCTGATTTGTTTAGAATTATATGAAGGCAAGGCTTTTGATACTACTCGCTGAAAGTAGACGAAAACGGACATTAGCTTTTATTAAACTTTGCGCTTAGAAACCTGGTGTCATGGTAGGATACTGAAATAAGAAGCTTTTGAAGATATAAAGAGTGAAGGGAAGGTATTTGTATTATTGTGCAGAAATGTCCCTTCTTGGGTATGTATTATGTTAGGAGTTTTCTACGGCATTGGGATGTGTCATACGTTTTCCACTTACTCCCTATTCAATTCAAGTCAACAAATATCCTTGATATCCTAGAAAACTTTTATGGTTGTTTTGTTTATTTTATGTTCGTATATGATGAGGATTAGATACTTTTCTAAAAGTTCATATACATAAAATTTATTCCTTATTGTAAATGATATTTATCACTACTACGTAGCTAATCAAGGCTATATATGATAAATTAACATTTCTTACTTCCGATACACATATAACATCCACTTTGTTGACATAACTCTTTGTATTAATATTTAGACGGATTTCAGAAGGCTTATATCAATACTACAGCACTAGCAAATTAAAATTACAATATTATTACCAGTTTTGATAATAAAATGTTATCAAATTATTACCAGTGTTTATGATAAAATGACCAGAGTTTTACTCAAGTCCTACTTGAGTTCAAGAAGGTGTTTGATACTTTATATCCTCTTTTGCTAGTAGCTAAATCTTATTCTCTTTCATAATATTTCATTAAATACGTACTACGATATAATTGTCCTCGAATAGTTACAATTCAAAATCAATACTTTTATCTTAGTATATAAATATTGAACTACCTTCCCGTCGTTGGACCACTTCTTTTTTTCTTATATACCTTTGATCTGACACAGTATGGCTAATTACTCTACAGTACAATTTTTCCCTGATAATACACAACTTCTTCATATCTTTCTTGTAGCTGAGTCCATAAGTGACATGAAAGAGTATAATTAAGAGTTACTCAATATTATGATTATCTGCATTATAATGTACATGAAATTAAATTGAATGAATTAAATAAAATACTATTTTTAAAAACGACACTATTTCTATTCATACAAAAGCTAAAAATTTAGAGTTATATTTTTACAACGAATTAAGATTTTATACTCATGTGAATTATGTATTAAATTAATAAACATCCTTCAAAAATCTATCAAAGTAAAACGTTTACAAAGTATTGTTTTATAAAAAATGTTTTATGGAAACGTGTATAATCCATGCTTAAAATTTCTCAATTATAATCAACTACCAAATACTGTAGATGCATAAATAATTTGGGAAAATTTTATGACGTCAGTTGCATTTGCCGAAATTTAAAAACTATTTTTAAATAAACTTTTTAATCTTCGTGTGTAGAATTTTACAAACTAATTCACCACCACATCTACGAAACAACCTCATGACATCAACAACAAGAACATGACTTTAGCTGTGCCGTCATATGTCACTCCACTAAATTTTTTTAGCAGAAATTTCACATTTTAAAGGAACTACAAGTTATTAAGCAAATAAACACTTTTCAAAAGAAACTTAGTTAATTCTGTGTTCCAGTGAATGATTTTTACCATTGATTTATTTATTCAAATATCTTTTTTTTTATTTACATATTTTAGAACAGAATTAAAAATATATTTCTCTTTTGTTTTGCATAAGGTTCTTCCACTTCTTAAGATATATATTTTTTAATTTTATATTCTATATTTTAAGAATCCTTGTATAACTTTAGATATAACTTATATAACTTAAACGAGAGTTACATGGGAGAATAGCCTAGGCTAATTGTAAGTCTCGCTCTCGCAGGAAGTACAACGTATTGACTAGAATAGCGACAATTATTTTATTATTATTATTAAGTTCAAGTAATTGTGTTCAAAAATTGGTTATTTTTTTATTCTTCAAAAATATTTCTTAGACACATTATCATGGATCAATATCAAAATATAATATGCAGCAATTGGAATGGTGATCCATTATCATGAATCAATATTAGAATATGGTCAAAAAATTATACTGATTTTATTAACCAAAAAGAATTGATACAATTTTGAAAAACAAAAATAGGCTGCAGTTCAGGTACAAATATAGATATATAATAAAATATTCGGTATACTTTAATAATACATGTACCATTGAGAAGTAATGTAATGTGACATTTTCAATACAAATTTGTGAATTATGCAAATTTGTCAACAGATAACATGATAATTTTGAAACCTAGAAGATCATTAATTCTAAAATTAATTTATAATTTTCTTTATCTCAGTGGAATATATCGAACGAGGATGTCATTACGTACATTCTCATTGGTACATTAAATACGTGAGTGTAATCTAAACGGTAAAACATATATTAAGAAATATTGATTTACTTAATACACCTTGTATATATCACGATCATTTGACTTGACTTTGGAATATTTTTATTCTATATATATTTATTTTGAATAGTACGTCTAAATTTGTAACATTTTATTTTCTTTGTAATGGTAATTTTGAACTATAATTGTTATGATAACTCATAAATTGGTTCAAATTTTGGAAAAGAGTAAATAATTCTGTTTTACTGTTAACGTGTATAGAGGTACGTGCGGTAAACACTTGGTGTTTAAATAAGAAATCTGTGACTAATATGGGTTATGTTACTTTGAATATTTTCCTGAATTATGAGATACATGATACAAAAGCAAATATAATAAAATTTCTCACGAAAATCCTCATTATTTCGTAAACCCTTTATATATTTTATTCATAAACTTTTCCCAATTATTTACTCAGGAATTTTGTTTGAAACATAAATAACAAATTAGGTAAATAACGTTTCATGCATTATAAAAAACTTTAAACATAGAATTTGAGAATATTTTACAGCGATGTTTCATAAATATTTCATAAAACAATTTTTAAGCAATGTAGCCTTCGATTGGCAGCAGACTTTTGTGTTAGCTTTTCCTAACCTAACCTAACCTAACCTAACGTAGACATATTCATAAAAATGAGAATATAATTTGTCTGTAGACTTGTATTTCTGGAAGACTGTAACGTCGTGCATACATTAAAAAACTATTGAGTCTCAAGCCTTTGTTTATCTTGCCCTTTATTCAAATGAAACGTGTTATTTTCCCAATTTACCTTACAATATTTTTTTCATTATGCAACAATCTATTTGTTGCAGTCGTAACTTTTTGCGAAGTAAATTGTTTAAGAAGACCTGAGATGACGTCTAAAATGAGCGGATCTAAAAGCAATGCTGCATCTGTATAGAGAAATTTATATGTCGTAGTCTCATGGTGAAATACGTCAATTCATGAAAAGCCTAGGCAGTACATGAACTGCCGGCATATTATGTAAATTATTAATGTTACATAATCTGCCTAGGCATTTCATGAAACGCCGTGCTCGTCTCGGCACATGATGTTTCAAGTCGTACTGCACGATCTGCCGTAAATTAGATATCGACTGTTCGTGAAGTGACCAGCGTTGCCCGGCAGATTGTGTTCTATTACTTGTGCTTATTTGTTTTGTTCTGTTTAATGGAAACTATGGAAAGTAAGAGTGAAAAAGAACTGTTCGGTGAACATTACAAACAATACTACTTAGCAAAGCCGAACAAACGACAGCAAACGACGAGGACAGGGGTATGTAAAATGTTCATGCCGACTCTCTAAGGTGCAATGTAAGACCAATAGATGCAAATGTCTTAAAGCAAAACTGCAATGCAATTCCAGATGTCACAAAAGTGGCCCGTGCGCCAGTAAATGAAAAAAAATTCTGTATATATAGGTAGCTAGTTTATTTTTTATTGTTCTGCTTTGTTGTTTATTACATGTTTGAAGATTATTTTTATTTTTTTAAAGAGAATTTTATTTTTTAGTTGTAAAATATATGGATTTTACCTGTACTATTATTTTATTTCATCCATATAGATAGACGATAAATCAGAGAACCCAATCTGCCGGCCATCGTGGTCACTTCACGAACAGTCGATATCTAATTTGCGGCAGATCGTGTAGTACAACTTCATGTGCCGAGACGAGCATGGCGTTCCATGAAATGCCTAGGCAGATTGTGTAACATTAAGAATTTACATAATATTCCGGCAGTTCATGTACTGCCTAGGCTTTTCATGAATTGACGTATTTCACCATGAGACTACGACATATACACTAATTGTAACAGGAATATGATCTGATCTGGGCCATTACTCATGACTTATGACTATTTAATACATAGAAATATAATTGCACTTATAATAATTGTATACCATAATGGCAATTAGAAACATGTTTGATAAAAAACTGAACTGAAACTGAAATAAAAGACTGCGAAAATCTTTGTATAATAATGATAAATTGTACGTATCATGAATTATGTACATATCAATACAATTATGACCAATGTCGATTGCTAAGTTACCATTTAGTTACTATTAGTAGTACATGAAGGGTCTTTCAATAAGGACGCTCGATATTTAAATATAAATAAAATAAGTTGTGTGTGAGATATCCACTCAACTTTCTTTTATTTGAAAAAATATTTTATGGCATTAAGTATGCAATATAGCGTCATTCAAATGACCACCGCGGCTTTGTCCACTGCGGTTGCTTGGTGGCACGTATTCGGGAGGTCCAATTTTCAATTACTTTGTCACATAAATCTGGCTGAATTTGCTGGATGGCGTTCATTATGTTGGCTTTGAGGGCATCGATTGTTTGAAGTTTATTTGCATAGATCTGCGATTAAAGATAGCCCCAAAGGAGTTAAAGCGCACGATCTCGGTGGCCAGTTAACGTCACCGCTGCACGAGATAACCGTGCCCTCAAATTGTTCGTGCAGAATATCCATCGTGGCATCCGCTGTGTGGCACGTATCGCCGTCCTGTTGGAACCACATGTCGTCGGTTATCCATATCATTCAGTTTAGGCCACAAGAAGTTGCTTATCATCAATCTGTAACGCTCGCCGTCCACGGTTATGCGAATGCCAGTTTCGTTTTAGGAGAAGTGTGGACTGATGATTCCGCCAGACCAAAATCCGCACCAAACATTGACGTTCTCGGAATAAATTTGGTGCTGGTGTATCTCGTGTAGATCGGTATCGTCCCAAATCCGACAGTTTTGCTTGTTCACATAACTATTCATCCAAAAATGGACCACGTCGCTAAAGATGATTTTTTGGGCGAAATTTGAGTCAACTTCCAGCTGCTTCAGAACGCAATCAGCGAACACACGGCGTTGTTTATGATCGTCTACCTTAAGTTCCTGGGTCAGTTGGATTTAAAATTCGCCAACTTGAGGTCGCAGAAAGGTTATATTCTTGTGAACGACGAGAAATTGACTGCCTCGGGTTTTCTCGTACACTTTCACGCACAGCAGCGATGTTTTCAGCAGACCTTGCGATTCGGTGTCGTACGGGTGTTGGCTGATTATTTATCAAACCGGTTGACTTTGATTGATGATCAAATTTGGCCATAAAACGTTAAATAGTCGACTCGGCGGGACGGTTGTGGCGAGAATAGAAATCAAGTAATGCGCGGAACGTTTCTCGATGGCAGCACTGATTTTGAAAATAAAATGTGATGATTTACACACGTTGTTGAATACTATAACTTTCCATGGTGATTTTTCATACACTACTGAACAATTCACAATAAAATTGACAGATGTTGATTTAATAACATGGCCGCTATAACCTAACAAATTTTGAGCGTCCCTATTGAAAGGCCCTGTAATATTGTATATAAGTCAGTTCGCCTATTAATGGTCACTTTTGAAAGATCAAATTGTTTGCATCATACTTAACTTTAAGACTTGTTTAGAGACTACCATTTATTTGTTAGGTGAATACAATTATTATGATTATTTTATACTAGTTCTGTACCCCACGGTTACCGAAATGTCCAACTGTATTTGACAAAAATTGAGTAAATTGCTTTTACATTTAAAATAAAGAAGCATGAAGAATAAAATTGAATCGAATCAAATAATACAATCGATATGAAAACTCCATAGAAAAATAAAACTTATTGACCAAGTGATAAGTTAGAGAACAAATGATTGCAGAATACAGAAAATTTCTTCGAAAATATAATTCAATAATTCACGTAATAAAAATAAATCATAGCACATAGTTTAGGCATACTATATTTACTATAACTTTACAGTATGACGCTATAGGAATTTATGAATTGTTTATTTTTTTATCTTAATTGTTCAACTACCTTTGAATCAAATCAGAGTGAATTTACTGTCCTGTAATTTTTATATGCAGATTCTCGATTCAAAATTGTTGCAGTTCCAGAACAATAAAAAAACTTGTAACAAAATAATATGTAACAGAAATACTATACAAGTATATATTGATACATTTACATTATAACTTCCACAATTACTGTACTTTCTTTCTGTATCTTTCAAATATACAGCTATATTTCAAATATATAGCTTAACTGGCTTTTTTCTGTTTTAAGTCAACGAAATTTCTACAAATGATGTCATAATTATGTATAAATTAATTTAAATTTTATATCAGTCTGAGATATATCATAAAATATATAATTATCGAGCGCTAGAATTATTTTAGTATTATAAAACCTGTTAGGCTACTTACTAGTATTTATACACAAGAATGGTATAAACCTAAATCGTTTAATTTTAATTAATACGAAACGAGTATCAGCTTCTATTATTACCTTATATAAATAGAATTCATAGCGTCTGAATAATCAATTCAATAAATGTGGTTTCAGAAGGAACGATTTAAGAGAAATATAAACAGACACTACATGTTACAGCTAACACAATATATGTGTATACTTCATGTAATAAAACGAGCTATGTTAAATGTAGATGTTACTACTTCACTAGTGCTTTTGTTTGTAAGAGATGCAGCTTCGAACATGAAGAATACCAGAGCATAAAAAAGTCTTTTTACATAATTCATATAACTAGGTTTAAATTTAAAAACGAACAATTTAGTGAAGGTAATTACTTCAGAAACTCTTCTTCCAAGTCGGTAAAGCAAAGATCCTATAATTTTTTACTAAAGGTAAAATTCTAAAAGTATTAAATCAGAAAATAAACTTTTCTCATTACACGAATTGTCAGGTGTTACCATAATACCGATAATCGATTGGCTGTGCACAAATATCGTCGAAGTATTGCAAATAAAGAAAAATTGTAATTTGTTTCGAAAAATTATTCATACATAATTCAAAAAATAAACTTCTTAGTAAACATTTTTATATGTATAGAAGTGATTTAGAGTAGTCTAACCAAGATGATATCATTTGGGTATTTATAAAACTTGAGACTTTTATAGCCGTCAAATTCCGATTACGAGATAACAAAAATTACTTCAAGTATTATCTTGTAGATGCATTTACAGAAACTGAATTATACAACATAACTACCAGGGTGAGATGACTGAATAATCAAATCCTCTAGTTTCCATAATAATTATCAAAGTATCGATCGTGTAGGGGGTACGTATCCCATAACGATGACGCTAATGTTTCTTTTACATACAAATCGCTTTTTTAATTAAGAGTAGGCTTTCGCAGTTTCACGTTTTACATATTCATTCTACAGGCTCATGATTCCACGCGCATGGCATGTTATAAATTAAGTTTACCTTTGCTCGCAGAATTATATCATAAAGATTGCAAGAATTCATATATCATTTATGACCTCTTTTAATATTCGTTTTTTATCTAACGACGAAGAGAAATGTTTTATCTTTCTCACTCTGACATTTAATTCTAATTCATTTTACGTTCCATTTTCTATAAGTATATGGAATGATGTCTGCTATCTTCGTTTTCGTTCCATACTTAAACAAGTATAAGAGTTTTTTTGATAAATTGAATTTTGCAGTTAATAATAACCGTTGCTCTTATGAACTAGATACTTCACATTTTCTTTTATATTTCGTGAAAGCTTTTAGCATTGATACTGATACGATATAGATCGTATCGGTTCGAAGTAAAACAATATTCTTCTTCCTCAACCCATATCCATTCACTCCTGTACGTAGGTCTCTCTCAATTCTCTTCATTTCTCCCTGCTTTGTGCACATTGTATCCATTTCCTATCCATTTCCTTCCTGTTATCGCCCTTACATCATCCACCCATCGTCTATGGGGTCGCCCTATACCCCTACTCGTTTCTCTTGAGCGCCATTCTGTGACTTTGCGTGACCATCTGGTGTCGTCTTGTCTAGCTATATGTCCTTCCCATCGCCATTTCATTGTTACTATTTCTTCTATGATGTCTTTTATTTGGGTCCGTTTCCTGATTTCCGTATTTCAAATTTTGTCTCGTAAGGAATTTCCGATCATAGCTCTTTCCATTGCTCTCTGTGATGTTCTTAGTTTGTTAGCGCAGACTTTTGTCATAGATATTGTTTCCATTCCATAAGTGGCGACTGGAAGTATACATCTGTTGTATACTCTTTTCTTAAGGTTGACTGGAACTTCGTGGTTTTTGAGTACATATTGTAGCTTTCCAAAGGCTGCCCAGGACAGTCTAATTCTTCTGCTGATTTCTTTTGATGTTGATTTTCTTTTCCTGGTTTAATGGAGTGTCCTAAGTATATATACTCATTCATATTTTCAATAGGTTGTCCTTCCAGCGTTACATTTGTATCAACGTTGGTCATTATCTTTGTCTTGGACTGATTGATTTTTAATCCAATTTTGTTGGACTCGTAGTTTAGTTGTTTAAACATTTCTTCAAGCTCCTGGATATTGTTGGCTATTAGAATTATGTCATCAGCAAACCTCAAATGATTCAGGGGCGATCCGTCAATGTTTATGTCTTTATTTTCCTATTTTAGGTTCTTGAAGACGTCTTCCAGCGCTAACGTAAATAATTTCGGAGAAATACTGTCACCCTGTCTGACAACTTCATTTTATTTGTTTTGGTTTTTTCGTCTACTTTAGTATGCATAATTGCATTATTATAAATGTATTTGATTAATTTTGTATAGCGAGAATCAATTCTTGCGTTATCGAAGGAGTTAAGAAGAGGCCTTATTTCGATAAGGCCAAGAAAACAATATTACGTAATACTAATTATTAAAATATCTTTATTAGGTATCCTTTAGAATTAATTCCCAATTTCCGATCAAAATGTAACAATTTCACCACGACCTGAATGGCTCTAACATTCCAATGACATTACACGCCTCATTGGATGAGTCCTCCGTATTCCTAAAAATCTTCCATAACCTCCCTCACATCGATAATAGTAACAGCAATCCCGTGAATATTCTAATTAAATCCCAACCAATTTTCTTGCATAATTAAAACACCAGTTTCTCAGCGATATGTTAATTTTTTAATTTGTCACTACTCTCTAGAAACTATGGATATTACTTATAGGATCCACGCACCATCAGCATCAATATACTTAATAACATTATGGCCACCTGTCTACTAAATGACAAAGTATGTCTGCCCAGGCGCTTGTACTATGGTTATTTCATGCGTTTAGTGAGGTGCGCATGCATTAAGTTTATTAAACGGTTTCTATATTTACCGTTGAATTGTAACATTTAAGGTAGTGTGGTCGATGCAGTTGTTCTACGTAATTCCCAGGTATTAATAGATCTTATCTTTTTCTGGAGTAACAATTTTTCTATTCATGCGCATATCCTTAAATATTTTCTGTTTGAAAAATCATTGTTGCACACATATTCAACCCAAATATAAGTACGTTTACTAAAGCTCTTTGTAGTTGAAACCAATGAGTTCAGGTGCCTCATCCATGAATAACGTGATGGTCAACTTTAATATTGCCCTTAACGTAAAGATCACAACCTTGTCGCGTTTCTCTTATGTAACAACGGACTTTGTAGAGTGAACCATTACGGGACTTTCTTATTTCCATGCAGCTATATCTTCCATTGGGCCACCATATATATGACTCAATAAGATCCATATTAGTGGCCGGATCTTGTAGGCTTCCAGCAATTTCTTGCAACTTTATAGTGTCATTCTCCAATATTTATAGCCACCACGCTCTTTGATTGTAGTTGGTATATTCCGATTACATATTTCATTCGTAGTTGTCGAATATTTCTTCATCATAAGTTTCCTTAGTTATGTTCGAGGTAAGTTCATTCTAAGTAAGTTCAGTAAGTTCATTCATCAAGTTTTAGCCTCTAGTTTATAGTAAAAGCATTTATGGTTATTCTGAAACTATGTGTTCTAGATTTTTCACTTCGTTATATCTCTATATCGTCTCAGTCTCGTTTGCTTTATTTTTTGTAGAAGGAAGTTGATTTTTGTGGCATACTATTTTTGATGTAGATCGTCACCTCTTCCTTCTATTTTCGCAACTCTGATAATTGATTTCAATTTCGTTTTCACTTTCTGGCTTTTGTTTCCATTCAGTTTATTACCCGATTACGTTTGATCTTTTATGAGCCTTACGTAAGTCAGTGAGTCTTGATTGTCAACCTGTTTGGTGATTGGGGTGTTTTAGACTTCTATCATATTTTTAGTCCCAGACCATATAACGAAATGTCGGACTTTCTTCACTTTATATCTCTGATAATTATAGCCGCGACATATAGGGCTAGATCTACTGCATCTAAATCTTCTAGCCAATAAATAGCTGATTGACTTTCGCAATGATGCTTTGGGTATTCCTGTTGCTCGAAAAATGGGTATCGCTGGTCTTTCAATGGATCACTATTTTCGAAAAGGTGATAGTTAGATTGAAACCCATACGATACTATTTGGTCTTATTTAAAATTGTCGTGTCGGAGATTATTGTGTTTGAAGTTATCGTGTTGGATATTGTCGTGTTCGTGGTTCTGTCGTTTCTGTCGTCTATTTCATTCTCTACTTTATTATTATATAGTGTGTATCCTACTCCTCTTCTCATTTCACTGATCTCCAATTGAAATATTTTTTTTTGTAGATTGCTCTTGGACGATCATATTTTCTTTCATAACACCATATTTTGGATATCTGCATAAAATTGATATCTCCAGCAAGGAAATAGGTTATCATCGCAATCTTTTAATTAGATGAATGAACGGATACTTTACAGTTATCCTCTCTGATCTACTTAATCCGATTACCAGTTCTTCTAGTTGGGCTTCCAGTAGCAATGGTTAATTCTTCATGTCACCCCTGCGTGCTGGCGGCTGGATCATTCTCAACCACTTCGTCATTTTTTGGAGCAGCTGTAAGACATGTGCTCGCCTTCCCAGTACTCTGCTACTAAATTCCGGTGCACTATCATGTCCAGCGTAGACTACAAATAGTTCCTGTCACTTCTCAGATAGTAGACCTTTCACATAAATAAATTGTACCATTTCCAATGGGTAAAAATGTCTTTATATCTACTCTTAGGTGTTAATTAGCACAAATTTGGTCACTATCAACATTCAGAACAGATATCATTCGTAGCCGCTCAATAGAGGGTACAGATGCTACTGATATGAAGGCTATTGAGACTCCAGGATTGAACACTGTCGTGCCCCATCTGCCACCCAAGTCATTGAATTTACGGAGTCAATGTATGATTATTATTAGTACAATTTGTTAGTTTAATAAACCTGCAAGTGTATAAGTTAAGTCAATAGAATTACAATGGTTAATTGCACATTAGACCATCCATGTTCCATCAAACTTCTCCTTCACACCTCATATTGTAACAATTTTCATATTTCATCCAGTTTTATTATTTAATGCTTCATTATCTATAAACTTGAAAGAGCAAAGCTTATTTTTCACAGTTAATATCATGTCGACTTGGAGCAGCCCAACACATGTATACGACAGTATACGTTCATTAGGAAATAACTAAAAATAAAGTTAATCTCTCAAAACGTTAGAATGTTACAATGATAATGACACACTCTGTTTAAAATAGTTTGCAACTTTTTGTGTGGGTTGGCAGCTTGTATATATTTTTTCTGTTTTATATTTCCTATGGATCATGAAATTCCAGTGAGTTGCCAATCTAAATAATTAAGAGCATGATAACTTTAGCATCTTTTATTAGGTTTAATAAACATTCATTCGTTATCCAGGATAATTTATTATTAAACATGTTTTTTATTATTCGTGAACAAAATGTTAACGATTATAAGTAAATGCAAATATTTGTAGACACATCAAACTAATATAGAAAACAGCCTCAGCCTCTACTTTTCTTTAATTTCAAACTTGAAGGCACCTCACACATTTCAAACCAGTTTCAATAAAATCAACTAGAACTCGTTTTGTCTTTATTATAAATCATTATAGGCACCTCAGTTTATCTAAAAGTTTTAGGAAATGGTTTTGGTCAATTATTATAATGACGCCTTTGGCATCGCAGACAATTTATGTATATATTTTTTTCGTATTTCGTAAGATGTCTCGTATAGAATTGTTCTGTTGCTTCATAACAAGAACAGTCATAGACTTTTTTACTTCAGGGAACAATTTCATATGAATCGTCATATGAATAAATCCTTCATCTATCATTAAAACAACTTTTCTCAGAAATACTGCTAATATGTTTTGCGTTCTGCATAACGTTCGATTTGTTTTTCGCCATCCAATTTCTATCTTGGATTACACATTAAAATGAATTTTTTATTAAACTTAAGATGGAGAGAGGTATAATTTGGAGGAGCTAATTTTTATGAATTATGTAGTACAATATACCTTTTTCCAGTATCTTCAACATCAATAGTAATGGCGTACAATCAACAGTACATCAAATATTTTTCGAAAATATGTTGTTGACTAGAATTTTCCTTTCTTCCTTCTCTAAAATAAAATAAATTAGTCTTATATTCAGAGTAAGAAAAGTTTGACGCGTATTCCATCAACGGTTTTATGCGATGAGGAATCGTTTGATACTCCAAATAAAATTGTAAACGGGCTTGATAGATATTTTTCCACTGATGTGCAGACTCTAAACACAAATTTTGACAATCACCGAACTTGTATCAATTTAGTAAAATTTACAGAAATGGACATTCGTTAATCATTATCAAAACCTAAAAACAAAATGACCCATGATGATGATCAGATTCCGAGCATTGTTGTTAAAGAGTGCTGAGGGGTCTTCATAGAGCCACTTCTCATTTTGTTTAATCTGATACTCTTCACGTACACGTTTTCTAAGGTTTGGGAAGTAACAAGGATCGGTCCTATACATACTAAAAAGTGGCTATCCATCTTACATAAAAAATTATATAAATAAATGCATTATTAGTATTATTATTGTTATTATTGTAACATCCATGAATCATTTCAATCCAAAGAAAAAATATTTATCTATACACCTTATTCATATTGTATGACTGATAAATTTATATTATATTTTGTGTTTTCTGCTGTTTAACATATATAATATATTCAAATAAAAACTAACAATGAGATTTACACACAAATACGATATTAAATAGTAAACAGGTAATAAATAGAAACGATACAAATCGCAGCCGCATACCCATTAAAACCTTTCAACTTGTTTTGCCTTTGCTTGATATAAATTTTATTTACCTCGACGTGTAAAAGTTGGAATATAAAATTATCGACCAAGTTTATATTAAATAAATCGATTTACTTTTATATATTTTACGCTCCACTGCTCGCAGTGCATGTCTTGAAACATTAACATTAATCTTGATTCGTATCAATTCTCGTATTTTTTTACTAACAACAAAGAACCTAAATAATCTGTGCAAATTTCTTCTGTGGTATAATAATTAAAGGTTCATTATAATTATCTATTACAATATCAGTTATTTTTAAATAGAAAATAGAATAAATAAAACTCAATTATCTCTGCATTCGTAATTAGATTTATTCCTGAAACAAGTACTTTTTTACCCTAACAACAATATCAATATTAGTATTATTTATTTATTTATTACTTTATTTTCTGTCTATTCTGCTCTGTGAGGTAAATACACATATCAAACAATTTTAATCGACCAAAGTTTTTTGTTTAATTTTACAATTTTTATAACACGAGAATCGAGGGTAAGCTATACTTGTGGAAAATAGCTGAATATCATGTTTATTAACGTACCACTAAACGAAACAAGTACGTTAATTTATCAAAGACTAGTTTGTAAAGGTATAAGGAGAGACATTCTGACCTGGTCCAATAGCTGTAATATCAGCACTTCACCAGTTGTAGCTAATTTATTCATGGAAGAGTTCAAAGAAGAGACAATATGTTACAGTATGAAGAAACCAAAATACGATATATGGATGATACCTCCATCATCTGACCGCATACATAATCAACTTTACCTAATTTCTTTAATACAACTGTCAAAATATCAAGTTCACTATGGAGTCTGGACAAGTAGGGGTAATGCTGTGTCACTTTTGGATGTATTAGTGAACCACATTCAAAACTACAGTTGGTCCAAGGACTTTAGAGGAAGAAAAAATACATATACCGCTATGCACATGTTACTTCTCATCATCACCTCTACACAACAGAAAATTTTCTTAATAAGAATATAGCTCACCGATTCAACATAATATATAACGTTTCAAATCTCAGGAATTTCAAAAACATCGAAAAGGCTATAAAATGTATGTAGGAGAACTAGAGAACGAAAGATCTTGAGCAGTCAACAAGTTATAATAAGTCCACTTATTGAAGTACTAGAGAGGTATTAGAGAGAACAAATTAATAAAGTAAAGGAGAAGTACATACTATACAAGGAAAAGATAAGTATGTATTTTCAACAGCTAAGAACAGGTATTTCAACAGGTAATTCTTACTATCAAAGATGCTGGTCGTTAATTAAAAAAATTTTGCGCCCAGAAATTGACCCACTTCCTCTAAAGCATCAAGTTATGATGGGGAAGGTTACACGTAAGGATGAGAACAAACACACCCATGCTCAGATAGAGGTGTCAAACCTTCCCCGTTGGAACTGAACCTTAAGTATACCATGACACCTCCAATTCTGGATGCACATCGCCATCTCGAACCACAGTACGAATGACATTGTTGCAGCTACCCCTATAGGATAATAGCACAGGTGATCTAGCCATATAATGGTCACGAGCGATGTTTTGCATTTTTATAGCCCTGCATCGGATAATTAATCTAAATTGCTATATTATTACCAAATTATTAACGAAAAATATATACAAGTTGGCATGGTCCCGTGGAAAGAATTATATTAGTCAAATAGACAGGAACATCCAATGCAAAATGATGAAACATAAGAGGCAGATATGTCGGCAATAATAGAACATATTTATAAAAATTCCCGCCAACACACTGTGGTTAAATTATATGAGATAAAGTAAATTTAACATATATAGATTTCTTTCATAATTTTCATTGCAATAATTGACTTCTTCGTCAGGTATTTTTCAGGATAATGTGCCAAAGTACTTACGTTACTAAGAGGTACCGAATTACATTAATTAAATTTTGGACACATTGAATGTATGTTATAAGCATGATAACATGGAAAATTGAAAAATGAATACAAATTTAACGTCAATTTTAACTACCAATAACACTAATAATTGTAATTTTCATATTTCAATAAAAAATAAACATGCTTACTTAATCAATGCAGTTTCACTTACATTAAGAAATATTTTTATATAATGCAAATATTACAGTTGACATTACTGTACAAACCCCATAATGTTTGTATTAAACTACATGAAAGTATGTAGGTATATATAAAAATACGACGTTGCCACAATTATTCTCTATTCAATCAAAATACACTACAGTATTGTGAAATAACAGAAATATATTGTAATAATATACTTCTGATGGAGGCGATCCTGTTTCAAAGTATCATTAGAGCCTTGTTAGCAGAAGGCGAACTACACGGAATTCATAATAACGGGTAAACCTTACCAGCTCCTCGACTGTTTAATAAATTTCCCTTCTGTATCCATTGTAAAGAGGGTTCATAAGAATTCATACATTATTTATTTCGGCGAGAAATCCCGGGTGAAAACAAGTAAAGTAGAACATCGTGAAACATAAACACGTGATGTATAACATGACAGATGCAAAACACAAAAAAAAGGTACATGCCACTAGGCATCCGACATGGCTGGTATAAATTTACTGGCCTCGTGGAAAATTTTCAATTTAACTTTGTCGTACGTTTTGGTACTAATGGTGAGAATTGAGCTAGATCAGGTGGATTATCAGGCAATTTATTAAATAAGTATATACAAAGATATCCAGATAGATAGAAGGGATCATAAAGGAAATAATAAAAAACTGTGTTCTAATCTATTAAAATAATTTTCTATAGAATCAGTTGGCGCTTTCATCGGTGTCACCAATGTATTTAACTTGAACATTATATTACGAGGGGTACCATTTATATTTTGAGCCTTGGCAACACTGAGTGTTGTCAGACGCCATCTGACGTTTCCAATGGAAAGTTTAACATTTTTGACCATAACTTTCTTCAGAATATTTTATCATTTAAGCGAGATTTGTGGATTATCAAGACAAGAGTGCATCGATCAACTTACTACCACTTTTTGCCCCATCCTTTACCATTATGAAACGCTGGTATAACGAATTGAATCGTGTAAAAGTCATCCAAAATCAGTTGTTGTGCCAGAAACATTGATGCCGTGCAAAAACTAATAATACAAGATCGTCATATGACTGTGATATTGAGGCAACCTTAGGCATTTGTTTGACTAGCATATATATTAGCTCTTTTCAATGATGTATCACCTGGTTACAAAATTATAGGACTTAGGACTGTATATTCATTTTTTTAAGTAGGCCATGAAATAAGTATGTTAGAAAAAAAATATGTTTAATTCGTTAACAAGTAAGCGTAAAAAGGTAAAAATAATAAACACTACATAAACTGTTTAATATGTTGTCCTTCTTGTTGAATAAAACTTATTAAACCTCTTGAAAACACAGTTAGACACCCTTATCAAGGTACTTTTATTAATTGAGGCCAAGGTATTTCTGACACATTTTCTAATACCCAATATGTTTACTGGTGCCTCAAAGGAATATACTTCCTTTTTTGCATTCAAATTCGGAGGGCTGAGGCCAGGAGATCTCGCTGACTATAAAACGTTTCCACTATTGGCAATAAACCTTTCTTAAAAATAACCTATAACTATTCAGTTATAGTATACCTATTGTGCACTGGACAACTGTAATATTAAATCCAAATTTCATCTCATCAAACAGCTTCTGTGACAGCAGGTACTATATTTTCTTGCAGCATTTGATGTTGCCCCTGAAATTATGATTTAAAATAAAAAGCTCAGTTAAATGGTTTTCTACAAATATTTAAGTTTACTTATTTTTTAGTACAAGTACATTTGAGTTGAGTTTGCCTATGATGCTATACCAAACATTAAAACCAAGTCGGGTTTAAAATTTTCTTTGACTTTTTATGTGAGGAGTCTCAATGGCTCTGTAATGCATATTATGTTTTTTTATAAATTCCACAATCTGTGAAGCTCGTCTTGTCAGTTCATAACATTTCTGATGAAAGATTCTGGTCTTGACGATATTTTTACTGATACCATTCACAAACTCTAACTCCCTTCCAAAATAATTTTCATTTATTCTATCCCTGAATAATAATAGCTTTATATGAATGAAATAGTTTACACCTGTTCTCGGTTTCTCTATTAAATTTGATATGTCTCTTGTGGAGGATGTAAAATTGTCATTTACACATCTTTTTCTATTATTGTCCCGGCGTTCTTCGTTATTAATATTATAATTTTCACTTCTTTTTTCTTCAAATTTTCCACATTTTAGCGCATTTATTATCAGGTATCTAAAATACCAGATATTAGGTTGGTTACATTTAAGGAAACATTCTTCGTGCCTTCTTTAATCTTCAGCCGCATTCCTATTTGATTTAAACTAAAACCCTAACATCTCTACCATCTCTTCGTTTTTAAGTCAATATGATTACGATAAAGCTGAATATAGTAATAACTAGAAATAGCTAATAATTTTTAACGAGGACGAGAAAGACCTACGAAAACTAAAGATGCGTAAAGAAAATGTTCAGAGTACACAATAATAAATCTGTTAGATTTGTTACTATTGAGAATACCTTTGTTGAGTATCAAAGCCAACAATACAAAAAATAAATGAAATTTATAGCCTCAAATTCTAAAATTTTCTTCTCAGGTATCATTGAAAATTGATTAAAGAATGCTGTAGAATCGTAGAAAAATACAATATGGCGTCCATATGCAAAATAAAAGTTAATGTTATTTTCTCAGAAACAAAGGACAGTAGATTTGTTTTCTTAATGTTCAATGCCTCAGTGTATACTTACTAAAATGTCGTCACATCTCCAATTAAAATATATAAGGATTTAATAAAAAGATGTCATCCAGTTTATTTGCAATTATTTAAATAATGAAAATTGTTAGGTAAAATTTGATAACCCAATGCACAGACAAATAAAACTCTTAAATTTTTCTCATTTAATCGTCTACTCTATATCTGATAATACCGGGGATAGCAATATATGCAACATCAAAGTGGGCCACACTATATACATAAGCAATAATTTATCATATTTATATTGAATTGAAACTCATTCAATTCAATATAAATATGATTAATGTAATCTGAATAATGTCAAGTAAATGCATTTTTCCCTCAGAAATAAACTGTTCTCTCAGTGTAGGGAAATTTTGAACAGTTAATAAAAATAATAATTGCATGAAGTTTAACTGACATGGAATATTTTTTGAACATAAATAAGCATTACTTCTATACCTAAAATTAATTAAACTTATACCTTCATCAGTTTTTTTTTTAATTAAAACTATTTCCGCGTATAAACTTAATAAGTATATATGTGTGCATTTTATGTTTTTTTTTTGTTAAATAATCAAAAGTAGTTTTTGTAAAAGTAAATATACTAGTGATGAAATACTTTGCGTACTATTAACCTTAAAGTATTTGTAGGTTATTTGTAGGTATTCATAAAATTCTATTCAATAATTTTTCTGCTAATTAAAATTCCGTCTCTACTGTATGTACCATGAACGAAATGAGAAGCATTTTATATGAATATAAAACGAAACAAGCAGCAAATAATTTAAATCTGAGGCAAAATGACGCAGATATGCGGTTCCTGAGGGTGGCCCTCTAAATGGCATTGCCTAGCGACCTATCCGTCTTTCCTGCCAAGTAATTTTCACAGACGGTCGCTCATCGAAATGGCTACATATCCTTGGGTTATTTTGACAGATAATAGAATAGAAATTGGCTATTTTGTCTTGACGGTACGCATTATAACTTGTAATTTATAGCCGACCACTTCTGGTCCATCCAAAACGTTCATGCCTATATTATCCGAGAGGAAGAACAGACTTTGCAAGGTGCGACGAGTCATTTTCGTGTTACGATAAAAGAAAAACACTATTTATTTAGCGGGGCGATTCGTGCTTTTGCATTTATGTAAGATTTCTCTCACATTTATATATAGAACCATAATTCATTGTAAAGCGCTGTAGGGTTATTCCAGCAATTTTATTTCAGGCAGACATTTATTTGAAAATACGTTAATAGGATTTATTTGTTTGCACAAAAGAATTCAATTTTGCGAATAAATGAAACTACCATCAAAAGCGAAATCAGCTTAGATTGCTGTAATTAAAAATAAAGCTGAACGATGTAATATCTCAAATTAACGGCTACGGCTCAACAGAAATATAATGCCGAAGAATCGAAGCGGCTACTAAATCTTTCACTGGAGATCTTTTACAGGTTAAAAGGTGATCACACCTCCTTGTTATATATAAATAACACAGTTGCAGACATAATGTTGTTATATCTGCAACATGTTATTATTATTATTATGAATATTATAACATACAAAATTAAAACCTTTGCTGGTTAGATTTTCACTTTTCATTTGTTAAACATAATAATTGTTTCGCCAACACAGTAGCTTCATCAAATGTTGAGTACATAGTCTAATGAATATTATAACATTATAATTGAATATTATATACAAAATTAAATATATTGTTTAGACTTTTTTGGCTGAATTTCCAGTAATTTTTGACGTAGAATTCAAGCTTTTTTACAAAAACCCATGAACATTGATTCCAAGTGTAATTTTGTTACTTATACTGTAACTTCTTATAATGTTCCCTCTTTCAAAAAGTAATCAATATTGCTATTTTCAAAAAATAGTTTATATAAAGGGTCTTTCAATAAGGACGTTCAATTTTTAAATGTAAATAAAACAAGCTCTGTACAAGATATCTACTTATTTATTTTTTTTTTGAAGGAATATTTTATGACATCAAATATGGAATAAAACATTGTTCAAATATCTTCCACAGCTTTTCCTGGTGGCACGTATTCGGGAGGTCCAATTTTCGATGACTTTGTCGCATAAATCTGGCTGGATTTGCTGGGTGGCGTATGTCGACATCAATTGTTTGCGGTTTATTCACATAGACCTGCGATTTAAGATAGCCCCAAAGGAAGAAATCTAAAGTCATTAAATCGTACGATCTCGGTGGCCAGTTTACGTCGTCACTATGTGATACCCATGTCCTCAAATTGCTCATGCAGATTGTCTATCGTGACATGCTGTGTGGCACGTAGCGCCGTCCTATTGGAACCACATGCCGTCGGTATCCATATCATCCAGTTTACTTACCATCGATCTGTAACGCTCGCAGTTGACGGTTATAGCAATGCCAGTTTCGTCTTGAAAGAACTACGAACCGATGATTCCACCAGACCAAAATTCGCACCAAGCAGTGACTTTCTCGGGATGCATTTGGTGTTGGTGTATCTCTTACGGATTGGTATTGTCCCAAATTCGACAATCTTGCTTGTTCACATATCCATTAATTCAAAACTGGACCTCGTCGTTAAAGATGATTTTTTTTGGCGAAATTTGGGTCAACTTCCAACTGTTTCAGAGCCCAATTAGCGAATGCACGGCGTTATCTATGATCGTTTACCTTAAGTTCCTGAGTCAGTTGGATTTTATATGGGTGGAACGACGAAAAATTGTCTGCCTCGGGTTTTCCCGTACACTCTCATGCACAGCAGCCATGTTTTCAGCAGACCTTGAGTTGCGGTGATGTACGGGCGTTGGTTGATTATTTGTCTAATATATAATATATAAAAATCTTTATATATATATATATATATATATATATATATATATATATATATATATATATATATATATATATATATATATATATATATATAACAAGCATTACAGTCAATATTGAATTAATTGTGACTATAACTATAATTATATATGATATCGGTTTCATCTTGTGTTTGTATTTTAGGTTTATGTTTTATAAAAAAAATCCATGTTGTGTGGTTTATCTACCACTGTAATATCGTGTTTCTTTAATACACATATTTGTTTTTACTGTCATATACATATTCTTTTTTTATTATTATAGGTTTATAAAATTGTTTAGAAATCGGGGAATAATTATATGCAATATAAAATATATATATATATATATATATATATATATATATATATATATATATATATATATATATATATATATATATATATATATATATATATATAACAAGCATTACAGTCAATATTGAATTAATTGTGACTATAACTATAATTATATATGATATCGGTTTCATCTTGTGTTTGTATTTTAGGTTTATGTTTTATAAAAAAAATCCATGTTGTGTGGTTTATCTACCACTGTAATATCGTGTTTCTTTAATACACATATTTGTTTTTACTGTCATATGCATATTCTTTTTTTATTATTATAGGTTTATAAAATTGTTTAGAAATCGGGGAATAATTATATGCAATATAAAATAGTATTCGATTATTTTTTTCAGATAATGGAGATATTGTCTCAAAAACAGTCTGAAATGAAATACCTTGTATGTATAAGTATGTACATATAATTAAGATAAAACTTTAGCTTTAATATATTTCGTGACATTTAGATTAATTCAAGGAATAATAAATATATTTCATTGAATAAAATATACAGTTACTACTTATATACATTTTTAACTGGTCAAACGTTGCATTTTCCCCTATTGTTATATTTAATTCAGCAATCTCGTTAATTGTACTGTATACGTGTCGTATTATTTTAAGGATAAACTCCACAACCAAAAAAATATACACCTTTAGTAGTCCTCGCGAGCTTTGCTTCTCCTCGGAGTAAAATATTACGTTCCCCAAATATAGCTTCTTATCCAGATGTACGTACACGTACACATCTACGTGTATAAAAGTTTATCGCGTTCAAGATGCTCATAAAGTTACATGCCTATATATTTACTAATAAAATCAACTTATATTACTTTCAGCGTGTGGCTTTTACAAGCCTTATGTTGTGGATTTGCGAAGGATCTGAAGATCAGGTTTAAGAATAATTTAGAAATTTCTTGGCATAAAAAATATTATGGATTACTATATACACTATAATATATACAATAATACCATATATACTATTGTATACATAAGGTGTTTTTTACATAATATATCGAGGAGAACACAAAGGGAAACAAATAATAGTCACATTTGAAAGAGTGTTACAATAAAGGCGCAAGATGTGAATTTTAAATAAAACCTGGTTTCTTTCACCGAAAATTCATTCTAGATACATTTATTTGAAACTTTTTAAATAAAGCATACTTTTGAACTAAACTATATTTCCACTGAACGAATCTACTAGTCTACTGAATGCTTCACAAAATATACTGTGACACTGTGGAAAGTGTTTTCTGTTTCATATAAACCTATGAAATGTGAAAGTGTAATTTTTTCATATATGTGGCATAAAACTTAATAAAATCTTATACTACCATGAATATAACCTTTAATACATGTTCAATATAAAACTAATAAACACTTTGCAAGATAATATATTTGAAAGCCCATAAAATACCTTATATCTCTTAATTATGTAATTATTACCATTATTTCCACTCATGGTTAGTGAACCGTAATGAGGCAAACATTTAGTTCACCGATCCAATAATGTAGTCATTCATGGTATCAACAAAAACGACAGACTGTTAGCTATAGGCCCTTGTCTTTGTTCATGCTATTCTCACATTTACCTATTACTTTTCCGCACTCCACTATACGTGGAAAAGTAATGTAATTGTGTAAATGAAATTTTTTTTAGGGTTAATTTTTCGTTTCTCGGCCTAAAAGCAAAAAAAATGGTTTTTACACCATTTTGTGTATGTGTGTGTGTCGTTGTCGTCGGCATTTATTCTTGTTAATACGATAACTTAACTAAGTCGTATCGGATCGATCGGGTTTTGACTGATTCTGATCGGGGACGTCTCCCAGACGACGCCTATTGATTTTGAGATGGATAGGACACACCCCACCCTGTCCATGGGTCATGAGAAAGCACGAGGGTGGACTATTTGAGAAATGTTTTTTGTTAGCACGATAACTCAACTAAATCGTGTCGAATCGATCGAATTTTGACTGATTCTGATCGGGGACGTCTTCCAGGCGACACCTATTGATTTTGCGGTGGATAGAACACACCCCACCCTGTCCACGGGTCATGAGAAAGCACGATGGTGGACTATTTAAAAAAAGTAAAATTCTCGCATAAAACACATATTCTGCATTTATGTGTTGGTTTATTTTTTCTCGGCGACTCAATTTCGAGACAGAGATGTTCTACGTGCGGAAAAATCCGTTTTAAGGTTTTAAAACTGTTTATCTATCCATGTAATCTAACAGTAAATGTTATACTTTTTATTAACTTTATGTTATTAGACTCTATTCTATGATTGATTGTTTTCGAATTTGCATTGCATGTTGGGCAACGGAATAATTTAGTAATCTTCCATACACTAAGTGGGCCATGTCCTTCTTAAACCCAGTTATAAGTGCTCTTTTTGTTCGCCCAATTTACTTTTACTACTTTACTAAGCCTACAATCTTGGCGATTTATTTCACAAATCCTGGATCTTCTTTAATTTTAATTTTATCTTTGAGATTTCTTTAAAGTTGTTTACGATTTTCCAATTTTACGATTTCTCGAATATTCCCCAAGGGTCGTGGAGTTAAGAGAGTTGCCCTGAATCTACGTTTCCTAATTAATCTATCGACTATGTGAAAATAATACCCGTTACTTCTAGCTACATCTCCAACGATCTTCTTTGATTATTTCCTTGATTCTAATAACATGGCACGTATTTTAGGAGAAATGATTAATACGATTCTAATTGTTGGCGAGACTGAAGGAAATCTAGATGCAACTGAAATAATTTTCGATCATCCTGTATCTAGAGCATACTTATGATAGATACCGCAGAAGCTTAAAAACAGGTAGTATCTAGAATTAAAAAGGAACTGAACCCTCAGGCATTGCAAAAAACGAACAAATGTTGCTGAAACAGTCATAAATCTCACCCAATCTACACCTGAAACTACAGTTGTTTGTGGCGTATCGGCAAAAACGGTGTATTTTAAATAAACAAAAATCATTAGCGGTTCACCCACTCACAGAAGATGATCCCGCTGGTAGACATTTTATCAGAAAAAATAGCTCACGGACCTGGATATGCAAAAACAATTTGTTTTATCGATGAATCTGCGTTTTTTCTGAATGGTAATGGTAATTTCAATGCTGAGAATATAAGGTACTTGAGCAATGTCTTATTGTTGACGTATGGGCAGTAGTCTTGTGTAATCATACAGTTGAACCTCTGTTTTTAAATCGGAATTTAACGTAGAAGTATTTGTACATATTTCAGAATACTATTGAGCCGCCAATTTTGAAGATTCTAGAGGAAAATTCTGATGAATATCGAGATCTGCAAATAACTGTTCAATGAGATGGTGCTCCTTCACACTATTATGGCGCAGCAAGAGTTCATCTCATCATCATTAGGTCATCAGTCCTAAGACTGGTTGGACGCTAACCTCCAGCTTCTCCTATCTTGTGCTAACCTACGCATTTCGCTAATTGTGCTACAACCTACATCCCTTACTATTTGCGAGCAGTAGTCTAATCTAGGCCTACCTCTGCCTTTCTTCACTCCTATTTCTGCTTCCAAAATATCGCGGACTATTCCCCCATGTCTCAGCAAGTGGCCTACCATTCTATCTCTTCCACATACTTCTTTTCTCGCCGACTTTCTCCAATACTTCTTCGTTTCTAACCCTATCAGTCCATGGTGTTTTCATCATTCTTCGGTAACACCACATCTCAAAAGCTTCTAATTTTTTCCTACTTGCTTCCCCTACCGTCCAGGTTTCGCAGCCGTATAGTGTGCCGTGCTCCATACATATGTTTTCAAAAATCTCTTCCTTGTTTCTAAGTTTATTACCCCCGAGCATAAAAGTGCTTTCTTTTTGTTAAAAGCTACTCGACCCTACGCTATTCTTTGTTTTATGTCTTTATCGCTTCTTCCATCCCAATTTATTTTACTTCCTAAATAGGTGAAGTCTTTAACTTCCTCCAATCTTTCATTATTAATTTGTACTTTCGTTTTTGTTCTGCTCTCGCGCCCTCTGCACACTAACACTTTAGTTTTGTTTTTATTCACCCTCATTCCGTATTCCCCTGTCAACACTGCCTCCATTTCATTCAATGCTGATTCTAATTCCTCCTTACTAGATGCTAATACTGCTATATCATCCGCGAATCTCAGCATTTTTAGTTTCTGTCTCTGTATTTTAATCCCGAAATCCACTCTATCTTTTATCACATTAATCGCCTCTTCGATGTACCGAGTTCATCTCAATAAACATTATTTTTTAATTTATTTTAATGGCCAAGGGAGTAGCCTACTCAGTATTTAGATCTAACGCCCTTAGATTTATTTTTATGGTGTTCCTTAAAATGTGACGTTTCGCTATATAACTCGCTAACATAGAGATTTTGAAGCAGAGAATTATTGAAGAATATAGGTTAATTTCCACAGAAACAGGCGAGAGAAGAGTTTTATAACAAGATGTACTATCATCAAGATGGAGATGCATGAAGACTATCAACAAACAAAACAAAAAAATTAAGAAAAATGGGTTTTATTACTACTTTAATTAGTATAAAACATACTCCTAATTATTAACAGCTATATAAGTAGTGAAAAATAATATTTCAGACTAAGGAGAAAATGTTTAATATTTAGTAGGTACGTCGTTTTTCATAGCTACCGAAAAAAATATAATTAAAATTTGGGATATAAGCTCAACCGTTTGCGATAATTTTGTACGGGTTATATAATAACAACTATTCAGTCAAAGGTTTCAGCTCAGTTGTTGCTCCTTTGATGCTACTTGGGCAGACTAGTAATTTACTTAAAAGTTCCTTATTATCAATTATTATTAGGAATCCTTCAATAATATTACTTCCTTTGATAATATTCTGCTATTAGTTTATTCTGAACCATTGAATCCGTACGAAATAATGCCTACAGAAGAACTTTTTTGTCTTATCTGAATGCGATACATATTTTCAATGTTTGCACAATTCAGTCATTTATAGATTTAAATGCAATATAATTGAAAGTGCATTATAAATCGCAACAGTGATTCGTGATACAACCCACATTTTATAACTCATAATACAATGCACATTTGCATATTATATTAAGGGAAACATTTAGGCTTACTGGAAATGTGTTTGTATATAAACAAGACCATTTCGAACCATTTCAGAATCGAACTTTCAATAACAAAGGGTCCTTTAATTAAATATATTTTCGAACAATTACTATTAATGGCTTTGTCCCTTTCCTGATTTAATCCCGATATCAAATGGTCTGAAAGCGAAGTTTGCTAATGGATATTATCAACTTCGCTCGACACCATTGTTATATTCACATACAAAATTAAAATCTCAATTTATTAATTTCGGTCGAACCCAATGCTATGGAAGTTTAATTATTCCCCAAAAATATGCATTTACGAGAGTCACATTATATGGATTACTTAGATGGGTGACAAACCCGCGCACCTGTATGTAACTCCTAATGATGTTTATGTGAGTGAATTCATAGAACTTATATAATCTTAAGCTATATTTTTGTAGATTAGTCATCCCTCGCGAAGTATATAAAATCACAGGTTGTATTTTTTTTAATGTTTAGCAAGTATAAGATCCTGTCACGGGATTGTTAAAATGTGGACAGCGCGACTACGCCTATTTTCATTTCTAGTCAATCGTAAAATTTGCGAAATCATGCCACTTCAAATAAGTAAAATCACAATTTCCTAACTGTGATTTTCTTGAGAGGCAGAGCAGAGCGTCCTGAAGTGGACAGCGCGACCTAAAAACAGCATTAGCGCTATGGTACCAGTTACTTCAAGATCATCGTCTTCGAGATTTCGCATTGTCGAAATGAGATTCATGACCAATTATGAGGTCAGGCTCCACATAAATATATTCTATTTAGAATTGGATACATACGAGGAGCACTACATATTTATATTCTGAGCCTAATAATAAAAAAATATTAATTTGTCATTGAAAATTACTTTATCGTTATTTAAAATATTGTCCTTCATGATCTATACACTTTTGCATGTATTCGAACTATTTGTTAAAACATTTTTTCCACTCCACTTGAGATATCTCCAAAACATGGTTTTTGAACGCATCAACGGCTTCTTCTGCAGACGAAAATCGTTGCCCACGCAATTTATTTTTGATGTTCGGAAACAAAATGAAGTCATTGGGTGTCAAATTAGGACTGTACGGCGGATGACCCATTAATTCGATTTTTTTGAGTGTTCAAAAATTCGGTTGTTAGATGAGAAGTGTGAGAGCTCGCATTGTCATGATGAAGAATGACCGGACGGTGCGTGTTTGTTTTCCTTATTTCATCGAAGACTTTCGGCAAACACATAGTTGTGTACCATTCAGAATTGACCGTTTTACGTTCCTCTAAAGACACTGTTGCCACATGACTAGTTTTTCCGAAAAAACAGGCAACCATTTGTTTTGAAGCGCTTCGAGGGCGAACAACTTTTGTTGGATTTGGTTCATCTTGAAACACACATACTGTCGACTGCTGTTTATTTTAATAGTTACATGGTTAATAATAGTTACATGCAGTGAGGCTATTGTAATATATTGAAAATATTTGAAGCTGAAGAAAACTTAGGTATAAGTAGAGACTAGAGAAAATTAAAATTTAGTTTTAATTATGCCGGAAAGATGGCAATTTGATTGGCGAAATGCACGCCGAGCGACATATAATCTTGCAGTGTTTGTGGTCTCCTGTTTTCTTAAATGATTGGATCTGATATGTTTAGTTTGACAACTATATTTATAGTACATTTATGAGTGGTTTCATCTCCATGCTTTTTCGTTGTAAATTTACGTTTTAGAGATCTCTTAATATTATGTTTCTGATGTTTCTCATTTTTAATTAATTTATATTATATCTGAATACCGTAATTCTCACTAGGAATATCATAACTTGAAATAGGTCACATATGTAAGTCTTAAAAATTCATTGCAACTCTCGACTTTCAACTGTCCTATTCCTAAGGATTATAGGAAGTAGTGTTATTTGATTTGTGTTAATGATGACAATTTCAAAATAATACCATAAGTACTATTAGAGATGTGTATAAAGATATTAATTTATCATCAATTAACCTTTACGCTTGTAACTACAAATTTCTTTAAACAATAAAAGTAGCATATACTCCTATTTAAAATTTACTAAAGCTCCTTTTTAATGCGGATCTTTAAATGTGTTTATAGAAAATGTATAACTTATTTATGTGCCAATATATGAAATCATATTATATGTTAATTGTGCCGATATCGTGCACTATCTTACGTATGTAAGTCATGCATACGACATTTACAGTACCGTTACATTTAGACAAACGCTAATTAACTTAAGAGCAGTGTAGAAAGATATCTGTTCTACCAACTCTTGTAATACCGCCGAAGAAGGAGGTTACAAGAAACAGGATTTATTAATAAAAGTAAAAAATCTCAACCGGATGCTAGCCCAAGACCTGTTTCGAGTTAACATCTCGCGATTTCTGTGCTACTGTGGCCAGTAGATCGATTCATGTAGCTACATACGTAGATATAAGACTTTACATAAACAAGAGACAGGATGAGGTTAATTTTATATTTTGCTCGTTTTATCACCTTATAAAGTATAACAGATTAAGAGTAGACATCAGATAAATTGCCATATTACATTTATTACGTTGTATTAAAATCATATTATTTTAGAAGAAAATACGTAATTACTCACTGATGATTCTAATAATAATTGTGTTATATTAATGTTATTATTAAATTATACATAGGTAGCTGACGAAAAAGTAAGAAACGGATTATTCTCTGATATGCAATTGCAATTGGAAATATTTATTTTACATTATTATAATTATTAAAATATGTTATATTAGATTAAGGTATATCGCAAATTTAGCCCATAGAGATGCCTTTCTTTGTAAAATATTATCTCCTAGAGAAATAAATTATTTTGTATAACGTTATGGATTTCATCCGATGAATAATAAGTTATGAAAACACATGCACTAGTGTTAGGTTATTTTATTGTACATATACGAGAACATGTACGAGGGGCGTTCAATTATAAACTTTATTATTATCTTTTTTTTAGATTTATTGAATACCAAGAGATTAATCAAAAAGACTTTATTCTTCCAAATAGTCTCTCCGTTTGTTTACACATTTTCTCGTCGAATTGGGAGCTTTTTATGTCATCACTGTATAAAGGGAGAGGGCGGGTCTAAAACCAATTACGCATGAACATCTCCACCAAGGCATCATCGTTGAAACACTGCCCTCCCAAAGCCTCTTTTAACAATCAAACATGTATAAATGACACGGCGATAGATCCGGACTGCATGGTGGATGGATGTTCAAGGGTATTCCAGAAGATTTTCTCTAATTTCCGACCTATTTGGTTTGCTCTATGGAGTCTGGCATTCTCATGAAGCAGAATAACGTCTCTGATGGACTGTCGCCGTCTTTTGCTCTGTTAAGCGGCTTTCACTTAGTTTAAGAGAGTACAGGATAAAAATCGCTTTTTGAATTCCAGAAAACCGTTGCGAGAACTTTCCTCGCTAACAAACGCATTTTGGTCTTCTTCAAGGAAGACTCTCCTTGTTTCTATCATTCTTTCTTGTAATATTCTCAGGACACCAAGCATCGAGTTGACTAAGCTGATAATAAGGATGAAATGGGAATAGAATCTGAGAGATACCTTTATAAATTGTCACACACAAAAATTGCAACATTCGACTGTGACCATGTCCCTTCTTCCTGAATACCGTAAAGATAATTTATGGTATTTCGATTTGTAATCTCATAAAAGCAGATAAGCACTGAATATCTTAATATTTTAACCTTTTTTTATTATTTATACTATATTATAAAACTAAAGCCATTACATTTTATTAGATTAAGTTGACAGTTATTGTACATGTATTAAGCTTATTATTGGGAATCATTTGGAATATGGGAATGGAATAGCTACACTTTGGCAGTAAAGCAACAAATTATCAACCCATAACAACTAGTTGATACATATATTTTCTGATACGTATAAATCATATATTTAAATAGATATCATTTCTAGAATATACCCCTAATAAGAATATATATGTTCATTGCTCTGAAGGAAAGATCCATTGGTCTGAATTCCAATTTATTTTAAAGTCTTCATTTATAAGAACTTAGTTACTTAAATATAACACCTAAATACTTAAATATAATAATATATTAAATATAACAAATGATCTTTGTCATCTGGGCACCGACGCCGACGGGAAATAAAACTGTCGTACTAGACTCGATTGAGCTAGCCACCTGTGGTTACTGGCCGCATATACCTATAGATTGATACGAGATATTACTACAGGGAATTATACCCAATGGTTAATTGAATGGGAATCCATTTTTCTATTTTAGTAACTTTATAATTTGACCACCCCTTTCCTATATACTTCAAAATTCTTGCTACCCTTTCTCGTTTTATTCGATAGTAATTACTGTTTAATATATAAAGTATAGAGGTGCAGAGAATAATTATATACTACAAAGAAGTGATGCTGAATAGCATATTTATAGCTAACATTATATACAAAAAGGTAAAGTTAAGTTTACGATAACCTTTAAAATATTTAATGTGAATATTTTTTATACATGATAGGACCATATGCTTTATTTTATTCTGCTGAAGAAGTCGTTTTCGTTGCCTTATTAAATTTTGTAAAGTATAATTATTCTTAATGAAATTGAGTTAATAACTCCTTAGTTTGTCGAATAATTTATATAAATACTATATAGTACGATGTTATTCTACTATGAAACCATGGGAAATATTCCGTGGAAGCATAAAACAGATATAGATACCGAACAGAGTTTACTAGACACAATGGGAGTAATTTCTATTAACATCCTTTCCTGCCAACAAAGAAAGAACCATAATTACGCCGTAATTTCCGTAATTAGAGAACAATCCAAATTAAATCAACGTCAACGCAGCGTTATAGAAAATTGACAAGTGCATTAATTAACAACATGGTCGATAATAAAATAACACAGGGCAACAAAGATTTTGCGATCGCATTTTTTTCGACTTTTTGGCTTAGTTACATACATGAACTACAGAAATATAATTTTTCTTGTTTCCATCACGCACCAGTATTTGTAAGTGTACATTGTACAATTGTACAATTTGTAGTTTTTAAAACTGAGGTTCTATAAAATTAAATTTTGCCTCAATCTCTGGAGCGCCCCGTGTTTAATCGGTTTGAAACGTGTACACAAGTGTGGAAGATTTATCGAAATAGAGCTGGTTGGTGGGAATATCGCAGTTTTATACTATTCGGGTATTTACATAGTCGCTGTAGTACATTTTTAATGTGTATACGTTTACTCATGACATCTCGTCGTGTGTTTTATTTTGTTTTAAAAATGCCAGAAGTTGTAAAAATACACCAAATATATTTTGTTATAAACTTAACACCTGGTTTAAAAAAGTTATTTATGTAAATTTGGTTGATCCGCAAAAAATTCTTTTGCCGCCACTTCATATTAAATTAGGATTAATGAAGCAATATGTAAAAGCTATAGATAAAAATGGGAATTGTTTTAAGTACTTATGTGCAAATTTCCAGCTCTTTCTGAAGCAAAATTAAAGGATGGCATTTTCGTAGGACCACAAATAAGAAAATTAGTGTAGGACCAACAGTTTGAAGAAAAAATAATTGAAAAATAATCTTAGATATGCCTTAAAGGTTTAACAGAAATGTTTTTAGGAAATTATAAACATCCGTAGTATGAAGAAATTATCAACAAAATGCTGGATAAGTTTAAGCAACTTACTTGTAATATAAGCATAAAAATTCATTTTCTACATGCTCCTCTGGACTACTTTCCAGAAAATCTTGGTGCTGTTAATGAGGAGCAAGCTGAAAAATTCCATCAAGGCATAAAGGAAATGGAAAGGAGGTATCAGAGTCGATGGGATGTGGCGATGATGGCAGATTAGTGTTGGATGCTGAAAAGAGAACATTCGATGAATGATTACACAAGAAAAAGTGCAATACGAAGGTTTTCGTTAAAAAGGGAGAGATTTTCAAAGAATAAAGAAATAAAGAAATTAGAAACTCATAACTATTTGTGCTGTTGCTTTTTACTATGTTTTTTAATGTTTATTAAATATAATGTTTATTCAAATGTAATTTTTCCTTTAAATTTTAATTTATTCTGATTATTCAGTTAATCAAAAATCTTACGTGAGGTATAAAAACGGAAGGTAGAATTCCGTTCCGAAGGTAGGTTCCATAGAAGGTAGAGAACTCACTTATAATCACTTATCAAATCCAAATAAACTTTCAAAATGTCAAAATTTGTAGGCCTGTGTAATTGGTTCGAGGGAGAGCAGGGTCCGAATCGCGAACTAAGTTGCAGGTACAACAGACAGATTGGGCGGATAGAGGATTAGATTATTAAGCTATCGGAGAATGATGTGGCGGCGGCGGTGGTACGAACTCCCCAATGGCTGCGACAGGTCACAGGGCATACACAGACAATGCAGAGGTTGTGCATTCGAGCGTTTCGCGTTCTAGACGTCGAGCAGCTCCATATATACCCTTGATTATCAAGTTTGGGAACATCATTCCGACTGCATTATGTGCTTCAAACTGTAAAACGACCCTTTAAATGGGGGAAAAGATTAACTTAAAATAACAATAGTTCTAAACTACCATTGTTCTGTTACTGCGATAGTTTTTAACTAATGAAAAGTGTCAGCAAATGCGTCTGTTTAAGGTAATATTAAACTGTAGAGTATACCGGGAGACATATTTTCATAACTATGTACGTAATAGTGGGCATCAGGGGCTCAGAACTGTAAATTGAATGGAATTACTTTCGGGACTAGAAACAGGACTACGCCATTTCCGGACTCACATCACCTCTCAATCAAAATAAGAGTTGGAACATAACTATTATTTTTAACATTCAGAGGTTTTTCATTATTAAAAGTGCATTGTTGTCCATAAGCAGTGAATACATTAAATTTTTGCGTAATTTATGATTTTTGAGATAATACTGAAAATGTTCAAATTTTAAATATGAAATGACATTGATCGAATGCAGACCGTTATATTCCCTGTCCAATGACATGAATGCTTATCCTTCTGGATTAAGCCGTGGCGGTCGTCGAACTCATCTTAGTATTTCAGTTATCATCGTGTCAGTATTCTTCAGATGAAATCCGGAGTAGAAATCCTTACCTTCAATTGAGAACGATAGCGTTTCATCGTGGGAACTGTTCAAATTCGAAATTTCAAATTCTTTGTTTTGGTAATTGTTATTTTTATATTTTTAGTGGATTAATAGAAAACCGTTTATTTGCGTTCGTAGCGTCCTGGAGGTGTATACAAATATACTCGTACAATCCTGTTTTCCATGCTACGGAAAACAAACAAGATAATAAGTGAAAGGACATTTTATATAAATATATATACATTTATAGAAATGTTGAAAGTATATAAAGTATATAAAAAATAAACAGTATTGTAGACTATAAATTAAAATTATAAAAGTTAAATTATAATGTAATTTACAAAATCTTACGTATAAATATTAAGAAAAGATATTGAGGCTTTGGGTCAAAAAACAAATGTTACCACATTGTTCGCAAGGGTCGATTTACTATATCAATTTTGTTAAAATGCCGAAATTCGAACGAAAAGCATTTCGTACATCGAGCTAAAAATTTCGTGACAAACACACGAAAACAGCCGTTTAGTGAATAGAGATAGGTTAAATACATTTTAAAATTTTAAAAATTGCCTGCATTACAATGCTACGGAACTAACGCAACGGTAGTAATTTTGATAATGGTAGCGGTCTGTGGAGTTGCTATTCGAAGAAAAAAATGGTGGAAGGAATCTGGAATCTAGAAGAATATTTCCGAACAGCAAAAGTACTTTTGAGCTGTATATTTCGAGCTGTATACACTTTAGCAAATCTTGGACAACAAAGCATTAATTCCGCTACGAAAAACAAATAGATCTGAAGTTCTGGAAACCATGATTTCGAGAAGAATGTAAATTATATAGCCTTCCCTAAATGTCCTGAAACAAATACACCCTAGCCACCTAATGTTACGTAAAAAATACACAATACTAAATAAGCTAGGACTAAGCTTCTTATGATAGTTTTACTACGGATTGGCAGGAATACTGTTATATTATAAATTTTTAATATAATAGAAAGTGCTGGTCAAATGAAACTAATACATAATCTAACTTTCTTGAAGTACACACATGTTGAAGTAAAATATATTCAAAATGACGAGAAAGAAAGAAATAAAAATGTATTATTTCTCTATTAACAGTAGACAAGGGAAACTTTACTTATATTTTATACCAGTCATATCAACAGATATGCGTGGTTGTCTGAATTCTGCCTTAGCAGAAATGTAAATGAAGTATAAACAATTTGCACCAAATCAATCAGTTAGGTGTCGTTTAACTGTATACTTCACGATTTATTACAAATTTTGGTAATCAAACTTATCTCTTACGCCAATTGAAATAAGTATGAGTTTAATAATACAAAAGTTTTAATATTGTAGAACAAAATACGAGCGGATTATGATAATCATATTGTTATTAAAAGTATCAGTGTGACTATTATTATTGTTGAGAGCATTTTACGAACTTACATTAGCAAAATATTTAATATCTAGTATCTCGAGAAATATCATAAAGATTAGAAATATTATATTCTTTCTAAGAATAATTCTTTAAATTTGTTATAAAGAATAATTGTTACATAAAATTAGTGCATAATACCAGAAAGAGGCTATAATATAAAAAAATATATAATACCTAAAAGGTAGACACAATACACATGATATATCATGGTAAGTGGCCTATGAGATGAGATGGAGAAATAATATAAAACCGAAAATTTATCAGTAAATCTTGTCCCATGTATTTTCTTTTTCAGTCGATGAAAACTCTGCCACATATATGTCACTTTTACCGAATGTTAACACTGACCGCCTTATCTTAAATGGCCCAGTATATTCGTATACTATATTCGAATTTTAGTTCCTTAAAACTAGATGTTTCTGAAATATTTCGATTTTAATGAGATCTTACGCGAAAACTAACCCATACGCGAATGGTACTCCTAACGACTTTCGTTGTGAAAAAATTTAATAGCTTCTTGTTTTGCCATATATTTACGAGGTATGGGATTTAGAATTTGTATAATGAATCTTTGCGCGAGTATCAATTCAGTGACGACGCGACGATCGGATTACATGCTACACCACTCGCAATTGTCACTAATATGCACATACGTCTAGCGACATATTTTTCAATCAACTACGTACGGCATAGACAGTTAATAATTTGCCGAATAAAATGCAATTATGAAGTCACGATTCACTGGCATCTCAATATTTCTGTAAAATTTATTTCATTTTTGTTTCATTTATTTTTATTTGTGTTGAATTTATTTCATTTATTTTGATGGAGATATCACTTCCATTGAATGTTTTTGTGGAGAACCTTTTCATTGCTCTGTTATAGGTTGACGGATTTGTATTGTACTAACTATTATCCTAATATGTGTTTTCGACACGACACTGCTCAAAAATGTCATTTGATTGATTCATACGATTCTTATCTGTGACGCACACGCAAAGAATCATTACACAAACCATATGCATGCACAAACTACAAATACATGTTGTAACAAAATATACATGTTGTCCAGAAAATGAGGTCGAGCTTTTTACCACAATTAAATCACTTATTTCAATTGAAACATACTCTACTTTATTTGATTAACTTTCTTCTCTTATCTATTTTCCATCAATATGGGCTTTATCTATAACTATAATGTAAATTCTTTAAATTATTCAAATTTATTAATTAAAATTATTTAAAAAACATTAATATCGAGTGTAGTGTGTCGTAGAGAACAAGGATTCTTAAATCAAATTATTATTTAACTCTCATGCCTTTTTGAAAAATATTATAAAGGATAGACTAGAATAATCTTCTTCTGGGAAAACGCAAGACGATTCCATAACCTCCAATCAGTAGAGGATCATTTCAAATGACATTTGGAATATATGCTAAATTAGGTATTGAACTGTATTACAGTGGAAGTTACCTCTTGTGTTTTCTTAATATTTATCTACGACTTAATTAAAATATAAAAAAATATCATGTGCAGCACAGTACACGTGATAGAAGTGAATACTTCTTTAGAATAGAGAGTGAAAGAGATTAAGAGTGAGAGATTGAAAGAGGGAGAGAGAGAGAGAGAAAGGGAGAGGGATAATTTCAAAATAAATATAACAATATAAAATTTGTGTAAATAGTGAGTAATGTATTGACCAGTTTATTGATGTATATAGCACATGTTATTGCGTCGTCGTTGACTAAAGTTGTTTGATCTATGTAGTGCATTTTTTCTGCAGATTCATTAGAAATATATGTGCCGTTGTGCTTCAGTTTGTAAAGTTTTTTTAGCAAATCAATCCAACCGATTTCATTTGCACTCACTGTTAGAAATATCGTTGGTTTACCCAATTGTTGGATTATGGCAAAAAGGTCTTTTTTTCGGTTCGCCCAGTACCAGGTAGAGTTTGGAATTGATCGCAGGAAGGCGAGATTTGTTTCGAGACAATTATTGACATATTGTTCATCTTAAATTTGTTGTCGAGTTATGTTCGTATTTTTTCCAACGTATTTGAATGCAATCATGAGTGCATCGCGAACCCTCAGGCGCATGATTTTCATCGCCAAGTATAATAAGTGATATGGCGTCACAGCTCGTCGATCGGATCTTCGTAACTCACCAACAACACCTCTACATAAGGACAAAGCGCTCACAAAATCTTAGCTCGTGACGTCATGAATGTATGCCTTTCCGATATGGAGCGAAGATGTAGGAAGCTAGCTTACAGGTGGCGTACACACGATCGAGACACCACAGATGTTTTCAACGTTGCCAGACTACTACGATACTAGCGAATATTAGGATTCTAGTATATAAAGGATGTATCTCTTTCTCTTAAATTACCATTTTCTTCTTCAATATCGTAAAACACATATTTCCATAAGATGTTCTTTCCTCTTTTTGTAATGTGGTATTTCGTAATTTATTTATTTAATTATCAAATACTACTACCTTGTTCGACTTCCCTAACAAAAATACTTTCCTTACGGAGCCGGCAACAGCGCTTATCTGGTACGCTAACCTATAAACCTAAAAGTTGCTATAATCAGCATTATTTCTTACATTTTTCTGAAATCAGAACTATCTATGTGCTTTTAAGTGCGTGAAACCTGTACCTAATATTTCGTTGTATATTTAGGTATACAATTTATATTGTTAGGCGTATTTTTAAATACGTAAAACCATATATTTCGGATTTATAACCTGTTGCTTTTTTGGCGGTCCGTCGGTTTGTTTACAGCACAGTTTATAAGTTTTTGTTCGTGTTTAATTGTATGTTTTTCTCTTGGTTTCGGCTAGTTTTGTGGTAACTGATACTTAGTGAAATTATGTCTCAAAGTGTCGTGTTCCTCGCTGTAACGGAAACTATAAAAATGGGCCTAAAGTTCATGTTTTCGGTATTCCAAAGGACATAAGTTTACGACAAAAATGGCTAATAGCGATACCCCGAGATAACTTTCAGCCCACAAACAACACGAGAGTATGTGAAGCTCATTTTCCTGAAGGTAGTATAATAAAAAGTACAACAGTTCAAGACTCAAACACTGGTAAGATTTTTACAATAGATTTACTAAAACCACGGCTAAAAGAAGACTGTATACCATCTATTTTTTTAAATTGCCCATTTATTTATCAAAAGATGTCAAAATACGGCCATGTAAAGATGAAAAGCTCAAAAATATTGATGAGTTAAATTTGTCAAAAGCCCTTGAAATAAGCAAAAATTGCTCTCAACAAGATTTTTCTCAAATTAAAACGTTATTGTCTCAAATTTTAATAAATGATAATCACTTTCATGATATCAATGATGTATTGCCGTTAATTACATATTCAAGTGGTTATTGTTGCTATATTACGTTAAAAAAATTACAATGTGTCAGCTGTAAACAAAAATTAGTATATGACGAGCAATTTATTGTTGAGGACAATTTTAATCTCATTAATAAATTAAATCGTGGAGGACTTTTATATCCCCAAGGACAAGTTATAAATGTTGTATCTGTGACTTATATATTCTTCAATAAATTAATAAATAAATTTGAGGACACATTTCTAGAAATCTATAATAAAAGATCGTTCATGGTACATTTAATTTTGGAATATTGTATTGAACAGAAACATGTTCGATGGATGCGCTAATCATAATGGAAAAGATATTTTAAAAATTGTTCTCAAAAGTATTTCCAACGCCCTCTTAAAAAATTATTGCGCTAAAAATAGCGACCATTTAAAAAAAAAGAAATAAAAAAGAAAAGTCGATACATTAACGAAGTAGGCCATATACCTACCTATACATGCATAAATATTTTTATAACTAAACGTATATAATTTGGGACCTATTTCTTTAAAAGTTTAATTAATGTATTTTCATGGCTTATGTTCTATAATATATTTTTTATACCTAAACTCTCACCTCAACACTAAGTTATGCAAGATGTTAGGTAGGTAAATGAAATTTGAAACTGCATAACATGAACATGCATACCTATATTATACCTACTAAGTAATAATAATTAAGAGAAGGTGTGGAATAGTTCAGTATATGTATTTATGTGTAATAACCTCTTTTCAGTAGTGTGAAAAATGTTTATTATACATAAATACATATCCTGAATTTTGGCGCAGGTGTAGGGGAGTTAATAGGGGAGCCTGCACTTAATACTACACCTAGTATTAAACCAAAACTCAAACATAATTTTTGGGATTTGTCAAGAAGCCTGTCATATAACTAGCGTTCTAGTTCATACACTAATATTTATGAAAACTATTGATAGTTTTCATAAATATTAGTGTATGTATCCCCTTATATGATTAAAATTACACGGCCTACATTGATGACGTCACACGACAAGCACTAAAGCCTTGTTATTCAGTGGGTGTTGAACTCACTCGTTGCCATCATAAATGGTGCCACATTAACTCCGTCTCTGAAACGCAGATAGCCTAAACTGATATATATATATATATATATATATATATATATATATATATATATATATATATATATATATGATGTATAGCTCTCTTTCTCTTTCTCTCTATGTTATATATCTGTGTACTCTGTCTTGTAAGGAAGCCTGTGTTTTAGGTATACCAAATGTATAGCTCTGTTTCTCCTTCTCTCTACGTTATATCTTTTTTCTCTCTCGTGTGACGAAATCTGGAAACGTTACATTTTTTCCAATTCACTCTCCATTCTCGTCAAATATCAGAATGCCGCCAAATAAGTATTCACTTCAAAAAAATTGTAATTAAAATGAAAATATCTCAGAAACTGTATATACATCATCTTTGAATACTTTTATGAACAAAATTTTACTTTCACATTATTTGCAGTTTCTTAAAAACATCTAAAAGGCCACTCACCATGGGATACTTAGACCCCGGTGATATTTACACTGCACGTAAATATATCTTCAAAGTATGTACAGTTTGTCAAGAATAGGAACAAGTCTCAAGACTGCGATATCGGGCGCACGCCATTTGCTGCGCACCCACGAGGTGCGCAGCAAATGGCGTGGCCTTTAACTCAGTCGCATTGAAACCTTTGTAGAGTGAATATCGAGTAATGTAAATGTAACATTATTTCGATTTGACTGCGCGCAAAGTGCATCCTGCTCCCTCCGAATGCTGCCTCACTCTCTCTTCTACGCATACATAAGAATCTCACACTTTTTCCCATTCTTGACAAGCTGTACAATATTATAATTTATTTCCCAAATAAAGACATTTAGTTAAAGACATGTTGAAAATCGGACAATACATTTATAGAACACGAACTAACACGAGAAAATAAATGACACTAATTATGAAATTCTACAAATGAAAAAACATGTACATACAAGAGTTTGGGAACATAATACGGAATACATGATTTTCAGTACATAGTACCATTTTACGAAGATAAATTAACGTCCATTAACCCCAAAAAAAAACTAATTATAAAAAATAACCCCTGCAGTCCTCTTTCCTTCATTCGTTTCCATCACATTAACAGATGTAATAACAGGATGGCACAACCGCAGCGTCAGTATTCGAGATTTATAATTTCAGAATTTAAAGGTATATTTTATTGTATCCGTTTGAGATAAGCAAGAAATGAGAATTACTTTCAGGACCGTCTCATCAGGTGGGATGATAAAACCGTCCTGGATGAATTAAGGGCGGATGAAAAAGAAAACAAAACATTAATGAGGCAGAGATTAAAAAGAAATGAACGCGTACTGGCTTTGGTAGCTACAAGTGAAAACCCGAATAAATAGCTCCAAGTTGCTTGTTACCCGCTGCAATTCAAATGGATTAAAAGTCCACAGTACGGACTAGACTTTTTCTTTGTTTAATCATACATAAGCTCTTCCTAAGGTGTCGGAAGTAACATTTAGATGTAACATACTTGTATTAATAAAATTTACGTGGAATTAGTTATATACTGTAAGGATAGAATTTAGCATTTTATCCTCTATAGCGAAATAACTTGGTGTAACAATATGGATTTCCACAACTCTTATAATTATGTTCTAAATTAAATTTACGTTTATCAGTAGAACAAATGTATATATTTTCTAGTTGATTTTAGCAAAAGTGGTATATTTGACCCAAGCCAGCAACAGTTAAAAGGGGCGTAAGAAGGCGCCAGAGTTCTGTAATTTATTCGTTATTTTACAAATACATGTTGCAAAAGGGATCGCTTAAGTCCGAAGAGAAATGTTTCTAGAGTCCACTTATAAGGGTTTATGGAGACCATATGGGTTAAGTTAGCCTGCATATTGGCTTTGCGGATGCCGGTCCAGGGCATACAATAAGTGAAAATCTGATGGGGCAAGATCAGGGTAACATTGTGTGGGGCAGCACTCCCAGTCAAGGTCCGATAATTTATGGTGCGTCTGCAAAGATACGTGCGGGCGGGCGTTATCTTGCCTCTTGCACAAAGAATCCCCTTGCGATTATCTAATGCTGGTCGCTTTTGGCCAATCGCTGTCTTTTATTGGGCTTACTTGCGTGCAGTATACACTGAAGTTAATGATCGGATTGGGCGGAAGGAGTTCATAATAAAGCACCCCTTTCTTGATGCAATTTCGCAATTACTAATTGTGGGTCGCTGCTTCTCTAATAAACAAAACCCCTTTTAAAGTAACAAGATCCAGATTAAAACTTACGCATATTACCTTAACTACTATCTTTTTAGAGAATGTGAACATTATTAACTAAATAAATATGTCTTCATCGCCCACGCAACTTAAAATAAGATGATGTGGTGAAAGCGGTAGCTCTTGTTAACGAAGGATGTGACCAGCGATATGTGTCTAATTTGTTAGGAGTTAGACAATCAACAATTAGTCGAACAGTTAAATGTTTCAATGAACTTGGAAGTAACTGTAGAACACAAAGTCAAGGTCGTAAGGAATCTACAGCTGAAATAGATGAGTGATACTTTATGTAAGACGCCTTAAGAAATAGGCGTTCTACCAGCTTAGCCCTAGCAGCAGCTCAAAATGTAGCAATTTCTGGACAAATAATCAGGAGAAGGCTTAAGAAAGGAGAAGTGGACAGTAGAAGGTCACTCCACACCACAGCTCACCAGAGACTATAGTGTTATCTTTAACTGCGTTTTGCAGAGACTGCGTTGTGCAAGAGAACACGTAGACTATTGACGACTGGAAGTGAATTTCATTTTCATACGAAACAAGAATAAGTCTTAATTGATTTTATGGACGTTAACAAGTCTTGCAGGGGCCACAAGAGAGGTTTTCTGCCTGAAATATCTCTCCCAGGCTCCCATTTTTTGGTGGATAAATAATGTCGGGAGGAATTTATTCCGATGGTGGCACGGATTTGGTTTCTATACTGGCGAGATTCATGAATGCACATTTCTACGTAGAAAATATCGTAGAAGAACATGCGATGCCGTTGGCCCCATTTGTCGGGGACAATTTAATTTTTTTGAAAGAGCATTGTCAATATTCCAATTATGGATTGACCATCAAGAAACCCAGATATGAACCCCATAGATCATTTATGGGATACATTAAAACGATCATTTAGGCGCCACATACGTACCCTATGACTCTTATGGAATTCTAACAAGTTATTCTTAACGAAAGGGATTATATTCCTCAAGAAACTATTCACCACTTGATCCATGGAAGATAAATGGAAGCAGTAATAAGAACTAGACGAGGATGTACACGCTACTGAATTCAAATTCTTAGGATTTTATTTCACCTCCAATTTTTTTTCTATGGTTTTTCATTGAATCTTCAAAAAAAGTTTCACCATACGTTAATTTTGTCCAGGAGTTTAGTTACTAGAAGTGAAGATATTTGTAAACGGTGCATGAAACCGAAAAACATTATTGTTAACAATTTACTGAACTTGAAGGAAACTTGAGTATAAATAGATATCAGAAATTGTTTTACAATTAATTGTATTCATCTCCTAATGATGCTAATTCTAATGGTAAAATGCGTGATATGTGATATATAATTTTTCGATGTTTGTGGGATGTCGATCTTCTGTACCTTTTTATGTATTTATATAAAGATATCCTGTTTATATGTTCCCGTTTTAATAAGATTCTTTCAAAATATTATCTGTAAGCTGCTAAAAAATATACATACTACATTTTAACTCTTGATAGTAAATATGTATTCCTTAAGAAAATAATACTGTTTAAAATGTAATTAAAAATACCTTGCCGTCTTTATAATCAACTAAAGCAAAAACTAAGTCAAGTGTGTTAACATCATTTACTGTTATTTGCCTTACTGCCCAGACCGATGTTGCTATAAAAAGTTAAAATATTCCAGTGGATCATTTCCGTGTCATGTCGCGAGGAGGTATGTACATATTTGCAGTGTGCATACTGCATACCATGTATATTCAGCAAATTTAATATTAACAGAATATCTGTCAACCAAACACATTTTACGTGGACGTTTACAATCTCAGAATATTTCACAGGGGCAAGTTTGAGTGGCATTTCTGTAAACCTTAATTAAACTTTTTAATTACTTTTATTTGCATCGAAATGAAATTCGGAAACTGGATCAACTTCGGTTTTCTCACGCGTAAGGCTTTTATACAGCTACAGAAGGAATAAGTCCTCACACAATAAAACGATATTGGTATCATTGAATTACTTCGATATACAGAGTGGTAATAAAGTTCGTCGCAATATGCATAATTGTCTTATGAAACATGACTGTTTTATTAGAAACTTACTTTTTTCAAGAATTTAACTACAGTAACTGTATCAGTAACATACCTATAAGTCGGAAATCGAGAAAGGAACTACAAAACCGCCAAGCGGTTATCAAAGTAGTTCCCGAATAGCAAGGCTATTACATAATCGCTATAAAAACAACTACTCCCCGGGCTAATGCCCTGCTAGGCATTGAATTATACCTAGAAGCGATCCTCCCCGCGAATAAAACCCGCCACAGATAGGAACGACATACAGCTGTTTCGTATATCTGTAGCGGGTTTTATTTTTTGAAACCTTGTCTGATCTTGCAGAAACTCGAGAAAATGGTCGAGGATCGCTTCTAGGTATAATTCAGTGCCTGACGGGGCTTTAGCCCGAGGAGTAGTTATTTCCTATAGCGATTATGTACTAGCCTTGCTATTCGGGAACTACTTTGATAACCACTTGGCGGTTTTGTAGTTCATTTCTCGGTTTCCGACTTATATGTTACTGACATAGATCGTATCGATATAGATGTATACCCCACAGATTTCGTTCGGAATTTGTCCTGGATCGGCGTACCGTGTACGGCACTGATGAAAACTAATAAGTTCGAAGCAGCTGTATGTCGTTCGGTTCTCATCCGGGACAGATGTCGAATCCTACCTGTGGCGGGTTTTATTTTTTGATACAGTAACTGTAATCTCAACATTTTAAAATTGTTGTTTTGTTCTGACGAAGCTAATTCTTCCTTGAATGGGACAATACATTGTCAAAACTGAGCATTTATTGATCTTTAATAGTATCCCCATTGGATCAAGAATCACATAGGTAGAGTAAGGTAGATAAATATATGGACTTGAATAATAGAAAATTGTATCTTAAATACTTCTTTGAAGAACATTTAACTGCTGCTAGATATTTATAATTAATCCAGTTTTAACAGTACCTCATCCAAACAATGACTTTATATATAGTTTATACCTTATTTAATGTCTTCTGATTTTGTAGATACATGTAAATATACTTTTATTATACAAAATAAAAATTTAACTACTTTTACCAAAAATCAATGTCCTCTTATTTTAGAACTCTTCCAATCCCCCGAAAACTGTAAAATAACTAACAAATAGTTACTACTGTTACTATTTTTTAAACTTTTAAACACTGAACACCATAACCTTTCTAATTTAAATTAGACATTAGGCATTTCCATACTTTCATCCACCTACGTGCTCCTTGAGCCTAGCTACAATTGATCTTTTCATTTGCGCAATATACTTTTTACAACAATGTTGGTAACTGATTATTGCCAAAATTGTAAAAAATCCCAGCGTCTCGTTCTTAATTTAATACTTAGGATTTTCTAAACGTGAATTAATATTCAGTTTCATTCGGCATTTGTGTTTTTGAAACCATTGAAACATTAACAGTGTTTCATATTGCCAAGTTATAAAGGTCCCAGAAGATAAAATTTTAATGTGCACTATTACCTTGGCTATATTTTTTACTTAAATGTCAATTTTTACGGCTTTATATACTTTTACCATGTAGTAGCGGTAAGATCTCAACTTCGTTCGTTGCACATTTAAACAATGTGCTTATCCCTCTCAATAAAATATACTGAGGTAGTTTCTAACAGCCAATAAAACGAACTATATTGAAGGATAAAGTGCCGTCATTAAGTAATATAAACGAGATGCTGCCTTAGTTACCTTTTAGTTGATACGAAACGAGTTTTTCGCAAGATCAACAGTGTATTAATGTTCCTATATCTATAAAACCATGATAAATTGACAAGATGTACAAATGTGGCCGACATCGTTAAGAGCACCATAGTACTAAAAGGTGTATGATAATAAGTTGTTATAAACTAAACGTATTTATATATATATATATATATATATATATATATATATATATATATATATATATATATATATATATATATATATATATATATATGTAACTTGCAAATAGCTTACAATAAGTAATAGAATTTGTGGATTTTATAGAGCCTCTCAATAAATTTCAAAGAGAAAACATATAGGTAATAACACTTTATGAGACACTCAACAATGACTTAATTTTAAAGTTATGCTTTTGTTAAAATGGTCGTAGCGTCCGTTGACGAAAAATATAATCCAATCTGGAATGAATATATTCTTGTCTATAGTTCAAAGAAATGTACCGAAAATTTCTCCTGACATTCTTACTCTAATAGTATATAGGATCTGTCCTTAAAGTAGTCGGACTGAGTCAATTACAAAACATTTATTGTACAGAAATAATACATGCGCTCAATATTTTTCAAAGTAGGGCCCTTCTGCGTCCACACACCGCTGCCAGCTGGATTTCCAGGTCTTGTACGCTTCTTGGAAGGCAGCAGCCGGAATGCTGTTGATCTTCCTCGTCACGGCCTGTTGTAACGTTTCTACCGAGTCGTGATGGTGTCCTTGCAGGGAGGTTTTGAGGCGGGGGAAGAGGAAAAAGTCTGGTGTGGCAACGTCGGAACTGCAGGGTGGCTGAGGCAGGGTTACAGTGTTGTGCTGAGCCAGGTACGCCACTACGAGGAAGGCTGTGTGACTCAGCGCATTGTCCTGATGGAGCCACCAGGAGTTGGCGATGGCTGGGCGGACGCACACGATGCGTTTTCTCAGCCGTTCATGGACCTCCACGTAAAAAACTGCATTAACGGTTTGTCCTTGTGGCACAAATTCTCTGTAGATCACTCCTTTTGAATAAAAAAATGAGCATGCTTTTCTGCGTCGACTTGCTCATGCGCGCCTTGTGCTGGCATAGGGACATTGGAGTGTGCCATTCCGCGCTTTGACGTTTGGTCTCAGGGTCATATTCAGACGTCCACGTCTCATCTCCAGTAACCACATTGTCTAAAAGGTCTGGATTTGCACTCACTTTGTGGAGAAGGTCCTGGCAGATCCGTTTGCGAACTCCCTTTTGCTCGCCTGTCAGCACTCGCGGCACCAACTTTACGCAGATCTTATTCGTATGCAATTTTTCCGTCATAATTTCGTGCACTTGGGTTTTGGCGATTTAAATCCATTGGCAATCATGCGAACAGTTAATTTGCGGTCACTGTCCAGCAATTTCTTCACTTTTGCCACATTTTCAAGCTCAAAGGTCGTCCTGAACGTGCGTCATCTTAAACTTCCTCTCTCCCCTCCCGAAACAGCTTGTGCCGGTCGAAAACACCCGATCCACTCATGGCGTTATTACCGTAAGTCGTCTTGATCATATTATGAATCTCTTTCCCGGTTTTGCCGAGCTTAACGTAAAATTTGATGGCGTAGCGCTATTTCAAAAGATGAGCCTGACATGATAACGCAGCCTGACGAGGACACTTGCAGAGGTTACGAAGTCGAGCGATCTACACTCCGCTACGGCTGAGATCGAACTGCTACTGACTTCCAATCTTTCTTAGATGCCCCTCCACCAACATCAGGTGGAGAAATCGCCGGCAGTCCGTCTGTCTGCCCGAGAAAAAATATGTTAGATTACCTTAAGGACAGATCCTATATACTGCATGCACTAATACTATGTTTAAAATTATTTGACCCATTGTAGTAGAACTTTTATGTCTTCATAATTCATTTTGAATTAGACAATTCTTTGGATAATGGTTTGCAATCATATAATCTTATACTAACTGTTAAACAATATTTTATATCTAAAACTAAAATCACCTATACTTTTATTATTAATTGTCATGATACGCATAAAAAACGTATTTCATATCTAAACTTTATGCATTTATACTAAAAATGATTTTTGTAATATCACTTCTACACGCTAGACTCTGGTAATAGTCTTAGTACTCTAAAACTATAGGAAGACTTGCCTATCGGGATACAGCGACTACGGTTACACGTTTAGATCACCTCGGAGTTAGTCGTGCCCAGTTGTGCTTTTTCAGTGAGCAGGTAAAGTACGCTTTGTTAGTAGTTGAACATCAATGGCGTTTAATTAAATTTAATGACATTGCATTGGAAATGGTATCATTTTAGTTGGTTTAGTTTAGGTGACCAAATCTCGTGGCTGATTGTTCTGGTCGCTGTGTAAAGTGTTGTGATCATCAGTCGCAACAACTTTATACTTTTAAACATGAATTCAGTTGATTTGCTGTTGATTAATAAGGCAATAACTTACAAATAAAGAATTATTTAAACGGTTAAATAGGTCGACGCCCAATTTAAATATTTCGAAAATCGACATTGGAAAATCTCGTAATTATTTCAAAGAAAATTTAATAGTTGGGTGTATGATAAATTTAACTAGCTATATGGATATCCTAAATAAAACAAATAATTTTTCTTTGTTTGCCTGTACAGATAATACGATTTGCTCTACAAGTAACGGTAAGATACGAGGAGATATCGAAAAGAAAAATGATAATTATTTATTTAAATCTATTAAAATTTAAGATAACATCTTGAAAACACCAGTCTCCTTGAAAATACTGTTCATTAGATGATATGCACTTGTGCCAACGGTTTTCCACTGCTCAAAACATTTTTTATATTATTCTGAACTAATGCTGTATAGTATCTCAAGTAATGTTTTCTTAACTTCTCCTTTATGAAAACGATTTCCCTTTATGTTTTCTTTCATTCTTGGCAATAATAAAAAGTTGCAGGAGAATAGGTTAGGCGAGTTTGGGTTGATTTTCAACGTTGTGTTGGCAAACGAATTGTCATGAAACCAGTCCCCCGATCTCCACAATTCATGTCGTTTTTATCTCACTGCCTGACATAATCACTTTAGCACTTTCAGGTAGTAGTTTTGGTTTATCATGGTGCCCTGCAGCACGTTTTTTGACGTTGGAAAAACTTTGCACTTGCCATGTTTTTTTGGTCTGGGTTTTGTTTCGGGGTCATAGCACTAACACCAAGATTGATTTCCAGCGAGAATCTGTCAAAAATCGTGGTCAATCTGTGCCTGTTCTTTCAATTCTTGACACACTCTCAGACAGTTATTTCTCTGGTTATACGAAGGCAATCAGTACAAGGTTTGTTGAAAATTTTGCCGTGAGGCATTTCATGTTCAAATTTTCAGTTAGTAAAATTTCAGTTATTTGCTCCAATTCGTCGATTATTCTGCAACTGTCAAACATGATGGTATCGCACACTATTTAAATATTTTCATTTATTCTGGATGTTGAGGGGTGACTTGAACGGGATTCACCTTCAAGTGACATTTGGCCACTTCTCAACCAGGCAAGCCACTCGTAAATTCTTGCCTGGCTTATAGCTTCTTTCCCATAAGCTTCCCGAAACATTGAAACTGTATCTTCTTCTGTTTTCTTCACCAGGAATTATAATTTGACGTTGATGCATTGCTCCTTAAAGTTTAGCATCGCAAAATCGCTGAAAGCATTGGAACGGGCTTAATAAAAAAATTGCTCTGTCCAGTGCGATGATATCACATGAACGATACTTGGCCCATAGAGCAGGGGAAAATATCTAGTACAGACGTAGAGAGAGAAGGCAGCACTGCTAATCAACTTATCTACAGAAAATAATTCTCGTTTTTTTTTAATACGCCCTCGTATATGCTTTTTATGATTTTGCCATCCCTACATGTCACGTCATATACTCCCCATGTAACACACCCTCAAGCCACCACTGAATAACCTGATTTAACTGGGGCTATATATTTGTAACAACTAAATCAATCAGATGAAAGTATTATTTATTAATGCCTCCATAATTGCCTAATTCAGATCAATTTAATAATTATGTTTAATCACCCAAATAGAAATTAATAAATAAAATTGAATTAATAATCAAATTGTGTCAAATAATGAACTATTGATTAGTATTATATAGTTGTAGATAAATAGTGAAATTTCAGATTTAATTTGTGTTACCAAAAATAGTTTATCAAGAAGAATTTACTGAGTGCTTCTATATTTTTCCAATATATTCCCAATTTAATAGCGCTTTTGTATATTTTTCCAATACATTGGATGTAATCACATATATATTTCTTTGTTTAAAATTTAAATATTCTGGATTTTCATAAACAGGTTTAAGCAGTATTAAATTCGTATGCTGACTAATGGAAATTGGTATCTAAAAATGAACATTTTCATTTAATATTTTTTAAGAAGGTCGACAAAGCTCTATTCTTTTGCGCAGGGTTTTTTCGTTGTCATTATACATACTTCTGATAGATTTATCATATATTCATCCACTTTACCCTTTAAACGCTTGAAGCTGGCATACTATTGTCTTACAGTTTTCATGCTTCTGAAATTATATCCAGTATTACAGTTAATATAGAAAAGTAGGTGGAATGATTGATCAACACATCAATCATTTGTTAATTCTGCAAAGACTCTTGGTTTCATGGATTATTTTGATTTCAGATTAAAGTCATAATATGAAAATAGTCTAAGAAACTGTTCTTTGAAACAAAACTTATTAAATAAATAATGATGAATAAATGATACAATACTACATACTATATAGAAAATTATTCATCATCATAGATGATGTTTTAGATCACTTAATATTATTAACAAATCTATTTTCATTACATCTAAGAATACCAAATATGTATGAAAACTATGTATATAAATGTTTTTTAGACTTTACTCAAATTGCAAACATCCATTTATTAAAACATCACATCGGTGTGATAGAGATGGCGCTTGGAAAGCCATTATTTCAACGTTTGCAATATGTTGCTGCAAAAAATATGTCTTTGACCATAATATCTTAAGGCACATTTTTCCCAAAAGGACGCCCCCACGGGAATAATTTATCGTGTCACGTAGAAAATAAAAGGATCGGAAAGAATATTTGCCTGAAATAGAAGATCTGTAAGTTGATTGACTCTTTCGTAATTTATTTATTGCACGTCGTTGCTTCCCACGCATAGATGAACTGTTTATTTGCAATTATTTACTTGCAAAAAATAAGGTTTCTTCTGTATTTAATCAATTGCTAAATTCAATACGTTGAATATTAGATTATTGTATTATGTACTTATTAACAATGTGTCCTATACTTTACGGTTCTCAATTTTTTTTTACATATTCGCACCTTACTAGTCATGGATAGCATTAACCGAAGTGTGGCAGAAAAGATACTATAACGATATACCCTGTCTAAAAGGCCTATTTAATATTCTATACCTATTGACTAAGGATTAGTTTAAGGCATGTCTTCTAAAATGTTGTTCGATACATTTATGATAAATATTGCTTGATGCACTCATACTATCGAAAGAAGCCAGTATAATAAAAAATATAACAAGATATATGAAATAATGATAACAATTCACTGTATTTAATAATGTACTATATTTCACACTTACGATTTGTAATTTTCTTCTAAAATCATAGTTAGATAAAAATACTTATATTTTTACTAAAATTTTTAAAACTGCATTTCCAATATTTATCTAAATATCAAAGAATTTAATTAGGACACAAAGTTAATCAAATAATTTACTGATCTTATTCTAATTTTGTATTGAAGCTATATCAATCTGAAATATGACTATATAATATGAATATTTATCTTAAATCTCCTGGAATTGAATTTTGTCGTAAATTACTTTACACAAATAACCAAGTATTACAATATCATGAACTTTTCATCAAATACCCGAATATAGAAATATTGTTGAGGTTATTGCAGCATCCGTGATCCAACAAACAACGTTTATCGATATAAACAACTTCAATTCAATTGTCTAAGAGGCAAAGCTATTCCAAAATAAAAAAAAGAATAATTGGGAAGATTAGAAAATGAGCACAAAAGTAGAATACAAAGAGACTCAATCACAAAATTTTGTTTAAATTTAAAAATATGGGATCCATGCAATGACAAGGATACCCCTTTCAAGAGAAATTTGATTAAAAAGTTCAATGAAATATAGTTCGTACAATTTGTGAATGAAATAGTACATCTTACAAATAAAGAGTCTTCAGAAAATGAAGCTGAAGAATAGATATGTGGGCATATTGGAGATGAACTTACAGTGATACCTTAATTATAACGTAAACAGTTTTTCCCTAAAGATGTGAGAAGAAGAGTTAATTATATCTTAAAATTATGCAAAAAACCTTTCTCTATAAATATAAGATTATCCAAATAGAAATACATATACGAGTATAATGGTCAAACGCGGAGAAACTAATATCGCCACAGTACCTGTTATACTGGTACTAATATAATGAATTCTGTGATGACCCTAAATTATACCTGGTTTCTGAATTATACAGAGAAATTATACTGTAGAGATGGGCTATAGAGGCAAATTCTCGGGTTATACTTAGAAAACTCATAATAGTAATAATAAGAAAACTGACAGTTGTTATTAATGCGCGATTCTGGACACAGAACACAGTTCAATCAGTGTTTAAAAATACAAGTAAACAAGTATTTTAGTAACATACAAGTAAAAGTAATATTCTTTTTTGATAAATCAAGGAAACTAGAAAAAAATTGAATGAACAATTACTTCGGCGGGTTGAATAAAATGTTAGTAATGATGGTTCTCCAGAAATGTTGGTAATAATACTGGTTTTTCAGAAATATATCGAACAATTTAGTTATTTTAAATTACAAGTTTATTATAAGAATAAATGTTTATTGAGTTATTATTTTAAAACAATCAGAAGAATTGAATGAAACTTGCAATTTGTAATTGTTTGTCCATCCCGTAAATTAAAATGAATTCGATGAATAAATATTGAACTTTGTCATAATGTTTTCTTCTTCTAAAATTTCTTTGGAAAAAACAATAAGAAAAACATCCACTATGGAGAATAATTAGATTAGATACCTTAATGCCTTGAAAATAAAGAATTTTAAAACCTTAAAACGGACTTTTCTGTACGTAGAACATCCCTACCTCGAAACTGAGTGGCCGAGAAAAAATAAACCAAGACATAAATGCAGAATATGTGTTTTATGCGACAGTTTTACTTTTTTAAATAGTCCACCATCGTGCTGTCTTATGACCCATGAACAGGGTGGTGTGTGTCCTATCCACCTCAAAATCAATAGATGTCGTTTGGTAGACGTCCCTAATCAGAATCAGTCGAAGCCCGATCGGTTCGACACGATTTAATTGAGTGATCGTGCTAACAAAAAAAATCTCAAATAGTCCACCATTGTGTTTTTTTATGATCCATGGACATGGTAGTGTGTGCTCTATCCACGTCAAAATCAATAGGTGTCGTTTGAGAGATGTCCCCGATCAGAATCAGTCAAAACTCAATCGATACAACACGATTTAGTTGAGTTATCGTGCTAAAAAGATTAAATGCCGACGACAACGACAACAACGACAACGACAACGACAACGACGACGACGACGACACACACACAGACAGAAATTTTTTTAAAACCATTTTTAAAAATAAACGCTAGAAAAAAAATATTTTTCTTTACACGATTACATTACTTTTCCGCTCTGGTATAGTGCGGAAAAGTAAACATTCTTGTCCGGGTATATCGTTTAATACAGTTTCCATTTCACACATACTTTATACAATACATTATTTTTATTTCATAGTAACACAGAGATAATCAGATAGAACTAAATATCACTCAAAACCCATTTCTGCTAACCTCCTCATATTATGATTGGATGGAACAATTATAGTTTATATTTACCTCAAGAACTTCAATACCATTTCCTGTTAGTATAAAATACATTTTAAATATGCATACAGAAATTATATAATTGATATTAATTAATATCAATAGTATTGCTAGAAACGCATATGCGTATACAATAGAAATATGTATGTATATTTCCATATTCTTGGAGTCATCTCTTAAAGCGCTGTTATATTAATTGAGATCAAAATCCATACACAAATGCCTATAAGATCTAGAATTGGCTGTAATTTAACGCCAGTGTCAAGATACTACATAAATATAATAGATAAAATAAGCTTCACAGATATTTTACTTAGCGGGCTCTAGTAATACAGGACCTAAGCCAGTATTTAATAATACCTGCGATGAGGTAATTAGGTTAGTATTAAATAAGTAGTTAAACACTACTTATCTAGGTTATCATAACGCTAAGTAAGTAGAATAAGTACGTTTGCTAAGTGTACACAGTTTATTATTTAATTATTATTAGTAAATAGTAGGTTACGTTTAATATTAAGAAAAATTGTAAGTTAAGTTGAATAGAAACAACCACACAAGTAAGATGTCAATCATTAACTCGTCCCTCACCTAACGACCATCCAGAACAGAGTTATCACATACCAAGGCTTCTGTTGAAGGAAATTCATATATGAATGGTGAAGGAATAAACACCAAAAACATAAAATCCAAGAGCGCATATGTTGAAATAGGATAATCAGTAAAACTTTACAAGCATTTCAGGAATTCGAGGATCATTTATTTCTTGTTAGTATAAAATACATTTCTAATATACCTGCTAAAAATATTCGAATAAATAATATTCGATAGTATTTTTATTCACCCAATTGCAATTGCACTTCGGATAGCTAGCTAAACATTCATAAAATCCTCCAAGGTAATCTGCATCCTCCTAAGAACAGAAAGGGAAAGAGAGGAGGAAAACAAGTTGTCCTGTAAGTAAGTTTCATAATTTTCTTTAATTAACTATATATAAATAAACAAGGTTATATAGTTAATAAAATATTAATTATATATATATATATATATATATATATATATATATATATATATATATATATATATATAAACAAGGATACAAAATATAGTTGTCTATCGGATTAAAAATTTTACAATACCAAATGCATAAAGAAATACAACTTTCTGATATTGCAGAAATGAGGCATCCTTGTTTCTATTATTCACATGTGGAAAATCTAAAGATTGATAAGGGTTTTTAATAAATAAATTTAGAAGAATATTACTAAACCAGGAACGTATGTAATTTTAGTAATTATGAAGTCTATATATTATTTTAAATGTCATCTATCTCTTATTACCACCAAATAATATTTACTGACATTATAATAGGAACAAAACCAGATATACTTATAGCTATTATGAAGTTTTTAAATAATAATTTTTTTATTATCTCTCCCTTTCTAACAAAAAACTTGGTTTTGTAGTTTTTCTTGTATAATCATTCGTTGGATGTCCTCTTTTCAGCATCCAGCAGTGATCTGCCATCATCGCCACATCCCATCGACCCTGGTACCTAATTTCCATCTCCCTTATGTCTTAATGGAACCTTTCACCTCGCTCCTCACTAACAGCACAAAGATTTTCTGAAAAGTAGTCCAGATGAGTATGCAGAAAATGAATTTTTATGCTCATATTACAACCAAGTTGCTTAAACTTATCCAGAATTATGTTGATAATTTCCTCATGCTGCGGATGTTTATAATTTCCTAAAAAAATTCTTGTTGCATTTTTGAAGCATATTCAAGATTCTTTTTCAATTTCTGTCATTGTTTCTTCAAAGTGTTTGTCCTGCATTCATTTTCTTATTTGTGTTCCTGCGGAAATACTTTCCTTTAATTTTGCTTCAGAAAAAACTGGAAATTTGACACATAAGTATTTAAAACAATTCCCATTTTTATCTATAGCTTCTTCATATTGCTTCATTAATCCTAATTTAAGATGAAGTGGTGGTAAAGAGTGTTTTGCCGAATTTGCATAAATAACGTTTTTTTAAACAGGTTTTGAAAGAAAAGAAAATAGAGACACATGACGCGATGTCACGATTAAACGTACACACATTTAAAACGTACTGCAGTGACTATGTATATACCCGAATAGTAAAATAATTGGAATATGCCCACCGGCCAACTCTGTTTTGGTAAATTCCACACCTGTATGTACATTTCAAACCGATTAAACACAGGGGCGCCGCTAAGATTGAGGCAAAATTTAATTTTATAGAATCTCGGTTTTAAAAACTATAAATTATTGTACAATGTATATTTACAAATACTGGTGCGTGATGGAAACAAGAAGGAAAGTGTTTCTATTGTTCATGGTCTATAACTACGCTAAAAAGTCAAAAAAATTCCAATCACAAAATCTTTGTTGGCCTATGTAATTAATGTTTGTTCATTCTCTAAAAGCAATAAATATGACTAAATAATTATATGACCTGAAATTTTCTTTTTCATTTCAGTATAACCTCTAACCTCTAGATTTTAATACAGCGGAAAGTATTATATTAACCCACTTACTGTTTTTTTGTGCTACTCTATATGTTAAATACTGATGAGGTAAGTGGTCGATTATAAAACTATTAAAACTAGTTTTGCTACCTAGATGACTAAGAAGAAACATATATTTTTTCATTTTAGGCAAGGAACTACTTTCAACACGTGTAATATTGTTCAAATGAGAACAAATGTGGTACCGTTAATCACTTACATTCGTAAGGACTTGATATTAATCCCACGAGCCATCAAATGTTACTGCTAAGATATAAGGCGACGGTTCTCATTAGTATCGACTATCTAGTCGTATGAGTCATCCTAATTATTTTCGTATTTTATCACCTTCCATATTATTTATCCACGGAAACTTGACCCTGATGCTGTAACGTGAGGCGGTGGCGACGTACATACAAAAATTGAACGCAAGTCAATGAACTAATATTTGCAGGTGCGGATTCAGCAGCTATGTCGTCAGCTGTGCTAAATTATTCGGTTATTCTTTACAGATAACCTTGTGTGATGTACTGATTAACCTAAAATAACTACAGGAAGAGGATCAGGAATCCATGGAATGTCTTTAAAACATAATATTTTTCATATATCGTGCAGGACTGTAATGCCATGGTATTACGAGGTGAAATGTTTATGCAATTAAACAGGGAGAGTAAGTAAAGTAAATAAATATATAAGAAATATGTACATAATAAACATATTTCTATATTTACTGATCAGGTAATTTTAAGCATATGGAAATACCTACAAGGTCTTTTAAAATTGGCTGGAACATAACAACTATGAATGTCAATATAACTAGACAATGAAAAAATAGATAATTTTGTTAGAAAGAGCTTTATTGGAATTTTATATAACAAGCACTTAATAAATATAGTACCTAACCCAGGTATTGGTACTACTACAGATTCTATTTGACCATTCATATCTCATGGATAAGGGTCAAATACTATAATCACCAGAGAAACAGATGTTGTAGTATGATGAATAAAGTAGTCCAATCATTAAGATGTTAAGTACTGCATTTAAAATGAAATAAAACTAGATTTTTACTGGGATTATTCATATGCCACTGTATTCTAAGGGAAAACTTCACACAGAATGGGTCTATGCGACATCTTATTTATAAGTTGTGCAGTAAGGAAGAAGAAATTGCCTTCTATGTTATCTTTGAATATGAAACTCTGTTGTTGGTGACATAATCAAATGAGTGATCTAAAACCTGACGAAAATAAGTCAGTGTTTCTAGATTGGATTCAGTTCATTGAGTTACAGAATTAGATAGTACCTCTTTCCTTAATATAATTTTTGTTACTTACAACATTCGTCATTTTAGTATATTGTATTCAGAAAACTGTAAAGCTTGACTGTATTGTTCGATTCATTATGGTAACATTAATTTTAACAAATACAGAAATTACTAAAGTAAGGAGATTATTATACTCCACCTCATCTGGATATGCCTTATATAATAAGGACTAAACAAATTAGGTCAAAACAGCTATTCTTCTGGCTATATGCCAACGTTGAACGCTGAATTGTAAGTCGAAATTTTCCGTACTTTTGTCTAACAGATTTAGCACTAAAATACAGTGATTCAGATTGTTCGAAAACCACAAGGAAGTTGCAAAGTGTTACCTATCTCAGGATATCGCTAACTGCAGACCAGTTTCGATCTTATCTTGGGTCTCTTCAGTGCAATGTAAGCGAGTATACCTTTCACAGATGAAGCTCACATCTTGTAGACGCTGTTACATTCTACCGCAGTAGAACGTAACAAACGTCATCTCTTGGTAGTTTCGAGAACAATCTAAATCGTAAAGTATAAAAAGTAAAAACTTGATCTTCAATATAATGCAAAGTTTCACTTTCTCTCTAATGCAAAGTTTCACAAATACTTCAGTAGTTTGAAAATTACCCTCTGCGAAGTAAAACTTTGCATTATATTGAACACAGAAATTAACAGCTCTTATGTAAATATAGATTTTATAGTGAAGTAGTGTATTATGTGTGTTTATATCATTACGGATTAAAAATACAGCTGATAGTATACTTGGTAACTCATTGGATAGTTAACGTGCCTTTCCAAAATTGGCTTGCTACCAGAAACTTTCCTCCAAAGAGTAATCTGTCAACAATAAATAGGACAGAAATTAATTTATTTCCATTGGCTCTACAGTAATATTCAAACTCTGCGAAAGTTATTACCTGTAAGCTATGTCGCCCCCTGAGTACCGCCCGTGTGTCAAGAAGATGCTGACACAAGCAGAACCACGACGGCAAGGGCAACGCGGACTAACAGGAGCAGTCAGGGGATGTACGAAACGGAAAAATCACACAGTGGTGCCTAATTGATGTTCGTGGTCTGATGGTTATTTTTAGGGTTGTGTGTACATATACATAATAATATTATTAAACGTATATGTTGAATTGAACCCACCGTGTGTCTTTTATACCTAACTCTTTCTCTCTGGGAAGAGTCCAAACCATGCAGCCATTATGCTTCAGGCTCTAGCTCAGATTGCTACTTTACTATCAAATACCAGAGTTATTTTGACTACCGAATCTTATCCTTATCATGCGCATTTATGTATAAAAATAATGTATGCTTTGAAAAACTCAAAAATGTCTATGATCTCAAACTGATTAATATCTAAGCTCCGAAATCATCTATATAAATAAAGAAATTGCTTTTATAAGGAACCTTTGCGCAACTAGGACCATTCTATATTTTAAATGAGGATATTCATTACATCTCCTTAAAGTTAAATTTAATCTTTTATTTAGGTTTTCACTTAATGACTAGTGTAAGAAGGTACTAGGTACTAGACGCTAGTTATTTAAAATATACGCATGTACTAGAGAAATTGGTACATCGAACAGTTTTAGTATTAGATTGCCGATATACAAACTATTAAAATGCATAACTGAAGGTGTTAAGTTGAAATGATTAATTTAAATTCAAATATCAAGTGAATTAATAAAATACTGAAACATGGTAGATTTTGTTACTCATTGCGAATTCAGTACCTCAGTTTTTAAATTGGTATTAATCTAATTCTATATATATTTTAATCTTATTCTCTATATATTTTTTAATGCGTGGATTTGATTTTGGCACTAATTTTGTACTTAACCTATGTATAGATAAAGGGCAGAAGTACATGTTTGATTTATATCTGCTCTTATTTCCGCTTATTTGTTAGCTTCTTTAGAGTATTCTCTTGTTATAACAATTATTCTTTCATCTGTGATTATTATTGTTATTATATTATATAGGTTCGGGCCTCATCAGCCACTGATCGCATGGGTAGTCCCTTGGCGATCCCCTCTTATACTGGTCATTATCCAAAAATGCTATCCCATAAAAGGAGCAATCTAGGCACGTCCCCTGCTTTAAGCCCCGCCTCCTCTAGGACAACAGGGGTCCCTAATATAAGATACCTCTTCTCCTCCAGTGCGGGCCAGGTGTAAAGAAGATGAATCGAGGTTTCCTCGTCTTCTTTACAGTATCTGCAGGCCGGGCTATCAGTCAGCCTCAGCTTGTGCTTATATGCATTTAGGCTATTATGGTGGCCCGTTATGATTCCCACCAGGGTTCTAGCTTTGTGCCTGTTCAATTTAATGAATTCTTGGGCCCATTTCTCAATCTCTGAGTATTTTGATGAAGAGTTTGGTTATTCGACAACCCGTTACTCCTCTCCATATTTTATTGTGCTGGTCTCTTGCCCAGCCATTGATGCTGTCTCTAATCAGATTCCGACTTATTCCCACTGCAGGTTCTGGTCCATAGAGGTTTTCCCTGGTCCCTAGTCTGGCAAGGTCATCTGCAATTAGATTTCCCTTAATGCCATTATGCCCAGGTATCCATAAGAGTTCCACCGGTCCCTTCCCTGCCAAGTGGTTCAATGCTTCATAACAATTATAGACCAGCTTCGACTTTGTCGCTGCTGAATTCAGGGCTGCCAACGCCGCCCTGCTATCCGAAGATACATACCTTCTCCTGGGTCCGATTTTGGTCGGCCTCCAGAACACCGTATGTAATTCCAACTAGCTCGGTCTGGAGTGCGGTAGTATATTTGCCCAAGGGGAAGGTTTTACCTATCCCGTCGCGTCGCCTATACACCCCCGCACCCATCTGTGATTAAATATTGAACAAATATTGTTGGATGTTCGAAACGAATAATATAAACTTAAAAGTGATCATTTAGTTTTATGACAATATATTTGATTAAAATCATTGCAATTAGTTCCTCAAATTACAGCTTCGTCATTATTTCTTAATTTCGTCTATAGATTTGAATATAAATTAGTTGTACTCGAATTGAATGTAATATATTATCAAGCTGCTGACTCAATTAATTTAATTTAGAAGATCACATTACTTAATAGATATTGTTACAGTAGATCACAATAACACTCACTTACGCCAAACCTTAAAGATATAATAAATACTCTTCCATGATTCTCTCGTTTATGTTATGTTATGTTATTTTTAATATAGCATATAATGAACATGTTTGCATTAATGCTATCACCCCAATAATTATCCTTTATTAGTTGCTATTACATTTGTGTTTTATTTTAACAACTACAACTGTTGCAAGTATGTAAGCACTGAATATTAACACATTAAATCCTATCCAACTAAGAAATGTTCAGACAGGAGTGTGACTCGAGTGTGATGACCATGAAAATATACTCAAGGTAGACTGAAATTTTAAAACGACATTTTTTTATTGTCACCCATGAATTTAACTTATATAAATGGTAATTGCCAAATATTAAACAGGTGCATATGTAAATTCTTTGTGTGTGCATTAATAAATTGTATTACATAACACTACGCGTTCTAACTACGCGTAGTGTTATGTAACTTACTTGAAAAACAACTTAGATCAACTTATTAGGATACAGTTCTTAATTTGCCAATATTTGCCAAAGGTTAGCATTAACTGGCGGCAGAAAACTACTTTTTTTTAAATTTGCTATATTGAATTAATAAAGCAACAGCTTTATAAATACATACAAATAAGGCGTCTAATATGAATGATCAACATAGAAAATATCACAATTTTACCATATCGGTAAATACTCTTAATATTTTAAATATACAGAGAACTACTTTTGTTACTAAGAAAATATTCCTTTATCGCTATCAGTTCTTACTCTCCTTCAAATTGATTCGAATTCCTAATTTGTCTGTAGATGTAACTCACCTTTGTAATACCTTAACATCTCTTAAAAAGTAATGTTAGTAAACGAAAACTAATTACAGAAATAAGGAGTTTATACTCCAAACCATCTGCAAATGCCTTATATAATAAGGACTAAACAAACTAAGTCAAAACAGCTATTCTCCTGGCTATATGCCAAACGCCGAGCGCTGAATTACATGATAAAATTTGCCGTATTTTTGTCTAATAGAGTTAGCACTAAAAATATAGTGATTGTCCCAAAACCACAAGAATGATGCAAAGTGTCACCTATTTCAGGACAAAGGTTTTGGAACAATCACTGTATTCTTAGTGTCAACTCTGTTAGACAAAAATACGGCAAATTTTGTCATGTTCAGTGTTCGTCATATGGCATATGGCCAGGAGAATAGCTGTCTTGACCTAATTTATTTAGTCCTTATTATATAAGGCATTTGCAGATGGGTTGGAATATAAACTCCTTATTTCTGTAGTTTGAGTATTACCCTCTGCATAGTAAAACTTTGCATTATTACTGATGATCTCAAGTTTTTACTTCGATTTTGATTGTTCGAAACTACCAAAAGATGGCGTTTGGTACGTTCTACTGCGGTGGAACGTAGTAACGTCTACTAGATGTGAGCTTCATCTGTCAAAGGTATACTCGTTTACACTGCACTGACGAGACCCAAAATAGAAAGGTCGAAACCGGTCTGCAGTTAACGATATCCCGAGATAGGTGACACTTTGCATCTTTCTTGGTGGTTTTGGAACAATCACTGTATTTTTAGTGTTAACTCTGTTAGACAAAAATACGACAAATTTTGTCACGTAATTCAGCGCTCGACGTTTGGTATATAGCCAGGAGAATAGCTGTTTTGACCTAATTTATTTAGTCCTTATTATATAAGGCATTTGCAGATGAGTTGGAGTATAAACTCCTTATTTCTGTAGTTTGAATATTACCCTCTGCGTAGTAAAACTATGCATTATTACTGAGGAAAACTAATGTTTAGTATAGATCTAACTATACAAAACAGTTAATACAGTTTACTTTAGTATGAAATAAATATACTTCTAGTATAAATCACTTTACTTTTTATCTTATTTAAACTATCTTTTGGATGCTAGCTATTGAAAGAAGTTATTAATAAACACGAAGAAATATACAAATAAACCAGATGGTACCGCAATCCTTTGTATGATAATAGATTCTGCATTCAGAATAATCGCATTATTATTGCAAATGCAAGTCATAACGAAATTGTGTTTATTTATAAGTTGATGAATGAATGCAGATTACTACGAAGCCTAACACAAAGAACGCAACGATGTTAGGCTGTAACAACGAGCAGCGACTTTAAGTATACTAATAAAATAAGTAAAAACAAAAGATCAATGGAAACATGCTAGCCGCTAGGCAACTGTACCTGAATGCAAGACAGATACAGCCTTGTCGAGATTATTAAATATACTCTTAGTTATGTGTTTAATATCTCACGTATAGCTAGTGATCAGGTAACTTTATTATTGCTAGTGTTATTTCTACTAACAATTTCTGTTAATATTACTAACAATTTTAATAGTATCATAGTATATTTCGTTATTATTTACACAGCAAGTATGCCTTTTCTGTTTTCACAATTCAGTTCTCTAAAATATACCGAAAACTAACTTTCCTCTGATGCAACTAACGTTTTGATAATCATAAAACATGTGTTGAATAGTGTTTTATGGTTTTAAAGCAAACTTTAATTTAACATTTTAAATATATGTGATAAGAAGCCTTTTGATGTTAATACATTTTAAAATCTTCAGCTGATGCATATTAATAGGTTATTTTGTGAGATGTTGCTGAATGGCCATATTAATAGACAAAGAGCCTCTCTGACAAACAAATAGTTTTGGTGGTTGTTCCTCTATGACTAGCCAAAACAGAGCATGGTCATTTCAGGAAGTCGGTACAGAAATATCCAACTTTCGTCCATCCCTATTAGTTGCCGAAAATATCGTGTGTACTTTCCTAATAAACATCTTCATATCTATCCTGCTCTGAAGAACTATTTTCACATAACGTCGCTCTTAAGGAATACATAGACCGCTCCGGCGTGTTCACTCCTTCTCCTTCTGAACTCCTTCTGAATATTGGATGCTCCATCAGCAAGTAGCAAAACTATTTTTATATAATTGCGTCGATCACTGTTATTGACTGAGAAATTCAGCAGTAATGAAAATTTATCATCCATCCAAAATGTGTTATTTGGAGTACCGCAATCCGAACTCCTGTTTTTTTTTTTTTTTTTTTTTAGTTTATTCGAACACTATTTTAATATCATTACATTTCAAAATTCAGACATTCACATGTGTTACATGTTCAAAATAAGTGATTATAAATGAGCTGAAAATTGTTTAAAAGATCTTCATAAAATCAGTATATTCTCTGAAAAAAAGAAAAACAAAAGCACTATTCAAAACTAAAGACGGATAAGTATTTATTTTTTGTAAATGAATGTCAAATATGTACTTAAGCCTAATTTGAAATTAATTAAACATAATTCTGAAAATCTGGGAGTATAATGTGATGGTGGACTTATGTGGAATTTAATATACTAAATTAAATAATATAATTAAAAGTAAATAATTAATTAAAAAAATTTTACAGCATTCTCTCAAGTTTTTTACTCTTCAAGTTTTTACTCTTTCAGAAATTGTTTAAATATTCGCGTAAAAAAAACATTGGCCAATGGTATGACACTGTTATAATTGAACTATTGTGACTGTATATATGATCCATTTATTGATAAATTTCATTAAACTAATTAAATTTATTTTATTTAGATTAAGCAAGTTCGACTATATTTCTCATAAGATTGTTAAACTAAATGAAAAGGAACATGTTCATAAAACACCACATTGTAACTTCACTTATAAAATTAGAGATAAGCATGAGGAGTCTCAGTTCTAATCAAACACTACCGAAAATATTGGATTTTAATAAGGTAAATTTAACAGATAATCAAAATTTATACACCCTGCATCATTCTTTGCCCATATGTTGCCGTTAAACGTTACAATACCATTATCGAAGGTTTGGCTCACTTATCAAATATTAACTTAAAATCAAGCTCATTACTAAACTGAATAATTAAATTCAATCTCAAATAATTCTTCATATGGATATGTATATTCTAAATCATAACCTTTTTAATATTTTTTTGAATGTGCGCCGAATTTACTTTGTTTAAAAATTAATAATAATTACAAATTAATTTAAATGTAAGAGTAAACTGCACCTACTACCTCCACAGCGTCGATAATAAACTGACGCGTACTTAAAAAAGTCCGGTTACCTCTATACATGACCATGTTAGAATACCTATTATAAAAGTATTAATATGTCTTTTATTTCCTTTGATATAATATTACTCTTTGTAGAATTTTTATGCGAAAAAATAAGAACATTTAACTCAATATAAGTATAATACAGGTATAAGCAATATTTGACACAAGTAAGCAATAACTTTATAACATTATTTTATTTTGATATAACCGTAGAGGCGAAAGATTAGTACGAGTATTATTCTTTAATATTTAAAACAGTTCAATACATGTAATATACAACAAATACAAATTATATAATCTATATTTTATTTTTTTAATATTATTTGTAATTTTACCACATAAAATCTTAGATGTGAAAGAAGCAATGTGAAACTCAAGTATTAATAATATTTAACATGTATATAAGCAAGACAATAACAAGTTTGATGTAATCATTAGAAGTAAGATGAGTCTACTAAATGATTTTCATGAAAATATTAAATTTTAATAATAAAAAAAATCTGATTTATAATAATTTAAAACTATTAAATATAATAACGAAACAGGAAATGACTTACATTCTCTTACCTGTTTCTCCATATACTCGAAATTAGTCAATTAATAAAATATTTACAACAAATATTTGCGGAAATGGCCCTGCATAATTTATAGATTCAATATCTCAATTAATCTTTGTGAAGAACAACTTTAAAACCAGTTAATTATAGGAGCCCTCTTACATATGTAGTATATATGCAACTATTTGACGTTACTTGTGTAAACTATTATCTACATCCTACCTATACTATCTAAAATTTATAATGATAATGTTGTGATGATCTCATATGGAAGATTTATTATCTTCATCCTGCTCTGGTCTAATTGTTAGTGATTTCTAATCATTACTTCTATTGCTATGCGTAGTATGGAAGTCAGACTATTGGAATTAATTTTAGTACGAACAAATTCAGAACAGTACCAGTATTTCAGAATACAGACACCAAAAGGACAACAAGGACACTTGCAGCATACGATTTCAGATTTCTGGATTGAATGTATCATTAACATTATCAAAAATTTTTGTGGAAAATAGATGTTTCAGGGAATTTACTCATCACTAGTCCTGAATATATTACTGACTAGTCCTGAACTCATTCAATGGTTTTCATGAGGACAATGGTTTCATGTGAATATAAACTAATTTTATGAATATGCATAACATATTTACCATTTCGTTTCGTTGGAACTGTTTTCATTTATATTCTTCGAGAAAAATGTCTATATTACACGTGTAAAAATATCTACTATCTACAAAAATTTTCCAAACGCAAAAGATAGATAAAACAGTACGGGGATGAACAAAATTCAATAGATAATCAATACATAATACTTGTAATATTAATGTATCAACGATTTTTGACATAGATAACCATTATGCTAAATGACACATAGGAAGAGTTTGGTCGTTGTCTTGGAGCTCATTTCTGGAACGATGTGGTACTTACAGTATCGTGCTCGAAAACACTCGACCATTTTTACTTTTCTGCACTCCACTATGCGCGGAAAAGTAATGTAATGGCGTAAGAAAAATTAGAAAAAACAACATTTTTCTTGGGTTTATTTTTCGTTTTTCGGCCTAAAAACAAAAAAAAAATGGTTTTCAAAAATTTTTTGTTGTGTGTGTCGTTGTCGTCGGCATTTATTCTTGTTAACACGATAACTCAACGAAATCGTGTCGGATCGATTGGGTTTTGACTAATTCTGATTGGGGATATCTCCCAGACGACACCTATTGATTTTGAGGTGGATAGAGCACACTCTACCATGTACATGGGTCATGGGAAAAGTACAAAGGTGGACTATTTGAGATCATTTTTCTGTTAGCACGATCACTCAATTAAATTGTGTCGGATCGATCGGGTTTCGACTGATTCTAATTAGAGACGCCTACCAGATGACATCTATTGATTTTGAGGTGGATAGGACACACCCCACCTGTCATGAGAGAGAACGATGGTGGACTATTTGAAAAAAGCAAAACTGTCGCATAAAACACATATACTGCATTTCCGTTTAAAGTCCGTTTTAAAGTTTAAAAACTATTTATTATTTACAATTTATTGCCTATTAAACACTTATTATGTACTTACTATGCATGTTAATACTTATATTACTTATATTGTTTAAATAATATTTTTGATAAAGGAAACTTGACAAGAACAACAAAATAGTTACATAATCAGTTTAGTAGTCTAGTATTTCTTGAAGAGTTTTATTTAACATAGCTTTTTTTGCTGTTATCTATGTCTCTTATCAAATCTGAATATAAAATACTGTACTATACCAAACTAATTTATTCAAAATATCCACCATATCTAGATGTATGTAGAACATCTGTAATACAGCGTTGTATTAAAAAAAATTTAGGAATCGGTTTTGTTAAAAATGAGGGTATTGCAATTTAAACAAGACTATGATGACGTCACATATCAGACAATAAAAAACAAATTAAAAGAATTACATCAGACAGTTACAATTACAGTTAGAAAATCAGTTTCAAGGCATGTTTCGGAGTTTTCTAAAAAATCAATTAACAATAAAATTACGTATACTGTGAGAAACATTATCACCACAGTGTACAGGGTGAGCGAGACTCGATGTTTCAGCTCTATAATAAGAAACGGAAAAACGATAGAAAAAATCTGAAAAGAGGTTCTTAAATGAAATTGAGTAAGATCTATTTTAAGCCGAATTTACATATTTTTCCATATTTGGAAACTGAAATAATGACGTCATCGATTCTTTCCCATAAACGTACCTATATTTTGGCATATTTAAAAAGAGCTAATTTTTCCAAATAAATTTTGTAAAGACAAAGATTTGCTATCTTTTTCCGTTAAAAAATTATAAGCAAATTTGTAAAAAAAAATTATCAAAAATTCGCAATCCTCACGAGCCTTTGGAAACAAATAGCAAAGTCGCATCTGTCACTAATTAAACATTATTCATTAGTATTATTTATTCATTTAGCATTACAAAACACATAATATGTTATAACTATTACCACATAAAGAAACAAAGTATGTAGGCAATTACTACAACAAATTTTCAATGTGACCACCTACATCGAGTTTCGCTCACCCTATACAATTACGACGTATTATCTCATGTATTTATTATGTGTAGTCATATATACATGTTAGCTTTTGTTCGAAAAGTTAATCAAATAATATTCCAAAATTCACAAAATAACATTTATTGACAATTATCGATCCACCCATCCGCCACACCGAGCTACACGTGATACATAATACAGACTAATCTTAGGCCCTGACTGAACATCGAGTAAATAGTCGTCTAAGCTTGAGAGTATTTGTTTACAATAACTTATAGTTAATGGGGTTGAATGGCATCATTTAGGGTTCAAGTGGCTGCGACGGGACCGTGAAGACGGCAGATAAGTTAACATACATAACTTAACAAAGTTATATCATGCCTGATAAAATATTTTTCAAGTTCAACCGTACATAACAGATGCGTCCATTTTGTCGTAGTTAAATAATCTGATTAACACCGTCCCTATTTGGGAACAAGCCGCAATGACATATAAAAAACCGCTTGCCTGAACGTAATTCAAACTTTTCCCCTATAACGAATTTTATTTTCAACTTTTACGCTCCGATAACTTCAAACAATTTCAGGACTTCCTTTGGTACGTTTTGAATGGCAGAAATTTGTAAAGGGGACAGCGTTGATGGTGTTCTTAGGAGGAAATAAGATAACAAGATTATTATTTCTTTCATTTGCACAGAAAGTCTTTGATGTAAGCGCGGTTAACGTTCTGAGGTGAAACTTGAGATACAAATATTAACATTAATAATTGTAGGTAATCGATAACAGTGTATGAAATGTTTCTTTTGAAACTGCATCAATTTCAAATATTATACAGTGCTTTCTATACCTAGTGCTCTCTATACCTATTATTATACAGTGCTTTAATTTTAAAACTGTTCACCCCTATTATTTCTTTTAGCAAGAAAATTACTTCTAGACGGGAAAAAGCGTAAATTTAGATATCGAATGGAAAGTTAAATCAATGTCGGTTGCATTTTAGGTTTTACTCCCTTTACCAGTTTCTCTCATTTCATAAAGTTAAATAGCATTACCATTTTATAAACCGTCCTTTTAAAGGGCTTAAAATTTACGATTCAAGTTCATTTAGAAAACTTAAATTGATTGATTCGTTCTCCTAATATAAGCAAAAATAGAATAATATAAATAAAACATAATATATCGAATCACTGTATTTTAGTGCTAACTCTGTTAGACAAAATACTGCAAATTTTGTCATTTAATTCAGCGCTCGGCGTTTGGAATGTAGCCTGGAGAATAGCTGTTTTGACCTAATTTATTTAGTCCTTATCATATAAGACATTTGCATATGCGATGGAGTATAATCCTCTTATTTCAGAAGTTTGAAAATTACCCCCTGCGAAGTAAAACTATGCATTATATTGATTGATGATCAAGTTTTTAATCCGATTTAGATTGTTCTCAAAACTACCAACAGATGACGTTTGGTACGTTCTACTGCGATAGAACGTAACAACGTCTACTAGATGCGAGCCTGACCTATCAAAGGTATTATCGCTTACACTGTACTGACGAGACCCAAGATAATGTCGAAACCGGTCTGCAGTTAGCGATATCCTGAGATAGGTGACACTTTGAAGTTTCCTTGTGGTTTTGAAATAATCTGAATCACTATATTATAGTGTTAACTCTGTTAGACAAAATACGGCAAATTTTGTCATTTAATTGAGCGCTCGGCGTTTGTTATATAGCCAGGAGAATAGCTGTTTTGACATAATTTGTTTAGTACTTATTATATAAGGCATTTGTAGATGGGGTGGAGTATAATCTCCTTATTTCAGTCGTTTGAAACATAATATATATTAATACAATATTCTGTATTCTGGACTGTACTATGAGTTCAATTAAATTTGAAGGCACTTTTAATTTTTTAAGGCTTTTTTAATCGCTGCCGTAGACTCAACAGTGATAAGATTTAGGTATGTTTTAAAGTTTTTACTTGTACCACTTTTCTTTTGTTGATATTTAAAGCTAGATAAGAGAATGTTTACTTCAACTCGTCGCTCATTTGTGTTTTAGTGCATAATTTCTTTTTGAGTACAGCCAGAATAAAATTTTGAAAATATTTATCGAAAGTGTTAGTGATTCTAAACTGTTTGTTTTGAGTGGTGTGACAGTGAGAGTAATTTTTATTTATGATTCTAAAAATAGGTGTGCTCGTGCTACAACGCGGGTCTATAATGAAAGACATTATGACACAAATATGAGACACAGATACGTGCTTGACCTATTTTGAAAATTTCAAGAGATTGGGTCCATATATTGTGAAGTAAATCACGCCTGAAGTTCTTACCATCTAAAAAATCTACCATTAATCCTACAATTTCAATACTAAAAGTGACTAAGTTAACAAATATTTCAATTAGTTCCATACACAAAGCTTTATACTAAACAAGTTATTTTCTTGCAAATCTAGAATTTTTCAGAAACTCTGTGAATATTAAATAATGGCTGCGAAAATTTAAAGTATCTCCAATTTGGTAAAGAATATTTGTTTCAGCGATAAAGAAATATTTGTCTTAATGGCGCTGTAAATAAATATCACTGTACATACTGGGATAATGGAAATCCATATGTATATGACCTTCAAAAAATCAAGTATATGAAAAAGAAAACCTACTGTTGAACGAATAAAATTTAAATTTTCAACAGGATGATGCACCACCACACTACGCATTATAATATGGCTATCTCAAATTTTTCCCGACAAATGGATTGGCAAGAAAAGCGTTCTGAAGTTGCCGGTGAGATCTCCAGTTGAAGATAATTGTATACAAACATTGCATTGAATATTCAAGACCTAAGATATAAGTATAATTTATTTTGTTTTATTTGAATATGATGAATATACTCCAATAAAACGCGATTTATTTTCAATATGGAACCAGCGCAGTTTAAATGTGTTTTCACTCTTGCCATACCCTTGCTTTATCAGTATTATCTAGTGTAATAGATATAACATATTGTAGATATGTGAAACTAGTATTAAATGTTCCAATAGACATATATGAGTTGATGTGTAACCAGATCAAAATATTTTGGTCTCCTACCAACAGAGTGTATTGATATTGAGTTGTGTTTGAACTATGATGATCTTACAACAGCTCTTCATACATGTAATACAAGGCCTACTACAATCTGCTGTAAAGTCATTATAGACCAGACGATTTATTTCTCTACTTTTTTTCCAATACCTATGAATCAGTAGCAGCTAGTCTGATAATGTGCATCTGATCTCAGACTAGTATAATTTTCTCTCTTGTTGAGTTTCGAGATACAATGATTATATAATCACAATTTATGTCATTTGTTTATACATTATTCTTAATTATCTTTGTGTACAATAAATTCTGATCTCATTGTCAGATCGTTGAAACCTTAGTTCAGGAGTCACCCAAAGCGGCTGGTATTCAAGAATATTAGTATTGGATTAAAATTTAGAATATTAATTATTCAGTAATATTAAAAATGTCTGAAAAATAGTTTTAGTTTATGTAATAATATTAGGTAATCGTCAAACAACAGGTCACAATAATTTTGAGATAAAGATGTCGATGAAGTACAATGATACAAAGCTTATATTATTATTAAATCCAGTTACCATTTAATCAATTTTGTTTATCTGTAAACCTGTATTGCTGTTTTTAATATCCTTCTGTTTTAAGAAAGTACAGAATTGGTATATAATGCGTCATCCTAATATTACAGGGTTCTATAGTACTATTTCTACTTACTGAGAAAAAACGTTTTAAAGAATTTGATGATTATATTTTAACGAGTATAAAAATTATAAATGTACAAGTCTTATATTTATAACCTGTCAGTAACATAGATCGTATCGATTTAGATGAATACTCCATGGATTTGATGTTGTCATTCGGCATTTATCCTGGACCGGCGCGCGGCGTACTGTGTACGGCACTGGTGAGAACTAATAAGTCCGAAACAGCTGTCTGTCGTTCGGTCCTGGACAGATGTTGAATCCTACTCGCGGCGGGTTTTCTTTTCTGAAATCTATAACTTGTATTGAATTATAGTAAGTATATCAAAAAATTAGTCTTTTATAATGATACTTTGAGAAAATATAACATTTTTTCAAAAAACATACAACTTTATAACTTTCCACAAAAGATTTTATTTTAAATTTTGAAACATACAACTTTGTTTCATAAAACTAAAAAATACTTATTCTATATTTTGTAAGGAAAAACACGAAAACAACGTGGAATTCAAAATACTTCTTTACAAATTAAAAACATACTAAATTAATTTCTATAGTATGCGATTTTTCTCAGTGCTATTTTATGCGGTATCTGGAAGTACGGCTTCATAAAACTCCCATCGACTTTAGGCATCCATGGAAACATGGACTTTATCGCTTTCACTTTTTGCTGAGTTAAAGAGGTTCTTTTTTTCTTCTGCATTCTTTTAGTTCATAGGGTTTGTCACTTGGTAATTTTCTTAGTTTATGTTGTCTTATATTTGCGATCCGGTAAATTTTTGAGAGCAACGAGGTTATATACTTTATTTTATACATGTTTTTGGATATTTCCAGATATAGTACCTTAGAGAACGGAATATTACTATAATTAAAATTCTTAGTGGCATCCTGAAGGTTTTTGAAATCCTTTGAAGTCCGCATTTGTATAACCTTGTACGCGTTATGCCTTCTTATATTTTTTAAAATTCTCATTAATGTTCTAGGAGAATAATACTCAGCTACTCGCAGAACCCTCTCAATGCAGCCATGTACCGTATCTACCTCCTGAACTGCTGAATGTCCAAGTACACAAAACTTTTTGTACATTTTTTCAAGAGTATCATGTTCCTGAAAAAATGACTGATGGCTAAAGTAATAATGCTATTGCTGTTTTGTGGTACACAACTATTATGTCAATGTGTGAATGTTCTGATTTCTGGATGATATTTTACAACTTGCGACAGAATATTATAAATGGCACTTTTTCTGGGTCATATTTTTTGTTGTCCTCTCCGAATTGTATCCATTCCAAAACATCGAATCCTCATTACAATCTTCAGAATCACTCATTTTTTACTTAAACATGGGCACGAACAAGCTAACAGCGTATATGACAATTATAGCAATAGTGTTAGAAAGTTATATGTTCATACATACAACCTTGTTGCTGAAACTAAACGGTAAAATGACATACACCTATGTATTTTCTTTCATATATCCGTTAGTATTGATACTGCAATCAATTTTCCGGTATCAAAATGAGGCCAGAAATATATACAACCTTATTACACCAGTAAGACGGAATGTGAAGAAGATGCCACATACAACCTTCTAATCTAAGGTGACGAATGCTTCTGAGTCCTGTTATTACGTATCACTTGTCTTACCACGCTTAATTAATCAATGTTTCATAACTATTCCAGCACAAATACAAGTATTTTCGTTGTGTTCGTTATACTGTTCTCTTTATAGTTTTGTTAGTTTAGGTCTTTGTAAACAACCCCTGCTCGTGATTAATATGAAATATTCTGAAATATTTATATATGGCTACAGAACTTTTGTAGCTGTCGTGTTTATATGTCAGATAAAAACTTCTGTCGAAAAATGTTTCACAAAATGCATATGAGGCGTAAAAAAAATGTGCAGTTTATGAATAATAACATTCATTATTGATTTTCTGAGGCACGCTAAAGAACAACGAACTAGGAATACTTTTATTACACCTATTTCGTTATCGATATTAATTTTGATATCTTCAGGATATTTTAAACAGTTTACAGGAAATTTATTTTTTCATGTTTGGCATCTATAATAATTCAGGATAACAAAATTTGAAGAATCTTGTGGAGAGTTTGTGTGTACTGAAAATATTTAAAATTTGGTATGTAAGTTATTCTCTATAAACTACCATTTCCTTAATTAATCAGCTGTACCTGAATATTCAATATTCTCCAGCGTCTTTTACAAATCTTAGGTAATATGTACATTCGAGGTGAGATTGGCCTAGACAAATCAACTTTGTATTACATTTTTTGATTTCACTAGTGATGACATACCTGAAAAGCTGTAACCACCAGTTTTGACCATCATAAATAAGTCTTGGATACGAATTATCAAAGAACGGACTAATAAAGAAAGAGGCACGTTGCTATAATTCCACTTTGCTAATCTGAATGGAGAAGGCATCTTGGAGGTGGAGGAACATGTTGAACTTTAATAAATATAACTTCGTTAGAACACGTATAGAATGAAATAATCGATAATTTCTTAAGGCATCTTGTTCTAAGTGATCAAAATCTTATGCTGAAAAATGATTTATAGAAGGAAGAGTTTATAAATGATGTAATAAATAGACACATAGAGTAGATAGAAGACTGTTAAGCTTTTGTCCTATAATATCCTACACATGTTGAATCGGGGAGAGGGGGTCATGAGAACCATGAATCAAGACTTGGGACGTTTCCAAGAAACCTAACGTTACCTTCGTATCATCTGACGCTGAATTATTTTGCCAAAATATAGGGTTGCACGTTCACGTTGCCTCAAATAAAGACCAACCGTGCTCTGCCGCCATAGACAATAGCTCCGTATACGACAATTCACCACAGTGTGGTGTATCTCTAGAGCAATGGTTCTCAACCGATGGTACGCGTACCCCTTGGGAGTACGAAAAAATCTGTAAGGGGTACGCGGTTAACTATCATACCAAAAAGTATACAAAATTATATTGATACATGCTAGAATTTAATTGTGACAAAAGTTTGAATTATGATTTAAAACTAAAAACTATCAGTAAAGCAGTGTATTTGTGGCTGGAGTAATAATTGAACTTAACTAATATAACTCATTTTAACAACTCAGATTCCCAGTTGTAAGTTCCACAGATTTCATTAATAACTAGATATTTAACTGTAACAAGGCGAATATTTGGTCTCCTTTGAAGTTCGTTGCTTCCAAGTGGTCCTATTCCACAAACTTTGAGCTCTCTTCGGAATTTTGGCACTATGGGAACTAACTGGCTTCACTCGAGAAGTATTTAACGAGGACATTACTCTAACTGGTCTTAGTGTGAATCAAAATTGTTTTATATTCAACAATCAATATCTTGAACAATAAAGTACTACAATAGATAACTAACTCGCTATTACATTTTATTGCAAACCTTTTCATGAGTAGGTTTGAAATAGAAGTTAAAGAAGAATTCAAACATTTCCCTAGAGTATGGTTCAAATATGTAGATGATATTTTTGTGGTTTTCGTTATTACAAATACATATATAGATAGTTTAGTTTATATTTACGCACCAATAAATTTCATATCGATGAAATTGAAAACAACTATCATTTCTTTTATTATTTCACGTATTAGTAATTAGAAAGTGGGAAATGTAATATATGTAGGAAGGAAACTATTAGTACCAGTTACATTCTTGTCCATACATCATTGTCAACATAAAATATCAACTTTCTGATTCATCGTTTGCTACGTTTCCACTTAGTAAAGACTTGAAAAATAAATTATTAGATATACATCTAGAAATAATGGGTATTCTACTCACACAATAGATAAAATAATTGGAAATGTAGATTTAAAACAACTTTTCTTAACCCCGTAACTTTTCGGAAGACTACACTTATCTCAAAATTGTGTCGATTCCATACGAACCACAATTTACTAAATAACTCAAAAAAGTTGTCAAAGATTTGGGAATAACATTAGTGCACTTATCTAGGAACAAATTGCAACAACTTTTAGAAAACCTCAAAGTTAACATTGCAAATAATGAGAGGTTTGGAATTTATCAAAACAGTTGCCAAGATTGTAGTTATTGAAGTATATAGGACAAACAAAAAGAGTAATTTTTACTAGGTCGAAAGAGCACATAGTCCAGTTAAAGTGATAAAAATTGGAAAAATATTTTCCATCGAGAATTATCCAATAATGAACTTCCGTAATTTAAAGTTAGCTAAAAGTATAATCAATAATAAGATACCTTTTAGAGTATCAAAATAGCTAAATGTAATAATAACATGGACAAAGATAAGGCCAATATACCTAATAGTCCATTGTTTTGGTTTATATAATGAATAACGACGACAACAGATCAATAAACTGAATGTTTACCTCATAACGGTTCCATAACTAACATAAATAGAAATAGTTAAAAGATATTAAATAAGAGAAGGGGTGGTGTATTAGTCCGTAATATATTATTCGTTTATCGTTCACTGACTATGAAGGAAAATAGTTACAATAGATTATTAGTGAACGGTGGAAGAAACTAAATAAATATATTCGTAACGATTTATTGAATTTGAACAAAACTTATATATAAACAGAGACTAGAGGTACTTTAAAAAATAGTTTTTGTCATATCTTGATAATGACAATTTGAGTGATGAAACGCACGTCAAGTAACGTGTAATATTTCGGCATTCGTAATCTCCTAATTTTTATGTGATCAATCAATTATACAAGGGTGAATCAAATATAAATGAGACTTTTGGTCCTGATCATGCAATAGTAACGCCTGAGGGTTTCCGCTTCGTGGAGTGTTGGGTAGGGATGTCAGGAGGGGGGGAAAGCAGGTGGGCGACCTCGCTTGTTCCTTTCAGTACCCGTCGTGACGATGTCTGAGCAGGAGGTGCCTTCGTCAATTGCACAGCGTGTTGTCATCAAATTTCTCGCCACGGAAGGTGTAAAACAAGCTGAAATCCTGACGAAATTGACTGCGCAGTTCAAGAAAGACACACTGTCCCGAGCTAGAGTGTTTGCATTACATAAACAGTTTGTGGAGGGTCGTGAGAAAGTTGAAAATGAGAGCCATGACCACCGACCTCGCACCAGCATCACCAACGACAACATCGTCCGCGTTCAACAACTTCTTGAGGGTGACAGGCGTCTGACCACCAATGAGATTGCATCTAAGGTTGGAATAAGTTATGGAAGTACATTTTCGATAATCACAGAGGAGCTACGGTTTCGTAAAGTGTGGGCAAGATGGGTCCCTCGCCTTCTGACAACTGAACAGAAATTGCATCGTTTTCAGGTGTGTGAGCGTCTCCTAGCGAAATTTCGGGAAGAGGAAGACTTGTTCCTCACTCACTTTATCACATTCGATGAAACGTGGGTACACCACTATACCCCTAAGTCGAAACAAGCGAGCAAGGAGTGGAGACATCAAGGGGAGTTTGGGCCAGTGAAATCCAAGTCGAGGCTGTCAGCAGGCAAGGTTTTGGCTACAGTTTTTTTGACCAGCGTAGCTTGTTGCACCTCGATTTTTTGCATGATCGCAGGACCATTAATGCGGCGTACTACTGCGATATTTTAAGCGAGGTCAGACTTGCACATTGCCGCAAACGACGTGACCTACCGATGAAAGAAGTGAAACTTCTCCATGACAATGCTCGTCTCCATACAGCAGCCCTGACCAGAGAAAAATTGTAGGAATTGAGCTGGGAAGCACTTGAACACCCTCCCTATAGCCTCGACCTATCACCCTTCGACTTTCACCCTTTGGTCCTCTCAAGGAGGTCATGGGAGGGCAAAGATTCAACAACGATGAGGAGGTTGAGGCCTACGTGCGCAATTGGCTGGAGACACAACCAACTTTATTCTACGAGCAGGGCATTACAAAATTATCTACACGCTGGGAAAAATATGTTTCTAGATCAGGAGATTATGTAGAAAAATGAACTGTTATTCTTTTTTTTTTCATGTTCAAATAAAAAAAAAGTCTCGTTTATATTTGATTCACCCTCGTAATTTCTATTACATTGCACTATCTAAAATTTTAACTAATCAAACTATGATATTTAGATTAAACTACATTAAACTAAATTAGACAATAATATCCTTCGATTTTCTATATTAGCTAAGTTCAATATTGATTGGATTAAGCTAATACGATGTTTAAAGAGAGTCCGCTCCTGGATTAAATGAACATTAAGAGATGCATTAAATACGATAGCATAAATAGTCAATTCCCAACAGTATCAGTTCCCCTCACTGTCTCGACTATTCTCGCGCATTTTCTTACATTTGCCGGTGAACTGACGACGCCACTGATCCGTGGTCGATCAAAATCCTCCAGATATACCTGTCATACAACAACATCCAGCGGAAATGACGCAATCAGCTAAGGATATAGATTTTTTTTCAGTTTATTATATCTTGAAGACGGCATCCTTTTTCAGCCTAACGAGTACGGTTCTCACCTCTCTCAACTTTATTAAGGCAATTAGTTAGAATGTAACAAGTTCGCTTTAAAGGAATCGTGAATGGGAATCAGCGTGAATGCTACCTTCATTCATGAGAATAAGGGGACCGGCGTTTTTGTAATTAATTTAGAATGTTACTATCATTACGTTTGACTCCGTTTCAAAGTTATTTGTGCCGCAAACTCCGTTTAATTAGAGAAATCTCCTACTGACCAGATGGAACATATTAGGCGGATAATATGATACTGAATTAAGTATGATGTAAACCAGAAAATTACAACAATGCAAATTGTTTACATTTAAAGTGTAAGTAGTAGAGTAATGTTGAACAAACAATTGAAGCTGACGTGCTTATAATAATATTGCTTAAATAACTTAAGAATAATAAGAAAATATATTGTATTACACTATTTTATTACAACAGAGACAACGAAAGTAACTAAAAAGTAATTAAACAAAAAATCTACGTGTTCAAACTGTTTGCCATTATATTTAATATATGTATAGCTAACGTCCTCGTATTACACCTAGGGTCGAATTCAACAGCTTGTGGTGTACGATCCTGCACGGTGTTGATAATTATTTCTCTTAGAAAATTAATGTAATCCGAGAGTGTTAAGTAAACTATGTCTTGAACGCAGTCTCATAGAAAAAATCTATCAGGACATCATATCAGGTGGCCCAAGCGACCGTCGTATTGGACCATGCGTTCCAAGCCAATACGTTCTAATTGGCAATTGGAATTGGTTCATTTAAAAAATTGGCATCAATACGAGCGTTGTGGGAAGGAGCTCGATCTTACTGAAAATGAATTCTATTAAAAGTGGTCAATCGTCTAAAAAATGTTGGAGATGAGATGATTCATTACAAACTGATAATATTGATCTGGAGATGGTTCATTAGCAACTGATGATCTGTATAAGATTGATTGACAACTGATAATATTTCTCTTGGTTGCGAATTCCAGAAATTTTAAATAGACTTACAAATATGTTAGCGAATATAACATTGTCGAACATTTATGGCTCGTGGGTTCTCTTAACTCTAGTGGCGGCGGTGGTCTAGCGGTGGAAAATTCTGTGGTTGATAAACGTACATTCGTCAGATCAAAATTATTTCTTAACAATAGGGTTTTCCCATGATTCAACTGAATCATTATACATCGCTTCATGTACTTTCCATCAACTTTATTAAAACATTAAAAACTAACTAAAAATCTATAATTCTAATATATTCGTTTATAGATCATCAAAACATTTTAATGATCTTCTAGTGATGCCAACTTAGTTAACGAAACGCGCTTCTAGCGATGTATAATCTTTCAGTGTTTATGGAAACTTGTCTTCTAAATTAGATTCTATTGTAGAATATATTAGAGAATAATATAAGAAAATCTATAATTCTAATATAGAATATATTAGAGATTATATATTAGCAACATTCTGCTTCGTGGCCATTACATGTCTAGGCAGCCTATCTTATTCTCCTATAGAGATAACCGCAACAATGCTATTGCGGACTGGGTACTCAATATTGGTATGTCATTGTATGCTTGGGTTCGAGTCTCAACAGGAAAGTTTACCACCTCGTCCTGAGCATGGGTGTGTTCGTCCTTATCTTGTTGTATAACGTTCCTCTCCGTAGCCCGAGGCTTTAGGGGAAGAATTGATTTCTTTGTTTAACTTTTGTACGTTTTTGTACCACATTTGCATTAAAATTCAGTATTTTATAAGTATTTATTTATTACAATCTGTTAGTGGCGGGATTCTAGGGTATAGTTTTTTATATATTGATTAGCGGTCATGTTTTCCAACCTATATTTTAATTTACTATAATTCCTGTAAATTGAGAAGGCCATAGTCGTTGTATTTTTGTATATTTTGTAAGTTTTTTAAAAGATCTATATTACTTATTGCAAATAATACTCGATATAGTTGTCATTAGATACAGATGTTCACTATTATAGAACTGCTGTTAAATTATCACAGATTCCCAGTTTTACATACAAGTATTAATATAAAAAGGAAATGGTGGATCACCGTTAAAGTAATAAAGAAAGATTTCCAAATACCCCGTCAATTTATTAGGAAGGATCACTTTACGTTAGGTCTCTAATGCAATACTAACAACAGATTTGGTAACTGTTAGCGCATACTTTAAATGAAACATACATAAAATTGTTTGATTCGTTTTTAGTGAAAAAAATTATGACAACAGATGGAATATAGGAATGTTTTCTATAAACTTGTATGAAGGTATAAATTTACCAAGAATAACACTCATCGTAACTTCAAATTCTTACCTGATAAACATGGAGAATTAACATATGTTTAGTAGCCATCAACAAGCAGAAACCATGGTTAGGAATGTTGTTAATTACTTATATATTTAATGCAGTTCTCAAAGCAGAACATTGGTCGAAACAACTCAACATTACAGAAATCATTCTAATAGTCAAACAAGGTAAAGATCCTAATAAAGTAGAATCATATCGCCCAATAAGCCTACTTTTGCCAAGCTCCCAGAAATACTTCTGGTTTAACGAATAAAAGCCGACCCCAACACTGATGAATACCTATGCACCAGTTCTGTTTTCGTATGAACATCATTCAACGCTACAACTAACTTACCGAGTATGTGAAGCTATAAAGGAGGCTTATATATATAAGAATACTTGAGTATTCTTAGATGTTAGTCAAACCTTTGATAAGGTTTGGCATAGAGGACTACTATTTAAAATCAAGCGGTTTATTCCCATCACTTATAATTTGACGAGATCCTACCTAAGTAATAAAGAATTTAGAGTTAACATCAACCGAGCAGTATCCATCGACTTTCACATAAAATCTAGAGTGCTTCAAGGCAGTGTTATCGGACCTTTACTATATTTATTATACACAGCAGACCTACCAAAAACTTTGGAAAACAAAATCCTACTTTGCAAGGCAATAATTAAACCAATATGGGGTTCTGGAATAGAGCTATGAAGATGTGCAAGCCAATGAAACATATTGATAATTAAGCGAATCCAATCAAAAATACTCCGGATACTAGCTAATGCACCATAATAAGTATGTAAGCAAGCAAACTTTACATATAGATATGATGATACCATATATTAAAAATGTCATCAAGGAAAAAAGTATTCGTCACCAGGACAAGCTGGAAAATCACCCCAACGACATAATGCAGCCACTGATTGAACCGCAGCTCAATAGGAGACTTGGAAGACACTGGCCAGCCGACCTAAAAGAGGACTAAAGGGGACTTCTCACTGGGATAGTGCCTCATCACGCCATTAAAGAGCTTAATAGCTCTTAAGTCAGCACTTTCCTCACATAATCCTCATAGAATATTATGTAAATTCTGATTGTCAACTAATTAAAAGACAAAAAAAAAAGTTAAGAGTTCACGATTATTAAGTTTTTAATTGTCTTAAATTTTAAATGAAAACACTGACTTACTTCGTCTGCTGTCTGCTTAGCATAGCTTTGATATCTTATTGAAACATGTCAAATATCAGAAATCTGATTCTGATACTTATATGTATTACATAACATGACATTCTTTATATACCATTTATGGCACTTAAAAGCATATTATAGAAATTTGCAAATTAATTTTTATAATCACTGTACCATGCTTAGATAAGACAAATAGTTATGTAATATTATTAAGGAATTTTGAAGGATTTTGTGTTCGTGTTTTTTACCGAGTTACTTTTTATTTTCAGTCGATACTCAATGATGAGCTCCAAAATCCCAATTTAATTACTTTATAAAGAATTATTCATACAAACTTAAAAACACTCTAAATCACAAACTAAATATCCACATCTCTTGCATCTTCTCGAATGAACGACTATCATCCAGGGTAATATAATGAAGGATACTAGTCATGTGCAGCTTTCTCTTATAAGTTATGGCTACAAACTATAATCTGTTCGGTTTTTTGGTATCATATATAAAATATGAAACGTCAAAGCTAACTAACATGTGCCTCTACATCCAACAAATATGTAATACAAGATTTATGAGAGTTATCCGGAGATTAATCGGTTCTGTAGTAGCGATCTTAACGAAGGATCGAGATACCTCAACCAAGCAAAACGAAATAAAAAGGAACGAACTGGAATGAAAAGAAGCACATTTTACCCCATGAATAATAACTTGTCATATCCAGGCATACGGTTTATTGTAATAGTTCCACGGCAAACTGTTCGTTTACGCCGTCTCGCCTTCATACCATTAAAAACCTTCCTGGACATGTTTATGTGCCTTACCGGCTATCGATCTAGTCGTTTGTTTTGAGTTATGCACCCACGTAGACGTATATTAAGGATACCGAAGTGGATAAACAGGACGTAAACAAATGGGAACTGACCTTCTGAACTACTTCATCACATTTCTCTCCAGACTGGCAGAAGAATGCATGTGTTAAACCTTGTTCATAGATGGGAATTATTTATAGAATAAACTAATGGACACATTTTTTATGACTACTTATTTAATCATTACAATGTCTATTCCACACACTAAATAATCATCAGGGTGGTAACAGTTTTCACTAGTGTGTAACAGTTTTTTTTTCACTGGGATATGGAGGACACTCGTGTCTGCTTATCCTCTGGAACCTTATTTCTGTAGCTGAAGTAAGAGGTTACACTTTTTTGGACTGTGCAAAGACTCAGTGTCCACTATGCCCACGGTGGATTATTAAACACTGATTTCATTTCAGATTCTTAGTTATATTGTTTGATAACACATTTTTTTCCAAATTTCCAAAGTAATACTGCTTAACTTATATTTATATGTACACTTATATTTATATGTACTATTAATTTCGTCGCTATTTGCCAAATAAAAAACTCTTATCTTGCCGATAAACGGAACAGTGTATTTGAGTCTAGCCATAAAAACAAGCCACGGTATGTTTTGAGATTTTTTATTTGGCAAATAACGACGAAATAAACTATACATCTGCAACATTTTGATATTTAAGTCATACGGCAGGTTCGATAAAGCCTTAGCAGTGGATTTACGTAGGTATATTTCAAAGAGTGAAGAACAGAAGTTAAAAGGAGAGAAGAACTATTTAGAAACTTTTTATCTTTGGTTTTATTTTGGCGAAGAAACAGATATGTTAGTAAATTTTAATGTTTGCTCATGGTTTCTCAGTATGCCTATCCCGAAAACAATAAAGTTACAAACTAATAGACTAAATGAAAGTTATCTTTCAATTATAGAAACAAATACAATACATACAGATTTACGCATGAAACAAAATTGTAAGAAATTAATAAATATCATGAATGAAATGAAATAACCACGATGAAATATTGTTTCTCATCTTTCTAGCGAACCTTTGTATGGATTATTTTGACCACTAAATAAATGTAAGTTAAATAATAGGCTATATTAATAATTGGACTCGATATTGGTCATACATATATGAAAGGTATCTGCGGTATGATTTTTAATATTATCCAAGGCATATATTTAAAATTTCATAGAAAATATAAATTCTCAGTATTCTATAATATGATTTATTTAACAAACATAGCTAAAATACAAATCAAAACAACAGGTCGATCGGTGATAACACGACGGAAGAAAAAGGTATAAAATACATTTATCGAACTACTGTACGATTTTTATACAAAAGGACAAATAAAATTTAAATAAGCAGTCTTAAAACCTTAAAACGGAGTTTTCTGCAAGTAGAACATCTCATCTCAAAATTAAGTGGCCGAGAAAAAATAAACCAACGCATAAATGTAGAATATGTGTTTTATGCGACAGTTTTATTTTTTTCAAAGAGTCCACCATCGTGCTTTCTCATGACCCATGGACAGGGTGGGGTGTGTCCTATCCACCTCAAAATCAATAGATGTCGTCTGGTAGACGTTCCTAATCAGAATCAGTCGAAACCCGATCAATCCGACACGATTTAATTGAGTGATCGTGCTAAAAAAACATTTTTCAAATATTCCACCATTGTGCTTTCTCATGATCAGCAGCGGCTCGTGACGAATACTTTGGGGGGTTTGCAAAGTTTTTTTTTTACTTGTGTTACATACAAGTGCAAAATTTTCATATTTTAAGATGATAATAAATATACATAATTTTGTTTGTGTTGGTAATGTTTACTTACCATTTGGCAAAATATTTCTTGCATGTATATCTAACAAAAACACGAGTGTAGAGTACTTAGTTTATATTAACTTGATAATAACCAATATGTTAGTTTTATAGAACCAACACAAATTAAACACAATGTTTAAATAGAAAGTCCATTCTCCTTTCTTTGAATTCTGAGAATTTATTGATAAATAAGTTATTAAAATCGGAAACCTCTTGCACCATTTTTTTCCATTGACAGCATGACTAACGCAGACAATCGATATTCATTCATAGTGCTTCTTAAAAATGTTTTAATGTCGAAAAATTTATTCCTGCTTCTGCAGTGGAGATCGGAATTGTTACTATAATTTGGAGCAGATCATCGGTTGCTGAAACAGCTTTCTGTAGATTATTTTCGATAATGAATTTCAGGCAGTGTATGGGGGCACGTGCTCATGTGCTCTTATATAGGAGCCGCCACTGCTCATGACCCATGAACATGGTACAGTATGTTCTATCCACCTTAAAATCAGTAGGTGTCGTCTGGGAGACGTCCTCGATCAGAATCAGTCAAAACCCGATCGATCCGATACGATTTAGTTGAGTTATCATGTTAACAAGAAATTTTAGTGCCAACGACGACAATGACAACGACAACGACAACGACAACGACAACGACAACACACACACACACACACACACACACACACACACACACACACACACACACACACACACACACACACACACACACACACACACACACACACACACACACACACACACACACACACACACACACACTCTCAAAATTGTTTAAAAACCATTTTCTTTTGTTTTTAGGCCGAAAAGCGATAAACGCTAGAAAAACAATTTTTTTACACTATTACATTACTTTTCCGCTCTGGTATAATTGTGTGCGGAAAGGTAAAAATATATGATCATAATGTACATGAAATGAGTAATAGTCGGCACAGTGCAATAGGCAATACTTAAAGATTAACACAATTTAACTAGAAAACAGTAACAACTCGGAAATAAACAAAATCAGCAGTAACGATTATCAACAAATGTTACGTGGCTCTGATAGAAAGTGCAATAAACACTAGGTTCAAGGAATATGTAGCTCACTAGCCGAAATAATATAGATCAGACATAAAATAAAGCAGAATAATTTAACGCCTTTAAAATTCAAAGGTAGTATTCTAATATATGTTTATTAGATATAACACGGAAAGAGCTTTGATCTCTACTTTAAAGGGCAATATTTTGACACAACTTTGAGTCTATTTGATAGATGTTTTTTAAATCCTCACTTAATGTTACAATTTAAATTTTATACCCCATTAAATAAATTCAATGTAGGAATGAATTTCACGCGAATCGTTACTTAAAACGTATTTATAATAGTATATAAATGGTTTTATAGTTACGTTCGCGGAGTATAAAGATTGCAGTTTTTTTCGATTGTTCGCTTTTCATGAGAATTTCTAAATGGCAAGTGAGAGATGTAATTGTCTTAAGCTCTGATATTATTATAGTTTAGAATGATTAATGTTTGCAATTCAGTCACGATGCAACTGCTTATCTCACTTGAGCAAAAAGTTCTCACAGATAATTTGCAAATAACTGTCAGCTGTTGTAAGTGTACATACACACAAAAAATAATAAATGATTTATACAGTCATCAAGATGTTTCTTGTTGATTATCCAATATGGTATACAATATAGCATTTTTATACATACTTTTAACTGCATTACTATTTTTAATTGTAATAAGATCCTATTATAAGACACATATATTATAATAATTTTCAAAACTAGTTATTGAAATAACAACAGGATTACCCTCCTATTAGGAATGACGAATTATCCTTAAAAAAGGATCTAATATAGTTTCAAACGTATTGTACGATATAAAATTTGGTATACAGTTAGGGAGTAATAGAAGTTATTAAATATAATACGTAGGATATTATGGACATACAAATTAGTAATTATAATATTATTTCTATTAGTATTTTAAAAACTTAATTATAATTATACTAGCATAGTCTTCTTTAATTTCAACACTCTTATTGTTTAACAATTCATTTGGATTAGATCTGTGTAACTCTTTCACTAAATCTTTGAGCATCGGACACATTTTTTCCGATTATCACATCATTTCTTATTTAATTACGTTGAGTTATTTGTTGATTTAGCTTGTTTTCCATAATAGTTTGAGAGCCAGACAGGGGTGGCTGGTGTATAGGTGCTACAGAGCTGCAGAACTGCCAAAAAATTAGATATTCGTATATTTTCGCGACATAATAATTACTAAAATTTATTAATAAAATAATTTGGTTAGTTGGTGCAGCTAACAAAATTATTGCGTTAAAGTTGCATTCTGCCCGCCGTCCTTTATTGAGTAGTAGACCAGATGTTTTATCTGGGTCTCTACGCGAGCGCGTCGCGGTACATTGAACTGGGCCACACGAGGTAGTTTTCAGCACGGCTCGGCACACCCGTCCTCCCCCTCAACTCCCGCGACAATCCACACTTGGCGCTCGTAAATGCGCGAATTTACACGGTCAGTGAGCTGAATTTTTTCCAGCTAAGGCAACATCAGTGAATTTTTACTCCTTCCTACTCGGGGAGGCGTAAATCGTACCTATTTCGTATTTCGTGTTAATTTGAGATTTTAAATACTGTTTTGTGAATTTGTGTAGTGATTTATTGTATTAATTATTAATATTTATATACTGTGATAGTGACAATGGATTTACTTTATAATTTAGTTCATGTGAAGCGATTTTTTAAATACTCTTATGAAGAAAAAATTGATTTAAAAAACAATGGTAGGCCATTGCCCGATATTGTTATTGAGACTGCAGATGTTAGCCGCGGAAAAGCATATAAACGTTAATTTAATAGAGACATTTATTCGAAGAACAATTGGACTTGTGGGTGCAACAAAAAAAATGCGTTATTTTGTTTTCCTTGTTTACTTTTTGGCGGTGATAAAGCATGGACGGAGGTAGGGTGACAGATCTGGTGCACTTAACTGAAAAAATATAAAAGCACGACAACTCCAAAAGCCATCTACATAATACAATGGAATTAGCTTTATTAGGAACAACTATATTAAAGCGCAGCTAGATTCAGCTTATTGGATAAATGTGCAAAAGCATAATGATAATGTGACAAAAAAGAGATACATTTTGTCAAAAATTATAAACTGCATAAAGTTTTGTGGGACCTTTGAACTGGCGCTGCGAGGACATGACGAAGCTGAAACCTCTCAAAACCCGGGGATATTTCGTGGTTTGATAATTTTTTCTGCTGAGCTTGATGTAACTTTAACCGAGCATCTACAAAATGCTTCAGTATTTAAAGGAACCTCTAAAGAAATACAAAATGATCTTTTAGACCGTATATTAAAAGTATGTCATGAAGAAATAATTAAAGAAATTAACGAACCTTCATTTTTGGCAGTTATGGCAGACGAAATAACTGATGTATCTGCAAAAACTCAGTTAGTGGTAGTTAATAATAATGGTGAACCGATTGAACGTTTTTGGACATACCTGAAACCTACAAAATGTGACGCTGAAACTCTTTCGGAAAATATTTTAAGTGTTATAGACCCTCTAGTAGAAAATTCACCTTACCAGCCGTTTCTCTTAACCAAAGAATATGATGGCAAACATGAATGTTCTTCAAAAAGGTATTAAATTCCAAAAATTTTTCTTGTGAAAGTCTATATTTCTGTATAAACGGATTTTACATAAAAATTCTGAGGTATCAGGAAAACGCGTGACCTTGAAAATTTTCAAAATTTTCACCTGTGGCGCAGTTTTTTTGCGGCCCCTACGGCGCCAGTAGTTTGGATACGTTTTAAATTTGCACGCGGGCAGCCAATACCCTAGGATCGGCCCTGTGCAGAACACCCGTTTCATTTCATCACGAGCCGCCACTGGAATCAGAGATTATTTAGCAGAAGATATTTCCTGAATCAAAATATGCTTTGTTTTATTTCCATCGTTCGTGTATTATATACTTATTCTTAAATGGTTGAAATTAATTTGATAGAAGGGAACGAATACATTGAGAAGGGACATAACCCATTTTATATAACCCACCGTGGGTTATACAGAACGCTCAAAATGCGCAGATACAAAAAATAGTGAGCACCGATCCAAAGTCCAGACTAGTGAGTCGCTAAGTTATAACTTTATATAGTTACAAAAGAGTCCTTAGCTCCCTCGTTAGATTGAAAAAGGAGATATAAATGAAAACAATACCGGGGAAGTAAGTTTCAAAGTATTTGTATGACTTTTCATTATTGAAAGAAATTTCCTTTCGCGTCAACTTTTATTCCATTGCAGACCTGGGATTTATACCGTCAAGCAATTTGAATACTGATTATGATAGTGGTGTCCCTCATAACAACCACCATGTAACCATTCTTCTATCGTAGAATGTAGAACCATTCTAGTATCGTAGAAACGTATCCATTCTATTGACTATAATGTGCCCAGTTTTTCTTATGAGAACAGTTGAGCGTCTTAAGTTAATAACCTTTGGAAGATAGTGTAAGTTATAATAACATTATGTTTTAATAAAAATATTTGTAATAAATAGAAAAATAGTTCTGTGTTACCATACAATGTGTCTAAGGATACGGTAGCAGCGTTGAATAGTGTAGGGCTAAAACGGACATTATTTACAAAATTATTAAAAAATGTATCCTTTCAGTCGAGCTAAATAAATCCTATATAAATTAGCTGAATAATAAATAATCAATATCAATTCCAGAGGATGAGCGGACACTCAGGAGGAGGAGGAATCAGTCGTGTTTCATATAGCAAATACATAATTTTTTTTCTGATGTTGATTAAAACCAAAATGTTGTAATATAAACTTAAGTACAATTGATCATAGTTTCGTTGATGATTAATGTTTCACGTTACTTATTTTTATAATGTCTATTCCTTGTAGCTATTTTTAATAGGCTTAAATACACTATTGATACGCAATACGCAAACTTATCGAGGAGTATGAAAAATGGGGTTTAGAAGTTAATGTGAAGAAAACGGAATACATGTGTACTGGAGGACAACAACAAAATCTACCTCTGTCAACCGGGCAAAACATCAAACACTGTAATGAATATAAATATCTAGGCATGAAAATATCAAATGACGGGACACTTGATGAAGCGATTTCGGAAAGAAACACCCAAGGAAGGAGAGCAATTACAATATTGAACAGCATTCTTTGGGATAAACAAATAACAAAAGAAAATAAAAGAAGAATATATAATTCAATAATTAAAAGTATAGTAACCTATAGTTGTGAAGTATGGACAATAAAATAAAGAACAGAAAGAATGATAAGAACCACAGAAATGGGCTTCTGAAAGAGGTCAGTTGGAAAATCAAAGACAGAAATAGTAACAAATGAGAGAATAAGAAATATGATGGGAATAACACATGACATTGTAGATGATATAAAAATCAAACAACTCGTATGATACGGGAATGTTCAGCGAATGCCAAATGATAGAATACCCAAAAAAAATTCTAAACTGGAAACCACAAGGAAGAAGAAGGTGAGGAAGACCACGAAAAAGCTGGAGATAGGGCATTGATAATGAAGTTCGGGAGAGAGGTCTGGACGAGGACATGTGGGGAAACAGAGAGGAATGGAGATTAGGAATCGGAAGACGGCGAAGGACGTTATAAACCGATATGTATATATATATATATATATATATATATATATATATATATATATATATATATATATATATATATATATATATATATACACTATTGATGCCCATAGGTAAAATTTTTATTTATTTAACTCCAAAAATGCTGTATAATTTATATATACCATTGCAATTTTGGTCAATTTAATGTCTTCATTATAGTCTCTGTAAGCTATAACAAACATGAAGGTTGATAAAACTCCAACCCACTACGCTGCAAATAATGAAGTCACTTGCAGCATAGAATTTTGGTACTGTAGATAACTAGCCTGCTATACCTTTTCTTATAAAAGTCTCTATAAGCTTTAACAAACTTCAAGGTTGGTTAAACTCCAACCCACTAAGCTGCAAATAATGAAGTCACTTGCAGCATAGTATTCCGATACTGTACATAACTAGTCTCTTATACTTTTTCTTATAATAGTTTTTTGGCGATAGCAAGGATAAAAGTGCATGCCTTGACCGGAAATCAAACCCGGATCTCCCAATTGCCGGTTGCTCTGACCGCTAAGCTATCAAGGAACACTCATTATCCTTGCTATTGTTGCAAATTTAACGCATCGCTACTGTCTCTATAAGCTATAACAAACATAAAGGTTGGTAAAACTCCAACCCACTAAGCTGCAAATGATTAAGTCACTTGCAGCATAGTATTCCGGTACTGTAGACAACTAGCCTCCTATACTTTTTCTCATAAGTAACTTTGATTAAAATAAATATACCATTAAGAACAACTATAACACGGTACTTTCGATACATTGCCATGAAATAAATCAATTTATTTTACAGTTGCTGATGTTCTCGATTCCAAATAGACGCACTTTTAGTGACGATAACTAAAATTTATTTGTTGTTGTCTATATTTCAGGGAAATATATTGAGAGTATATCATTATAGTGTTTCTCAATCGTACATATATATTTGCACAACAATAACGTCAAAAGTCTGCTTTAGTTTCACATCAGAAATATATTGCAAGCGAAACTACACAATGATATACGTATTTACTTTGAAGTACCGACACTCAGTTATTGTTAAACAAATAGAAATTCTTACAATCACCCCGTTCTAATAATTTATGACTATACTTAGAATAAATGTATACTTCCAACATTCTTGCGAATGAAACGCTAGAATTGAATTTTGAAATAAAGGCCCCTCGTACTCGATTGAAATTTGAGTTGTTCCATGCAAAGGTATTACTCCTTTCTACGCACAGGTATGAATAGGCTATACAAGCGCTACCGTCAACATCTGTACTTGTGTGATACAGAATTCGACTGTATAATCCAAGTTTTACTTTATAATTAATAATCAAAGACTAGGTAACATGAATGGAATGTTTCTCCTCAACATACGTGGCATTAAATTACGGTCAGTACTTTTAGTAAGTACAGTAAGTTTCAGACCAATTAAATGGTTATATATGTAGCAAATTGAGTGAATAAACTTTAAGATAACTGTAGTTAGAATGATGACTTAATATACCTAGTTTTATCACAGGCTGTTACATACAGATGTTTTTTCTCACTTGTCTATTCTGTGTTTTTCCCTGTTCCCCTTTTTATATAAAATTATTGTTTGCATTACGTCTGTTGTTTCTATATTCTAACATATATATTATCTGATATTTATCACATCCACTTTATTCAAAGTATACCAATTTGATCTAACAATAAGCATGGAGGGTAAAGTACACACCATCCATGAAAATATAATTTAAAATTTGATAATCCTGGAAAAGGATTGGAACCTTCGATTAAATAACAAAAGCGGGAGACGGAATCTTCTGACAAAATTTTCTCGCTTTATTCATAGCTTGTATGAAACTCTTCTTACTGTATACGTAATTGTATACGTAAAAGACTATTCTGTAAAATAATCAGAGATACGAATTTCATATTTGACTTTTCAGCAACAAATTCACATTTAGTCGGCCAATATTTAACCAGATAACGTTTTTCCTTCTTTAGCTCGACCTAGATATGCATTTGTGAAATAAAAATAACGTCAATAAATTGAAAAATTGATATAACCTTACAAATGTATAAAGTAATGTGGCCATACGTAGCTCCACATACGCTTTTTTACAGCCGTGATGGTATTTGTACATATTAGATTATTATAGAAGTTATGTGATTACTAGTAAGTAGAAATCCTTGTATATTGTGCTAGTACTCGGAACCAGGACACATCTGTTTCTCAGGGGTAAAAATGCGATTATCCCAGGCAATTCCCAGATAATCCCAGGCAAGTTACGTTATTGATTTTCTCAGCCATTCACTTATTAAAACCCTTGCAGATTAGGTCAATGGCTTATGACTTATGACAAACATGGTGTCTGGTAACAACCGTACCAGGCTATTGGCTTTTAGGATAAGTTTTTCAAGTTAGTCAATTCCCGCAACTCGCCTCGAAACATTGTCTCCTTTTTCGCTACTAGCTTGCTCGATTATTTATTTATCTGAAATAAGCGTAGCCATAGCAACATAATACATTATTGTTCAATTTTTAATTGTTCAACAATAATCGCTGAACGATCATTGCGATAGTCGCATCGAGAAAAGCGTACCTTAATATCAAGTTCAGAAAGAGAATAATTTTTTAACCTTTTTACTATATCATGTCGTTGCAATGTAATGTTATATCATGACAATCTGAACTGTAGTCGCAGTTCTGTATAAATCTACTGGCAAAGAAAAATACTAACATCTTACTTACTTGTTTCTTATAAGAAATAAATTACCACAAAGGAACAGCCTATTTCATTATTGTTTTTATTACCTACTCCTACTTCCATAATATCCTCGATTGCATAGTGATACTCAATGTAGATGTTAATAGTTTTTACAACTTTACCTAATAAATAAATGTTCTGTCCCGTCATTTCTACATTCTTCTAGAATAAACCTAACTACTGTATCTCTAGTTGGCACTCCTCATATTTGATTATCTTTTAAATAAGCTGAAACTATTTAATTATTGAAAGATATCTATTATATTCACCCAAACAACAGTCAATATTTTAAATCATCTATGTATCCATATTTTACTGACGAAGGTGAACTGAAGAAGTGTTGTCATCTTCATCAGTAACCTACCTCAACACATAGAATGTAGTTGAGGGGAATCAAATAAATATATTATATTTGTGAAAACTGGTGAAATATTGTCCGCTGCAAGTGTTTTTAGTGTTTGTCATTTTGTATGCCTTTAAGGCCTTCCATATAATTATTTTAAATCACAATATTAATTAAACCTGCATTAATAAAAATCCCTTATGCACCGTCTGTGGTGCCGGGCCGTCTGTGGTTTTCAGCTCAATAGAAGTCGACAACTGACATCGACGATGGATGTCGACAGCTGACGTCGATTAATTCCGGCATTGTTTATATTTTTTTGTCACAAATGCAACGCGTTTTTTAGTTTTGTGAGCTCCAAAGCAAGCAAAAGTGACTAATGTGTACTGCTTTTCCTACGAAATGATTATTTTCAACGAGTTAATGGATTTTATTACCGCTTTTCCATAGCAACGGAGTGGACATTTGAGTTAGCGAATGCAACAACATACGATGCGAATTCATAAGTGCCGTCTCTTAAAGATGGTTGTCTATACTAAACACCAAATCGCGTCGTATGCCGCACTTTACTGATTATATTTGGACTTACTAACTTTCGAGATGGTTGCAAAAAAATTAAAATACACAACGAAAGCTATAAGAATGTTTTTAAACCATTTGTCAATAAACCATTTATCGTGATTAATAAATTTCTTGGGGCCAAATTAAAAAATACCTAACTTTGAATAATAAGTTAATTACGACGTTAATTGCAAATCGATAATATGGAAATGAAATTAATAAACCGTTGAGGATAATAATCCATCATTGGGAACTGAAAATGCCGAAGAAAGAAAATAATATCCTTGTTTACGACGGAAAAATTAATTGAGCGTTAAATTTCTCCATAATCGGTGTAGATGTGTAAATTTTATTTCAGCAAAATTCGCTATTAGGCACTACACGATAATATAAATAGTGTATTCCCATAAACCAGGACACTGATCATGATCAGTGATCACTATACTAATATTACTAATTTTATAATTTTTATAGCAAAAAGAGTTAAAAGAATAGAAAGAGAGTGAGATATGTTTTACCTACAACTATAGTTAACAGACCATTTCATTCAGATATGCCTGCAATAATATATATTACGAAAGGTACGTATGTAACAGTGATGCAATTTGCACATAACTACTAATGTTGCCTGGAAAAGCCCAATCATCACCTCTCCTCCGATTCTTTAGGACATACCATTTTTATGGAAAAAACGTTACTGATCGATCGTTTTGTTGTAACTCATTCAACCCTTTAACACGTCACTTTTTATCGATATTACGTATTGGTTTTAACTCTTATTATTTAGATATCGGTACGTAAGACGACCAGATTCACCTCTTGTGATGATATAAATACATATGCTTTTATTCTACTTTTCGCCGATGAGGAATTCATAACGGTTGCTCTCTGATAACAAGCCAAAATTAGGCGCGATCTTGGTCAGAAATCCGGTACTGCAACGTCCAATTTTGTGCACCGCCAATGTTTGCTGTATATATCGCGGACACTTCCTTAATAAACACATATTCTAAAAATTTTTATTTATTAATTATACAGAAATGAGATGGTTATGTATTTTCTTCCATCAGACCTTTATTAAAATTATCTAGTAATATTTTGTTTTCTATATCTCATGGAGGATATAAAACCATGACACTTAAAATAGATATATTGTACACTGACGGCGCTAGCACTATTTTGCGGTTGGGCGAAAATAGGCAGGAAATATCTAGGGTGGGAGAGGGCGTTAAATATATTATTTTATATGCGAATGTGATATAGTGGTGTTATAAGAGATTGTGCGACTGGTTGCGCGAAAAGGATTTTGCTTGGGCGCTCGCCCACCCCTGTCGCCGCCACTGATATTATATGAACTTTCTTTAAACTGATCGAGCTGTGATACAAGTGACTCGAAATTGAGCAGTTTCTAGATCAAACTAATAACTATTATTTTGAAGTTTGTCTTTAACACTAATGATAAAAAATTTTAAAACTTTATTTAGAAAAAGATCTATACTTCCTAGAAAAATATTCCACTAATTTAGTAATATGCTGAAAAACTTCTTTTTTTCTCTCAAAATCTCTATTTTCTATACAACATTCAATAAGATTACCATTGATATCAGAATTGATGCAATAAACTTTTAATTTACGAGAAAGGCAGAAATTTATATTTAGACATATTCAATTTAAATGACGCACAGTGTGCCATGTAACTGATATATCGGGTTCACTTTAAATAACTGTACAATTGTTAAAACTGTTATCCATAATCTGATACACATAATAAGGTTATCTGGAAGCAGAAGATGAATACGTTTAATGTCCCATATTAAATTACTAATAAAGATTCAAAACAGCAGTGGGTTTACGTTATAACCCTGTGGTACACCCAATCTGGCAATATATTTCAATGATAGATGACTGCCATAATGTATGTATTAATAATGAAACATCAGATATGAATGTACGTCATATCTGAAGTTGCTTAACTAATACGTATATTATGTAAATTGTATTTTTCGACATCTTAACTAAATTAGTTAATTTAGTTAAAATATTGGAAACCCAACGTACTACGATTTATTTAAGAACGAGTTATGGCCAAATCTATCAAATACTTTTTGAAAATTGGTATAAATTGTATCTATCTGCCCATCATCATCGAATATGTCATAAATGAACTGAATTAAAACATCGAAGTTAATCACAGTTAATGTTTGGCTATAAAACCTTGTTCAGCCTGCAGCTGAGAGGTAGTAATAACAACTATCCCTAGGCTTAGTGGGCAAGCCAAAATATAACATAACGAAGTATTCGTCCTTATAAATGTTTTCATATAGTAAAATTTCCAGGATTTTTGCAAAATTATGTAAAATATCTATGGATCTATAGTTCGTGATAAGTTTTCAAAATTCTTCAAACTTTCCAAAGGTTTGGAAACGTAGATGTTGTAGGAATAATAGGAATAAATAGGATACAACGAAATTTGATAAAAATAACAACACAATCCAATACAAGGTTCGATACACCATATATTTCAGAAGTTATTTTATTTTTTAATTTCTTCATTTGACAAACGTTTCTCCATAATAGTTATCTAGCCTAATACAAAATTATATTATTGTGTGTAAAGAAGTATCTTGATTTAAATGGTATAATGAAATAAGGATTGCCATTTTATGCCATGCCATTAATGGTATACCTAATTCTCTATGAGGGTTGCCATTAAAATAATTGCCGATTAAGTTATAACTGCAAAAGTGATGACGTCAAATATATACGTATTAAAAAAGGGGTATTTACTAAATAAAATAGACCTTCCCGAGTATCTCTTTTTATTTACCGGACAATTATACGGGGGTGGATCAAATATAAACGAGCCTTTGTTCATCAAACAATTATTTTCACAAATTTCTCTATTTTTCTACATATCCCCCTTGTTTGTCTATACATGTTTCCCAACGGATTGGTAGTTTTTTCATCCCATTTTCATAAAAAGAAGCAGGGCCGGTGTCTAACCAGGTGCGCACAAACGCTTCCTCCTGTTCATCGGTTTGAAATCGCTCGCCTCCTAGCGACTCTTTGAGAGACCCAAACATGTGAAAATCAGAAGGGGACAAATCTGGGCTATATAGGAGGGTGTTCCAGCTAAATCCAGTGCATTTCACCTATTTTGGCCTGCGTTAAAACTGCGGTATGAGGCCTAGCGTTATCGTTCAAGAGTAACACGTCACGAATGGGGTGCGTCCTCCTTTTTCGGCGATAAGCAAGTTTTACCTGATTGAGGAGGTTACAGTAGTAGACTGTGTTAATGGTTCTTCGCTCATGCAAAAAATCGACCAACAGCACCTCTCTCCAATCCCAGAAAACCGTGGCTAAAACTTTGCCTGCAGACAGACGTGCTTTCGGCTTCACTGGGTTTGATTGTAATGGTGTACCCACGTCTCATCGCAGGTTACAATTTTGCGCAAAAAATCTTCACCTTCCTCTCTAAATCGAGTGACAAGCGTCTGAGAGATGCGAACTCGAGCAGCTTTTTGATCTTCACTCAGCAACTTTGGAACCCAACGAGCTGAAATTTTTCGGAATCCCAAGTCTTTCGTTATGATTGTGTGGACACTCCCATAGCTATTGCCGAGTTCAACAGATATCTGAAGCACCGTGGGGTGGCGGTTCCCTTCAATACAGTTTCTAACGCGTGCAATGTTAACCGGCGAAATGCTGGTGCGCGGACGACGAGGATGATTTACATTTTCGACACGGTTACGCCCTCCGTTAAATTCCTTGCACCAAACTTTTACATATGACCACGAAAGCGTTTCATTTCCGAACTGTGCTTGCAATCTGCGCAGAATTTCAGCTGGTTTCACGTTTTCGCGTGTAAGAAACATAATAATAATTCGTTGCGCAACGCTGCTATGTACCTTCTTCTCACTCATTGTGGTTTGTCATTGCTACTAATTAAACAAACACAGCAATACGACGCGTCGTCTCCATCCCACCTAATATCCCCACTTCAAGCTCCTAATGTCCGTATTCACCTTGAACAACTATCCGGTGCGAAATTTAAAAAGGCACGTTTATATTTAATCCACTCTCGTATGATTTTACCGATTTATACGATTTATAACGACTTTACCGAAATTTTTCCGACCTTTATGTGCTCACTGTCTATTTTATGTATTTTAAAACAACTTTTTCTTAGTTTATTAAGTAGTCTAATTGTATAATTTAGTTGTTATCTAGGGGGTATATAAATTTTCAGTTATTTAATGCTTTTATACACTAAACCACTATAAATTCGATAAAGTTGGCTGTTTATGTTAGTCATCACGTACGATTCGTTTCGCTCCTATCACGGGTATTACATTAATCCAGGAGGATTAAATTACAACTTATCAGGCCTCGTCTATACCGGCAGCTTTATTTTATTATACATATACCCACGGAGCCATCTGTATTCAGTAAGTTAACGCTTTTACTCGTCATACGAAGTAAAGCCTCTCCATTCAGCTATCGAACTATCAGCTATACGGCGTTTCAGAGAAGAAGTCAATGGTTTTACAAGTTTCAGATGCGGGTTACACGTACCACGCGGCTCGGTAAATTATACTGTGCACCTTTCTCCCCGACCGACCTTCTCACTCATCGTCGCTTGAACGATAGATAATGCATCCACAACTTGTCTAGCACCAGCTCCAAGCCTCGAACTGCACCCTGTTTCAGCTGAATGAAATCAAAGGCGAGAGGTGTGCATCGCGAGGATTGCATACGTCGACAGGCCTTCAACTGGTCACTGGTCAATAGCCTAGATTGTGTATGACCCGAGGCTGCTAATCTATAAAATTATTACCTCTCGTTGATGCATTTGAGGTGTATACAGGCTTAATCATAAATAAGAAAACGGTCAGATATCTGAAACCGCTGAATATATTTCAATGAAATTTGGTATACAGGGGTGACAAAGCACGACTCACTCAAAAATTATACAGGCAATGGTGTATACATCTTTACTTTTTTCAGAAATTATGCCAGATTTATTATTTAAATGGAACACCCTATATATTATATATTATTTCTATTGAACTAAGGTTAAGCTAAGGCTGGCTAGTGAAAAAACGGAGGCTATCCTCCTCACCAGACGGAGAAAGCCACTACTTATTGAATTTAGAATAGGACAAGCTGCAATCGAACCAGGAAGAGCACTGAAATATCTAGGGGTGTGGTTTGATCTGGGACTGCATTTCAGAATTCACATAGAAAATATAATGGCAAAGGTTGGGAGGACAGTGGCGGGTCTGGGGCGACTTATGCCCAACGTGAAGGGTCCCAGAGCGGCCAAGAGGAGGGTCCTAGCGGGAGTGGCACAGTCTATCCTGTTGTGCACCAGGACCGCGGTGCACAACAACCGGCAATAACCAGCACCGCGGGGCCGCGGTGCTGGTTATTGCCGGTATGCCTCCGATCGATCTTCTCGCGAGGGAGAGAGAGAAGGTTTACCGGGGGTCTGAAAGGCGGGATGCTAAGGAGAGGCTGTGGATGAGATGGCAGGGGCGGTGGGATGCAAAGACATGCGCGGCATGGACTAGGTCTATTATCCCAACCGTCCGGCCATGGGTTGCGTGGAAACACAGGGACATAGGAACTATTTCACGCAGGTGCTATCGGGCCGTGCATGCTTCGGGGAGTACCTGCGTGGGATAGAGAAGGTGGATGGGGATGAGTGTGTATACTGTGGAGAAAGGGACAACCCCAAGCATATGTTGCTCAGATGCCCGAAGTGGTCGGATGAGAGGAAGGAATATATGTTAGGAGTGGGTCGGCATAAAGGCGTGAGGGTATTGGTGAGTGGGATGGTGAAAAATGTCTGGGATGCTTGCGGCGAGAATGATAGTTAATATAATGAGGAAGAAGGAGGAAGATGAGAGGGAGCTAGGCCCGAACCCCTAATCGTTTCGACGGAAGAGGGACGTAGGGCAATCGAATAAAACTACAACATCTAGAGAATGTTTGACCCGTACCTCGATGAGAAGCGTGAGCGGCTCCGAGGTAGGTGGGACATATATCAGTGGGGCCACTTGTCAGGCTTGCGCAGGCACCGGCTACGTCCCCCTCTAAGAAAAAAAAAAGACTTTAAGCTAGCAATAAACAAAGTTCGGTGACGAGAACAGTACGTGAAGTTGGACAGACAAGAGAGAAATGATAACTTAGGTTAAGCTACCCTCCACTACAGTACCCTAAGCAATTTCTTGTAAAGAAGAACATTACGCGGTAATATTTAAATACTGAATACAAGAGTTTTCATTTTAATACTAACAATTCCTAAAGAGCAGAACAATTTGAAAAGAAATTTTAATTTTTTATTGCATTTACTTATTTTTTCGGTTTGGTATGTATTTTATTGATCACAAACAATAAGCAGTGACGGTCAGCCAAGTGACTCATTTGTTACGAATTTCAGTGTCGGAAATTTGGTTAGAAATTATGGTGAAATTAAGTGTAGGTGATCGCATCGAAATTCTAACAATGGTTCGTTGTGAAGATCCGCAACGTTCTTATAGAATAGTTTGTTGTTTATCTGCTGCGGCTCATTCGAATAAAGACTATTATGAGGTCTACTGTGGCAACGATAGTTTCAAAATATTTAAGAAGAACGAAGTACGTAAAGTCTATTAAAAAATCTGGTCGTCACAACGTTGCAACAGGTCAAGACAAGGCTTTAAATGTTTTTCTTTTTCAAAAAGTCTTTCAAGGCTTTCATTTCAAAAAAATCGTGATATTTCAGTTGAGGTTCAGAAATGTGGCAAAATGCTTCTGAAGTGATTTGTTATACCCCTGTATACCAAATTTAATTCATTACAATGCGGTCAGAGTTATGGATGCATATAGGGAAGATAAGGAATGCAGAAAAGAATGGAATATATACGAATTGTAGATACATATCCGTGGTGTATTATTGTGTATTAATTATTCTTTCTCCTATATTTTGTGAAAATCAGCAAATAGATCGTATTAATCAAACGTGCGCATATATAAAGTGAGTTTTGAAAGTTATATATATATATATATATATATATATATATATATATATATATATATATATATATATATATATATATATATATATATAACTTTCATATATAATAATATCTACAACACGTTGGATTCAATAATGTATTATTACCACAAGACATAAATATTCCAAGAATGCAAGTCCAACAGCACTCACTATAAAATGGAAGTATAATCTTTGCCTAGTAAATTTTGGGCCAATAAGAATAATGCGTTTAAGTGATGTATAGTGAACCCGCATTAGAATAATGGTCGTATAATAACATATCTTCATGATTATAACCCATTAATATATTATTAGAACCATCATAGTTATATTCACATAATATAACATATAATAGACTATGTTAAAATATACTATAGCTTATGTTCGGGTATAGTAAAAGATAAAAATGTATATATTTTTTTCTAATGATTCTTAGCAGTAGGATTAAGATATCGTTAAAAATTATATACAAAAGGTGTATAATAATAACAAGAACTAAGAGATATTATTGTACACCTCCAACGTGTTGTAGATATTATTATATATGTCAAACGTGTTCCAAATCAGTCGATGAATATTATTTATTGTTGAAAATTAAAAAAAAGGAATACCGATCACAAGTTTTCGACAGCACAAGTCGCAAAGTTTTTTTTATAAATTATATATTTCACATAATATGATTAATTTTGTAAGAGTATATATTGCATTGTTGATGGAAATTGATAGAATTCCTCTATTTCAAAGTAAGACAGATTTCAAATCATGCCATACACGCATTCTGAGTTCATTATCGCTTGCATAAAAAAATCTCTCACAAATTGACCTATAATTATAAAAAACAGAGTACTGAACAAATAGAGCAAATGTACTTGTAATGACTGCGGAAGGTTGAAACAATTTTCCTGCTTTGAAGAGTTTTTGTGTTTGAAAATATCCAGGGCAATGATTCAAATAATGATCGCAATCCTAATTACGTAACAATAACGCTTATAGAAAATGAAACAATTTTCTTGATGAACAATACTAATTACTACATTCATTTTAAGTATAGATTTTACTCACATTTAATGTTTTATTAAAAAAAGAAAGATAATTACGTATTATTTGTGGACTTTTAATATCTAACTAAAAGAAAAATAGGTAGGAATATGTGAAAATGTTAAAAAAATTCGAAATGTTCTAAATAAATTAGATTTAGATTTGTTATAAACTGAATAACTTTAATAACGGATATTTTTTTAGAGATATTGAAATTTAAAATGAAATAAAACTCATAATAACCGTGGTAATAGCCAGGGTATTGGATTTATTAAAAGACTAGTCTTATGGCATTATTGTTTAAAAATTATTTGGGCACCGCGGCTGGCTCGAACATAGCGCAATCTGAAAGTTCAATTGTCGACCACTTTTTCGTCGTCCATCACTTGTGATTTATTGGCGTAGCCTAGCGACTACGCCACATATCCTCACAAAAAATAGTCTAACGGCGTCAGATCGCAACATCTTAGAGGCCAATTTTTAGGTCCATTACGCGAAATTATGCGTTCATGGAATGCTTCTTGCAATAAACTGCTTGTGACATGTTGCGCCATCTTGTTGAAACCAAAACCCTTCCACATTAATGCCATTCAATTGGGAAACAAAAAAGTTAGTAATCATGAATCTGTAGGGCTTTCCGTTGACTGTAATGTTCTCGCCGGCATCATCTCTGAAGAAATATGGGCTAATGATTCTACCAGTCAATAAATCTGTGGATTTATTGACTGGTGGTTGACACAGTGACTATCTGTGGATGTAAAGATGTCTCAATAATGGCTCATGGATTTTCTTCAATCCACATGCGCCGATTTTGTGTTTTAACATAGCCACCCAACCATCACTGAGAATGAGCCTCATCACTGAACAAAATTGTGTGGTGAAAATGAGGATCAACGGCAATCTCGTTTTTGGCCCATTCAGCAAATAAACGACGCATACGATGGTCACCTGGCTTCAATTCTTGCACGACCTGGATCTTGTAAGCTAGTAATCAAAAATCTTTCCGCAAAAGCTTCCATAAAGTCGATGGACATGGCTCCAATTGTTGTACACGATAGCGAATCGACTCATTCGGGTTCTCCTCAATTCTACGCTCCACAGCAGCAACAAATTCTTGTGTGCATTGTACTACATCTCTAAGGATGCACATTATTAATTAGAATGTGCTTGATGCGAAAAAATTCCATGGGTTTTCGTATTACATATTTGCTCGGGTGACCGATTATGTCGACCGTAAAACGTATGCAGTACATGGTAAGTTTCGCCATCTGAACCACGATTTTCGAAGTAAATTTGGAAAATATGCAAGCGTTGTTCTGGCGTAAGCCTATTCACGGTGACATGGCCAATCAAACTGAGCACAAATCAGCTGTCAGCTCTCAAATTGGCTGTCACTGAAAAGAGCGTTGCCAATTCGAAAAAAAAAACCTCTAACAAACATCTAATACAATTTAATTATAATTATACTAACAAAAAATAGTCCACGTACCCTCTGAGTGGAAATGGCTATCAAAACAATATTCTAGTTTGACATATTCCTTTTTAAACTATAAGAATTAGGTATCAAAAAACATTTTAGATGAAATTTAGATGAATAAGTAATATTACAAATATTTGCATTTGAAGATGCGGTGGGTATTTGGTCCGGTGCCAGTGAAGAGCTAATAAAAGTCAAGCACTTGCTCTAGTATTTAAAAAATAAATGGGAGATCTCACGTTTCTTTTATAAAAGCATATGAAACAATATCACCTGTACTGGAGTTCTGGATGGCGGACTAGATCCACAATTAAGGATATATGATACTTGTGTTCGAGTTCAAACGTGGAAATTTTAGAATTTCTCCTCGCACAATGGTGTGCTTATCCTCGTCTGTCTATGTTCGATTTCTATAGAAGGCAAAGAATTTTGGTCTGAAATTGGGCAATCTGATATCTTTATTACTCCTCCAAATCACGGGGATGATAGTGAAGAGGATAGTGGAGATGAGGATGAAAATCGGCATATAGATCATCTTAGTGGGCGCCAGCTCCAAAGAGAAGCTACTACAATAATTCATTGCAGAGATGGTAACATTGTTTGGGGTGAGGAGGAAAGAGAAGATGAAGAATACAATATACCTCTTTCAGAGCTAAGGAAGGAAATTCAAAACAATAGAGTTATGAAAAGGCAGTGGGCAAAAATGAATATTACACCCAACTTTGCAGCATTTATTTTTCCCAAAAAACAAAGTACGTTAACATTTGACCCAGTAGGATGTTTTGAATAATTTTTTGATGATGAAATACGATCATTTTTACAAAATATGTTTATAATCTATGCCGAATCCAAAAGTGATCACAATTTCTAAATAAGTATTGGGGACCTAAAGTGCTACATTTCTGATAGGTATTTCCCGTATCTAAAGTCTCTAAAGTGATTACAAGAACGTGGTTATGGCTCTACAGGCACAATAATATCAAATAGAATAGAAAAGTGTCCAATAACAACGGTTAAAACTTTGGAAAAGAGGGAGAGGGTATGACTACTAAACAGATGCAAGTACAGGTATTTTCACAGCTTGAAACGGTAACAGAGGTTTTAACTGTCAGTTCTTATGATACTGTTGAACCGATTGGCCAAGTGAATGGATGGGTATCCAATGAAAAGAAGAAGATTCCTGTTAGTCAGCCCAATGTAATTGGCAAATATAATAAGTACATGGGTGGTGTTGATCGGATGGATGAAAACATCGACAGATACAGAATTTCCATCCGATCAAAGAAATGTGGTGGTGGGCAGTATTTGCCTTCTCTGTCGATGCAAGTATTTATAATGCTCGGCAAGTTCATTGAAGGATAGCTAATAGTGCTATGGACTATCTTGCATTTAGAAGACATATTGTTCAGGTATATATCCGGAAGTATGGTACTCCCATAGTTGGTGGAGGACGACCAAAATCATTAAAGCAAATAGCAAGCAGGGTATTAGAAAAACTAAGATTTGATCGTATGGATCACTGGATGACACTTGTCATAAAGCAAAATAGATGCGCAGTAGTGTGTAAAAAAGATTCGACCAAGCAATGCGAGAAATGTGGGGTAAATTTACACGAAGGGTGTTTTAAAGACTTCCATGTTCATTAATTTCTTTGTTTATCAAATTATCAGAAATAAATCATTATGCCATATATGTTTATATGACTTTCCTTTCATAGAAATGAATGTAGTATTACTGCCGCATTTAAGCCTTTTGTAGGCTCGGTATTCCATTACTGGAACACACTGTAACACAAAAACAATCAAAATTTTTTTAACTAAAATGCTGTAACAGGTTTATATTAACTCTAACTAATTGTAAGTAGAATATCACAAAAGAAATTCAAAAACCAACAAATAATTGGGGAAAAAATGGGTTAATAAACAAAATCTAAAATATAATCTGATACTTGTATCTCTAAACCCCTTTCCGAACAACTTTTCTGAATCCTTAATTCTATCAATTAAAGGTTTTTGTGTTATCTAGGTACTAATATTCTCATTACTTGATGTTCATTATCTTATATTGTCGTGTCTTGCCGTGTTTTGTCGTGTCTTGTCGTGTCTTGTTCTGTCTTGTCTTGTCTTGTCTTGTGTTCAGGGGGGTCTCTTTACAGTGTCGAGCGGCAGGGGAACGCAAGCTAGCAATAAAATGGAACAAACTTACTCCGATCCAATTCGTCTAGTACAGCAACCCCCTAGTGGCCTCCGGTCATATCTGCTAACAGGCACACACTCCAGTCGTTCAACGGCGATCCCCGACTCGGGACCTAGAACCGCTGACTCGCGTCGCGACGTTCACTGAGCGCACATAGTCGTTCGCGAACGCGCAAAAACACTACGGTTTTAAATCGTGGAAGTTGCGTTTGCTTGCCGTCCATCGGAGGTAAATGAAAATAGGCGCGGACGGGCGTGAGCCCTCGTTGATCCAATGGTATAGAACCGGGAATTTAGTACCCCTTTGCAAGGTGCTAGGTTCACGATAGAATAGCCAACCTTTGGAGACGTTCTCTAGTAACCTCCACCGAGTTCCCTACCTTGGGCAGGCAGCTCGATTTGCAACTATGCAAGGTTAACCAACGATACCCTCTCAGAGGCACCTTGTGGATATCCTTTACAGAGATACTTTGAAGTCATTGTGGACGAGAATGCTGAATATTATTCTTTTTATAAACTATTTTATGGGCCAGGCCACATAAAATATCCAGGTTGCATAATCTAACTCAAGCCTTAGCTGTTGCACAAGTAATCGCTTATATGAATACAGGTCACTCGAATCACACTGCGAAGCAAGGGATTTAACCACGCCAAAACTCCGGAATTTATACTCTCTGGGGCCAGCGCTCTCGTATAAAATCATGACGTCACAGGGTGGTGTTATTTCTCGACAGGCTCGCCGACAGTATACCCAGAGGGGCGGGGGCGGGGCGAAATCGTCACTTCGAGTAACAGTATAAATTAAATCGAGGTCCAGGATTCTTTTTCCTCGACATACACTACACTACGCTACGCTACGCTACACTACACTACACTACACTAAACTACACCACACTACACTACACTACACTACACTACACTAAACTATACCACACTACAGTATACTACACTACACTACACTTCACTGCACTGCATCACACGACACTGCACTGTACTTCACTGTACTGCACTACACCGCACTACACTACACCACACCACACGACACCACACGACACCACACGACACCACACGACACAACACCACACCACACTACACTACACTACATTACACGACGCGACATAATATATGATAATTTACACCGAGTTCACGATTTCTCCTCGATTGTGCTGGTCGATCTTGGCTCGATCTTTTATTGTGCTGGTCTCTCGCCCAGCCATTGATGCGGTCTCTGATCAGATTCCGACTTATTCCCACTGCAGATTCTGGTCCATAGAGGTTTTCCCTGGTCCCTAATATGGCAAGGTCATCTGCAATTAGATTTCCCTTAATGCCATTATGCCCAGGTATCCATCAGAGTTCCATCGCATCGGTCCCTTCCCTGCCAAGTGGTTCAATGCTTCATAGCAACTATAGACCAGCTTAGAATTTGTTGTTGCTGAATTCAGGGCTGCCAACCCCGCCCTGCTATCCGAGCAGATACATGTCTTCTCCTGGGTCCGACTTTGGTCGGTCTCCGAACACCGTATGTAATTGCAACTAGCTCGGCCTGGAGTGCGGTAGTGTATCGACCTATAATTGATTGCGGTATCGGCCTTTAATTGATAGAATTAAAGATTCAGAGAAGTTATTCGGAAACTATCCCTTGGTAGCATATTCGACAAATTACTCTATATAATGCTGCCATTAATAAGGCATTTATTCTCATTTATTTTCATGTATCGATGTTGCATTGGTTTAGAGATACGGGTATCAAATTAGGTTTTAGATTTTTTTTATTAATCATTTCCAAGTCCTACTCGTATCATTTGACCATACACTGATAAACAACTACTGTATTCTATTAGAATTATATAAATGCCGCGGCGTTTATATAGTTTATTTAGAACAACTTTATAACAGAATATTTAAATAAAATACGTTTGTAGGGTTTAGTTTACTTAGTAGTCGAACATAAAAATTTCCTAGTGACAGCCATTTTCAGTTGAATTATTTGTCAGGCTTTTAATATTGATCCCACTAATGGAATGTCGTACCTATGAATATATAATCAAAGTTTACATAATCTACACAACGACGATTTAAATAATGGAAATCATTCTATTTTAATGAGATTATATGTTAGGTTAGGTTGTGTTGTGTTGTGTTGTGTAATATTACGTAATGTTACGGTATGTTATCTCATGTTACGTTATGTTACATTAAGTTACCTTACCTTACATTACATTATATTAAATTACATTACATTACATTACATTACATTACATTACATTACATTACATTACATTACATTACATTACATTACATTACATTACATTACATTACATTACATTACATTACATTACATTACATTACATTACATTACATTACATTACATTACATTACATTACATTACATTACATTACATTACATTACATTACATTACATTACATTACATTACCTTCTACTATTCTACTTTCTTGCTTACTATTTTACATACATTTCTTATAATTAACATTCTTACTCTTCCAGGAACTTGTAAAGGTGTTGACGACGATAAAACTTGTCAGTACTTAAATACATTTTAATAACGGCCGATTCAGTGGGCAACGTCCTAATATTTTAGTAATCGCTCGTAAATTGGGAAACGATTCTATCTACGTTGCTCGAAGGGAAACAACCGGTACCATTCTTTTTACTACCATATTTACTCGCCCGATTTCGAATGGAGATCATTAATTAGTTATATCCAAATTACTGTACTTTATATCCGTAGTAATGACGGGATAGTTTATCAAACATTGTTCGGACAGTAGCAGGAACCTGTTTAGAATTCCTTCACATTTGAGTCGACGAAAATTATGGTTTACTGTAAGGGTAGGGAAGGTGCGGTTAATTCAATTGTGAGAGTATACTCGGCGTAATTTATAACTCTATTATAGTGTAAATGATTGGACAATGTGGGGATAGACTGAGACTAGAAATTAGTATTTGCAGTAATTACAAGAGGTTAATAATACATACAGTGACACGAACAGTGTACTTTTAACGAATCTTACAAATAATGCATATACACACTCGGAAAGTTTAAGTGCTCCTAAGTGGGTTGGGTCAATAAGAAAGAAAAAAAGTGAACTCTTGTATAAGGCAGTTAAAGAGAGAACATGTCCGTTGTTGCCAAATTTTAAATATTCTTTTGTTGGCTTAATACGGAGATCGATTTTTTCTTCTTACATGAGTTACGCTCTGTCTCTCTTATTCACATGAAACAATAGGATTAAAATATTATAAATAATGTTCATAATTTATAAATACACTTGAATATGAAGATACACGTACCAGATCGTGAAATAATGTAGAAGTAACCATCTTTGTCCGCCGTTACTGGTGTCTATTCACTTATTTTATTCCTTGCACATCTTGACGAAACCTACGATTTTGTATACCTGTGTATACGGTAAATAACAACGACATACTACTTTATAGTCGAACTTCGATTAGATTATACTACAGTGTAATCGGACGAATTGGGTTACATATATTATTATTGATTGCATCCAAATTCAACCGAAATGTGTAAATCAGTTGTATTAATTTGGGTATTTAAAGTTATTCATTAAAGGTACTCAGGTAACAAAATATTATACTAAATTTTGTGAAAAGCTATTTATTACATATCATGTATCTAAAAGGCTTAGTAAAATATGAATTACGGCCATACTTGCGTTCAAAGAGAGAAATTATTAAATATGTTATTTAATTCACAATTCACAAACATTATTCCTTCTAGCAAGAAAAGTGACATCTAAACAAAAAATACGTAAACTTAGATATATAAGGGGAAATTTAAAGCCGGTACCCATTACAGTTTAGGTTTCACCCCCTTACCCCCAGCTAAATCCACTTAAAAATTTTAAATGACAACCCCTACCTTGCATCACATCCTTTTTAGAAAACGTAAATCTGTTAATTTGTGCTCGTATAGAAGCAAAATAAAATAGTTTAAACGAAACACAAAATATATCAATAGACTATGTTATTATATATCATGTTGTTGTATATCAATAGACACTGTTGTTGCAGAATTTCATCCGCAAACTCAATACCAATAGTGTTTGATGTTTCTTTTATTGTTTTTACAAACATCACTTTTTTTTTTTTTGTCGATATTCAATGTGAAATAAGAGAGTGGTTACTTTAGTTCATCACTCATATGTATTTTAGTGCTTTTAGTGTATTTTAGTGTACAATTTTGACGCATTAACCAAAATCGATGAAGAAGTTCCGTACTGTTGGATGCGCAAAATTTAAACTTTCAATAGGATGGCGGACCACCAAACAGAAATTACAACTAGAAGGTTCACTCTAAGCTCCACCCGCTAAGTTTCCCTCTTTACCCCGTCTCGTCTGAGTATTAGCTAACTATCACGTGGCAAATGTATAATATCATACGAAGTATGCCCCATATACTCAAGAAGGCCACCGTTCAACAGCTGCATGGCGGCATGCCCTTTGTAAGCGTAAGATAAAAGTACCGCAGGAGAGTGAACCTTCTAATTTCTGTTCGGTGGTCATACGTATTACATATTCGAAAGTATCTTTTTTTTATTTATGAATGTTCTTTAGGGAATTCACGAACATTACAATCTGATCAGAAAGATCAATAAGTAAATTTTATTTATCTTATAATACTACTTAGAAAACTTAGAACTAAAGTTGTACCTTCTCAATAGTATCCTTAGATTTACAATAAACCAAATACACTAAAAAACTAACGTATACACTAAGGCGCACAATGCTCTGCTTTGTAACATCACTGAACGAACTCAACGGGCTTGATTCTCTTGAGTCTTCTTGTCAATCCTGTATTGTCCTGGGGAGCTAGATCGCCTCGACGTTCAGAAGTTGGAGGAGTCGTTGTTCATGACAGGCAATCTTTAATCTGGCTTGTCCAGCAGTATCTACGTATACCCAGGTCCCGAGGAGGTTACTGTTTTGGATGTACCAAGGTGCATTCTTAGCATATGAAGGGTACAAGTCCATAAAGAGCTAAGTCGCCAAATGTTTATTTCGTACAAAACAGAGTTTAAATTTTAATACTAGTTATTGATAAATTATTGATGGTTATTATGAACTCTGTTGATTAGATTAGTTACTTGGGTAATTAATGAGACACACACACACACACAAGAAATTAAACTTATATTGTCATATACAAAATAGAACATAAGCATTAATTGGTCAAACCACCAAACATTATTGGCCTAAGGGGGCCAAGTCCAAAAAAAAACAAGTTAAAATGAAAAGTAGACAAAAGTTATTAATATAAAATACTTCTAATTCTTCGGCAGGTTATCAAAAAATTGTTTTGCTTCGTCACCACAGAATCGTTTTAAATCTTGTAGGGATTTAAATTTTTTAGCCGGGATTGGTATCAAACCTAAAAATAATGTTGTTGTTTAATAATAGTATTTCAAGACATTAGTATTTTTTATACCTGAATAAGAATACGGAGGAAGTACAAATTCATTTTGTAATAGCACAGGTCCCTTTCGCTTACTTTCTTTTCCCTTCACTATTGCTGACTCCCATGCTCCATTATAGGATTCCCGGTAATATATTAGTCTACGATGTTCTTGATGTATTTCTAATTCTCGAATTGGACGGGAACTGAAAGGACATTTCTTCAAATAATCTGTTTTAGTGTTAAAAAAATTCTTCCATGCTCGAAAGTAGGATTGATCTACTTCCACAACGTCAAATGGCGATGGTTTTTCACGAGCACTTCTAAAAATTTCAACCCAATCTCTTTGTTTGGAGTTTATTAAGCCCATATTTTTATCCGGTTCCATGTAGGAATGCCCACGAATAGGGAAAGTAACTTTAACATAATCAAGTCTACGTGTATTGTGGAAAATATGATGCAAAAAACGAAACATGGTGTAATTTTTATTTTGCCCCCCACACGAGTCGCAGAATATTTCAAGCGATCTTACTTGTAAATCGAAAAAATTCCATAAAAAGTCATTCAGCGTTCATCGTCGCTTCCCTTTTTGCCAAGTGTTTCCGGGTAAATGTAAAACACACTTTTTGCTGTAGATAGAATGTGGATATTAAAGGCATGGACGTTCAGCTGGCTCTTATAGTAAACATCGTTTGTTGTTATGTTTGGGATTTTTTCCAAAATCGAGACAAATAGCTTCGTGAGTCACAGAGGTTCGACTTTTTTTCTTCGCAGCCCTATTTCTACTGTAAAATACCTCAGTCTTTCTTTTGTGTACATCATTTTGTGTACATACGCCAGCTTTATTGTAAGCTGGCGTATTTTCTTTTGAAAGCATTCTTTTTGAGCAAGATCGATACTTTTTAAAACATCAGACTGAAGAGATTTTATTTTTATAAGAAACTCATCGCAGGAACTACATGTATGGTCCTGGGATATGCAAAGGCTATGTTAAATTTTGTATTAAAGACTGTTCTGTATGACTCGTAAGATACTTTCATAGAAGGGTTCAACTCGCAAAACATTTTGAACATCTTTTTTATGTTTAAGTCTTCAGGTAAGTATAATTTTTTACTATCATTCACACTGTAATGGCTTTTCCTGCCTTTAAATGACTTTATATGTTCGTATATTGCTGCAAGAACGTGGGATTCAAATTTTCTAGGATGGTTTTTATTTTCTCCCCTTTTATCTTTAGGAGCGACTCCAGTCATTTTTAGTGAATTCTGTAGTATCTCTAATTTTTTTTCTTCTTTATTCCATGAATAGACATAAACAGCTTGTCTATAAATATTTATTTCTTTGAAGCTATTACCAGTTCTAAAACGTACCCTGTAAGCATATGCAGCACTTCTCAAATTTGCTTCGTCTTCATCTTTCCTAGGCGTTCTTCGGCGAATAGGGAGTACCGTAATCAATCCACATCAGTATGAGCTCTGCTCATTAATAGAAGTCATTGTGTTAAAATTCTTGAGTATGGTTTTTCTTGCTTCTTCAGGCACATTTTAAAAACATTGTTTACGACAATTACAGGTTGCACCTACCTCGTGGCTCTGCAGTCTAATTTTTTTCATGACATCTCTCATTCTGCCGTACTTTTTCCTCTTTATTGATTCATTCTCTCTAGGTACTACTTCAGTTTCATTTCCGCTACTGTTGTTTTCTGTATTCATTGTTATTTACTTTTAAATCACTTGAAAAACAATGAAAACACTAGCTACACCGACTAACCTAACTCTAAACTGCACGTATTAGATCAACGTCTATCAGCTGTTTATATGGACTTTACCCTTTTAGGACCTGACTGATGCGGACTTGCCCCCTATTGGCGGTGTATGCGTAAGTAAGAATTAGAATTTCACAGGCACTAAGCGCTTTTAGGATGTGTCCAAGCCTCTGGCCACTTCTACTTTAAAATTGCTACAAGATGGCACCAGTAGATCTATTTGTGTAAAATTACGACTTGCCCCCTTTTGGACCTGTACCCTTTATATTATTCTGAAATATTTGAATGGTTTCTACATTGGTCTGACTGGCACAGCCCCACAGCTGAATCCAATAGGTTCATATCGGCTTAAGTTTCTGCTTATATAACATAAACGTTTTATGAATAGTTAGAAGTGGAGTTTCTTCAAATCAACCGGGACATTTTTCTATATTTAATCATAACTTCTTAGCGTACCGTAGTATCAAGGGTAATACCGAGATATTCAGCTGTATTTGAATTTTAAATTCGTTTACCATTTATGCTTATGAGTATATGTTGATTAGCTCTGTTTGTGAAGTTAACTAATACATACTTTGATTCAGTTAATTTTATTCTCCACTTTTTTGTTCAATTGTTAATATTGTTGACTAATATCTGCAATGTCTCTGCTGCTTCTTCGTGGTCATTATCTACTGCTAATATAGCAGTATGATCATGTTCGACAGTATCTGGATCAAAAATTTCCCGACAAACGAATTGGCAGAAGACGCGCTCTGGGATGGCTGGCGAGGCCATATATAACTACACTGGATTTCTTCCTCTGGGATTATTTGAAGACAATTGTATATAAAACTGCCCCAAAATATTCAGGACCTATTAAATAGAATTACCCACACATGCAGAATAATTACTAAGACACATTTCAAAACTCCCGACAAGAATTCGACAGTAGATTATAGCTTTTTTTTTATTTAGCCAACAACAGTGAGAATTTTGAGTACTTAATCAAGCAAGGTTTCAAATCGTGTTTCAAAATTCTGTGTAAGCTTGCAAAATTTATTTATTACTTCTCGTCAAGAATAGAAACAAGTCTCAAAGCTGCGATATCGGACGGCCCACGAGGTGCGCAGTAAATAATCTCATCTAAGTAAATAGCCGAATGATGCCCTCGCTCTTTTTTCTACGCATATATCGAGAAATCTTACATAATTTTTTTCTATTTTCTATTATTGAGCAGTACATTAGTTTATTTTGAGTTATTTAAATTTTTTATTTTTATTTCTAGTACGAGAAGGGATGAACCGATTTAAGTTTTCTAAATGGAGTGTAATCAGAATTGTTAAGACCTTTAAGAGGATGTATTTATTACAAAGTAGATGTGCCATTTCCAGTTTTTATGTGGGTATAGCTGGGGGTAAGAGTGTGAAATCTAATCTGCAACGAACACTGGTTTTAAACTTCCCCTTTGATATCTAAATTTATAGGCTTTTTGCCTAGAGGCCATTTTCCTTGCTAACAGAATCGGGCGCATTATAAATTGTTATAACGTGGTTGCTTATATGCGGCGGCGTCGTCAAAATAGAAAAATTTAGACATAACACAATACAAAAATCATTGCAAATATTCAAAAATTACCGTCCCCCATTAAAATACAAATCTCTGCACATCTTTATAACGATCTTTTTGCCTTCTTCAAAATGGCCTGGGTGTTGAGTATTTCATTGTAACCATCTTCAATGGTCTGACGGATATCGTTTATGTTCTCAACAGGACGAAAGTATACATTTTCCTTTAGGTGTTCCTATTCCTATTCCTATATGAAAATTCAAAGGATTTAAATCTGGGATTCTGGTAGGCCATTTGAGAAATCTCCAACATCCTATCCAACGTGTAGGATAAGCACTAGCTAAAAATCCCGGGATACTTTACTAAAATTTGCATCATTGTGCTGTAATCATGTGTCTGCGCTAGAGGAGCAACTTCAACAATCAAAATTTGTAAACTGTTTTCCAAAACTTGTCCATGGGCGGTGCCTTTGTACGTTCTGCTAGAAAAAAGGAACCGATCGCCAAGTCATTCATTATTCCACCTCAAACATTTAAAGAAATTTGTTATGACTCAATACAATACCAGCATATGGATTTTCCCTCCATCAAAGGTGGAGCTTATGAAAATTAATTCCCCATTTCTATTAAAACCTATTACATCAATAGACAATACAATTGAGAGAAGATTAGGATAATTTTCACACATACCCGAAAACTAAGTAGAGAATTTTGATGTAAAATCTTGTGCAAGTGTTTCAAAGTACTTTCACCGAAATTTTTTTCTGTTCGATTAAGAACATGTTCTTGTAATGAAAAGGTCATATAGCGGTCTGTCTGTCACGACCCAATGTACCAGTTTTAAAATATTCTGTTTGGCTTATTCGCGCATACATTTTTGGAAACATTTTTTCTCTAAACAGTCGTCGATCAAGAAGTCATTGTCCATAACGCCGCTTTGTCTCGGCGTTATTACAATTCGCAATATCGTTCATCATATGTTTATAGTCCGACATGTCTGCCATTTCTGCATTTGACCGATTTTCCATTTATAATTACATGCTTTAGTTACAGGGATGAATTAAATATTGATATTAATGATGAAATAAACGTTTTTGTGTATAATGAAATATAAACTAGTGTTCTAAAGAATTCGGGAATTTATCTGATTCTACATTGAAATTTTCTAGTTATATCAACAACATGTTAAGCAGTTAAATTTTATTTCTTCTTAAAATAGCTGAATTCTTTTAAAAATATATACACAACCAACAAAATCATGCTTAGTGAAACGATGATTTCATCTGATTTGTATTATAAAGATATTGTGTTCGTACCCTGACAAGAATCGTTTACAAAAAATTCAGAATATCTTAACTATCTATAATCTTAACTATCTATATATCTGTCTTAACTATTATAAATAAGTATACACCTGACTATTTATGTAATACGTTAATGTGGTGAATTAACACCCACAGTAGAGATGTAACACAACTAGCAGATACAAATTTCCACATTCCACATACAGATACATACCATCTCCATACTTTCATCAAATTTGCAATATTTCAATATACGCCTATTTTCAGTTTTATTCTTATTTTTTAGTTTGTTTATTTCAGATTATCAATGTATATATATATATATATATATATATATATATATATATATATATATATATATATATATATATATATATATATATATATATATATATATATATGTTTATATTCAATTAAATAATTTTGAAGAAAAAAACATTTGTACTTGTACGTTTTTTAATAAAGGTATTATTATTATTATTATTATTACACAGCAGATTATTACACTTTGGTTTAGATATTGTAAATGTTTCAGGTAAAATAAAGCAATAAAATAACTCCCACTTAATAAATAATATAAATAACTATAACAAACATTTCTGTGAGTTCTTAAGTTAAAAATAAAACAAATCTTATAGTTTCACTGAAGGAAATAAACATAATTATGGAATGAGATCGTATCGTTCTTCTGCTAATATACATTAATTAAACATGAATCAGTTCTGAACAGGCTGAACATCGCATATATTAATTACCTCCTCTTCTTCTTACGTAACATTTGATACGATCGAAATAACCTGGAAGAGGCTCACGCGCCTTGAAAGGCGGTTATCGGGAAATTCCTAACGATGCCGCTGAATAAGCTGGAATAATAAAAACAAGAACTTGCATGTGACGAGCAGGTGGAGCTGATCATTAGACTCGTTCAGCTCCAAGCAGTTTTTTGTCATCTATGGGCGTAGGAAGACAGAACTAGGCATGTTTTTAAATCGCAATTATGAAGATGGTTGTTTACATCGACAATCTAATGCAAATTTGCTGAGAGCTCCGTTTCCGGTAATACTTCTTGCCTGAGAATCAATAGAGGAGAGATTAGTACGTTCGTTCTTTATGTGAGAAGCGTGTTCTAATAGGGTTTGTTTGTATTGCGCAGTTAACTGTACTAGATGGTGTTATATTTCTATATTATTGGCATGCGACTAGAATCATACTTATATCATAACTAATACTTAAATATTAACTGAATATTAGCTTCGTTTTTCTGTACTAAAATATTGGAAAAAGTAATTAGAATTGCATGATTAATGATGGTACTTGTTGAATATTCTGTATATTGATATTACAACAATAAGTGAATTTAGAAAATTAAATATCCTGTTTTGTTACGTATAGAATTAAGTAAGATTTGTATTTCATCTATGCACCCGAACTATTAACGTCCTAATTACTAAAATACAGACAGAAGATGTTTATCTGTTCCAATGAATATATATACACAGATACAAGATTAATCGATAGTAGTGTTGTACGTATTTTCAAACTGAATAGACAGAGTCACTTCGAATAGCATATTAAATATAAATAAAGAAGAAATAACTAAGTAGTGACTAAAGACTTTTATTTATCCACGGCCTCCTATTTTTCTAATAGTACTAATATTGGTTAAATAATATACAGGATGTTCCATTTAAAATATGCACAAGAGGGCATCTTTTGACAAACGCTGTTACTGTTACAGATACCTATGCCCGCAAACAACTACCAATTATACGTACCATAATTTGATGGTATTGTACAGTGACTGAGTTACCTACGCTTCGCTGACGACATCGTCCTGATGAGCAGCGACACCGATGTCCTTAAACTCATGCTAAGAAAGCTGAAAGAAGCTGCGGAGTCCGTGGGCCTGAGCATGAACCTCGTAAAGAGCAAGATCATGAGTCGAGATAACATCCAGATGACACCCGACAACAACACGCTTGAAGTTATTGAAGAGTATATGTACCTCGGCCACAACAGCAAGCTCAACAAGGATAACCAGGCCGTAGAAATCACAAAGAGAATTGGCCTGACGTGGGAGGCTTTTGGAAGGCTCGATGACATCCTTAGAATACCGGATATGCCCATCAACCTAAAGCGGAAAGTATTCGACGCCTGCATGACCTTACTTGTCATAACCTACGGTCTTGAGACTATAACCCTAACACAAAACAGGGCGAACCGACTCAAGGTGTGTCAACGGGCAACAGAACGTGCGATTCTAGGGATCAGCTTGAGGGACCGAGTTAGAAATGAGATCATCATAGAGACAACAAGAGTTGTTGATGGCATAGAGCATATCCTCGTCAATAAATGGCTCTGGGCAGGGTATGTCGCCAAGGATGACATCAAGTGGACGAAGGCAATAGAGCAGTGGAAGCCCAGAGAAATTAGGTGGAGTGTTGGGTGCCCCCAAATTAGATGGAGGAATGATGTCCAGAGGAAAGCAGACAATAATTAGATTTTGAGTGCTCAAGACAGAGAATGGTGGCAAAACAGGGAAGAGGCCTATATGCAGGGGTGGACGAGAATAGGCTAAAGAAAAAAAGTACATAGTACGACCATAAGTAGCAACGACGATCGGTTTGACAGGACAGAGTGCCAGATACTTGCCTACTAACGCAGGTAATTACCAAACCCCGCTTTTTGAATCCGTTCCAATCACGGGACCATCCCGACGACGATGAAAGTGATTTGTGATATCAAACGCGAAAAAATTGGACATGCCCCAAACCATATGCGCATAATGTAGGACAAGACATGGGTCGTCATTGATGGCAACCAATGACAATAATAGTACAGACCTTTGTGTAACCCGTGTGTTATTGAAAATGCTACATACAAATTTTGGTTTACAAACTTGCTCGTATCGTCGAGAATGTAATAGTGACGATGTTATTGAATATAGAATTGGCATCGTTTCTTTTGATAGAATGTGATTGCAGACTAGTCACAACCGATAGTCGGCGTGGAATTTTTGTCACATTATGGTTTATTTGTCGGCATAGGGAACCGACGCTAAAGGTTAGGTAGTTAAGTACACATCGCCCTCAATCAGGACAATCGCAGTAGGTTCGTTGTTCCGTCTTCTGCGAAATAAACAATGCGGAAAATCAAATGTGGCACCACACCGACACTAGCTCAGACCCACCTGTCACTAGCCAAGTGCGTCTGAGCCAAGATGTTTGGCACCCGAAAAATTACGAACCGTAGAAAATAGTTAGATCTAATGTTGTAAATCAGGCATTGCTCATCTATCTAGCAATCCTTGGTATCGCCACTATACCTGATACTGAATGAATAAGGGGGATGAATGACAACCATGCGGCAATTGTAGTATATTAAGCGTAAGGTCTTGATCGGATTTGTATTCTGTGCATCATATATAGGACTTCCCACAGAGACTTCACGGGAAAAACGTTTTTAACGGTTGACTAGTGCCTGCGTTTCACCAGACACTCCGAAAACCTCGAAAATAATGTTGCTTGGAACTATTTGAATTTCCCTACATTACGTTATTATCCCTGGGATAATCGGGTTCCTTCTCCTGAGAAGTAAATGTGGCCCGTTCGAGTACTAAAGTAATATATAAAATTTTCTAATCTATTATTTATATTTATTTATAGGTCTTAAAACTATTATATACGAATGTCATCGTTGCCAATAAGCGTATATAAGACTGCATCTACCCACAACATAAACCGTTAACAGTAAATAAATACAGGGTGCCCAATATGAATAATGTTTATAACTTTTTACAACCACCCTGTATGAAAGTATTGTTCGGACAAAAGTTCTTTGGTTAATTTTTTTGCTCCTTTTGGAAACCTTGAGTTTGTTTCGGAGCCAGTAATTTCGTTTCATGGTAATCAATTTTTTTTAATGACGCCATATTATTTTCTATTCTTATTTGAAATCAACTTTTTTTATATGCGGAAGTGTAAAATTTATATGTGATGGCATTACAGGATTTTTGAAAAACCAAAATGCAAACATCCTAATTCAAGAGCATTGCTAAAGAGGTGGCGGTGCCTAATGAGAATTTGGACCCTTTTTCATGTAACGTCAACTTATCAACGTGACGTAAGTCTCACCATAAAAAAATCAATAACTTTTGAGTGCTCTCAGCGTGAAAAATTATTCATTTACAAGAGACATAAATAAATAATTCAAATTTTAATATTAGTCGAATATCGTAAAAGGACATAAATCGAAGACTGTAACCTTTTCAATGAACTATATCCCAACCAAAAACCAATTACCCAATCAGGAATTCAGAAAGTCACAAGAAATATTGAGAAAAAGTGTTGCTGGAAGTCACTGAAATTCCCCACGTTATAACACACCATTCGTTAAATCACGGTATAGGTAAAGGGTTTGTAGATACTGTACTAAAAATAGAACATATATGTCCATACAGGGCTGTCTTTCTCATACATAGGGTGTTTTTAAATAGTTATAATCATTATTCTATACATATTGGCATACTTTATTTCTCTCAGTGTATGTTTTACAGTAATATTTTTTACAGTATGTGTTTAAAATGACACCGTTAATGACTATTAATGGCTAATGTCTTGAGAAAGACATACAGTACATATAGGTATTTAAAATTTCAGGCAGCACTTGTAGTTACTTCCATTAATGGATTTTTAGATTACAATGATTTATGATTTGAATAGAATTATAATTCTCATGGGCAGATAATAAATAACACAGATATAAATGAAGGAGTGTAAACAAACTGAGATGTTTAATAAAGATATTGCAAATAACGTCAACCGCTATAACTGATACAGTTGTATTGTGCCAGCATAACTGATGTTGCTTGAGATTTCATTTAATTTTAAATTTACCAAACAATGTGGCACGTCAAAGCGGAAAACCAAACCGCAAGAATCCGTGCTGCTATTAAATTATTCAAAAGCAGCTGAGGTCCTGATTAATCAAGGACGCGGCGAAAGAGATTCGGTGGAACATAAGCTCGAACAGGATGCGAGTACAGTTCCATCATATATTCTCTCTTCCGCACAGACGACAAATTTTATTAGATTTACTTTTTCAAGAGTTGTGCGAGTCGGCAATATATTTGCGATAATAAATAGGATCGATTCAGCAGATTCCCAGTTCGTGTTGACATTAATTTTCCTGTTTACAGTGGCTATTTTGTTTGGTGTTTTGTTTATTTTCGGTTCAGCTGCATTCGAGGTTGTAAATTAATGGAACGCTTTGTTTATTCTGCCTGAAATTATAAATTGTATATAATATCTGGCGATGTTACATATGCCGTCCCATTTACACGACTCTAAATATCCGAATTAAAATATTTATGATTCCATATCAAACGCAAATTTTCCCTATGCAAATTTAAAATAAATTGAATAATAATATACGTGGAAAGCCCACCGACTCGAAACCGGCTCTGTGAAATCTGTTCCAGGCTTCTACGTAAACAGTATAATATATAAAATATCCCTTAATGTTTATGTATTTCCAAGTATGTAATTCTGAAAATAAATTTGAGCGGGCGCATTAACATAAATAATAATTATTCTGTTAACTCGTGTTTGAGTTAACGCTGAGTTAACCCTGTGACGCAGTCGTAGGTGAGGGGAAAGAAGGAGAATTTGTAGGGCCTTATGGATCAGGAAACAGAAACGAGAGAGGTAGCAGACTGATAGAATTCTGTGAGAAGCACAAGATGGTAGTCGCGAACACATTGTTCAAGAATCACGTTAGGAGGCGGTACACATGGAAAATGCCAGGAGGGATAGACAGGTATCAGATAGACTACATTCTGGTTAGGAAGAGATTTAGAAATCAAGTAAAAGACTGTATCCAGGAGCAGATGTAGACAGCGATCACAACTTGGTAGTCATGAAAGCTAGATTAAAGTTCAAAAATCTGAAAACCCGGAAGGATAAGAAACGTATAAATGTAGACATATTGAGGGATCAGAATATGAAAGATAAGTTCCAGGAGAAAACAGATCAATTAATAAATAAAACGAGTAAGGACGAAATCAAGAACGCAGAAACTGAGTGGGAGGGTATCAAGAATAGTCTAGCTTCCGCGGCTACGGACGTTTTAGGACACGATAAAAGGGAAGCTAGGAAGCCCTGGATAACGGACGAAATCTTAAACTTAATGCAAAAGAGACGAGGCTACAAAAACAGACGAGACGAAGAAGGACTGAAAACGTATAAGGCAATAAAGTGGGAAATCATTAGAAAATGTAGAAAAGCGAAAGAACAATGGATAGAGGAGAAATGCAAAGAAGTAGAAGATAAGTTGCAAGTAGGTAAGACCGATGAGGCTTACAAAATAATTAAGAGGAACTTAAGGGATGTAGGAACAATAAGTAGAAATGTTAGGAGTCAATCGGGGGACATACTGATAGGAAGAGAGGAGAAAGCGGATAGATGGAAGCAGTACTTAGGAAATTTATACGAGGGTCAGGAATTAGGAGAGATATTAGAGGAAGAATCTAGCATCGATAGGGAAGATGTAGGAAAACCTATATTGAGAGAGGAATTTGAAATAGCACTAAGGGGGCTAAAGAATAATAGAGCGCCGGGTGTAGATAAAATACAGGCGGAAATTTTGAAATGTGCGGGACAGAAAGTAGTAAATAGGATGTTTGAACTGGTAAAATACATATACGAAACGGGCGAGATGCCGGAGGATTATAAGAGGAACATTATCGTTACTATACCGAAAAAGAGAGGAGCCGACAAATGCGAGAACTTTAGAACGATTAGCCTAACTTCCCATGCGTCAAAAATCTTAACTAGAATAGTGCAGAAGAGGATGGAAAATAGAGCGGAGGAAATACTAGGAGAAGACCAATTCGGGTTTAGGCGAAATAGGGGAACTCGCGAAGCTATTCTGGCGCTAAGAGTAATGTTAGAGAAAACAATAGAAAAAGGAAAGAACGCTTATATAGGATTTGTAGATTTAGAAAAAGCTTTTGATAACGTAAGATGGGAAAAAATGTTCGAGATACTAAAGAGCGCGGGAATGAAGTATAGAGATAGGACAGTAGTACACAATCTATACATAGAGCAAACTGCTGTTATAGAAGTAGAAGGGGAAGAAAGGGAAGTAGGTATTAGGAAAGGAGTAAGAGAAGGATGTACGCTATCACCACTAATTTTTAATCTGTACATCGAAGAGGCGATTAATGTGGTAAAAGATAGAGTAGATTTCGGGATTAAAGTACAGGGACAGAAACTAAAAATGCTGAGATTCGCGGATGATATAGCAGTATTAGCATCTAGTAAGGAGGAACTAGAATCAGCATTGAACGAAATGGAGGCAGTGTTGACAGAGGAATACGGAATGAGGGTGAATAAAAACAAAACTAAAGTGTTAGTGTGCAGAGGGCGCGAGAGCAGAGCAAAAACGAAAGTACAAATTAATAATGAAAGATTGGAGGAAGTTAAAGACTTCACTTATTTAGGAAGTAAAATAAATTGGGATGGAAGAAGCGATAAAGACATAAAACAAAGAATAGCGCAGGGTCGAGTAGCTTTTAACAAAAAGAAAGCACTTTTATGCTCGGGGGTAATAAACTTAGAAACAAGGAAGAGATTTTTGAAAACATATGTATGGAGCACGGCACTTTACGGCTGCGAAACCTGGACGGTAGGGGAAGCAAGTAGGAAGAAATTAGAAGCTTTTGAGATGTGGTGTTACCGAAGAATGATGAAAATACCATGGACTGATAGGGTTAGAAACGAAGAAGTATTGGAGAAAGTCGGCGAGAAAAGGAGTATGTGGAAAAACTTAAAGAAGAGAAGAGATAGAATGGTGGGCCACTTGCTGAGACATGGGGGAATAGTCCGCGATATTTTGGAGGCAGAAATAGGAGTGAAGAAAGGCAGAGGTAGGCCTAGATTAGACTACTGCTCGCAAATAGTAAGGGATGTAGGTTGTAGCACAATTAGCGAAATTCGTAGGTTAGCACAAGATAGGAGAAGCTGGAGGTTAGCGTCCAACCAGTCTTAGGACTGATGACCTAATGATGATGAACTCGTGTTTGAGTGCGTGAGTGATCCTAACAAAACAATTAAATAATTACAATCACCATAATTGTATAGCCAACAGCAAACCGATTATTTCTTTCTGATTCTCATTGTTTTTTCTTATTCTCACTTTTACATTTCCCTTTTTAATTCACTGGTATATTCTCTATTAAAATTATATTGCAGTTGTGAAAAATATATAACGTTGTGGGTATACTATACCACTCATGTAGATACAATACATGTAGATACAATACATGTAAACATGTAGATACAATACCACTAGTACTCCACATACAAGAACTATTTCCACTAACATTGTTTCACAAAACTACACACCCCGAAAGCCGCTATAACGTATAGTACTTTACGCTAAACAATTATTATTTAAATTACTGAAAAGTCAATTATGTTGATAATATATAGGGTATTGCTTAACGTACTAGACCAACTTTTTTTCTCGAGGGGAAAATTTTCAAAAGACACCTGGCCTCTGGTGATCTGTTATTATTTGGCCAGGTAGTATCGGACTCATATACGCCTACCGACTAAAACGCCCCCGCTATCCTATCAGTGTAATGCCGAAGAGGAGCCACTCTTGCTTTATTTTTCTTCGGCATATAAATCAGGATACTTATTCATTCCCCACTTCCCTTTCCCTCTTCTCTTTTTCCTTCATGAAGACCGTTACGATCTGCTCCACCACTGTCCATCTTTCCCTGCTCTCGAGCATGATTGGGATCATGTTATCAACAATGATAGCATGTCCTATCTTTTCTTCCGCAGCTCTCCTTTCTCCTATCCACCTTTTTCAGCTGAACACTATGTGGCCGGCATCGTCTACCTCTCCACAGGACCAACACTATATACTCTCGCGTTTGCGAGAGTAGAATCCAATAGGTAGTCCAATAGGTAGAGTAGATCCAATAGGTAGTCGGCGAAACAGCCGTACCCAGTAAGGACGTGGGTTAAATAATACCCGACATCGCCATGTGCCCTTTCGCACCATGGCCTTATGTTCGGGATTAGCACCCTCCTTACAACTAGCACTGTATGCACTACAAACATTAAGCGCTGCTCTTCTCTGGACTTTGGTGAGCTCTCTCCTCCACTTGTCCCTTCTCAATATATCCAGCCACACTGAGGCGGCATACAGTAAGATCGACGTCACGGCCCCGCTGAGGACTCTGCACTTTGCCGCCCTGGGACCCTTAATGTTTGGCATCAAACGACTAAGGGCCGGGACAGTTTTCCAGCGTCTGTTTGATATGTTCCCTAAACGAGAGAGAACTATCAATGCAGACTCCCAGGTACTTAATACTCTACTTCGGCACGACTTGGGTATTCCCTACTCGAAACGTGATGCACGGAGGCTTTCTCTTCCTTGTCAGGAAGACTGCCTCCGTTTTGTCCAAAGCCAGAGTCAGTTCCCTATCTTCAATCCTGATCCTCTCGACAGTGAGGTTGGCGTTTTTCCTCACGTCGATACCACTTCTTCCGGCAACGACCACCGCAACAGCATCAGCCTAACCCATACTAGACCAACTTAAGAAACAAGTTTCCTAGATCATTCTAAGCAAAAAAATTAGAATAAACAAAGGTCATTTTCCATGGTTATCGAGCTATGGGCTTTAAAGTTTTTAATTATTTTTTAACATTAACAAATCTCACGCACGCCTTCAGTTTTAGTTCTACTCTGCCGTATTATGCTATTTCCTAATAATATTTTTTGTCCATGAAATATTCGCGATTGACAAATAACCAATTTAAAACTTCCCGCCAAGAGCCATATTCTATAGTTACCACGAGAGAGATTAGATTATATTAGGTTATACAGGGTCCGCCAGGAAGGTATGGTGTTTATGAGATGACTTATATGCGCACCTGCGTGGAGCGAATGTTTTTAGGATCTCAGGAGGTTCAGGAGGTTGATGTCTACTCGTTGCGGGATGCCATTCCAGTAGCCATGGAGCTGTAGTATTTGGCACATCGTATGTTTATTTACAACACTTTCATTGAAACTGGTCGTTCATTGGTGCTTGTGGACCAAAAACTGGAACGTTTCCCTAAGCTCCTGATTTCGTTGCATGGGGATGTGAAGTGGCATGTTCGGTCGCCAGACCTGTCACCTTTTGACTACTTTTTATGGGGCCACTTAAGAGCTAAAGTTTACATAGACAAACCGCAAACGCTTAAAGCTCTTTCCAAAACCATAACGCACGAAATTGAAAGGATTTCACGTACTATGCTCAAAGAAATATGGAGCTGACTTATGTCATGTATTCTTCAATAACAATACACGACTAATGTATAAAAATAATAAATTCGTTTAAAAATAAGCTTGTGTCATTCTTTTCAAAAACACCATACCTCCCTGGCGGACTTTGTATGACCAACAAGTTACGAAACAAATAAAGTGTTGATTGAAATCGTCATTAATAGCGAGATTTCATCTCGAAATTCGAAAATCGATCTATCAACAACTTTTTAGGATTGGAATTTCGCTAGCTATGAACTGTAACCATTGTTAGTTGACCAATGAAATGTAATCAGTTAATGTAGTAAGTATTGTTTATTAACTGACTTTCAGAAGTGAAAGTCAGTTAATGTAGTAAGTATTGTTCGAATGTGTTCTTTCTAAGTAAGTTAAATAATACTTTTACTGTCAATATTCTTGCGCTGTTTTCAAACAAAGAGTATGCCTACATAATTTACATTTTTTATTGATTCCAAACGGAATAGTGCCAAATTGTCAAAAATTTAGTTCTGTGTGTTAACATCTGCGAACGCTTGGCTCATTTCTAACAATTTCAATTAACTACGAGTGTCCGGTACAGCAGAATTTTATTGAGCAAAAACATTTTGCAAATAATTGTGAACACTGTCCATAATTAAGTAGCAGAAGAATAGTCCAATTGGAAAGTATGGCGAACAATAAATAGTAATATCATGTATCCTTATCACGTACAGCAGATTCAATATATGAAACCAAAAGACTTTTAGCAAATCCTCAGTTAGTAAGGCGTATTTTATTTACCGATGAGTCGCTGTTTACTCGAGACTTGGTGAGTAATACACACAAATCTCACTATTGGTCAGATGTGGCATGATTGATGGCCAATTTTTATTATTGTATGTCTAAATTGGTGTGTGTCTAAAGTACAATGTTATCATGTAATGTACAATCTACGTCTATCACAATATAACGACAACAGAGACATATCAATACAACAAGGATTGGCTTTGTATTAAACAATTCACTTGTGAGAAGTATTTTACTGTTATCAATAATGAACAATTAATTATGTGCAAGCATACTAAGAACAATAATAGAACATATTTTCATGCAACAGCGACTGATGTACCACCTACAATAAATATATTTAATAAGTTACAGTTAATAGATTAAAAAAACTGTTAAAAAAACTCTTTATGGAAAGTTTTAAACTCGACTAAAAATTATACTATTTGAATAACATACGAACTTTATTTCTTAAGTAGACGCAAAATGAAATGTTATTAATACTTGAATTACATACGTAATATTCTAACTCATCTATTCTCCCGTAAAAGTCCAATTGCTTTGGTAATATTTTAAATTCCTCATAATAACCATTAGCATTTTATTATCCTCATTAAAGACTGCCTTCATTTCAAATAATTAACAGTCATTCCTTTCGTCCTTTTCGTAAGGTGTAAGGTATAAGTGGAATATTTCTTCATAGCAGCGTCAAGTTCAAGTGACTGTATTTTAACGATATCAGTACAGGAATTAACATATTAACATATAAAAAATACATATATATCCGTTTAAAACAGGTCCTACAACAGCTTCCCTGCTTGAACCATTTCAACCAATTAAAGATACAGCTTGCTATACTTGCTTAGTCTGAACTTATATAGAATTAAGTCTATATGTTTATTGAATAGATTAAATGACAAAATTATGGTAGCGATTATCGAAAAGAATTTTACAGTTTCAAATGCAAATCACGTGTATTGATAATCGAAGTTCGCGTTATTGCCATTAAATGTGGAAATTTTATTTTAAGTAAACGAAAATGTTTTGGGGTAATATCGTTAATTTAACAAATTAAATTTGCAGCGATTGTATTATGTTTCTTTTATCAAACAAGATACAAGAAAACATGCTAAATAAGTCGAAAAAAGGGTATAAAGTTACATTTCACAGACGAGATATGTCATAAAAAATTGTCTCTAAAGTTATTATTGAAGTAATTTATCTTTAATTAAATGTTACTTCTTGCAAAAGTTAATAATAATAACAAACTCTCTTGTGATTCAGTCTCAAAAATTACGTCACTCAAACATTTTTTGTCGCGTATCTATTGTTTCTCTTTTAAAATTGTTTTAACTACGGAAATGAGCATTCTCTTAAAATTTACTTATAGCTTGTCAAGAACACGTCTCAAAACTGCGATATCGAACAGCCTACGAATTGCGCAGTAAACAGCTTGGTCTTTATTCAGTCGCATTGAGACCTTTGCATAGTGAATATCGAGTACGTATGAATATACACAGAGTTCGACCTGGCCTCGCGTAAAGCGCACCCTTTTCCCTCCGAATGCTGCCTCACTATTTCCTCTACACGTACGTGAGAATCTCACACATATTCCTATTCTTGACAAGCTATACATAAACTTCATTTTATTTTTTATTTTTCTAGGATTTTCATAGATCAGTTTGTAGTTCTAATTTTGTTTGAACTACAATTTAATGAAGCTATCTTTCATCATCATGAGGTCATCAGTCCTAAGACTGGTTGGACGCTAACCTCCAGCTACTCCTATCTTGTGCTAACCTACGCATTTCGCTAATTGTGCTACAACCTACATCCCTTACTATTTGTGAGCAGTAGTCTAATCTAGGCCTACCTCTGCCTTTCTTCACTCCTATTTCTGCCTCTAAAATATCGCGGACTATTCCCCCATGTCTCAGCAAGTGGCCTACCATTCTATTTCTTCTCTTCTTTATGTTTTTCTACATACTTCTTTTCTCGCTGATTTTCTCTAATAGGTACTTTTTCGTTTCTAACCCTACCAGTCCACGGTATTTTCATTATTCTTCGGTAACACCACATCTCAAAAGCTTCTAATTTCTTCCTACTTGCTTCCCCTACCGTCCAGGTTTCGCAACCGTATAGTGCCGTGCTCCATACATATGTTTTCGAAAATCTCTTCCTTGTTTCTAAGTTCATTACCCCCGAGCCTAAAAGTGCTTTTTGTTAAAAGCTACTCGACGCTGCGCTATTTTTTGTTTTATGTCTTTATCGCTTCTTCCATCCCAATTTATTTTACTTCCTAAATGAGTGAAGTCTTTAACTTCCTCCAATCTTTCATTATTAATTTGTACTTTCGTCATTTCTCTGTCAACACTGCCTCCATTTCATTCAACGCTGATTCTGATTCCTTCTTACTAGATGCTAATACTGCTATATCATCCACGAATATCAGCATTTTTAATTTCTGTCCCTGTACTTTAATCCTGAAATCCACTCTATCTTTTACCACATTAATCGCCTCTTCGATGTACAGATTAAAAATTAGTGGTGATAGCGTACATCCTTGTCTTACTCCTTTCCTAATACCTACTTCCCTTCTTCTCCCTTCTACTTCTATAACAGCAGTTTGCTCTTTGTATAGATTGTGTACTACTCTCCTATCTCTATACTTTATTCCCGCGCTCTTCAGTATCTCGAACATTTTTTCCCATCTTACTTTATCAAAAGCTTTTTCTAAATCTACAAATCTTATATAAACGTTCTTTCCTTTTTCTATTGTTTTCTCTTAGCGCCAGAATAGCTTCGCGAGTTCCCCTATTTGGTTTAGAAGCTCCCCTTTGGAAGCTATCTTTAAGTAATATATATTTTATTATAGAATTCACATATAATATTAATTCAGAATTAATTTTCTGTGAAACACGAGTGTACTCTATTCAGTTAAAAATATGCCTTGTTGAGAAAATGTAAAAATGTCAAAACCTCCAGCTGATTTATTTAACTAATAAGTTGTTGTATGAAATTTAAACTTCCATTGTGCATTCTAGTTATGTACTCGCAGAATTGAATTATTCGGCTAAAGTCACATTTATAACATCTATATAAGGGCCGTACTGACTTGCTCAACGTACGTTTAAAATTGGTCCCCTTGCGAAATCACAGTTTAATGAAAATTTTCTAACAGTCGCATGGGGACCATCTTGAACGCGTAATAGGATATTAAATGTAGCGCAACATTTTCAAGTACCCTTTGTAGTCTGCCTTTGGGTAAATCTCTAACATGGCCAACTCTAACCTTTTTACAATATTGCTAATAATGAATAGGGTTATTAATAGACGATCATGATGATTTCCATTAAATTACTTACGTTAGGCCATACATATAGTCGATACATTACGGCGAAGTATAACTTTGCATTTACTCCAACACATACTTATTCAAAATTAATAAAGTTTAACCTTAAGCAACGCTTGCTAGAAATATATGTGACAATTTTGTTTTTAAGTGACAGTAACTACAAAGTGACAGTAATACCATTTCAATTCAACTTTACATTATTATTAGCAAAACTATTGATCAACATCATCGCAAATAGAAATTGGATATATGACGATCAGTAACATATAAGTCGGGAATCGAGAAAGAAACTACCAAACCGCTAAGTGGTTATCAAGTAGTTACTGAATAGCACGGCCATTACATAATCGCTATAGGAAACAACTACTTCTCGAGCTAAAGCCCCGCCAGGCATTGAATTATAGCTAAAAGCGATCCTCGACCCCTGTCTCGTGTTTCTGCACGATCAGACATTCGGACAGGGTTTCAAAAAATAAAACCCGTTGCACTATCAAACATTCAGACAAAGTTTAAAAAAATAAAACCCGTACAGAAACACGAGAAAGGGGTCGAGGATCGCTTTTAAGTATAATTCAATGCATGGCGGGGTTTGAGCCCAAGGAGTCGACAGGACAAATGTTCCTTCTATCGACTCATGCAAAATTTAGAGCGATATTGATAGATTTATCGGTTGTGAGTAAGGCCTGCCACGTTTCTACTCAACGGTACATGGTTTTTAATAGTTAATGTGAAGAACAACTAATCACTAAAGTCAGTATGACATCTATCACTTACTGACCATAATACAATTTAAAGTGTTAAAAATATCAGATTATAATGTTTTAACTAAGTATTGTCGAAGTATTAACTATAGGACAGAATATTTCAAAGCAGCATGAGCAATGTTTGAATAAGACTGTCTTAAGTATGAAGTTTGAATATCGACTGTAGATGCGAGCCTTATAATGTAATGTTCAAATTGAAACCCAAAAGTATTTTGTTAAAAGACTATTGAAAGACTAAGAAAGTTATTGTTAAGAGAAAATTTAATGTAATAGTCTTTGACATAAACGTCCTTAATAAATGCCTTTCGCGAATGCCTTCTTCGCTTTACTATTCATCAGATATTACTTTCAATAAATTACTTAAAGAAATTTCACTTAAAGATAACTTAAAGAGTAACATCAATTTTGATTAGCCTAAATGCGAAGTGAATTTTATTTTGCTGTCTTATGTAAATCTACGTGCTTTTTTTCCTAATCCATCACTGCCATTTTAATGTAAATAGATACTGGATACTCTCAGTATGTATAAATAGTCTTTAAAAGCTACTGGAAAAATTATGGGCTTCTCTGACGTTATAGAAATGTTATAAATAAAGAATAATTTAAATTAACATACTAGTAGCTATATAACGCATTTATATAACTAAAACATTTTACTTCTGAATGTTACTTGTAATCTGGAATCATAATAATAAGGGAGTTTTTGAAAAAACTTTCGAAAAAAGTATTCTTTTACATTTTTATTCACATGTTCACTTACACTATATTGATTTTTAGTTATTACTTGTACTACTCTTCTTTGTACTTGTCTTTTAAAATTGCAACCCCCCCCCCCCCTCCATTATATTAATCGCTTTGAATGTGTACCTCTAAAATACTTTATGTAAAATTGTAACCCTGCAGCCAAGGGCTTTCAAAATAATTAAAATTTCAAAATCTGAAGAATAAAGGAACAATGAAATATTAATTTGTAGACTTTTCGTGTTTATGTTATTTTACAGCATTTTATGTCAAACTTAAGATTAGCATTTGAATGAAAATCTATAGCCAATAAAGCAAAAACAGGCGAACAAAAGCCCTCCCCTGACCATCCAATCTCAAGGTAAATATTATATATTTGTTGATCCAGTTGGAGGTCCCCGGAATTTTATGATTTTCTTTTCTATCAAATAGTTTTCGAGATATAGCAGAAACTGTTTTTCATTTGGGAGTAAAGATCGGGATGCTATTTTCACGCTCTAAAGCCAACTACTAGCACATAAAAAATATGCACTTACAAATTTTTATTAAAATTGAACACAACATTCTGTGAAATGGGCATAATAGTAATACGTATAGTAGTAATATATAGTAATATAGGTGGTTCTTTTCTCGATTTCCGACTTATATGTTACTGACAGAGATCATATCGATAAAGATGTATACCCCATAGAGTTCATTCGATTTGTCCTGGATCGGCGTACCGTGTACGGCACTGATGAGGACTGATAAGTTCGAAACAGCTGTATGTAGTTCGGTTCCGACCCGGGACAGATGTCGAATCCTACCTGTGGCGGGCTTTATTTTTTGAAACGTATAGTAATAGTCGTAATTTCCACCGTCAAGGGCATTGAGTTCATTAAATGATAGATTCCTGACACATTTCAATTATATAAACCACAATATATATATAACGAGTATTGTTATTGAAGTATTATTACTATTATTAGGAAGTTTAGCCTTAATATACCATTTCTAATAACTATTGAAAATTTACCTTGGTAAAGTTTCCAGTGGTGTAAAAATGGTGTTTCTCACTATTTCTGGTATAAAACTTAACAGCCGTATAATTTCGTAAAATTTTACACCACTGTAATTATAAATTTTTATACGTTTTAGCTATAAAGCTAATATACATACATCACAATATTCTAATGTACACATCCATGTAGTCCTCAGTCTCTTCACGTTGACATTATTAAGACGTGAGCCAGTATGGCTGTTCGCGATTTCTGATTAACAAAATTATATCCTCATACTTACGTGTCTCAAAGTGCAAACATTGAAGCTGAAGCAAACAAAGTAATATATATATATATATATATATATATATATATATATATATATATATATATATATATATATATATATATATATATATATATATATATATATATATGATGAATGAAATCTCAATAGGAAGAATTAATAACAATTTTTAAAAGTAAATATCTAAAGGCGTGTGGATATCAACCAAGCACTTTTATTACTTATTAACTCGAAAGAACCTTCACATTAGGATAGGATCATAATATTTTATTGGAAAGCTCAATAATACAAAGTACCGTTTCTAATATAATAGTTAGGAGTGTGGTTGCGTTGTTCAATAATACACACATATTGTCTAGACTTACACTAGCGCATACACCAATATTTCATTAATTCAATAAAGAAATTTGCTTTGTGAATTAAAAAGGAAAATATAATAAGATGTATTCTATTTCTTTCATTGTACAATATGGACAGTAAAAGATGCAACATTTCACATCAAACTAGTCTATCCCTATATGTGTACAATTTGGTGTGAAATTCGTATCAAATTTGACACCACATTTCAGACAATCTAATAATGTTTGATTGTTAAGAGTATATTTATATAATTCTACACAAATACTTTGACCAGTTATAAAATTTTCCGCTGCGACCTATATTAATTATACTTGTATATAGGGTGTTTCCTAAGTACAGTCCGTAACTTCAGGGTGTAATTCCTTGCGATATTTTAATAAAAAAAATTATATAAACATGTGTTTGAAGACGCTTATATTCCCGGATACCTATAAGGTGTTGAAGATATCAATAAATCAATATTTTTGTAAATAAATCTTGGATGGTCAGTGCTACGTTCTCAAAAGTTTGTAGTTAATTTATGCGTTAGTAAACGTTTACATTTCTAATGTAAAGTAAATTTTTATTTATATATACAGTATATACATACAGTACCTTTATGATTGTTGTTTGTAATACCCGACCGTTTTTCTAAGAACCGGTAAGTATTAAGTAAAAAATGCAAGAAACATTTTTTATTGTTCATTGTTAGAAGCGTTCGAAGAAAAAGTAAAAAAATCTTAAAGTTTTACTTTTTACGAAGAAAACGTCGGGTGACTCACGCCTAGGTACGCCACTGGCTTCGAATAAAAATTGAGTTTACAGTAAAAATGCAGCTCTTTACTAATGTATAAATTAATTTCAAAATTTTGAAAATATAGCACTGACCATTCAAGATTTATTTGCAAAAATATTGATTCCTTGACATCTTCAACACTTTATATCTCGGAATATAAGCGTCTGCAGACATATGTTTATATAATTTTGTTTATTAAAATATCGCAGAGAATTACGCCCTGAATTTACGAACCATACTTAGGAAACACCCTGTATATACACTGATGCTGCTAAAATATTGATTTATTACTGGGAGGTATCAATTACGTTTTTTTTTTATAATTCCTTATTGAAAAGCTACGTGTATCACTTATCAGTCAGCAGTCTTCCGATGTGACAATTTCTTAAACGAGTCTAGTTCTTCCACCTCGCCCGTACTCTTATATCTCGAGATATAGTCGAGCCTTTTGAATATTTAATAACTGGTTGATAATTAAAAGTGGCCTCAAAGGTTCATTCACAAGTGGGTTCCCACAGTGTGTAGTAGAGACAGAAAGAGAGAGAGCGAATCGTATTATGTTAATCTCTACTCCAGCAGCCTCTCGCCTTTCATTCTCTCCTAAGACAGGTTTTTAATGTTTTTTACGGCAAAGTTGTCTCGCTGCATCTCGCTAAGGCTTCCAAGTTGCCTCCGGAGCAACAGCGGGGATCGTCGTAACCATTTGACGGGTTCGCTGACCAATTATTTGTTTTTAAGGTGTACGCAGCGGAAGTCCGTGGGATTATTAATAACAACATATGACAAAATAATGTTTTATTTCATTCAGAGGTTCATATTTACTACGCTTCTACTTCTATATCGCCCAGTCCGTTCCAACGCAACGTCTAGTGGTGCATCAGGGTACGTGAGGTTAATTAGATGCGATAAAAATTATTCCCATAATTAAGTAAATGGGAGTGCCTTGGTGTATACTAGATTTCGTTTAAATATTCCCTTTCCTCATAGATGGATATTAAAAACGGATGTCCACCACTCATTCTTGTTTAACTAATAGCGATATCAAGTTGGTAAAGAAATAAATGTCTTTTTTAATGAACTTCCTTGAAATGTACAAATCAATCATAAACTAGTTTGTGCATAGGAAATGGTCATTAGTGTTGCTTTATCTGAGCGTTTACAAACGACTACATTTATTATACTAGACTTCAGTTATATTTTATGCAATTGCCTATTAGGTCTGTGTGGAAACATGGGTAAAATCAAAATGGAAATTCATTCTTTCAGATATGATAAACATAAGAGAGTAAATTCGGTCCCATCGCATATTGTAAAATTGATTCTTGGACAAATAGATGTCCTCGTAATAAGGATAATTATACTGCACGAGATATTTATATTCGCTTTCTTAATTTTCACTCTCTCTTAAGAATATACAAAAATTTTGTAACATGAACATTTTTATGCTATGACTAAAGTTGTCTACTTGAATGTCTCATCAGTAGTTGCGCAGTATATGGGCAACGTCATATAAGTTATAATAATTACATAATACGTATTACTACATTCATATAATATGTAGGTGGTCAAACATGTCAAGCTAAACTGAATTCAGTGAATTGATTGTACCTACACCGATGCTCTTGTTAAGATATTTAAGAAAGATTAATATTTTCAAAAAAAAAAAAAAAAAAAAAAAATAAATATATATATATATATATATATATATATATATATATATATATATATATATATATATATATATATATATTGGGTAAAGTAGCCTAATATGAGACCCATTTATAAAAACTCATAATTTTGAATTAGAAACACATTTATTAAATTTCACATCATTTTCTTAAAGTCGGATAAGTATACTTCTGGTATCTGTTGAATCTTATTGTAAAAAATATAACATTTCTTTCTATAATACAATAAAAGCAAATAATGTAAATATTCAATAAAAAAAAATGGGTTCCTAAAATGAGACCCTGTTGTATTTTCTAATGTTGTTTCTTTAAACACGCTGGACAGACGAAATTCGCATCTTCAGCACCGCAGTCTTCGTGGGCCCATCGATAACACTTTGTGCACTTAATCCATTGCTCGCCCTGTGTATCTGAAGAATAGGGATTTATGCAAAACAAGCATTCTGCGTCATAATTTTCTTCGCCATCACTGTCATCATCGAGAATCATATATTCGCTGTCACATGAGCTGTCACTCTCCAACTCCACACGTTTCCTCTTATTGGACTTCTTAGAACCGTTCTTTCTCTTGGGCTCACATGAAACAAGAACATTCTTAGTAATTCTTGCTCTGTTATGTTCTTTAACCAACTTGGTCTTTGTCTTATCCAAACTTTCCTCTAACTCAGTTTTATAAGGCGAAGAAGTGATTACAGCTGAACTACCAGAACGTTTGCCAACCTTTTTAACAGATATCTTTGGCAATGGTTTGATTTGCTGAGGACTTACAAGGCTCAGTTCAGTAGGAGCCTTTGAATAAAACTGTTTAGTCATTATGGAACCTCTTGGGACTTCTCTTTCTGTGTTCTGTGAGCAAGAATCTTTGCTGCTGTTGACCTGGTCCTTTGAAATCTCTTGACGAGCCATAGAAGCCTTTGAATAAAACTGTTTAGTCGATATGGAACATCTTGGGGCTTCTCCTTCTGTGTTCTGTGAGCAAAAATCTTTGCTGCTGACCTGATCCTTTGAAATCTCTTGACGAGCCATAGAAGCCTTTGAATAAAACTGTTCAGTCGAAATGGAACCTTTTGGAGCTGCAGTTTCTGGGTTCCGTGAGCAAGACTCTTTACTGCCGTTGACCTGATCCTTTGAAATCCCTTGACGGACTGACACTTCATTGGAATCGTTCGAATTTCGTGACTGAGAATGCCCAATATCAGCACATAAATAATTGGACAACCGCGATTCCGAATGCTCGAAGGTAGGTGTGATGTTTGAAGTGACTGCTTCATTCTCGAATATGTCGAAATCATGCTCCCGAAAAATATCTTTGTTGAGTGCGAACAAACCAGTTTTCTTGAATGCATTGACTGATACCTCCATTGTGGCTGCTCGGTTGTAAGCAGCAGCAAAGATCCGGGCAATTATAAAAGAGGTTACTACACGATCCGAATGTGTAGTAACATTTTAATTTTTTTGGCATAATATGTGTTGAACGGATTCATGAAGCCTACATGTAGAGGCTGCATTCGATTCGTACTATGTGGAGGAAGGCAAACAATAGATACGTGATTTTCTCTCGCCTTCTCGATTACCGCCATATTTCGCATATGCGAATAATGCCCATCCAGCACTAATAGTAAAGGATCGGATGCTGTTGGTTTTGTAAAGTTTACAAAATGATCAAACCACTGTGTAAAAATGTCCACCCGGAAGGATGACAGGCGTAGATAGATCCAGCTGGGGCACCATCCATTAATTCAGCCTTCATGTTATTTCTGGGCCACACTATTAAAGGAGCATCACAAACCAAAATATCTTTTATCCATAACAAGACAGTACTGAATCAGCTCACCTTCTATTTCTTTGCCTAATGCAGATTTTCTGCCAAGAGACTCTGTAAACAGCTGTTCAGGCGAAAAGTTGATATTTTTCACATAACGTTCGAGAGTTCCTTTTGGAACACAAAACTGCTTTGCCGCTCTCTTATACCCCATAGTATGTTGTATAACCGTCTTAACTGCTAAAACCATCTGCTGTTTGTTCCACTGTTTTCGCCTCTTATTATTAGGTGAATCCGCCTAAACCAGAAATTTTTTTTACACTATGCACAAAATTAGAATGCCTAATATGGGACCTCTCTCATATTGCGACCTCTTAGGGGTCTCATAATAGGCCGCACTGAATTGACAAGCACAAAAAATATTTCGAGGTTAGTGGCCATTTAATTTTGAAATAAACATAGTAGATCATGATCTGCTGTATTTATACTATGTACCCATGTCAATGAAAGTAATTATCAACTTACCATATTCGAAATATTTGTAGTTGTAACAACACTACGTGAAAAAATTTTCACTACAAAATTCTCAAACTTTTGGTTTCATCTGTTCGTTAAACGACTGCAGCGCCATCGTGTACACAGTAGAAGAATTACACAATTGACATCGCAGAAAACTGCTCTCTGCTATATTTAAGAGGTTTTTATCGGAAACAAGCTGGTGTCTCATATTAGGAGAGGACTCATATTAGGCTATTTTACCCTATATATATATATATATATATATATATATATATATATATATATATATATATATATATATATATATATATATATATATATATATATATATATATACTACTCAATTAAAAGAATATATAACTACTCAATATATGCCGGAAGGTGTGGATTTTAAATCATTGTTAATAGTTGCTGCGAACTAGATGATTCGACTACTTCGGTTGCGGCTAATCACAAATGAAATCGATGCCGCTGTGGGTCAAAAAAACAAACAATTGTTTGAATAACAAATCAAGTCAAGTTGACCTTTAATGGGGGCAAAGAAAATAGAAAATATGAATTATGTTTCAACTTACTGCCTAAATAAATTGAAGAATTGGAAATTGTTTTTAAGTTTTTTAGCCAATTTTAGTCACCTAATAACGTTTTATGTCCATATATAAATATTAACTGCATACCATGTGTTGAAAAAGATCGGTTGTTTTAGTTTTTTATACAATCAACCACAAATGTATGTAGAATGTATCGTTCTTTTTAGGCACTTCTCATTTACAAAAATAATCAGATCTTCAATTCATATTGCAGTCAGATATGGGAGAATAAAATGTTTCTTAAATACTATATCACATTCGTAGTTACTTGTTAAAATTCACGTTTGATGCATTTATTATATTTTTAAATACACTTGTAAAATGTAACAAAGGTACATCGTCTGTCATATGCTACATAATGACGTTATGAATCTCTTCCAATCTGTTATGTAGATCCTAAGATAATCTAGTTCTTCGATAATTAGAAATAGTCGTTTAAGCAATGGTTTTTGTTTAGGCAACTACCTTATAGTTTCCCGTTTACAAATGTATGATTTGCATTTACTTTTTGTGGATTTATGTATGATATTTCGCCTTCCATGAGGTTTACATTTACTACACATGAACGCGTGGCAACATGAATTAAATGTTATAAGAAAAAAGCCTCGACTGAAACCTATTTGTTTTAACAAATGTAATATTGTCACTAATATTATTATCGTTCGGAAAAATTCAATTCTATCGACATTATGTTTTACAAGTTCTTCTAAAGGGTAAGTTCGACTAAGGTCGCTCAAAATAGATCATTTATGTTTCCAAATGTTTTTATGTTTGGAACATTATCAAGTATCTAATGCGGTAAATATACTAATATAGGAAAGGTATTAAGTTGTTTAGTATTTTAAGTCGACCATAATTCATTATTAATGAATTTTATAAAATTTGGTTTACATTTGTTTGAGTTTATTCTTCTTTGAGGTTATGTCCCTTTCTTCATAAACATTTTATGCATTTACTAAAGAAATACTCCAAGTCCTTGGAATCTTTCCATTCAACTAGAATATTTACTTGTCCCCTTCAAATTTAGCTATGTTTTAAACTACTCATTTTGAAAAAATAAAATTTGAAAATAAAATTAAAAATAATGAAATTAAAAAGTTCTAAACTACTTACCGCGGTATTACGGAAATCCTATGTAGAAATGCAGTTATGCCCTCACTTGAGAATAGTAAATAATTCGTAGCTTCAAAGTTGCTATGTTAATCAATTTAATAAATCTCAATCTTTACATCTATGTAATTATGTTTATTTATTATTATTAACCCATATCATTCCTAGTTATTACTAACTTAAACATCATTTTACGAACAAATTTATACAAAAATAATTAGTAATCACAGTGTTATTTTCGATAGATTATAATATTTTTTTCTTTTCCAGGTAAGTCATACTTCCCAAGAGCCAAAGTGTGAATTTCAGTCATCGACCATCATAAAATCGTAAGTCTTGTAAATATGGTAATATATTTCCCACCTAAAGTCCTATTCAAAAACACAATTATGTAAATATAAAAATACGCAATAATAAATAAATGTATTCTTAGTTAAATCCTCAAGACTATATTAGAATTATTCGGACTGACCCGTGGAAGATTCTAATAAAAGTTTTTCTTCATCATCATGAGGTCATCAGTCCTAAGACTGCTTGGACGCTAACATCAAGCTTCTCCTATCTTGTGCTAACCTACGCATTTCGCTAATTGTGCTGCAACCTACATCCCTTACTATTTGTGAGCAGTAGTCTAATCTAGGCCTACCTCTGCCTTTCTTCACTCCTATTTCTGCCTCCAAAATATCGCGGACTATTCCCCCATGTCTCAGCAAGTGGCCTACCATTCTATCTCTTCTCTTCTTTATGTTTTTCCACATACTTCTTTTAACGCCGACTTTCTCTAATACTTTTTCGTTTCTAACCCTATCAGTCCACGGTATTTTCATCATTCTTCGGTAACACCACATCTCAAAAGCTTCTAATTTCTTCCTACTTGCTTCCCATACCGTCCAGGTTTCGCAACCGTATAGTGCCGTGCTCCATACATACGTTTTCAAAAATCTCTTCCTTGTTTCTAAGTTTATTATCCCCAAGCATAAAAGTGCTTTCTTTTTGTTAAAAGCTACTCGACCCTGCGCTATTCTTTGTTTTATATCTTTATCGCTTCTTCCATCCCAATTTATTTTACTTCCTAAATAAGTGAAGTCTTTAACTTCCTCCAATTTTTCATTATTAATTTGTACTTTCGTTTTTGCTCTGCTCTCGCGCCCTCTGCACACTAACACTTTGTTTTTATTCACCCTCATTCCGTATTCCTCTGTCAACACTGCCTCCATTTCATTCAACGCTGATTCTAATTCCTCTTTACTAGATGCTAATACTGCTATATCATCCGCGAATCTCAGTATTTTTAGTTTCTGTCCCTGTACTTTAATCCCGAAATCCACTCTATCTTTTACCACATTAATCGCCTCTTCGATGTACAGATTAAAAATTAGTGGTGATAGCGTACATCCTTGTCTTACTCCTTTCCTAATACCTACTTCCCTTCTCTCCCCTTCTACTTCTATAACAGCAGTTTGCTCTTTGTATAGATTGTGTACTACTCTCCTATCTCTATACTTCATTCCCGCACTCTTTACTATCTCGAACATTTTTTCCCAGCGCCAGAATATCTTCGCGAGTTCCCCTATTTCGCCTAAACCCGAATGTCTTCTCCTAGTATTTCCTCCGCTCTATTTTCCATCCTCTTCTGCACTATTCTGGTTGGTAAGTTTTTCTTATCCATCGAAAATTAAGTCTTCTGCGAACCGTTAAAATTTGTTAATATAATTACAATGATTTAAGAAATATGAGCAGCAATCAAGCAAGAAAAATAATGTGAAAGTAAATGTGAATACAAAAATAGAATATATGATGGAAAGAATTCTAAGCGTGGGCAAAAAATTTAAATAAGTTTTATTCTAATATTTCGGTTTTAATTACCATCATCAAAGAAATAATAACAATTATAAACTATAAAAGAAAATGTATGACTTATTTTGTAAGTTATGGCTACATGATTCGTTTATTTGTTACATGGTACTTAATTATCCTATTTCTTATGTTTTATTCGTATATAAAGTCTTTGGCGTCCCTGAGTTGAGATATAATTCTGTCGGGTTTGTTGTATATTTATTTATGTTATTATTAGATGCGCATGCGCATACTTTACGTGAGCTAATGTGAGTGAGTGAAGTAGATAAGGTTTAGAACAACTAGAAAAAAGTAGACTTTCATAAGAAAACTTTGTTCAAAAATGTTTCCTAACAAAGATACAGGGTGTCAAAATTGTAAAAAAAAAAACGATCTTCTCAGCATAGCTTCTAAACCACTCGATCGATTTCCATCAAATGTCTCACACAGACTACTGTAGTACATCTCTAAGTAATGATTAGAATCATTTAAAGAAATTCTCCAGTGGTGTAGACAATGGGGGGTCGGCAGCCTTTTCTCCCCTCCCAGTCTTCAGTGTCACTGGATATTTTACAAAGAAGATTCAATTTTTGGATTCCCTGTTTAATTTAGTAAAAGAAACTAGCCTTGCAAATTTTTTATTTATGGTTTCGTTTTTAAGATACTTATTCTAACTTAAAGTGTTGCAAGCAAGCCAAAACTTATGACTGAACTACCAAGAAAATACGATGAGATGCTAACATTTTTTTAAACATTTTATTACTAGACATAAGGTACATCAAAAATACAAAAAAAAGCAAATAAACAAATAATTACACTAATAAGTTCTCATTTCAATATCATATTTTCTTGGTCAGTCATAAGGGTTGGCCTGCTTGCAACACTTTAAATTAAAATAAGTATCTCAAAAACGAAGCCATAAATCAAAAACTTGCAAGAGTAATTTGTTTTTTCTAAATTAAACAGGAAATTCAAAATTTTAATCTTCCTTGTAAAGTATCCAGTGACGCCGAAGATTGGGAGGGGAGAAGGCGGTGCCGAGCCCCCCCCCCAAGTATCTACGCCACTGGAGAATTTCTTTAAACGATTTTAATCATTATTTAGAAATGTACTAGATTAGTCTGTGTGAGAAATTTTATGGAAATCGATCGAGTGGTTTAGAAGTTATTATGAGAAAACCAGTTCTTTTTTACAACTTTGACACCCTGTATTTTTGTTTTTTTTTATGAAACATTTTTGAACAAAGTTTTTTATGAAAGTCTACTTTGTTCTTGTAGTTCTATCACAAAATTAATGATGTTTAAGCTGGACCACCCTGTATATATACACACATGCTATAGTCTATTTTGTATATGGTGTTGATTTCATTCATTGGTTGTACTCGTATTTGGACTATATGCTATTTTATTACTGCTCTGCACTAATACAGCTTTAAGCATTGAATGTGGAATATACAGTTCTTAACATGATATTTTGATTTTAGTTTTTTATTCTGTACTATGTAGAATTTAGGTTTGACTAAAGGAATTATTAAATTGGTCAAATCGAAAAATATCTATTTATTTATCTATAAATCGACATCATTTAGTTTAGAAAGTGTCCAAAGCTATGTTCAAACGTTGTTATTGTATGATATATAATACATGCCCCAAACTTCAGTAGAATAGAAAAAATCCATACCATCCAATTATCATTCTGATATTCAGACAACGCATGTCGTCTGTCAATCAATTGCCGCTTTTGCCCCATACTATGTCTGTCATTGACTACCTATCTTATAAACATGAAAATTTGTAAAAGGTTTAGCTACCGCTTTGAAATTTGCCGCTGTGTATCTTGTCTTTATATGTGGGCCAAAGGTGTGACAAAAAAAAACAATTTATAGATAGTGTATGTTATGGCCTCGTCTCTGCTGTGGGTGTAAGACTTAGTAAATAGTAACGGTAGTGTTGATGGTATGTTTTTATTATAAAGCTTCTAGAAGGAGACTGTCAGTTACGGATATAATAAAATTTTACTGTGTACGTAATACCGTTTTATGTCGCAAAGCTTTGGAAAATGCTGTATGTTTTATATGTATACAAAGTTATAGGATAATGTTTTTAACTGTAGAAGTCACAAACAAATTAACTAATTATTCTTATTATTATTCCGATAAAGAGAAACTATAAATGAAATCCATAATATCATATGATGAAGACTGGCACAAGCACCATTACTTAAAGTCAAGAATTTACCATTCTTTTTTAATAGATAGGTGGTGTATATTTCTTATTTTATATATTTTATTGTTAACGAGGCATACTATAATAGTAATGAACGAAATATGTCACCCTGTACAAAGTTAATTCATTAATTCGCAATTTCACAATTAGGTAATCTTTTTTCAAAGCTATCCTTTAAAATATTGTTTGGATATATGGTCAAGAATAAAGATTTAGTTAAAAGTAAAAATGTTCGGCTTGACTAGAAATAACTCTACTCTAGTTTATTACTGATAGTAATATCAATAATCAGAAACTGAATGTAGTAAGCCATTAGCTTGTAATAGTTGAACATAATAATACAGTAAAACATTTAACTTTGTTACTATCACAAATTTTATTATAACTTAACGCTACTATAGTTTCGATACTTTAGCGTATCATTTTTAAAGCGATTCAAAAGAAAGTTGCAATAGTGACAAAGAAAGAAACTGTGATAGTAACAAAGTTAAGTATTTTACTGTATCATAAATAATCAGTATTTTATTTGAAAACAAAAATTAAATTTTTAAAGAAGTGAAAACGAACTATTGACATTAATCTTGTGCAAAATAAATATTGGTTCATTTCTTATTTTATGAGAGGAAATTTAATAGAATAATGCTGAATAAATTTGTGAAAAAGGAGATGCAATAACAATACTTATAGTCCTATTATTATAAGAATATTTGATGTTAATAAGATTATGTTCCATTATATACTGCACTTAATATCGATGACTATATGGTTAATTTTTTTATGTAAAGACTTGAAATATCCAAGAGATGAAAAAGAACCATTAAGTCTACAGCAATTACTATAGGATGTATAACAACTAGATCTAACAAGTTTGTTACTGGAAACTGACTAGAATTTTCGATATTTCGAGAACTGGTTGAAATAACATTTGAATGTATTTATAATGTATTATCTACATTGTCCAATACAAATATTGGGTATTGAAGTTACAACATTTCATTACTTACAACTTTATCAAGATATTAAGAAATATATATACAGGTTCATATTACGAGTATAGTCAACTTATTATTTTTCGTCAAAAGACAGTTTCATCAATAGATATTTTTATAATATCTTATGCTAATTGTTTTAACGTTAATTTAATTTGAGTCTTTAAAATATCCAAAAATAGAATATGTATCATAATACATTTCCAATAATACAATATTTGTCATAGTTAAGTTTAGAAACGAGTAAAAGATATAATAATTTAATTCTAGTTTTGGTAACCAGATGAATATTTATTTCTTTATATTGGCATATATAGTTTTAATAGCTCCAGTAGAAAGAAATGACTAATAATTTAGCATAATAGAAAATCCTATAATATGAATTTCATATCCAGTTTTAGACGTGACATATAATCATTTATTAAAATTTGAGACAATAACGTTTTAATTTGAGAAAAGTCTTGTTTCAAGGGCTTTTGACAAATTTAACTCATCAATATTTTTGAGCTTTTCATCTTTACTTGGCCGTATTTTGACATCTTTTGATAAATAAATGGGGCAATTTAAAAAAATAGATGGTATACAGTCTTCTTTTAGCCGTGGTTTTAGTAAATCTATTGTAAAAATCTTACCAGTGTTTGAGTCTTGAACTGTTGTACTTTTTATTATACTACCTTCAGGAAAATGAGCTTCACATACTCTCGTATTTGTGGGCTGAAAGTTATCTCGGGGTATCGCTTTTAGCCATTTTTGTCGTAAACTTACGTCCTTTGGAAAACCGAAAACATGAAATTTAGGCCCATTTTTATAGTTTCCGTTACAGCGAGGAACACAACACTTTTGAGGCATAATTTCACTAAGTATCAGTTACCACAAAACTAGCCGAAACCAAGAGAACAACATACAATTAAACACGAACAAAAACTTATAAACTGTGCTGCAAACAAACCGACGGACCGCCAAAAAAGCAACAGGTTATAAGTCCGAAATATACGGTTTTACGTATTTAAAAATACGCCTAACAATATAAATTGTTTACCTAAATATACAACGAAATATTAGGTACAAGTTTCACGCACTTAAAAGCACATAAATAGTTCTGATTTCAGAAAAATGTAACAAATAACGCTGATTATAGCAACTTTTAGGTTTAGAGGTTAACGTACCAGATGAGCGCTGTTGCCGGCTCCGTAAGGAAAGTATTTTTGTTAGGGAAGTCGAACAAGGTAGTAGTATTTGATAATTAAATAAATAAATTACGAAATACCACATTAAAAAAAGAGGAAAGAACATCTTATGGAAATATGTGTTTTACGATACTGAAGAAGAAAATGGTAATTTAAGAGAAAGAGATACATCCTTTATATACTGGAATCCTAATATTCGCTAGTATCGTAGTAGTCTGGCAATGTTGCAAACATCTATGGTGTCTCGATCGTGTTTACGCCACCTGTAAGCTGGCTTCCTACATCTCCGCTCCATATCGGAAAGGACTACATTCATGACGTCACGAGCTAAAATTTTGTGAGCGCTTTGTCCTTATGTAGAGGTGTTGTTGATATAGCGCAATTGTAACTGAAGATGACAAACACTGATGGTCCTGCCCAAGAAATTCAGTATTTTTATAGTGGAAATGTATGCAATTAAGCAAGATCTATTTCATTGTAAATTTTCTCCAAATAAAGTCATATGCATAGATTCCCTACTTATATGATAGTTTATCATATGTATAGTTTATTATATGCATAGATTCCCTTAATTTCTTGGAATCAACCTGGAGTCAATACGTAACATGTTTAACACCACCTCATTAACTACAGATATACTCACCCTCCTAAATTGGCTAAAATGATTAGGAAAAACTATTACCTTCATCTTTACACCAAGTCATGACACGGAAGTGCAGACACGGGCAGCACATTCGGCAGTGGACCACAATGGTGATGGTGCAGTTGGAATTCCATTAAGGGATAAATATATCACCTTTGAAACTAAAATAACATATAAAAGAGTAGAACACCGTAGAGATAGAGAAAAAGACACCGTAGATTCCTCCAAAATACTGCGTTTTGTCATTGAAAAATAAAAGTAATTTATCAAAAAACTATTATTATGTCACACAGAAGTGTTTAAAAAATATAATAAAGACACGTTAAAAAGCCGTGCTGTAAGCAAATATATAAATATCATTGTTAAAAATAGGAAACTAAAGAGATAGATTGACCTAGGTGAAAATGAATGGAGCAGGGTGTGGCTAATGACCGAGCATGCGAATATGGCTGTGGGCAAAAAATGATATGTTATTTTGAATGAGACATACTCGTATAATCTTATAGTTATGTATATTTCAAGAAAGTCTAATCCTTGGTGATATATTTCTTTTCTGCGCAGAGAAAAAATATTATTTTATTCAATACATACTTGTATTCCTTTTCTTTATGTAAATATTTTTACTTTAAACTATGTAATTTATGATTTATTTAAGCCAATAAAATGTTTTATTGGCTTAATAATACTTGTAAAGGTAAGTAGATATAATTAACAGATTAAATAAAAACGATTTATTTATGAAAGAAATCCAATTTCTTTTATTAATTAATATTCTTATACCGAATAAAATAAAAGTGGAACAAACTAGTCGAACGAAATTGTAGAGTCAAAGAATTCCTTTATTCTGCATGATAGATAAAAACCCAAGATAAATTTGTATGCCTGGATTCGAGTCTCAACGGGGAGGGTTTGGCACCTCTATTTATGTATAGGTGTGATTGTCGTCATCTCTATGTGTAACATTCCCTTCCAAAGTCTGAAGCTTGAGGGGAATGTAGGCGACTTGTTTACAAATAATTTAAGTCACTAATACTTATTTGTTATCATAGTAATCTACTTACTATAAAAATGCTCTATATTAGTTGGTTTTGGAAAAATAACCTTGCCCTATAAAGCATAAAGTATGAATGTATGTTTAATTAAACTCAGTATTGAACTTCCAAGGCTTTGGGCCTGGTACCCAAGCCAAACACTAGTTTTTATTTTAATGGGGAATTTTAATAACACTAACTGAGTTTTCCACAAGACACCAAAACACTGTACACTACACTCGACGCGCGTTTCGCCAACCAAGTCGGCATCATCTGGAGATGATTAAAAGTCATTTTAATTTTAATGTGTGTGGGGAATTTTAATGTGTGATCTATTAAATAAAATGGTTCCTCATAAATAATTAAATATTTCTCATAAGGTAAATGACAGAAGTTACATACTGATATGAGGTTGTGTGTTAAAACTTTTAACCATACATTATGATTTATACATCACAACTTTATTATTTATTTATTTAGAATACAGCTACCCAAGAGAAATTAGACATTTCTAATTATTTAGAAATAGAAGCACATTAGAAATGTTACAAATAATGCAATAAATTTAAGTGCTAAATATACATTACAATTAATATAGAAACTAATTAGATGCCTGACACAATAGTTATATAAAATACAATTACTACAGAAACTGTATAGTCACAAAAATTGTGAATTAATAAGAGGATTGCTGTCATTAATAAGAGGAGCAGAAACATACTACATCGCAAACACGTTACCAGTATAGGTATTTTTTGTATTGATGATTTTTAAAATAATTTTTAATGTTGGCAGTGGTACAGAAAAAAATTATATTTCATCTTGAACTAGTGTAAGATCTTGATCTTCTTGATCTGTTCTAATACTGAGGGACTGTCAAAATAAGAATTAATAATCTTATAAATAAATGTGATGTGATGCATTATTCTCCTCTTTTCTAAATATGACTTTAACCAAATATAATAAATTTTGTTGATCATATGCATATGCAGGATACCCCCATCTATCTGAAATCTAAGATATTTCGAGAACTTTGTACTATCTCCACATTTTCAGAGTGTCCTTGGTAAGTGGGAGCCTGTATGGTAGATGCATTTTTAAGTCAAATTCTAACATAAGCACTAAATAAGAGCTTCAACGTATTCCTGGAAGCAAAATGTTTTAAATTTGCTTCCACAATTAGCTTTCATATCACAAATCCCAGGCATTTAAAGGATTGTTTTATGATTGTGTTATAATGATCTATAAATTTTAGCTTTGAGTCAAAAATTACATCCAGGTCTCTAAAAACCTTAGGAGAATTTATAGCGACGTTATTCAGCGTATAACCGTAATTTTTGCCATTTCTCTTTACCTTACGAAGCTCACAATATTAGTTTGCACATAGAGAAGGAGTTTGGATAAAAGACACCAGTCATTTCCAGGAGACAATCCTGTATATGCAGTCTGATGGTGGATCTATTGATAGATATATTATTGTCATCTGCATAAAGTAGATAATTTATTTTGTATTTTCTAAACAGCAATACAATATTATTGATAAAAATATTAAAAAATGAAAGACCATGGACAGACCCATGGGGTACACCAGAAGGGATGGTAATATTTCTGCTTGTATGACCTCTATATGTTACATATTATATGCAATTTTCTAGATAATATTTCACAATATGTTGAACATTCGGTGAAACAGAGAAGTGAAGTAAACTGTTCAAAACAATATGTTATGGTCCAGTTTATCAAAAGTTATTATTCATAGGGTGTTTTACTTCAGATATAGTTGAATTATTATTATATCTGATTAAGATACTTATGTGTAAAAAATATATAATTAATAGATGTTAAACCATTTTGTCACCTCCTTTTCCAGATTCAAAGTCTATTATATATAAAAAAAAACAACATTTCTTCGCAAATTAATTCAAGAGTATAATGCTTGCGTTTTAAATAATCGTTGAACTCGTCTTATAAAAACAATACACATTATCAAAAAACTATCCATTTCAAAATAATTTATATTTGCAATTGGTAATGTCTTCGAACAATATTCTCTAATATATCATTAAAATGTCTAGACATAGATCCATATGCTTTTTCAGCGTACTCAATTAAAACAAATATTTTTTATTGTCCCATCAACGTATTGACGAGATAATGCCAAGACAAATAATCTTTACTGGCACCTAATAAAAAATCGTATTGCTATACCCCGAAGTTTTTGCGTTGCGACGAACTTGAAGTGACGCTACAGGGAAGGCGTAACTTAACTGCAAAAAAGTTTAAATTCGGCGATAAAAACGCCTGCCCTCGCATCTCGTATTCAAGTTAGCCAGCCGCTTCAAATGACATCACGACCTTCTTGTTGTGAAGCTGACATGGAAGATTAGATAATTAATTAAGATGGCCATGATAGCCCGAAGGACATAATGGATCCCAAGACAGGACAAAGAACTCGCAAAAGATGGGTAATAAATTAAAACAAAAAAAAGTTTATTACTAAACAATTTTAAACGAAAAACATTTATAAATTTAAGGACTGCAATGTTAATATGCCCAGCAGTGTGTTGGAATAGCCGTTTGATTTAAATATTCTGAAATTTATTGTAATGTAATATGCAAATTAGGCCATTAGCCAAGTGCGGATTTTGATATAAAATAATAATTATTTTTGTCTGGAACACAGACGTAATGGAAATTATCAAACTTGGTGGAATATGAAATATGATCACTTTGAATATTGTGTTGAAATATGAGTGGCTGTTTACGATGTATGTATATCTTTCTATGTAAACGCTGTTTTTAGTTTGTAGTCATACATATTCAAACCGGAGATTATATTGCTTACCTTTAAGGAAATTCGCGTTTTAATGGTTCCTCGATCAGAAAGCTAAAAAGATTGAATATGTCTTACCCATGATAGAAATTGTAGACATAGTAATAAAAGGAATTTATTGAAAACATTTTCATTTCATAACATTTAACATCTCATTGTTCATAAAAAGTAAGTTTTATGTTTTCCCTTTTGATTACATAGAAGAACTAGAATATAGATCAATTAAAACGAATAAAACAAAAAGTTACTAAAAGCTCTTTCCACAGTTGGTTTTATATGTTAAGTCAATTATGTTTATTACTGCTCATCAATAATAGGAAAATGTGTGAGATTCTCTAGGTATGCGTAGAAAAAAGAGTGAAGCAGTGCATTAGAAGAGAAGAGTATGCACTTTACGCGCAGCCAGATTGAAATCTGTACATTCACATTCAATATATATTCATCGATATTCACTCTGCAAAGGTTTCAGTTCGACGGAGTAAAGACCAGGCCGTATACAGAGCATCCCCTGAGCGGTCCTATATCGCAATTTTGGGACTTATTCCTATTCTTGACGAGCTGTACATATTTTCTTCTTGAAGATTTCTAGTTTCACACCATGGTTTTTAAATAATGTTATGCGGCTATTTTAAGAGAGAAAGTAAACTTACTGACACTATGGCGAAAAGAAAGCATAAATTATATGTTAATGACAGTAATATAATAATGATAGATATTTTTATACAATGATTTAATAGGTGTGTAACGAAACCTTACTTCAATTAACTCGAACCACCAAATATTCTAGTATATAACATACAGGTATACATACTATACTTTTATATATACCTTTAACATCTTTCCATTTACCTGTTTTCGATTGTGACAGATCTTTGTTAGTTTTAGCTAGAATTAATTAATTAATAAATTGTGACTTTTAGTCATCCTTCTTATGCATAGAATCTGAACAAAAGAGTTGCTGTAAATAGAAAAGGAGGTAGTTTAAGACTAGTTTTAATCATCTCCTGATGATGTCAAATTGGTCGGCGAAACGCGTGTCGAGAAACTACATATCTCCGGACTCGATACACTACACACGCGTCGATATACAGCTCATCAGTACATATTTACACCAATAAATATATACTAGACTAAGAAATAATCACAGAAAGAGTTTCTAGGCCATATACGGTGGTATAAATTAAATTAAATTATGATTATTTCCACTTAGTTTTTTACCAAAAGCATTATCAAGGGCACTTTCACTACACTGAAATCGAATTAACACCCCATAAACTTATGATATATATAATAGTTCTACAATCTCAATGATTTAAATAATTGCATGATATCTTGAGAATGCAGAAAAACTTTCTCTGTTTTACCTTTGTTTCATATAAATGCTTTCCCCCTGGTGATTACCGCAGGTATTTACAGAGATGAGTATATGTATACATTATACACAGAGGACATTTATTTGTTGATATGGTCCTTTGAAGTCTTTACATATCCACAAAAAACATGTTCCCTCTGTGAGGTATATAAAAATTCAACATAAGCAACGAAAAAGTTTGCTACTGACGTACAGCTATCACATGAAAAGCTCAAAATGATGGCGCTATGCTGATACTGTTAGGAGCTACATAATATAAATATCTGTAAAGTACAGTTGAAAACCAATAACTTACAAAAAACTTTGGTAATTTAAAAGAAAGTTGTAGATTTGCGATAATTCGTTGTAACAAAAAATTCTTATAATTTTGTTTCTCTTCGTTAGTGCTCTATAAAACATTTAGAGCCATTTGCTACAGTCGAAGGTACAATCGAATACTTTGAGGAACAAGAAGAAAATAATTCTCTCAAAATTATTAGTCCTCTGAAAGCAATTAATGAATAAGTATTATATAAATAGTAAAGTGGATTCCACAAGATCAGACGACAATTAAAATATGGCATACCTATATGTTTTGATAAACTCCTAATTAAAACCTAAACAATGCGTTTTTCTAATTTTAAGCTGAAGTAGTGTACGGTTCAACTAAAGGTGGCTCATTGTCTTAGTAAGGCATACTAAAAAGGGACATTACTTAGTCAACAAAATATTTCATTATGTGAAATGTTCACATCAAATGTAATTTATTGATTATATGATTCACAGACAAATTTAATTATTGATTTTTAAATATTTTACTCACAAAAAAATATAAGTGGATTATGACGGTTAAATAATTATGCATTGAAATTAATTCTGTAAATGTATTTTAATAATATGATACTCCTAAATTTCACTTTTTAATAAATATCAGCAACTATATCACAACAATGGGATAGATTATTTAGAAAATTGCAAATATTCTCTATCTCTACTTTCTTACAAGTTATTATTTAATTATAGATTTTCAATCCAATTTAAAATACAAAATGGGCACAGTTCTTGTTCGTTTAATTACACAGCTACGATTATTTAACGAAAATATATTAATAATCACATTCCATAGATATTACTACAAAGTTAATATAACAGAAATTAGTTAAAGAACACAGAACAGTTCAACAAATTTAATTCATTTATTTTTTTACTGTTTTCTGCTTTCTATCATACCGCCACGTGAAGCTTTTCTGTAAAATTTTTCATCGCTGATTGATACTTTAGGAAATTTATCATATGAAATTGTCAAAAGACTCAGCAAGTTTCTCATGAATATTCTTACAGTTAGGGCTTTCAATGAACGAATAATTCTTCTTCTTTTTTGCTTCGTAATTCTTTATGATAATTTCGTTTTAGATGCTAACAGTTTAGCTTATTTATATATTTATTATTACACTTGTAATAATAAATATTTGTAGAAACAATTTATTATTGGTATTTTTTCTGTGTAGAAACCCTGCTCTTTTATTTTACTTTTTATTGTATACAGCAAACTGCGTATGTGTATTAATGCTCCTTGCTATAACATGTATATCGTTATAATCAATACAGTTATTTATTGCATTATTTTACTTATAATAAATACTCGGTTTGTCACAGACTCTACCTTGATAATTTAAAAAGGAGTAGAGTAAGTACACGGTTTACAATAAAATTTAATCAGTGACAAACATGTAAAATACGTGCTTCTGCGACTGCACAACGAACTGTCCATTGTGCAAAGTTACAGCAAGATCCTTTTAAATTATCGTGTCTGCTTTGTTTACATAAAATGTGAATATGCCTAAAAATGTTACAAATGCCGTTCTTTTATTACCTGGGAACAGATTAATTACATTAGAATTACAATTATATAATTATAATTGTGTCTAGTCTTCATTAATATGAAGACTAGATTAAAACAACAAACCACTTAAAAATATTTCTTACTTTATTTTATGCCTCTGTGGTTATTAGTGAAACAATATGCCACCTGCTTACCCTAACGATCCGATACTGAAAACAACTTACTAACTTGTGCCATTAACACCGAACATAATAAAACTGTCAACACGCTTCGATGTCATCTTTCAATTGTCATCTAAATTTTTCAATTGTCATCTCATGAAACCATTATAGTAGTATCCTCGTATCTAAGTGTAACACTTTTGGAGGAATGATATCGATTTCTTGCTGATATTAATTTTAAATGATTGAAGTTAAATGTAATGGACGGAATAGTGTTTCATTAATACTCAATAAAAAATTAGAGCATTTATTGTAATTTGGGGATTAAATTATTAAATTACTACTGAATTACTATAGTAACCAAGAATTCATTGCCTGGCCTATGCGATCCCCAGATGTGTATTCGAATTTTATAAAGGGGAGGGAAGTCTACAACTGCTAGCTTTGACCCACCTGTCTCTGTGGATCTTCAGTGTACAGTGTTTTATAAGACAGAATATTATATATTATATATTTTATAATGGAATTTCGAGTGAAAGTACACATTTCTAATGTGTACTTCAATATAGACATGTTTCTTTTTTGGATATTATTAAAAAACTATTTACAAATTTAAGTCACCAAAGTAATTTGCAATAATATTTTTGTTAACATATATTTAAATGTCTCTTTGTGTCCATTTTATATATGGGTCACAATATATACAAAAGACAGAATATTATTCATATAATAATAAATACCGTTCTTCCATTTTTTTACTAGACAGCAAGTCAATCGGCCGATTTCGTATAATGTGTAGGGAGGGGACGGGGATGGTACGCCCTTCTTCAGGTTGTCCAGTGTCGATAATTAGCGGCGCAACGACAGTTACGTTCTACACGTGAGGGAGTGTACATCGTATTTGTAACAGGGAAATCTTTTACGTGGGAAGTGATGTTGATGGGTTTACTGTTAAAAGATGATCAAGGTATTTAAAGAAAAAATATCTTGGCCATATTTATCAGCAAACTATGATCTTTTTTGCATTATTTTTATAATTGGTTTTGCATTAAAAAAAAGTGCTTTCTAATAAAACGTTATAAGGCACTTAGTTAAAAAAAATAAATAGCTTCTCTTAAAATAATTAAAAATAAAATACAAACTCTTAAAACTTAAAAAATATCCCCTTGAATAAGAAAAAAAACTAAAGAAAATTTTCGAAGATGCCTCCGTCTTGCGCCAAACAATAACCCAACCCGTCGAAAAATTATGAACGAACGTTGGTCAGCATAAGAGGGCTAATAGTTTGAAATACATTTTCAATATTAGCCCTCAGTTGATTTAAATTATTAGCTCCTTCATGAGGATGCCCGTATAACTTTGATTTAATATACCCCCATAAGAAAAAATCATTAGGGGCCAAGTCTGGCGATCTTGGTGGCAATTGAATTACGCTTCTCGTAGATATAATTCTTTGGGGGAATATCGTATTCAAATAGTCAATGACTATTCTTGAGTTATGGGCCGGACACCCATCGTGCTGGAACCAAACGTTGTCAAAATTGGGGTTAATGTTTGCCAATGCAGGAACAATTTGGTTTTGAAGAAGATTCAAATAAGTCTCCCCATTTAAATTTCCATCAATAAAGAATGGTTCAATAATATCATTCCCATAAATACCAGCCCAAACATTCAATTTTTCGGGATATTGTGTCCTTGTATTTAACAGGCGATACTGACTTCCAAAAGCCCAGTACCGTATAATTGATAGATTGTGCACCATGTAACGGAAACGTGGATTCATCGGTGAACACGATGTTATAAATAAAATTGTCATCCGCATTTTCACGTTCCATTACCGTGTTACAAAATTCCATTCTACGGTACTGGTCTTCATCGAAAATTTCTTGATGGGCTTCGTATTTATAGGAATGATATTTATTTTTCTTTAAAACTTTGTGAATTTTACCCACACTAAAACCAGTCTCCTCGGAAATTATTGGGATAGAAATATTTGAATCTTCTTCTACCATTACACACACCATTAATTCCTGCATTTCAGCATCCTCGTTAATTCTAGGTGCCTTGTCGCATTTACAACCTAAAATGCATCCCGTTGGCTTAAACTTTTCGACTACTGTCGATATTGTGTTCAAGGCAGGGATCGGACGATTTACATATTTGACTGAGAAAAGGTCCCTTATTGCACTTAATGAATGTCCTTGAAGAGACCATGATATCAAATCAATTTTTTCCTCAAGTGAGTACGTCATAATTACTAAGTTTAGAATTAAAAGAATCTATTTAAAATTACACGTATTACTGCGAAGTTCTCTCGTCTAAATGCCAAACACGTATGCGACGGTAAATGTGAAATCTAAGTCGTCGATCATCACGGCGTAGGGCCGGACTCCCCACCTGAGTGGTGACTAATTTTCCGAGAAGGACCGAACGGTGGAACCTATGTACAGTTTTAAAATGAAAGCACGGTATATTAAGGTACAAATTTACACATTATTTGGCATTATTATGTCTTCCAACTATTGGATTTTTTTTAGTGAAATGAGTTTTTTATATACTTATTATAGTATATACTTATTGAAGACTCATATCGTGAAAATAGCCATTTATTACATTATTATAAAGGGTCTTTCAACAAGGATGCTCGATTTTTAAATGTACCATCAATAAAACAGATTATGTATGAGATATCCACTCAATTTGTTTTTTATTTGAAATAATATTTTATGGCAATAAGTATGGAATATACCGTCTTTCGAATGTCCGCAACGGCTTTGCTTGGTGGCATGTATCAACAACACCTCTACATCTTATTCAGTGGGTGTTGCATGTATTCGAGGCGTCCAATGTTCGATGACTTTGTCGCATAAATCTGACTAAATTTACTGGATGGCGTTCGTTATGTTGACTTTGATGACATAAATTGTTTACAGTTTATTCGCATAGATCTGCGATTTAAGGTAGCCCCGGAAGAAGAGGTCTAAAGGCGTTAAATCGCACCATCTCGGTGGCCAGTTCATGTCGTCAGTCGTTGCTCGAGATAACCATGCACTCAAATCGCGCGTGCAGAATGTCCTTCGTGGTATGCTATGTATGGGCACGTAGCGCACTCCTGTTGGAACCACATCTCGTCGGTATCCATATCATCCAGTTCGGGCCACAAGAAGTTGTTTATCATCGATCTGTAGCGCTCGCCGTTGACGGTTATGGCAATGCCAGTTTCGTTTTGGAAGAAGTACGGACTGATGATTCCGCCTGACGAAAATCCGCACCAAATAGGTATGGAATGGTATCGCCTCGAATCCTACAATTCTGCTTGTTCACGTATCCATTCATCCAAAAGTGAGTCTCGTCGCTGAAGATGAGTTTTTTGGCGAAATTAGGGCCAAACTTCCAACAGTTCCAGGGCCTAATCAGCGAACACATGTTGTCTATGGTCGTTTACCTTAAGTTCCTGGATGTTATACGGGTGCAGACCCAAGTCCCAACGCAAAATTCACCAAGTTAAAGTCGCAGAGGAGCCAAGTTCTTGTGGACGACGAGAAATTGACTGCCTCGGGTTTTCCCGTACGCTCTCACGTACAGCTGCGATGCTTTAAACAGACCTTGCGTTTCGGTGACGTACGGGTGTTGGCTGATTATTTATCAAACCGACTGACTCGAATTTGGTCACCGAACATCGAATAGTCGACTCGTCGGGACGGTTGAGGCGAGGATAAAATATCACGTAATGCGCGTAAGGTTTCTCGAACGGAGCACTGATTTTGAAAATAAAATTTGATGATTTGCACACGTTGTTGAACGCTATAATCTTCCATTGTAATTTGCCATACACTACTAAACAACTCACAATAATTTGACAGATGTTGCTTTAGCAGCATGGCCACTATAAATCTACAAATTTCAAGTGTCTCTATCGAAAGACCTGGTATAACGTTATTAATTATTATTATTATTATTTATATGGTGTCATTGAGTACTCCTAAAACTAGACGATATTAGTTAGTACAGTATGAAAAGTTGGTGTTAACAAGGCACGCAGTTTGAATAAAAATTAACAAATTTTTCAGTTGCACATCTAATTAGAAACATACAGCGCTAATTAATTTCAAAATAAGCTGCTAGTAAAAAGAAAACCCGTTGAAAATCTGCAAACAGTGCCGGGTAGTTAGCAGAAACGTAAAAGTTAATGAAACAAGAGTGAACGATTCGCAACCGTGGATGAATTATTCGAGTCGAGTTGAATTTCAGATTTTTTTGCGAGCGGCTCGCCTGTAAAACTGGCTTTTTTGCTGGACATCGCGACATTTGGTTCCATGTCATGAACATATGTAAGCTCTAAATTCAATGTAATATAATATTTTGATAATCTCCCGCCGCTGTAAAACCATACGGCTATGTCTAGATCTGCCCCCTGCTTTGTTATGGGTTTATTTTTAATGCCGCGCATAAACCAGATGAGATAATTTCGTTTGTATCAAAACACGTCACCATATAGTAACGGAATACGACAACACGCTCGTATAGGTAAACAAAATTAACGTACATAGTGGTACGCTGGTACGTTTGTTAATTTAACAGACTTCATAAATTTCTTGATTAAAATATGTTTCATTTTTCTTGCAAAAATAAAGAAGAAATATTAAAATAAAGAACAAAAATAAAATATTTATCTAAAGACTTATACAATACAGCAACAAAAACAGGAAACAAATTCACCACGACTAAAACTGAGTTTTATCCATCTCGATGATGCCAACTTGGTTAACGAAACGCGTGTTGAGAAAAGTGTTATATTTAGGTGTTCGTGGAAAATTGGTCTCTTAAATTTATTTAAGAGAATAGCTAAAAAATAAACAACACATATTATATAAAAGAAACGGAATAATACATTAAACAATCATCATCATGAGGTCATCAGTCCTAAGACTGGTTAGACGCTAACCTCCAGCTTCTCCTATCTTGTGCTAACCTACGCATTTCGCTAATTGTGCTACAACCTACATCCCTTACTATTTGCGAGCAGTAGTCTAATCTAGGCCTACCTCTGCCTTTTTTCATTCCTATTTCTGCCTCCAAAATATCGCGGACTATTCCCCCATGTCTCAGCAAGTGGCCTACCATTCTATCTCTTCTCTTCTTTATGTTTCTCCATATACTTCCTTTCACGCCGACTTTTTCCAATACTTCTTCGTTTCTAACCCTATCAGTCCATGGTATTTTCATCATTCTTCGGTAACACCACATCTCAAAAGCTTCTAATTTCTAATTTCAATTAAACAATCAATCTAACATAATTTTATGTGGGAATTCATACCATCTATCTGAATACCTCATCCACCATGGAAGGATAATAAAACGTAATTTACCAGATAAAAACAAATCATATCCAATTGTATGTTTATATAAATAAAATAAAATAAATACACATAATGGTATATATATATATATATATATATATATATATATATATATATATATATATATATATATATATATATATATAGTAGTTTAATAAATTATGATTGTTAATAAAATAAAATATAAAATAATATAAATTACAACCACTTTAAATACAACTTTTTTAAATATAAAAGTTGTCTATCAAATTTGTATTTCAACAAAATGAATATCAGTGACTGTGTCATGGTTAATATCAACGATAAATGATTTTATGTTACATGTACGATTATATTTTGATACAATTTCATGTTTGTAATACAACAGACGCAATTTTATGACATTATTCTATAATGTTAATTGACTAGCTTCAGTGAGATGCATAATTTTACTTTTGTATAAAATTACGATACTTAGAAAACTGAGATGTAATAATATCCGAAATAATTATTTTTCATATGTTTAAATAGTCATTGTAAGCAAACAATTTTCACAATTTTACTTGACCATATTTCAGTTCTTATGTATAGTTAAATTGGTGTAATTTTTGTATTCCGAATGTGCAATATCTAGATTAACGTGCATATCTAGACTAATCACATTATCATCATTTTCAGTATGATAATGATAATAATATTGATTACTACAGATAACGATGATAATATGATTAATGTAAATAATGGCAGAATTAGCAAATCGTTGATATTTGTTTATATAGCGAATCATTGAAATTTTTAGTAATCCTTCAGATAACTATGACGTCTTCTGATAAAATATTTTATAATGTAAAGTTTTACTCTGCAGAGGGTAATTTTCAAATTATAGAAATAAAGAGATTATATTCCAACCCATCTGAAAATGCCTTATATAATAAGGACTAAACAAATTAGGTCAACACAGCTATTCTCCTGGCTATATATCAAACGCCGAGCGCTGAATTACATGACAAAATTTGCAGTATTTTGTCTAACAGAGTTAGCACTAAAATACAGTGATTCAGATTGTTTCAAAACCACAAAAAAGATGCAAAGTGTCACCTACCTCAGGATAGGTATCGTTAACTGCAGACCGGTTTCGACCTTATCTTAGGTGTTGTCAGTGCAGTGTAAACGAGTATACCTTTGACAGATGTAGCTCACGTCTAGTAGACGTTGCTACGTTCCACCGCAGTAGAACGCATCACACGCCATCTCTTGGTAGTTTCGAGAACAATCTAAATCGGAGTAAAACTTGAGATCATCAGTATATCAGTATACACTACCTGCTTAAAGTAATTGATACACCATTTATTTCCCTTAACACACTGAATTTTGTAAAATAATTACAACATGTAATCTGTTTTACAGTTCTTTATACGACAAATACAAATATATATATTTTTGAATGAATTCACAAATTTATTAATTTAACTTTCTTTTAATTATAAAACTAATTTTTTTTGTTAATATAATGTCGTCCATATCTCTATGGACAACTGTTTTTAATGCAATAAAATTACTTGTAAGACAAATATAAGACAAAAGGTGATTTTAACTTGTAATTTATAATTATTTGAAAACAAGCGCAATTATCAATTCAGAATATCAATTATTTTCATGAGATAAACGTTTTCTGTTAAGATTTATGACGAGTCAGCTTTATTAGAAGATCGAGCGCGACCGTTTAATAACTCCACGCCTGTCAATCCATTTGATTTAGCCGTTGTTGATTTCTTTAAATCGACGATCTAAAAATAAGGGTTACATTATTAGGTCTCAAAATTTTGACGGTTTAAAGTTTAAAGTATAAATTTGCCAATAGATTAAATTAATCATATATGTATGTTTAAACATAAGATATATTTTCATTTGTTCTCATTGCCAAATAGTAAATTTACAGCACATTTATTTACTTAAATTAATTTGTTAATTGGTATATAGTTAAGAGTAATTCAGTTGTTTAATTAAACATAATAAATGTCTTATTTATAGGAAAATAGTTAAAATATCTACTCATAAATAAAGGTGTCTGCGAAAAAAAAATAATAATAAGAATCAATAGATTACTAGATTAGTATGAAATAATATCTACTCTCATGGAAATCATAGCGAAATGTTTGATATATTGCGGTAATATACCATAAAAACATATAGAACTATATAGAATTAGAAATATTGTTACATCATAATTGTTGAGTTGATTTGGAATTACATTTTTACACAAACCTGTTACAGGGACATTTTTGTCTTTGCTTTTTATAGTGAAAAAAATAAAATAGATACTTGAAATGAAATAAATACTAAATTATCTTGACTTAAATGTGATGCCTTGTCGTTGAAATACGATGCAAGGAACACTTGTATTCATTCAGATTCAAGTGAACAGAATCATTTTTTTTTTCATACATTTACAACTAAATCATTTATTTTAAGATCTTAATAAAAGGATGTTAATATACAGTTCGCGTCTAAAGTCTCTCCTCAATATTGACATACCGTAAGACTTTCTAGGCAGCGTCTCTGTAAAAGCTAAGTGCCAGGTTTTTTCAGACACAAATTACGCACAAAGTCACTTGATGATTCTTTGGATTCTTTGCGTGTGCCTCACAGGTAACAATCGTATGAATCAATCAAATGACACTTCTGAACAGTGTCGTGCCGAAAACCCATTTTAGGATAACAGTTAGTACAATACAAATCCGTCAACCTATGACAGTAATGAAAATGTTCTCCACAAAATCATTCAATGAAAGTGATATTTCCATCAAAATAAATGAAATAAATTCAACAAGAAGCAAGATAAATGAAGCAAAAACAACAAAAATTAAATAAATTTTACTGAAATATTGAGACGCCAATGAATCAAATTATACAATAAAACTAAGACGTGACTTCATAATTGCATTTTGTTCGACAAATTATTAACTGTCTATGACGTACGTAGTTGATTGAAACATATGTCGCCGGATATATGTGCTGGTAATTGTGGCATTATAATAACAATTGCGAGTGGTGTAGCATGTGATCCGTGCGTCGTCACTAAATTGATACACGCGCAAAGATCCATTATACAAATTGTAGGCGTTTTTACATATCCGAATTATATTTTGTCTATGTTTATAAATTTGCTTCAGGGTACTTTTGATTGAGTCTAATAACATGGCACCAGTTTAGAAGACAACGTTATGAAATTGAGAGGTATCCCGATGGCCCTGCCTCTAGAACATGCTTACGAGCGATACTACACGAGTTTCAAAGAATAGGTGGAAAAACTGGACGTCCAGGCAATGCAGATAACCAACAAATAAATATTGTCGCTGAAACAGTCATGAATCTCAGATAATCTGCATATCAAACTGCAGCTATTTGTGGAGTATCTGCAAAAATTGTGCAGTTGTTTGTGAATTATCTGCAAAAAGGTTTTAATCACAAATTTCACTCTTATAGATTACAAATTGTTCCATAGCTCAAAGAAATTTTCCGGATTGCAATTTCAGAAAAATAGACAGCAAAACGGATTACCTATTTAAGAACAATTTATTTTACCGATGAAACGTTTTTTCTAAGTGGTAATGTAAATGCTCAGAATATAAGATAATGGAGTGATACTAAACTTTATATATTTTCTAAGAGCCATATACAATTTCCAGGAAAAGTCAAATTGTGGTCAGGGGTCTTGGATAATCACATAATTAGACACGTATCTTCAAATCGAAATTTAATGGGAGAGGTTTATTGTGATATGTTGCAGAATACTATTAAGCTGCTAATTTTCGATATTATTAAATAAACTCCTAACGAATTACCGAATTTCATTTTGAATAACTGATTTTGAGATCCGGAAATACATTTTAAATAGAATGGTATTCTTCTACACTATTATGGCTCAGTAGTAGTTTATTTCATTGAATAGTATCTGAATAGGTGGATTGCACGCCGGGTACACTAGAGTGGCCTGCTCAATCTCTAGATCTAACGCCCTTAAATTAATTTTTACGGAACTACTTAAAATCTAATATATACGCTACTCAACTACTGACTCAAGATAAGTACTGCCAAATGTAGATTAATTTCCGCAGAAACACTTGAAAGGGCGAGAGGATAGTTTGTTGTATTATCAGCAAGAGGGAGGTTGAAAAACAGGATGTAGTACTGCCACTAAAAGGGATGTGCATGTTGGGCATTTATTTTAAAATTCTCTAAAAATATCTAGTGCTACTTTTTACTTTTTTTATTTCGTTACTAGTGAATTAAATTTATGGTTTTGCATTAACTTAGAGTTTGTTTTTAATGTAAACGTAAGACAAAATTCGGATATATGAAAACATCTAGGTAAATTTTTGTAAAAGAGTTTAGAATTAGTATACATTATTCATATAGGTACTGTATAGAATTAAATTCAACTTATTTGATTCATTCAAAGTGGCGAAACTCTTTTAAATAAATTCTTTAATACTTTTTTACTACACAAATATTAACACAGCAGTAATTAATTTAGGTAAATAATTTGACAAATGTGATATGCCAACTTGATTTTTACTTTAAAATATTATAATTTTTAGGGTCCGTTAGATTTATAATAAACTGATACAACCATTTTCAAACATAACATAGGTATTTAAGATGAAACTATTTTTGCGTGATGTTAATGGTTCTTTACGTTAAATAAAAACTTTTAACTAAACTTGCAAGAAATCAATAAAAATTTAGTTAGAATTAATTCTCTTACATTTAAAATGTTTTTAATTAATTAGTCATCTAATAAAATTGGCCACACTATTCGAAGTTCTGAAGCAGATACTTACTGAAATGTAGGTTAATTTCCGCCGAAACATTTCGATCGGTGAGAAAACATTTTTATAACAGAATGTTGTACTGTCAACAAGAGAATAGCAGGTGCATATTTCGAGCATTTATTTTAAAAGATTCTCCACACTACATTAATTAACTCAGATAAATATAATTGAGTAACTATGGTGCCTTCTATGTTGGTCAAGCCGGCTATTGTGTTGAAATGCGACTCAAAGAATATTATGGATTATTAATTAGATTCAAATAACATAATCATTTTCAAAATATATTTTAAAAATAACACAAATTGAAATTAGAATTGCAAAGATTCAATGAAAATTTAGAATCAGAATACATTTTCTTAAATCTAATATATTTCCAATAATTAATTAATCGCTTATTTATAAAATTCGCCACAGAACAGTAATTAACTTAGGTAAATAATTCAGAAAATATGGTGCCTTTAATGTTGGTCAACCTGGCTTTTGTGCTGGAATGTGACTCAAGGAAAATTATGGATTATTTAGATTCATCAAACTTGAATCCTTTCAAAATGTATTTTAAAATTAACAAGAAATTTAAATTAAACTTGCATAGAATCAATGAAAACTGAAAAATCAATTAGAATTAATTCTTCTATATTCAATATGTTTCCAATTAATTAATCATTTATTTATAACATTTACCATACTACGGTAATTAATTTAAGTAAATAATGGTGACTACTATGTTGGTCAACCTGGCTATTGTGTTGAATTGTGACTAAAGGAACATTATGGGTTATTTAGATTCAAAGAACCTGATACTTTTTTTCAGACGTTTAAATGGATATTAGTCATGTAAAGAAAACGCTTTAAATGATATTTAAATAAAAAATATAACTAATAAGAAAATGCTATTATTATAGTCCTTGTAGTTACTTTAGACGAGGGGAGTCGTATACCTGTACTTTACCTATAAAATTGTTTAAGGCAACGAAGAGTTGTCGCGAGAAGAGCAAAAACTCTTCGCGTTAAACTAGCCTGCACGACGTTTCGCGTATGAGACTCGTAATACTAATCGTATGCATATCCTTCATACATTCGCATTATTCAAGTATGCAAATGACACTAAAGTAAAAACTTGAAAAATTAAAAATAGACATATGTGCAAGCGTCCGACACCAGCGTTTACTTTATAGTAGCAGTTAAATAAACATCGGGCTATCCGGGAGGTCGTAATACTCTAACACATCCAGGATGCAATAATGGTGAATTTGAAACGCACAAAATTAAATCGTCTGTCAATAAACTGACATTATAAGAGTGATTGGTAACAACGAGCTATGATTAAATCGGTTTTATTGGACGAAAGTTATTTATAAACAGTAAAACAAATCATGCTTCCAGCGGGTGAGAGACAGAAATGGCAGGGTATTGAAAGTACCGGCCTGAAGAGTGAGACAAAACGGTTGGAGTTTCAAAACTATCTCCCGTACAGAGCAATACAGTTTTAGATACAATCTGTACATTTCGGGGCACATGTGCTACTAGCGTTGAAAATTGGTTGGATCTGGAACCCGATTAATGAACGTAGATTAATTAATTTGGTATATACATACATCGAACTATTTTGGAATAGTGGATTAAATTGTTAAACAAAATCAACTGGAATGACAGTTTCATATAATAATTATGACCATTAATATAAATAATAAGTTATCTAACTTAAACATAAGCATTAATAAAGATTATCTGTCTTTTAAGTACACCCCTGTTTACTATCGACATTGATGGATAGTAGTGCGAGTCTTTCACATTATATAGCGTGTATATTATTTAAATATGTAAAATTATATTTGTATATCAAATTTAGGTACTGACAATAATCAACGTATATGAATTAGTGAGTTACTTAAGAGTGCACTCGATTTTCATAAAAAGTTAGTGAAAGCGTTACACAAGCTGACTAAAAACAAAGCAATTACAAAGCGGATGCTATAGAGGAGGTGGTCCAAATAATGTAGCAAAGGAATATAACGAACGCATTTTTCAAGTGAAAACTCATCTAGAATAAAGAAGAGACTCGACTGTAGCTAAAATTTACCTCTAACAGGAAATTCCTACAGATCTCAATGTAATGACAATAGTTTCACAAGGTACATGTAATCGAGTAGGCATGTGATGGAGCTTCTCAGAATCTGAATTGATTAAGATAATAGATCACTCGTCGAACGAAACATCTCTTTGGAGGGCCTGATTTTGGATAACGTTAGGGGAGCAACTACCATAAATTCCTCATGAATAAAAAGTGAAACATAAGGGCATATTAAATATTTTTACATTCTAACTGGCAGGGTTTTCGAATTTAGAACGCAGAATAACATCAACAAAGTTTGTCTTCTTTATACAGAACCGAATTTTGAGTTAAAACTAACTTCCACAACTTGGCACTGGCATTGGTGTTCGAATATTATACAGTGCTTTCGTAAATGAATTAATTCCTTAAAAATTCAAGGAAGTTTGGATGCACAGAAATTCACTTCCTTCCCTTAAAAATTTAAAGCGCGAGGAGTAGCTCAATAACAGTTACAAGTAGTTATATATAATATTGACAATATTTAGGGTAGTTGCTTGGTTGCTTGGGTTCAAGTCCCAACAGGGGGGCATGGGTGTGGTTGCCGTCATTTCTATGTGCAACCTTTTCCTCTGAAGGCTGTGACCTTAGGAAAAGTCGAATTCTGCTGGTTCAAACTTTTAAAAAATAGATGAAATAGGAAATTTAATAAACAAACACAACAAATACCTCCTGCGAATATTGGAGGCATCGAATTATAACTTATTTACTAAATCGCATGTCTAAAAGTTTTCACGTCCTGATACAAGTTCTCAATTATTGCAGACTGAAAATATATTTTACATGCATTTTCCAGAGAGAAAATTCCTATTCCAATTCTAGATAATTATTTCTTTACATATTATTTACACCAAATTGTTATTTAATTACGCAAGTTTAATAATTCTATAATTAATAAAGTATTGCTGCATATTATAATAGCCAACCATTGAAATAAAAAAAGACATTAGTGAATATTGAACACATATTATAACTCTAATTAGTGCCACGAATTTAATGTTGGCCAACAACAAGCCCTTTCAAGAGTCGTGGGAAAATAACTATGCCCTTCTGATCAATAATACGAACAAAGGTTTTTAAGATATAATGACGAGCCCTGAAGAAGTATAAAAACTGATCGCCGAAGGCCACCGTAATTGGTGCATATGGTATAATACACCTGCTCCAGTGATAACCTATTTTATAATAATATATATCGGTATAATTCCGTTTATGTGAGACTATATAATTTGCTAACACAAAAAAAAATCTCACACACGTACAGCACTATTATACGAAATTGGCTGCAATTCAAACATTAACCTAAGTATATATCTTACATATCAGTGAATAATTTAAATAAAACAGAAGCAGGCTATTATGTATCTTATTTATAGTAGGACTGAAGCTAATCTGTGAATCTGAAACTGAAGCATCTAATAAAAATAAGTGAGTATATTCCAAAGAAATTTAAGTAGATCAAGATTTAACATTAAGTTCCCCTTGTTTATCTAATCTTTCAATATAAATAAATGCATTTATATTATTGTGGGGTGAGCAAAAACAATCTACTAAATATACTTTAGAAAAAATAACTTTAATGAAATAGTTACTACACCATCTATTGAAAATGAAGAAGTACAATGTATCGTTATACTACTCTATTAATTTCAGGCGTCAATATTTCATAACAACAATATTATGTATTTATGTAGTACAAAACAAGGACTTAATTAAATGGGAGAAATATATATATATATATATATATATATATATATATATATATATATATATATATATATATATATATATATATATATATTTCTTTCTTTCTGAAAAACGCCCCGGGCGTTGAACCTTATAGCTAGATTAAATCCAACATTTTTTCCCTAATATCTAGACTGATGGAATAACCAGTAGATGAGATGAGCATCCAGCAACACACTCCACATAAAGCTAATTACTTTACTGATGTGGTAAACATATTAGTATACGAGTATAGGTACATTTAGAATGTCTAGGCACTGCCAGTGTCACTACATTAATTGAAACCAGTGGCGGCTCGTGATGAAATGAAACGGGTGTTCTGCACAGGGCCGATCCTAGGGTATTGGTCGCCCGCGTGCAAATTTCAAACGTATTCAAACTACTGGCGCCGTAGGGGCCGCAAAAAAATTTTGACAATTTTCAAGGTCACGCGTTTTCCTGATACTTCAGAATTTCACAAGAAACATTTTTGGAATTTAATACTTTTTTGAATAACATTCATGTTTGCCGTCATATTCTTTGGTAAAGAGAAATGGCTTGTAAGGTGAATTTTCTACTAGAGGGTCTATAACACTTAAAATATTTTCCGAAAGAGTTTCAGCGTCACATTTTGTAGGTTTCAGGTATGTCCAAAAACGTACAATCGGTTCACCATCGAGAATATATCTTAAAACTACCACTAACTGAGTTTTTGAAGATACATCAGTTGTCTCGTCTGCCATAACTGTCAAAAATGAAGGTTTATTAATTTCTTTAATTATTTCTTCATGGCGTACCTTTAATATACAGTCTAAAAGATCATTTTGTATTTCTTTAGAGGCTCCTTTAAATACTGAAGCATTTTGTAGATGCTCGCTTAAAGTTACATCAAGCTCAGCAGAAAAATTTATCAAACCACGAAATATCCCCGGGTTTTGAGAGGTTTCAGCTTCGTCATGTCCTCGCAGCGCCAGTTCAAAGACCCCACAAAACTTTATGTAGTTTATAATTATTGACAAAACGTATCTCTTTTTTGTCACATTATCATTATGCTTTTGCACATTTATCCAATAAGCTGAATCTAGCTGCGCTTTAATATTAGTTGTTCCTAATAAAGCTAATTCCATTGTATTATGTAGATCGCTTTTGGAGTTGTCGTGCTTTTTTATTTTTTCAGTTAAGTGCACCAAATCTGTCACCCCTACCTCCGTCCATGCTTTATCAGCGCCAAAAAGTAAACAAGGAAAACAAAATAACGCATTTTTTGTTGCACCCACAAGTCCAGTTCTTCTTATAATAAATATCTCTATTAAATTGACGTTTATATGTTTTCCGCGGCTAATACCTGCAGTCTCAATAACAATATCGGGCAATGGCCTACCATTGTTTTTTAAATCAATTTTTTCTTCATAAGAGTATTTAAAAAATCGCTTCACGTGAACTAAATTATAAACTAAATCCATTGTCACTATCACAGTATATAAATATTAATAATTAGTACAATAAATCACTACACAAATTCACAAAACAGTATTTAAAATCTCAAATTAACACGAAGTACGAAATAGGTACGATATACGCCCGCCCAAGGAGTAGGAAGGAGTAAACATTCACTGATGTTGCCTTAGCTGGAAAAAATACAGCTCACTGACCGTGTAAATTCGCGCATTTACGAGGGCCAAGTGTGGATTGTCGCGGGAGTTGAGTGGGAGGACGGGTGTGCCGAGCCGTGCTGAGAACTACCTCGTGTGGCCTAGTTCAATGTACCGCGACGCGCTCGCGTAGAGACCCAGATAATTCATCTGGTCTACTACTCAATAGAGGACGGTGACTTTAACGCAATAATTTGGGAAGCTGCACCAACTAACCAAATTATTTTATTAATAAATTTTAGTAATTACCTATTATGTCACGAAAATATACAAATATCTAATTTTTTTTACAGTTCTGCAGCTCTGCAGCACCTATACACCAGCCGCCCCTGATTGAAATGGTTTTAGTCGTTCGAAGTTGTTTAGAAATTCATTGTTGTCGAGTAGCGATTGGACATTTTCATAGTTCTCTAATATTTCCTGATGAATACGCAGTCATTATTTCACAAAATTGAATCCCTTTATCATCGTCATTTTCGCCAAGTTGCTGAAGAATACTAATTCTGTGAGGAAAGAACATGTTTAGTTTTAATACGTTCTGTATGGAAGCAACTGAAATATTTGTTAACTTAATATTTGTTAAGATCAATGTTGTTAGGATCAATGGCGAAATTACTTGAAATCCCAATATGTGCAGTTTTAGTAAAAACTCTCGGTTGCTTATTTAGTTTATTGCACATGGACGCAGATCCTTGAATTATTTCAATGTCAAGTACATGTCGGTGGCCTGAATTTTTGTCATAACGCCCTTCATTAAAAACCCGAGCTCTCGAACGAGCACACCTATTTTCAGCACCATAAATAAAAATAATATCAATTCTTTCATTTAAAGTATACACTGTTATGAATCCTATAATTATCACTGCAATTGACATCACTTGAAAACAGTGTAGTGACGCATTAAAATTGGCGCATTAGTGGGATAATGAGTGTGCCTCGATAGCTCAGCGGTCAGAGCAACTAGCCGGAAACTGGGAGAGCCGGGTTCGATTCCCGGTCGAGGCAAAATGCACTTTTATCCTTACTATCGCCAAAGTGGTGACCCCGATGTGATTCGTCGCTCCAGTATATGCAACCTCCCTTACATCTCAAATTCGCGGATTCGATTCCCGTCCTATCCATCGCCCTACAGTCCGGGGGTTACCGAACAACGGTTCGTAAGAATGGCGAACGCGGTCACATTCCGTTAAATTGTATCGAGACAAATCATGTCTCTAGGGAGGGAGTGCTGTAGTGACGCATTAAAATTGGCGCATTAGCAGGGATAATGAGTGTGCCTCGATAGCTCAGCGGTCAAAGCAACTAGCCGGAAACTGGGAGAGCCGGGTTCGATTCCAGGTCGAGGTAAAATGCACTTTTATCCTTACTATCGCCAAAGTGGTGACCTCGACGTGATTCGTCGCTCCAGTATATGCAACCTCCCTTACATCTCAAATTCGCGGATTCGATTCCCGTCCTATCCATCGCCCTACAGTCCGGGGGTTACCGAACAACGGTTCGTAAGAATGGCGAACGCGGTCACATTCCGTTAAATTGTATCGAGACAAATCATGTCTCTAGGGAGGGAGTGCTGTAGTAACGCATTAAAATTGGCGCATTAGCAGGGATAATGAGTGTGCCTCGATAGCTCAGCGGTCAAAGCAACTAGCCGGAAACTGGGAGAGCCGGGTTCGATTCCCGATCGAGGCAAAATGCACTTTTATCCTTACTATCGCCAAAACAGTATTGAAGTCACTAAACTTTCAATAAATATTTTCAAAATTTAGTTCTAACTGTAATCATGAAAAAATTACTCGCTAAAATACAAATAAGTAACAAGCTAAAATAAACACTCTCTTACCTTATTTCCAATATCAGCAAAACAAAAGTGGTATTTGTAAAAAAAAGTAAAAGAAACAAAACCTATCGTTGTTGAGTCTGTGGCAGCAATTCCACAAAAACAGTGCCGCCTACTTTCATTTCATTTCAACTCATAACTCAGTTTGAGAATATTCCATTAATTTATTTGGTTTTTTACTGAAATTGTTTTATTTTTGCTTCTATTACAAGCATATCAACTTATTTATGCTTTTTAAATGGAGTTAAATCAAAATTTTTAAAACTTTTTAGAATATATATTACAACATAGTGGGTGTCATTTAGAATTTTTACGTAGGGTCGCTGAAGGTAAATGACGAAACCCGAACTGTAACGGGTATTGAATTTAAACCCTTTTCATATTCAAATTTTTCATTTACTACTAATTTATGTTTTTGTCAAGAGGTCCTTTTCTTTGCTAAAAAAAAAAATAATTTGAGTTAGTAGTTTTAAAATGAAAAAATGTATACTCGTATCTTAGAATATAGAATATTCATTTTTAATTCCACTTCATATATTTGTAGTTGACAAACATCTTTAAATTATTATAATACATTTCATATTATAATAATGGGATAACTAAACTCATCTTCTCCAATTTAAGGTTACATTTATTCAAATTCATCCAGTATGTCGCAAGTAATCTTTTATTACTAATCTCCTATTACTCGAATATTCAACACTCCACACAAGACGGTTGAAAGGTTGAAAGTAATATTTTATTAAAATGAATTAACAATGTAGTCTACTCTATAACTCAACTAATGCCTACGCGTATTTTAAATAATTATTATTGGCTGTGGAACAGCTGGAAATTATCTGTAAGCGTGACAAAAGCAGCAGATGGTGTCTATTATTTTTTTTACATGTATGAATGAGGTCGTTAAATATATGGAAACCTGTTTTACCAAAAAAATATGATTATATATTATATCATATATATGTTATATTATAAAGGATTTGACTAAATCACATCCGATTTTTTTTCAACCATACAACTTGCTTATATTTTTTGTGGATATATTCACTGGCAAGTTAATTTTGTATGGTACGTATATACGGTTATAGTTGTTTATACGATTATAAGATATAGGTATTTACTCGTTAAATAAATATAAAACTATGTTCTATAAATTCCACGTGTTTAAAGGTCCCGTAAAACTTTTAATCTGATCCAATATGATACACTAAATATAGAAAAAAGAAAAACGGTAAATTGAATAGTGTGAAAATTAGTCGTCTTTAACAAGAGGTTGGGTTTCTAGTTGGAGTCAGGCGGTTCGAACTTTGCGACTAGCTGACAGAGTGGAGTACCTATAGTAGAGAGCTCCGTCGCCGAAAATGTGTCACCCCGTGGGGGTTTGAACGTAAAAGCTGCCACTGGTCTTATTTAATAGTTCATAATTTATTATCTGTTTGTGTGAAGTTGGCCGAAAATTGTCATGGGAAAAAGGGCGTTATTCAAAATTTTCGAGTTATTGACACTACATGATTGTCACAGTTGACATAAATATTGTAACGCAAAAATGATCCCAAAGTCTGTAGCCATTGCTTCAAAAAAAATATTTAACAAACGAAAAAGCATTGACGCATATGGCGATTCAAAACTTTGAACGTCTATATCTCGGTTTGAGAACCTTTAAAAATTGTAATTTTTGCGATGCATTTTGGTATTTATCAACCGATATTTCGAAAACGCGGCCTTAAATCAAAAAATACCTCTCTTTCACTGTGAACTGAACCTTTGCGATTGCAACGATATGTCCTTTATAATTTTCTGACGTCGGATAGCTGAGAAATTTAATTAAATGTAAAGCAAATCGCAGATTTATTTTCGCTACGACAGCCGGCCGTCGATGATCCGCCCGTACGTTGCGCGTCCCGCGCGCTGCGTTTGTCCACCTTTTGCGGAGAGAAATAGTTTAGTATAACTTGCATTTAACGCTGTTTCTTTGCATTTTTCATTTTGTTAACAACAATATCACTTTATATGAATTATAGAACCATATAAGTCACATTATGATGAATATTATAAAAATCATTAGCATAGTATTCATCGTACAGATAGTAACAACTTAAATTATGTACGTACGTTAAATGTACATCGGAACATAGCAGCCAGTTCACACCATGAATAAATATTTTTATAAAAAATTCTTAACTATTTCATGATCCCTTATTGACGTATTCTTAAATAAACATATAAATAATAAATACCAAAGAGGATGAGGGAAAAGAAAGAATTTCAATCAATACCTAATAAATTAAATGGCAAAATTTACTCGTCGTCAGATTCGGGTTCGCCATCATCGTATATAAGATCTGTGGAAACAGAAGGCATTACCGGTGTTTTTACATTGTGGCAGGATTTTTGTCCCAAACACGTACATGATCCTGTGCAAGAAATACCATTCTTTCTGCAAGTTCACCATTGTGCTCGGCAATCTGAAAAGACGCCAGGTGTATGTAATTTGGTCTTAAAATAAAATTTAAGTGAGAGTACCTTTCTTACATGCACAAGATGTCAAAATTGTCAAATCTGTTGGTATTGACGGAAGAGTTTGTAAAACAGGAAATACATTCGAATTTTCAAGTTTCCAATCATAGTCACAGTAGTTCAAAAAAACTGGCTTCGTTGTTAAAGTGTTAAGTCAAATTTGGGTCTGATAGTGTGCTCGTAAACAATGTTGTCGTAAACTATCTTCTGTAGGCGGTAATTTGTCTACTGTTTTCGAAATAGCCAATAGGCCACGAAGGTAATCGATAGAAGCGATGTCTTTGTTATTCGTATAGAGTTGCAGAGTAAAACGGTGAATATTTGTAAAGGTTTTGTCATTAAATGTTACGCCCAAATCATGTAGCAGGTAGTAAGAATTTAAATAGATTTTCCAACAATGTATTTTTGCCTAAGCCGTCAAATTGACTTGTATCGCATCCGGTAACAGCATGAAATGTTAGTAGATTTATGCAAATATTATGTATTGGCAAAAAGACAAACTTTGTATTTCAGTAGCTTGATGGTTTTCCGAAGAAATTACAAGAGTGATAAGCCACACTAAAGCTTCAGGAATATATTTTCGATAGCCGTTTTTTAAGAAGTCCAAATTTTTTAAATTGTCAAAATCGGGAATTTTGTTCATATCCAGCTTAATATTGTTAATAACACTATACAGAACGGAATATTCCGACGATCCCGTAAATATTTGTGGTGGATTAGTATCTTCTTCGAAATTTCCATAAATGAATGTAAAATTTCATCTTTTGATGAAAATTTCGAGGACATAATAATATCTGATCTGTTAGCCTTTTTAGACTTGATGATCTGAATGTCATCACCAAAATGAACCTTTTACTTTTTCGATTAATTGTCTTTTAGATAATATTCCTCCAAGATCTGTATATCTAGCATATATAGACGAATAACAGAATATAACAGAAAATCCTTTCCCCTTTCCAAATCCAGCAATTAATTCTTGATAAGATCAATGCTTCTACAGGATCTACATATTCGTCTTCCACTTTAGAAGGTACTTGGGGATCCCTACTTTTTTTAATACCCTCCAAAACTTTAAAAAACACATCGCATGATATTTTACTTCCATGGCAATCAAATCATTTTCGCCGATACGTTTCATAATTTTGGGCTATTATTTTTATCTTGGTTTCAATATTTCGTAGTTACCACTTGCGATAATTTTTGATTACGCCTTTTTTGACAAAATACGTACTTGTTTATACGAAATTTTTCTTTTCGTAGTGTTATCGAAGGTCCGATTTCAGAAATGTTCGATTCTTCCGTATGCATATTTTCTGATTTGCGACGTAAAAGCTCAATACTTTTTTTGCTAATATAACTGCAATAACAAGACTTATGCCAAATTAACAATTTCTTGTCCCCACTTTCAGTGCTGGCAATATTTTAATGCAACGACTTGGTGCTGACAGATTTACAAATATTGTCTCTAATTTGTAGCGTTTGTTTTATAGTTCTTAACGTTTTATCAGAACCCTTTGCAAAATTCCCGGAAAACTTCCCACAAATTAAACATTTTTAAATACTTTTTGTTTGTAAAACGTGGAAGTTGACTCGATCTCACTTTCAGGCGTTGAACTTCCATTTTGATCCATTTTCAGTTTTCTTTATGGCAGGCTGTATTCAAACGATGTATGTTATGTTGTTTTTAATATTATTCATAGTTTTCAACAATGGACTTACCTGGGCACTATCTATAAATATGTATGTAGGTACTTTACTATAAACTAAAAACAAATCACAGACACGAAATCTTAGTCATTTTGCTACAGAAGAGCCTATTTGGAACTGATAAAACAGCCCTTTCATAAAAGATACTATAGACATATTTTGTAAATAAATACTATCCAGAATGTAGACAACTACAGCGCGCGGGACGCGCAACGTACGGGCGGGTGATCGACGGTCGGCTGCCGTGCAAAAATAAATCTGTGATTTGCTTTATGTTTAATTAAATTCCTCAGCTATCTGACGTCAGACAATTATAAAGGACATACCGTTGGAATAGCAAAAGTTCAGTTCACAGTATTGCAAGAGAAGTGTTTTTTGATTTAAGGTCGCGTTTTCGAGATATCGGTTGATAAATACCAAAATGCATCGAAAAATTACAATTTTTAAAGGTTCTCAAACCGAGATATAGACGTTCAAAGTTTTGAATCGCCATATGCGTCAATGCTTTTTCGTTTGTTAAATATTTTTTTTTTGAAGCAACGGCTACATACTTTGGGATTATTCTTACGCTACAATGTTTATGTCAACTGTGACAATCATGTAGCGTCAATAACTCGAAAATTTTGAATAACGCCCTTTTTCCCATGACAATTTTTGGCCAACTTCACACAGACCGATAATAAATTATGAACTATTAAATAAGACCAGTGGCAGCTTTTACTTTCAAAACCCCCACACATTTCATTTTTAAGAGGAATTACGCCTAGCGAGCTCTCTACTACTATAGCTTACTTCCAAGACTAGATAATATCGAGCATAGTTGAACAACGGTTCCTACTCCATCAGTTAGGACAATCTAGAGGTATGCTTAGTGATTATAAAAACGATTGTTCGTTCAAACTGAATTATCCAAACATCATCTGGATCCTCTATCAGATCCGTTAGTGAAGGACGCCGTCTTGACTTTGATTTCTTATCCTTAGCATTTTAAAATATATTTTAGTGTATATTGTATTTATACATTTTCTTCAATTAAATCTGTATCTAATACAACACAACATTATATAAATAATATTAAATTTAAAGCAATAGTCATAGCGACTGTCACTTGGATGGTTAAATATTCGATTTTCATAGTGCTTTGTATATATAATATACAGGTTAGTCGACTCGTGAAAAAACTCGGCCGATAACTTAGATACTCTTTGGTATGAACAGTCGTGTAATTTTACTGTATATTTGTTATCTTAATAGCCGTATAGTATGAACAACGAATAAGCAAATCGCAATAATATTGCGCCGCCCAGGCGCTCCCTCGCTCATATCGAAGGCACCTTCGGAGCATGCCTCTAGAGGCTTCGGATTAAAAAACAAAAGTTACCACGTTATTCGCAAGGGTCGATTTACTATACTGATTTTGTCAAAATGCCGAATTTCGAACGAAAAGCATTTCGTACATCGACCTAAAAATTTCGTGACACACACACGAAAACAGCCGTTTAATAAATATAGATGATTACCCGCTAAGGTAGTACTACTGTAATAATATCGACGAATCTGTCTGGAAAAAAATATCAGTTTCATTTAATTATTAACGAGCTCAAGGAAATAAGGGCTCATTATTTCTAGGCGAAATTTAGAGAATATATTTAATATTAACCAAAGGATGGATACGTGATACTACTGCAGTTGTTATGGCCTAGTAATTGTTCACCAAAACGAAATTTAATAAATTGAGTTCAGAAGTCTATTAAATGCATTAAAACACAATTATTCTGGATTAATTTTATCTGTAAAATTATTCAAGTTTAAGATATATAATGCTATTTATCTAGCTTTATTGAAGCCGCATAAATCGGCATACTAAAATCTCTTATAGTATGATAGCAATTACCTGATACGAATACTAAATTCAAACGCTTTCAAAGAATCTCTCCAATTTAGTCATAACTGTCAATATGGTAGTGTAACTATTAACAGAACATAAAAGGGAATAGTCAGTGAAAACTTGATCTTATTTTAACTAGCATGCTACCAATAGAACAGACGTTATATAAACATTATGTTGAACGTCAAAAAGTTTACTATTAAGTTTATTATTAACAATTGAGGAACTAAGTTATGTTTCCATTAAATCATAAAGTAATTTGTTAGTCGTATTAGCTACTTAAATTTTGGTTCCTTACGAATAGCGAAGTTAAAACTTCAACGCCTTTGGCACACAACTCTGGCGTACTTTGATGGTACGAATATATGAAACAGTATTTATTGGATAAGTGGAATTGAAGATGATTTGTCTAAGGTAAATTTGTTAATGTTGTTGTAAAGGTTATAAAGGAGTCGATTATTTGGTCACTTGTGTAAATATGTAGCAGAGAATGGCTCATTCTTTAGTTTATGGCTATGACTCCATGGCTGTACATAACTCTTCTTCTCATACAACATGATCCATGTCTACTCCATGTTTTTTTAATTAAAACAGTTAGAATATTGTTTAATATGAAACATACATTATTTAATATTATACTCATTTTTTACAATAGGACAAGAAACTATCATAATCGATAAATAAATATCCTAGATTAATTGGTTATTCTTATTTAGGTATATCTTCAGCAATCTATATGATCGTTAAATAATTCTCTTTGGCAGGAAATATCTTAATGATTTTATAATAGTCATTAATGCAACTATCGGGATTGCACTTTGTCAAAATAGTGCACAGATTTGCATTTGAATATCTTTGAACATCCAATTCAGTTCCATTTGATACAAAGGAGATGTCAAACATTATTACGTCAAGTATTGTTCACATTGTCTTAGCTGTTATCACTAGTAAACCTGGTATTTTGCATTGTGAATGTCCACAACTTTTATGCGTTCTGTATGTTTCTGATGTTTTCAAATTAAAATTGATACTACTCCGTATTGATTCAATTTATATTTCTGATGATATTTAATGAATTACTAGATTCTTTTCCCAGAGAAATTGCGGCGACTTCACTAAAAATATTTTTTGTAAATACCTAGATAATTATTTTCCCACAAGCATATTATGCGTTAGTTATGACATCAGTGAGCAATAAGATATTTTCTCTAGAAATTTAAATTTGATCATTCGACATTAATCTGTAATTTATACCGAACATCAGTGGTCTGGTAAACCGGTCGAAATAATCACGTTAGGAGTTAGGACATCCGTGCCTCTGGCAATTTCAAACGACCACGACATGCAATTCTGAGACAAAATTGAGACTCAATGGAATTCTTCCCTGGAGGAGACAAATTTTAATTAAAAGCCAACGAGAAAAGTAATCCTTTATCGAGTCAATATAAAAATAGTCTGAATGAAGATTGATTCAAATGGAGGTGAAGAAGAGAGATATTTTTTATATTCACGATTTAATTTTCAAAATAAATCTATACTTAAATATAAAATCCATGGAAACGTCGTAGCAAACAATCTATATACAGGGTGAGTCGGGAGGAACAGATCAAACTCTAGATGTGTATTGTATTTGTTTTCAAATTAAAGCGTAATTAAAAATAAACAAAATTTCATGCATTAACGTTATGGTAATCATAGCGTTATAAATGTTGAAAAATACCGCCATTCACCTCTAAATATTTTCTGCTTCTTCTACCAAGGGCGTCTGTAGCTGTAGCTCTTCTGATTAAGTCATGTCTTTGTTTAAGATCGGCTGCAGCACTTCTAATACGTTGAATTAATGCATCTCGAGTGTCCACTTTTACTTTATACACTTCATCTTTGAACCAGTTGGTAGTACATTTGCATTCTGATGTTTAAAGTAACATCCTCTAGTAGTTCGTGTAATTCATTTTGTACAAAAATAAGTAGTTGTCTCCTGTGAGGCGATTCTCCAAAATGGAAGGGCCAATTAAATAACCATCGACCATACCACCCCACACGTTTACCGAAAACTTATGTTGAAAGTTACTTTCGACTGTTGCGTGGGGATTTTCATCTGACCATACCTGAAAGTTGTGAGTATTATTAATTCTGTCACGGGTACATGTTGCTTCATCTGTCAAATTTATGCGCGATACAATACGAGGATTCTTATTTATCCACCGACAAAATTCCATACGTTTAGGATAATCTTCTGGTTGTAGGTGCTGTAGTCTCTGTACATGGTATGGATGTAAGCCTTGCTGGTGGACTGTGTTTATTACTCTTGTTTGTGAAATTCCCAATTGAATACTAATTCTTCGTGAGCTGGTAGTTGCATCTTCTGCTACTACCTCCACAATATCTTCTACCTCTTCTAAATCCTGTAGAATAGCTTGTTCAGATGTTACGTTAACACTGGGAAGCTTTCCGGTATCGCACAGTTTGTTGAAAACTTTGACAAATACATTTTTATTAGGATGTCTGTTATGCGGAAACCGTTGATGATATTCCTCAACAGCAGCTTTCGACATTCTCGCTGTCGACGATATTCTTCAACAGCATTCCCATACTAGATAAACATTTTTAATTGCACTATAACTTGAAAACAAATAAACATCTGATAACAACATTTGAGTTTTTTACATTATTTTCACGCGTACAATACACTCCTAGAGTTTCGTCCGTTCCTCTCGACTCACCCTGTATATATATATATATATATATATATATATATATATATATATATATATATATATATATATATATATATATATATATATATATATATATATATATATATATATATATATATATTCTCTCCCCTTTAATTTGAAACCGAGGGATCTAAATGAACGAAAATTAGGATACATGCATTATTAAAGTATAAAAACAATGTTCTGGTTAAGTGAAAATAAATAGTGATATATTTATCAAAGATGGTCTTGCGACTCCATTCTGAAAATTATATTTAAATGACAAAGGTATGCCAGTAACACCTCATTTGGAAACTGCTTCCAATATCTGTTGAAAAGTTGTTTTTATTTTGACATGTCTCAATCAATTAAGAAATAGTATCGGTATCCCATACAAATTGACCAGACAGTGTTTTCCTTTAAAACCTAAGTGTCAGGTAATAGAAAACACGTAAAAGTCACTGAGACATTTTTACGTGTCCGAAATTTATTTTATGTTTCCATTTAGAAAATTGTTTTAACTCACTTTGATTGATTCCAATAATATGACAAGTAATTTAGAAGGAACAGTTAAAGCGATTCTAGTTATTGGCGAGACTGGAAGAAATCTATATGAAGCTGAAAGAAATTTCAGTGAGATATATCCCTATAGAGTATATTTACGACAGGTACTACAAAACTTTCAGGGAATAAGTAGTATTCAGGATGGTAAAATAACTAGGCACCCAGGCAATGTAGAATGTCAATAAATAAATATTGTCGCTGAAACAATAGTAAGTCTCGCACAATCTACATCTCAAATTGTAGCTCGTTATGGAGTATCTGCAAAAACTATGCAAAGGGTTTTAAACAAACAAAAATTTCATCATACAAATTACAAATGGTTCAGCAGTTCATTTAATATTTCAATTTTGTGAAGTAAAATTTTCCTAAATGGTAATATGAATGAAAGGGATGTGCAAGTACTAGATAATACGTAAGATGATACATATCTTTCATGAAAACCCTATACAATTTCCAGATCACTTCAATGTGTGGACAAGGATCTTGGGTAATTACATAATTGAACCGGTGTTTTTGAACAGAAATTTAACGAGAGAAGGATATTTGGTAAGGTTGCAGAATACTACTGAGCCGCAAATTTTGGAAATTCTATAGAGGAATCCTGATGAAGCGTACAGTATATATCAATCTGTCATTTTCATATATCATGTTACAATAACATATAATTATATTGACGTTATATCAATAAAAACTTCGTAAATGTGTCTTGTGCGAGACAAGAAACTTAGATTCACCTAGAAGTTATATTGTAGAAAAAGTAATAGAAATAGTTACAAATCACCCTAATAACAGTTCTCAGTATTCTTACTTTTTTGAAAGTACAACTCACACATCTAACAATGGAATATAATTTTATTATTCCAGTAGGTATTTCTAATATTAATAATTGTAGCAATATATTAGTAATGTAATCAAAATTAGAGTAATATCTAAATGAAAGGGAAGAGCAAGATACAACAGAGCAGAAAACAGAAGGAATTAGCGGACAAAGAAAAAAATTGGAAGAAAAAGATGAATTTAGAAGTGAAGGAAAAATGCACAGTTTAACTTCTTCATTAAATAATCAAATTTCCCAATAAGGTCTTATATAGGTAACTCATAATTATGAGTATCTATATAATTCCAATTCCATTCCATTTTCAATAGTAATATTTTCTCCTGTGTTTTTAAAATAATATTGAAACCTATATGTTGTAATCTATTTTTTTACCTGTCGCAAATATGACCTACAAATAGCAATAAATTATCTAAAAATCTGATTTATACTTACATTATTTAGAATTGAGAATTACGAGGAATCTAAATAGAAAATGTCTTTGACCTAGGTATTTCTTGAGAAAACTTTAATATAAATGCTATATCAAAATATAAAATGCATGAGAATTTCTTGGGAAAAATTTAACATACAAGCTACTTCAAAATAAAAAATGCATTAGAATATGTTTCTTCAATAAGTGATAACTGAAATAAATTACTTCACTGAACACTGTTTGGAATGAAAGCAAGGATTATAAATCATATAGTTGTTTATCGATTTATAACAAGTTTGTAATGACTTGCAAATCGAATACGTCTAACCATAATATGTACTACTGCCTCAAAATATACATATACGTTCAAGATTATTTTTAAGTTTGTCGTTAAAAATTCAAACTTACTCGGTATGATTTTCCTTTTCCTTAAGTTGGAAATTTAATTTTCACCTTAAGATGATGAACAAAAAAATGTTCTATTAAATACATTAGAATGAATAAACTGGTTTTTTTTCCATTCTTAGTCCTATCTAACCCCACACTTAATTTTTTTTGTAATCCCCAACATAATACTACAATCCCAGATGCCGTTTTAAGAAGACAAAATAAAATGATAATAATATGTGTGTAAATATTATCAAATTATATTTTCTATATCCTTTTTATTTGATAATAACAAAATTAATAACCTTCCGTTAATGAACAAAAATTAGCGCTACTAATAAGAGCATGTTATTATTTAATATTAAATTCATATTTAGTCATATTTAAGTTAATAAATCGAAAATCAAATGTTAATTATCTAAATTATGGTAACTTATTTACAGTAATTATTCTGTATTATTTACAGAATTTGCATTTGGATAGATTCACAGTAACGAAAATTTAGTGAAATTGCAAGAGAAGATAGCATAATCCATTGTTAACTTGTAATTTACTCCTATGGAATAATTAACTTCTCAATTGTTAGAAATCTTAATTTCACTTTGAGAACCTTACCATTGATCGTTCAGTTCGGTGATGCAAATTTAATGAACATCCGTTATTTTTACTTCTATTATATATTAAAAAGTTATTACCAGTGTCGATTATCTAGCAGTAGGTTCTCATCAAATGAAACTAAACACAAATAGGGCGGGAAATGTAATATGAAATATAAATGCTTGCGTGATATCTGACAAAGACTTAATCGGTACTAAACTTGTGGCTACAAGTGAAGTTTTTATTGCGTAAATAATTGAAATGCATAGCGTGAATAGTCAACCATTTGTATATTGGCAATACTCTGTGTCTCCGATTTAATTGAAAGTATTATTAAATACAGACTACAGGAGGAGATACTAATATCTTACCTGTGGTTTGTATAATGACTCGTTGTGTGTACGTCACAGGTAATAATCGTATGAATCAATTAACTGACATTTTTGAACAGTCACGTGCCGAAAACACATTTTAGGATAACAGTTGGTACAATACAAATCCGTCAATCTATAACAGAGTAATGAAAAGGTTCTCCACAAAAACGTTCAATGGAAGTAATATTTCCTCAAAATAAATGAAATAGATTCAACAAAAATCAAAACAAATGAAACAAAAATGGAATAAGTTTTACAGAAATATTGAGACGCCAATGAATCAAATTATATAATAAAGCTAAGATGTGACTTCATAATTGCATTTTGTTCGGCAAATTATTAACTGTCTATGCCGTACGTAGTTGATTGAAATATATGTCGCTAGACATACTTGCTGGTAATTGTGGCATATTAATAACAATTGCGAGTGGTGTAGCATGTGATCCGTGCGTCGTCACTAAATTGGTACACGCGCAAAGATCCATTATATAAATTGTATAATAGTTACCTATAGTGGTTCATATAAAACAAAAAGCAATGCACGTCATAATGTACCTGAGGCGCCAGAGACAACCACTGCTGCCACATTGCTAAAAATACTATAGAACTCAAGGAAATGTCATAAGACTAATTCGGCATTGTGTAAACATCAGCCCAATGTACGCAATAGTCTGAATATTTATGGTGCTTGCGCTGGCTAATACCAGGTACTTCTGTTCTCAAAAGAACAGTTTTCTTTTTAACTTGTGGCTGAAACATTTTAGAAATCGAATAAGGTCTAGACATTCGATAACTCTGGCATGACGTACGTCGATTGCTGCCAATCTCAAAAATAAAAACGAATGAAATTCTAAGTGTAGGGCTAATGAATTACATCACATGACGACGTGCATTGTTTGTTGTTTTGTATGAACTATAGTAGGTACCTCCTTAATCAAGAAAATAGGATTGCAGTTACTATAACAAGTAAAATTTTTTTTTACAAATCGTTTGTGTGATTTTGATATTAGAAAATTAATTTAGCATTCTCACGCTGTGATTTTTAACCAAAAAGGTGAAAATATAGCAAAGGAATACTGTTCTTCATTGTAAAGTAAACTAATTGTAAGTTTGTAAATTTGTAAAAAATAAAGGAAAGCAGCGTGGAAAAGTATCCAAAGGCTCGATTTTCTTACAAAACAATCCATTGATATTCACTAGATTCAATTCCTTTGGAGTATTACCTATTACTGAAGTTAAATGGAGTCGAAATAAATGCTTCGAAGGAGTAGATTGTTGACCAAGAGGAAGGTTATTACTTGAATAAAATTGTTTAAAATCGTGTGGAAGTTTTGGTGTACTTACTTTAAGATCACAGTATCTTCTTATATGTCTATGTGTTGATACCATCATGATTGTTTATCACACGGATGTTATTAATCATTAACCCATAGCTTCTTGCATGCTTAAATAATTAATACTGTTAGTTCCCCTGAGGAGATTCGTTCAGTTCGTCTTCAGATATTTTGGTTATTAAGGATTATCATCAGAAAACGTTTCTATCGGTACATTATTGTGAAACAATTTCGTCGATGCCTCGTTCAGACGATCCACCTGTTAATAACTGAGACACCAGCCGGCCTATATGCAGGTGCACAAAAAACAATTATTAAATTCTACACAGGTTCATCCAATTCCACAACCCAGTTCCACCGCCTGCACCTTCGTGTCCGATATTTATTTAGTACAGGTAGTCGACATACGGGATAATAGAACTGTTTTTTTTTTCATTTTATAATATTAGTAACATGAAATATAATTTGAAATATATTTTTTCATTAGAAATTAAAATTTGTTATAACTAAATAAAACAATTGTTTGGAGTTCAGTTTTACAGGTACCTAAAAGTTCGTTTTAGGGTATATTTACTTTAATTTAAATAAATTAAATTATTACTTTTATTTAATTTAATTTTATTAAATTTAAAATAACAATTACCTGAATTTATTATGTGAAGTACTCAGGCGTGAATTTCATCACGTGGTGGCGGGTATACCCACTTGATTTGAAAAATATATGAAAATCAAAAGAGGAAAAGTCTAATATAATTGGACTTATAATGTTTGACTTATAAAGGCACAAAGCGATATATATATATATATATATATATATATATATATATATATATATATATATATATACTCACAATTCTCTTGATATTTAATGTCGTATATCGCTAATATCAGGATTCACCTTCTACTGTTCTACAGTATTTTTTAGAACAAGAATAATTTTTCGGGTAACAAAAAAAATTAAAACGAACACCTATTCCAAAAAATATACATATACTTTAAGTTAATTGATGGTAAATTCATATATAGTTGGCCTTGGGTATAAAATCATGTCGTAGTCATATCTTGCACCAAAAGTAAATTATACAGAAACGGTTTAAGCGAAATATTGTATACATTTTTTATATAATGAAACAAATTTTTCCATTTTATCATCACATTTTATCATTTTATCAGATTATCATTGTCTGAAAACTAAGCTTACAACATTCACAAGTTGTTTTGTTACGGATTTAGTGGATAATAGAGCAAGATACGAATTTTAAATAAGACATGGTTCTGTGGAGCAAAGTATTAGAATACTTATTGATTTATAATATATGCAGATGTTTGGAAATAATTTATGGAGTAAGACAAATGCCCACCACAGCATTGTCTCACGAGCAAACACGACAAAACATTGCAAGCACGAGCTCTTTCCTGGCGAAATATTCAATAACGGTTTTGCATAAGTGTGGTGGTATTGATATAGCGTTCAATTTTGGCGTTCCATACTTGGATGGTGGGCTTGTTGGCGTAAACCTGAGATTTCAGAAAACTCCACAGAAAAAGCCCATAGGTGTTAAATCTTAAGATTGTGGCGGCCAATTCTAGTTATCACAACGGGAGATGACACGAACAGGAAAAGACTTGTGTAAGACTGTCAATGTTTCACGGGTGGTATGGCAAATGGCACTGTCCTGCTGAAACTACATGTTTTTAATAGCAGTGTCTTCCAATTGAGGCACAAAGAACTATGTTATCATGTCACTTAACTATGATTTAACTCAAATACGTTATCATTTATTTCTCATGAATCATTTGTCGATTTTCTGAGCCCGAAATGCAGCAATTTTGCCTATTAACGAAGCAATCAAAGTAAAAACTGGGCCTGAATGTCGATGAAGATAATTTGATCCACAAAATTGGCATTTACTTCTTGTTGTTCAAATGGTCCAATTGGTGAACTCTCTTCGCTGTGTATGGTCTGTTGACAAAAGTTGTTGTCAATTGGACTTTGTAAGCATGCAGATGGTAAGTATTCAGTGAGAATACGGTGGAAAAGGGGCTGTTGAAATGTCCAACTCTTGTTCACGATGACGAATCGAGGTCTCTGGATTCTCGACCATACTCTTACGAACTGCCGTGATGTATTTTTTCTGAACGACCACCACGAGCTCATGTCGTGTGTTTCACATCAATAACTACCCAGTACTTTCGAATTTTTCGATTATTCTTTTCAGAGTTGTTCAATTTGGAACATTATTTAAAAAAAAATTGGACGAACTTTACGAATCGTAGCACCAGTCTTTCACTGTTCTACCTTGTTCTCTGTATCCTGTTCTGTGCGTTGCTGTATTCACTGTTTTACTGTTGTATCGTCTAGTGCTCCATGCTTACTAGTTCCTATTGCCGCCTTGTCATAATCATTGACCTATCGAATCATGACAGCCAAAATGGCGCCTAATTTAAATCTTGTACTCTTATTGTAACGCCCCTTATATAGCATGGTTACTATTTAAAAAATAAAAGTAATTTTCTATTAGTACAAAAGATGCGAATACAAAGTTTCGCCAACGAAATGGGAGCAGTGAAAAATTATTAAAATGAAGTTAAACCGGAGACGTTTCTCAAACCAAGCAGACATAATCAGGAAACGGAATTTTGACGAAGGATAAAGATAAAAGTGTTTGCATTAATAACAATAGTATAAATAAGTTAAGACGCGATGGAGTAATGATATTATTACGAACTTACATTATATACCCATTGCGATGTTAGTACTATTAGTGCTTTAAAAACCCTTAAGTGGTTCAACAAATTATTAAGTTTATGAGAGAAAGTATGCAAAGTATAAATTACTTAGTTCCCTTTAATGGATGATGAACATATTAAAAAGAGTTAGTTGATGACTACCAATCACCAATGCAGATAATTGAATCTAATTCATCCAATTGTTCAAAGCAAGAGGTCGAGGTATTAGATCGCAAAATTACTTATATCATGAAACTAGCATGGGTTTATGACCAAAAAGTCAACAACAATAAATTTTGCTAATTTGTTTTTTCATAATGCATATAAAACGAAAGTTTAAATATATCATAGTGAGGAGTGCCACAAGAAGAGAATTTAGGACCCTTATTATTTTGATTTTTGGTCTTTATTAACAATTTATGTGAAAAACTGAACTGTAGTATGTTGATAAACGCCGATGATCTAATAATATTCAAAAGCATTATGTCAACGGTACTAAATGTAACATGACCTCATATACAAGAAGAGAAGTCTTAGGCTTGTATCTTGATATAAAAGAAATTGCGAAATATTAACAATAAGACTAAAGAAGGTATTAAGATGTAAGGATTTATATTGAGAAATTGTAGACCATTTACTAATCTGCAAGCATTAAAATTATTGCATTAATCTTACGTCAAATGAAATCTCGAGTATATCTGTAGTGCGAAGTCCTACGATTACATTATTATCGAAGTCCGATTACATTACTTTTCCGCGGAAAAGCGGAAAAGTAATGTAATCGTGTAAAGAGAAATGGAAAAACTTATTTTTTTCTAGCGTTTATTTTTCGTTTTTCGACCTAAAAACAAAAAAAAGAGTTTAAAAAAATTTTGTTTGTATGTGTCATTGTCGTCGGCATTAAAATTTCTTGTTAGCACGATAACTCAACTAAAACGTGTCGGATCGATCGGGTATTGACTGATTATGATCGGAGACGTTTCCCAGACGACAACTATTGATTTTGAGGTGGATAGAACACACCCTACCATGTTCATGGGTCATGAGAAAGCACAATGGTGGACTATTTGAGAATTTTTTTTTGTTAGCACGATCACGATCGTGTCGGATCGATCGGGTTTCGACTGATTCTGATTAGGGACGTCTACCAGACGACATCAATTGATTTTGAGGTGGATAGGACACACCCCACCCTGTCCATGGGTCATGAGAAAGCACGATGGTGGACTATTCGAAAAAAGTAAAACTGTCGCACAAAACACACATTTTGCAGTTATGTGTTGGTTTACTTTTTCTCGACCACTCAATTTCGATGTAGAAATGCTCTACGTGCGGAAATGTCCGTTTTAAGGTTTTAAAACTGTTTATTTTTAATTTTTTGCGTTTAGATCAACAGGATAATATCCATATTCATCAGAAAATATTATATTGATAAAATTAACACTTTACATTTTGTGTAATTTGATTCCCTTGAAATTCGAAATATTTGTTTTTTTTATTATTTTTCTACATAAATTAATTAACAAAAGAAACTGATAGGTCCGAAATTTTATGGGTTTATTTACTGTTACAGGCTTCGTCGAGCTCTTAAATTTTATTGTGGAAGGGCCAAATCCAAAATAATGTTAAAATCTCCATTAAATTGTATAAATATTGTGTCCCTATTGCAACATTATAAGAGATACATGTGTATATAAATATTTCCAAGCGCGATACAAATAGTGCGAGATATACTTTTGATATACAGCGTACACTCTATTTTGAATATTTGTATTCAAAGCGAGTAGGGAGTTAAACAATATTTTGGAATTTATATCATGTAGTGTTACTAATACTATTTCTGTGTCTATATTCTATTGTAAAAGGGGTGTATCTATTGGGCAATAACATTATTATTATTATTACTACAAATGGTTACAGCAGTCGTTTCTAAGGCCTAGAATCTGCCTCATAAGATAGTGTAACAGATCTGAATTTACACAAGCTGGTTTTTCCTACCATTAAGTTTCGTCCAGTTGCAGACGCAAAGTAAATAAGAGTGAAGATAGCTTTCAGACTTTAGGGAAAAATATCTTTTACCCCTTATCGTTCACTATTTCGTTGTGAGCGCTCCGCGACACTTGACACTTGCATCTCTGTACACGTCCAAACCACCTGTATTAACACAGGTCCTTCGTTTTATTCACGTTTTATGTATGTATAGCTTTTTACTAATTCCAGTTGTCCTAAGAAGGATCAACAGAACAGGTGATGGAAGCCGAATGGTTCTCGGGCGCGCTCGAGATTAACCGCTGCAGACTCTGCACGTGAAACAACCAGTGCGCTTCGGAGCTTTGTCGAAGAGTAACGTGGACTTTCAGAGCTTAATCCGGACTCGGTTTTCGTATCAATTAGAAAACGATGGGAATAGACTCTTGGCGGTTGCATTTTTTTGATATATTCTTGAATATACGCCATTTCTGAGCCGCTGAAAGCCCGCAATATTGAACTAAGTTAAGGATACTTCGAATTTTTTGAAGATACCAGTTTTCATTCCGTTCCTCCAGTGATTGTGAGACCTTGATACTCTCTAGTTGGACTAGTGTTATGCCGTTAGATTTGCCCATTCATAAAATGCGAGCTGTAGAAAAACAAATCGTGTGTTACAGATCTATTCAGTTTAGATCTGTGTTGGAAAGTGTGTTGTGACTACCCGCATACTGCAGAAAATTCGAAAGGGACAGTAGCGATTTTTCGCAATTATTGTGATGCATGACGAGATCAGATTAGTGTGCAGTGCTAATAGATTTTAACGATGCCTAAACAGATTTAGTGAGAAGTACTGATTACCGTGTTTGTTATTGTTATGGTTTAATTGTTTTAAGTGCTTTAAGTGTTAAATTTTATGCCTAATTAACAGTTTGGATTACTTTACAATGGATATGTACACTGTGACATGTAAGTCATCTTTGGTTTTGCTATTCTGTTGTTCGGAAAGAGCGTGACATTTTTTAAATATGAGTTACATATTAAGGTTTCTACACATTTTAGAAAATTGATAATTTGACTAACGATAAAAATTCCCTTAATTATACTTAATGACTGTCATTTGGATACCTCGATTTTATTCCAGATAATATAAGAACGCAAAAAAGGTGAAGTTTATGGCCAGTGCCGGAACTTGAGCTGAAAAGGCCCCGGGGCAAAACAAAATGTAGGGGCCCCATTTAAAAATTACTTGTGGTATTAATATAGAAGAAATGAAGGATAGTAATCACTGTATTTTGTCCATAATAATTATATTTAGATATTATTCATTACAAACAATTGGTTGAAGTGTTAACTGAGTAAAATTCGTAAGCCGAAACCTTAAATCATAAGAAAAAAGTTTCAGATTAGCATACTTGTAGATTTTCTTATTTTTATCACCTTAATTAATTCATTTTGATGATTATTTTCTAAATAATATTTTTAGGAATCTTTGTTCACGTGTTTTTCAATATTTTCTGATGGGGTTGAATCATTTTCCCTTTTCATTTTCTGCCAGGGGGCCCCCTCGCGTTGGGGGCCCCGGGGCAATGCCCCGGTTGCCCCATTGTAGTTTCGGCTCTGTTTATGGCACATTCTCACGTTTTCTGTCCTATGTTTTGGACGATCAGGGATGGATCAGGGATGGTTACTCATCATTCATCAAAGACAGAAAATTTTTATATTTTATATAACTGATCTGAGTTTTACGGATCTGTATTTACAAGTTGTTTTCTCTATTTGTAACTCAGTGACGGTTTGTGAATTATAACATTGATAACTGGCCATGTCAACTGTTAAAAAATCTCATGCATTACGTGGATAAAATCAATTCATAATAATAGAGGCAGAATACGTGAATATAATTATTAAACTAAATATAAAAATTGAGACTGCAACTTATAATTATAATTGTTGTTCGCCAAGTGTTAGAAGAAATGTCTTCCCGATAATAGCATATGCATATTATGTTCTCATAATTATAATCTTAATATTCTTCTAATCTTTAAAAGTGGTCTAAATGTGGACTAAATATAACAATGAGAGATACAAAAGAATAGTAATACAAGTTATATATGTAATGTAGAAAGTTGCCGTTTCCTAATTTTTTTCTCCCACAAAAAAGTTTTTCCTACAAAATAGAGCAAGTTGGAATTTGCCACAGAAAGTCGGTTAACATCGTAAAGGACTGAATAATTGCGAACGTAATGGTGACAATTAAAAGAAAAATAATGATAACATGGAAATGTCAGATTTCGAAGATTCCATCAAAATCAAGAAAATGTTTAGTAAAATTTTGAATTAGGAAAAGTTTACACGAGAGTTTACCGAAGTATTCAAGTACGTAAAATATACTACGTATTGGAATTATCTCGTAAATCTTTAGATTTTGTCATTCATCTTGTGTTATCAAATAGTGAAATTTTCACGGATTTAAATTAATCCATATTGTTATCAGATCAAATGAACTATTAAGTTTTTATTTCGTAAGAAACTAAACATTATGCAGAGTTAATTTTGAATCTAATGCATTTGTTTCTTCAATCTTTAAACAATTTGCAGTAATATATGTAATTCTATTTGAAAAGCTTCCAACAAAATAGACAAAAATGGAATTTGCCATAGGAGATCGTTAGGAGAACATTGAACAGCCTTAAATAATCAGATAATCACAAATGTAACGATGACAAAAAGAATAAATAAATATGTATTATCGAAAAGATAGACATCCAGGATTATAACAAAATCAGCAAAAGGTTATTAGTAGAATTTTCAAATGGGAAAAGTTTCCACAGGAAAGGGTGTATGGAACTTTTCAAATAGAAAATAAAAATATTGGCATTATCTTGTAAACACATTGGTTTTATCTTATCCATGTTGTGTATTTTATAAAATAGTGAAATTTTTACTAATATCGTTAATCCATGTTATCATCTTGTCTGAACTATTACTTTTTTATTTCACAAGAAACGTAGGCATAAGTTAATTTTGAACCCGATATATTTTTTCTTCGATCTTTAAAAAATCACCAATAATTAAAAAGTTAAATCGAACGTTGTTGACTAATCTATATATTGACTTTACAAAAACAAGTGAATTTACAAAATTCAATACTCTTTTGTTAATTATTATAGAATTAAGTAAGATTCGTATTTTACGGTCTCCTATTTTTCTAATAAAAGTTAATGAAATTTTGTACCTGTGATAAAATTAAAAGCAATTTGGAAAATTCTCTGCAAAATCATAAAATTTTTCTGATAATTCTGTTATTTTATTAAATTATGAAAACATTTATGAAATCCTCAAGTAACCTAATAATAGGAAATTGTGCTGCTTTTCAAAATCACTTTTGTGGTATTTCCTTCAGAACATGATATTTTTGGCTCAAAACATATCCCGGATATTTATAATGAGATTAACTGAAATCTCAATATGTTTAATCTGAAGTTTAATCCAAGTGTAGATCCAACATTCTGTAGACACAAAAACTGACATGATGTATTCCATATGATTTCATTTTGTATATTTCTGCTTATTTTAACACTTGCATACAATTTTATCTAGACTCGTTTTGTTGTCAAATTTCTACGAAATGTGCATAATATACGCAGAAAATTATTTAATAATGAGAAACAAACTAATGACAGTGGAATACGACACGCAGAAAATTATTTAATAATGAGAAACAAACTAATGACAGTGGAATACGACCAAAATATTTAATTGTGGTTAAACATCATACTTATTGAAGTGAGAAAAAATATTACGATATACATATTTATGTACTTCGGTTTAGACATTTACTTACTAATTTATTTTGTTAAAAACAAAGATCTGTTTCTGTCTGAAATTAAATATTTTTTTTAAATAATTTAATTGACGCATACGATTATTTTACAATATTTTCACTTAATAAAGTGGTCACTTACCTGTACAGTGTGGCGTCTATATGATTTCAACAACTTCACTTTGATAAATTGCGAAAGCTATGTAGTTATAAATTATCTGACATACGGCAAAATGACTGTGTTACGCTATCATTAATATCAATATTTATTACTAATCAATGAAGATTATAATATTTAATGACAAATATAATACATAGAAAATAAATATTCACTTTTCAGAATTATATCAAGTCGCAATACATTCTTGAAACAGTATAGAAAATTAACAATAAATATCTCGTAAGATAATACTAAATATAACACTGAACAATAAATAATTCATTCGATTTAATAATCAATTAAGAAAAAAACAAAAGTTCGTTTATTTTCCCCTAATGTAAGGGCACCTGGGGCATTAAGTACCCCAATTAAAAAGTATATTTCATTAGGTAAACTGCAAACTCATTCATTAATTAAATTGAAAATTCAGTAAATCAATTATTCAGATGATTAAGGACATCGGTTGAGCGTCTCGGTACCTCAAATTTTAATTTATAATAACTCACCGTATATGTGTAGTCGTATTTCCGATTATTTATTTATTGTTGTGGTTTAATTGTGTTATTTTACTAATAACACAATAGGGTATCAGTAAAAATTTGTAAGTTATTGGTTAAATATTAATTTTTTTTGACATTTTCGATTTCTATACATTTATAAAATTGATACTAATCTAAGTAAGCATAAATTAAATACATATATGGACATTAACACTTTTACTACATTTACTTTTGGACCATTTTGCGTCTGGACAAGTTTTTTATGACTGACTTTATATTTATTTCATAAGAAACTAATTGTTATTATAATTACTAAAGTAAAAGTACTTATTTTATATATATATATATATATATATATATATATATATATATATATATATAAAAAGAAAATATATACTCATTTTATAAAAAAAAAAAAATGGAAATTTGCAGTGTTCCTAAAGTTTCAGGAAATATTCATTCGGAAAAAATATCTACGACCCACCGTTATGTTCACTATCACTAATTAATTGTTCTAATTAAGTTTTCTTTTTATGTGACACGCGATACGAATTCACATGAAACTTATAATCGTGGGAAAATAACCAGTGTACAAATATGTATGTATACATGATACCGATACGCGAGACTGACACGATAGATTTAAAAAAACTGGTTCTGCCATAAAAAACAGGTAAATTTTATTGTTTTAGGTAGTATACGTGTAAGGAAAACCATTATGCTAAATGAAAATCTACGGCCAAGAATGTGAAAAATTGCATAATCATCTGGAATTAAGATCCACACTGCGTTATTTCAGTTTTATGCTTTTTATTCGTGTTAGTATCTCAAGTTGTTTCAGATATATAGTCGAAAATGTTTTTATGACGAGATTTCGGACGCTAAAAGATGTGTATACCTACTTTATTTCGTGATATTCTTCTGTGCGAAATTCTATCGAAACCGAGGGGTGATAGTTCTCTTACTTTACTTGCAAGTTTTAAATTGCTCTCTAGATCTGAATTTCGTTAATTTACGTATGAAATATCTTCCTCAATTGTAATTATACTGATATATTATTGAGAAATTAAATGAACCTTTTATACTCGCAGACATAATCATTTTAAGAATACGTGTTAATAACGAGAGGTTAAGAATCGCATTAGAAACATTAAAGTATTCTACTCGTGTTGGTTTTTCATCCAACAGAAGTTTTATTTATTCATTCCAAGATAGCGGCTCGATATATATCGTCCGCTCCGAAAGAGAATACATTTAAAAATCATTACGCAGCCCTCCGTGTGCCGTGTACACCAGGTAATTCATGCTTTATTTAAAAATCATTAAAATTCTCATTTAAAACGAATAAGTGCTGTAAAAGCGACCGCGTGCATATTTCAGGAGTGGACGCCGTCTTTCAGTGGGTCTTGCGCCCTCTACACGCAGCGGCTTGAACTACCGACCGTTCCGTTCAGTCCTCGCGCGCCTGTCTCGGCACCGGACGAGAATCTGGTTTTTAAAAGCCCATTTCCGTCGAGACTTTTTGTAATTTCACCTGCCTACAGATGGTCGAAATTTAATTGATCATCCATGAGTACATCCCCTAGTCACCTGTTATTCTTTAATTTAACAGGTATCCGTGTTTGTGCCATGTAACGTAGTAAGATTGATAGTGTATTCTATCATTTTGTTCAGCAAACGTAAAGCGTGTATTGTAAATATTAATTGCAAATTTTATTTGTTTACCCAAATGTCGCTGGGAATGTTTTACGATATACAGGGTGGGACAAAAGTGCCTCGGTAGTGTTGAAGTCTTTAAAGTAGTTTCTCCGGAAACCCACTTTTCTAAAGAACTTTATCAAATTTTGGATACACATAGGAATAAAATTCCCGAAGGAAATTGCTTAAATGAAAAATTCAAGGAGTATAATAAAGAATATATTCACCATCAAAGTTGGAACTTTTTGCATGGTTTGAATGAACCAGTTGACTAAAAGTTACACATTTACATCATAATTTAAAAACCTTTCTATACATTTTTTTCCAAAAACAACTCATCTATACATTATAATAGTTTATTACGAATATTTTGAACTAAAAAATCCGCTGTTAAAATCGGATTTATTGAAAAAATAAACATTTTAAAAAATGCCAGTTTAAGCTTTACTCGATAAGTCGAGAACTTGTCAATTAGCGTCTGGCAACGCAGGTGCATGCATTTTACCAGTCGCCACTTATAGTTATTACTATTACTGCACAATCGTCACAACCAATATATAAAATTGAATATAGTCCTAAACGACTTAACCTTTTTTATATTTTCAAGTGAAAGAACGTTTTTATGTTCACAACATCTTCTCTAGGCTCGCTCAATTCAACAATACGTCGTCCAGTGCTTAGATTAGTTATTCTGTTTACTTTTCACAAGATTCATTTTTGTAATACAATTTAAGCGTTTCTGTATTATTTTACGCTTTGCAACTCTTTTTGCAACGCTTTTATTGTCCCGCAACTGATCACGACAAAAATTCATTTTTAATTTTTCCATAAATTTGTAGGTTAGGTTAATTATGAGACATACTAATTAGTTTCAACTAATAAACGTTTGAAAGCCCTGAACAAAAATAATGAACACTAGACTACTGATATTCCATATATATTTTTCGTTTATCCGCGCATTTATTTTTTAACAGGACGGTGCCGGAGAAACTACCTTAACTGATGTAGAAAATATTTTTAAACGTTGGGGATTTTGAATTTCTGGAATATCCAAGATACTATATTACAATACGGACGTAATCTCTATAAATATTCTTTGACATAGAAATCTGCATGAACACGATACTAAAGTGTAAAAAAGTGCAACAAACTCTTTTGTCATCTGAACGCACGCGACAGCTGTTTTTGAAAACTGCGTGGGTCATCGTGAGTGTAGGTGTATTTATGTGGGTTATTCTAGCAGGTGAAAGTAACTTCATTTAGCATAATAATTTACAAGTAATACGATCTTGTGTGGTATATTCGTTCACATATGTAAATATGTGTATCCATATAGGCACGTATCCATGCGATATATTCCTCCATCCTTCATGTTCTTGATCGTCAAGTGTTTGTACATCTTGATTTACCATATTTATTATGTAAATAAAATTATAAACGACTTGTAGATATATCGATTTTTGTAGTTGTGTTGATATGCTCTTAAAATCCTATATCTCAAATATTTGTGATGATGTGACTGGAGAGTGAGTTTGGTGATTTGTGGGGAGCGGCTGGAAAATAATATTGGAAGAGGGTTGGAATTTTTCATGCAGGAACAAACAGGAGATCCTTTTTCATGAAGATTATATGTCGTTTGACGTGCATTTTACCAACCCTGACACCATTAAGAGATGATTAAAATTCAAATTGCATGAGAATTTCGGTAATCCGGACAGATATAGTTTAGGCATTCGTCCGGATTGGTGAGTTGTCCGGATTACCGAAGTTCGATGAACATCCTTGATTAACATTTATAAAGTTCCAACATTTACTCAAATGTTTTACAAATCAACATATTCTAAATGTACGGGCACACGTATGTACATATACTCGTACATAACATATGAAACTGGCGAAAAGGAATATATTTCAATTCAAAAAGTCACAAATTTTTTTTGAGTAATGTTCTCATCGTGAAGCTTTCTTGCTAGTTCTGGATTTGGCTTCATTAAAAAGACTTCTTGATAATTCAATTTGTTTTCTTCCGCTCATTGCAGACACGTTGAGAAACACTGTACTGCTTCCGAAGGTTTCATTCTTGTCGAAATTTCAATAACAACCTCTTTTTCTTCACCATTTGTGTTTGATTGTACCACTTCAATTATTTCCTCGTCGCCAACATTATCAGCAGCTACTTCGTCCCTTCCTGTCGTCCAGTTTGTAATTTCTTGAGTCAGTTCACTTTTCGGATCTATCTCTTAATTTTTATTCAAGTCATCCATTTTCGTATATTCTTTAAGTAGGAGCCTTTTTCTTATATCGGCCAGCGAAGTATCATCTTCATTTGACACCAATTGAGCTTTCTGGCCAGTGTCCGGTTTACGAGGTGTCCGAATTGCCGAAGTTCCACTGTATACTAATTATCTCCATTAAACGATGTATCTATTATTTTTCGGCGCTGGTAAGAATTAGTCTCCTTTCTTGTTTTTTTTGAACAATGATGATTACAATTTGGTTTATCCTAATAGCCTGCCTTTTTTGTTAGACGCAAAACAGAAATAAGCCTAAAGATGTATAGGTCAAAATAATAAATACTTAATTTGGCAACAATGGTTAATGTGAAATATTAATATTGAATCTGGACGTATGCAAAGAGTACGTAGGTGAATTCTCCCATTTTGATATAAATATGCAACACAATTAAATATCCAAAAACTGGCCTAGTATCTTGCTTAAAGTTGCTAAAAGCAATGTGTAACCAGTTTTATAGTATTGTGGGCTTCTTCCACTCAAAATAATAATCATGCTGTGAACCATACAAACTTTTTTACCAATCTCCTTGATGCAAGTTTTTCTAAAAAAATTAGAACTGCATAATTAACATTTAAAATCTTTGTTGATTGGACCTTTCATTACACATTCATTTGTGCATTGTTAAACTTACACAAATAAAGTCGATAATTTCACTGAATTCGTTGGAATTGAGTCGTCGCTAAATTTCCATTGCAAATGTTAAAATGAAAAATAAAGAGTATAGTGAAATTTCCTATCATGGAAACCTCCAACGAACTGGACAACTCTATTAGGCTTAACTTTTTCGTAGTTCGGAATAGAATAATATAAAATGCTATAGTTTAGTCTCTCTTTGCGGACTCTTACTTGGACGGATGCGGAAATTGTACTGTTATACAAAATGGCGCAAAAATTCTTTCTTTACCGGACATTACCTAAGTAAAACTATTAGACCAATCAATAGGGAATGACCCGGTCACTAATTGTAAACAGCAAAAAAAAATTTGACCATATAGAAAATAAAATTTCAAGAAACTTACAGTTTTTTGCTGTCAAAATGGCGGCCGCTAACATAATCTAAAAAATTCGCAAAAGTACAAAAAAAACGGTTTTTCGCGAATAAAAAAGAAAATTGTGCTAGGATTGGAAAAAGTTAAATGAGAAAATTGTAGATAATAAAAAAATAATTTTTTTTATTATCTACAACGGTTTTATTACAAGAATTTATTGCCAAAAAACCAATGTACGAAAGTTACGTCATTTTCAAACGCGATTTCATATATAAAAAATTTAAAAAATCGATTGTTGCTAAAAACACATTTGTAGTATAACTCCTAACGAAGAAAATAAGCCCTCGAACAAGTCCGTAGGACCATCCGCTTCGATGGAAATGCCGTTTTACGAAAACAGCTATAACTTTGAAAAAAAAATTTTTGGAATTGTACAAAAATTATTGTTTTCGTTTCACTTAGGACTACATTTTCTGAATTTATTAAATGTTTTCATCAAATATTGTTATTTTTTGAGCAAAAACAAAAAAAAAAAACGCAATTTTCAACGGTTTTTTCGATATATCTCGAAAAGTAATGAATCGAATGAATCTCACAAAAATTGAATCGAAAAATTTTTTCATCTACAACTTTCTCATTTAACTTTTTCCAAACCGAGCACAACTTTCTTTTTTATTCGCGAAAAACCGTTTTTTTGACTTTTGCGAATTTTTTAGGTTATGTTAGCGGCCGCTATTTTGAGAGTAAAAAACTGTAAGTTTCTTGAAATTTTATTTTCTATATACTCAATTTTTTTTTTGCTGTTTACAATTAGTGATAATTTAACATAGGGGCTCAGACAGATTGATTGGACTATATGTTGCAACTGGTACGCTGGCTCGCTGGTGCAATCGAGTTCGTCCGTGTGCTTCCCCGACCGTATGTGTTATTCCCCGCTGGCAGACATGAAACTAATGTTAGCGGTCATTATATTTGGATAGTTTTTTTTTATTTGTCGTGGTGTACGTTCATGATAGAGACAGACCTTTTTGGAAGTCGTAGAAGAAGAACGTAGAAGAACACGCGAATCTCAGTGTTGTCTCAAGGAGAAAATTGATATTGTGGAAGTTTACAATAAGGAGAATCTTCAGATTTTTCGACTTTTTAATGTAGAAAAGACACAGGCAATTGTTCTAAAAAAAAAAAACAACACTGGTTTTTAAGCAAATGGTAAACCTCTACTGACAGTTTAAGTGTAATACGAAGTCTTTTAATCCCACGGGTTTACAGATAGATACATTTTGCTATGATGGTTCGTAAAAGAAACAAAAGAATGTCGCTATGTGTAAATTTAAAAAATATTTATCATCATCATCATTAGGTCATCAGTCCTAAGACTGGTTGGACGCTAACCTCCAGCTTCTCCTATCTTGTGCTAACCTACGCATTTCGCTAATTGTGCTACAACCTACATCCCTTACTATTTGCGAGCAGTAGTCTAATCTCGGCCTACCTCTGCCTTTCTTCACTCCTATTTCTGCCTCCAAAATATCGCGGACTATTCCCCCATGTCTCAGCAAGTGGCCGACCATTCTATCTCTTCTCTTCTTTAAGTTTTTCCACATACTTCTTTTCTCGCCGACTTTCTCCAATACTTCTTCGTTTCTAACCCTATCAGTCCATGGTATTTTCATCATTCTTCGGTAACACCACATCTCAAAAGCTTCTAATTTCTTCCTACTTGCTTCCCCTACCGTCCAGGTTTCGCAGCCGTATAGTGCCGTGCTCCATACATATGGTTTCAAAAATCTCTTCCTTGTTTCTAAGTTTATTACCCCCGAGCATAAAAGTGCTTTCTTTTCGTTAAAAGCTACTCGACCCTGCGCTATTCTTTGTTTTATGTCTTTATCGCTTCTTCCATCCCAATTTATTTTACTTCCTAAATAAGTGAAGTCTTTAACTTCCTCCAACCTTTCATTATTAATTTGTACTTTCGTTTTTGCTCTGTTCTCGCGCCCTCTGCACACTAACACTTTAGTTTTGTTTTTATTCACCCTCATTCCGTATTCCTCTGTCAAGACTGCCTCCATTTCGTTCAATGCTGATTCTAATTCCTCCTTACTAGATGCTAATACTGCTATATCATCCGCGAATCTCAGCATTTTTAGTTTCTGTCCCTGTACTTTAATCCCGAAATCCACTCTATCTTTTACCACATTAATCGCCTCTTCGATGTACAAATTAAAAATTAGTGGTGATAGCGTACATCCTTGTCTTACTCCTTTCCTAATACCTATTTCCCTTTTTCCCCTTCTACTTCTATAACAGCAGTTTGCTCTTTGTATAGATTGTGTACTACTCTCCTATCTCTATACTTCATTCCCGCGCTCTTTAGTATCTCGAACATTTTTTCCCATCTTACGTTATCAAAAGCTTTTTCTAAATCTACAAATCCTATATAAGCGTTCTTTCCTTTTTCTATTGTTTTCTCTAACATTACTCTTAGCGCCAGAATAGCTTCGCGAGTTCCCCTATTTCGCCTAAAGCCGAATTGGTCTTCTCCTAGTATTTCCTCCGCTCTATTTTCCATCCTTTTCTGCACTATTCTAGTTAAGATTTTTGACGCGTGGGAAGTTAGGCTAATCGTTTTAAAGTTCTCGCATTTGTCGGCTCCTCTCTTTTTCGGTATAGTAACGATAATGTTCCTCTTATAATCCTCCGGCATCTCGCCCGTTTCATATATGTATTTTACCAGTTCAAACATCCTATTTACTACTTTCTGTCCCGCACATTTCAAAATTTCCGCCTGTATTTTATCTACACCCGGCGCTCTATTATTCTTTAGCCCCCTTAGTGCTATTTCAAATTCCTCTCTCAATATAGGTTTTCCTACATCTTCCCTATCGATGCTAGATTCTTCCTCTAATATCTCTCCTAATTCCTGAGCCTCGTATAAATTTCCTAAGCACTGCTTCCATCTATCCGCTTTCTCCTCTCTTCCGATCAGTATGTCCCCCGATTGACTCCTAACGTTTCTACTTATTGTTCCTATATCCCTGAAGTTCCTCTTAATTATTTTGTAAGCTTCATCGGTCTTACCTACTTGCAACTTATCTTCTACTTCTTTGCATTTATCCTCTATCCATTGTTCTTTCGCTTTTCTACATTTTCTAATGATTTCCCACTTTATTGACTTATAAGTTTTCAGTCCTTCTTCGTCTCGTCTGTTTTTGTAGCCTCGTCTCTTTTGCATTAAGTTTAAGATTTCGTCCGTTATCCAGGGCTTCCTAGCTTCCCTTTTATCGTGTCCTAAAACGTCCGTAGCCGCGGAAGCTAGACTATTCTTGATACCCTCCCACTCAGTTTCTGCGTTCTTGATTTCGTCCTTACTCGTTTTATTTAATAATTGATCTGTTTTATCCTGGAACTTATCTTTCATATTCTGATCCCTCAATATGTCTACATTTATACGTTTCTTATCCTTCCGGATTTTCAGATTTTTGAACTTTAATCTAGCTTTCATGACTACCAAGTTGTGGTCGCTGTCTACATCTGCTCCTGGATAACTCTTACAGTCTTTTACTTGATTTCTAAATCTCTTTCTAACCAGAATGTAGTCTATCTGATACCTGTCTATTCCTCCTGGCATTTTCCATGTGTACCGCCTCCTAACGTGATTCTTGAACAATGTGTTCGCGACTACCATCTTGTGCTTCTCACAGAATTCTATCAGTCTGCTACCTCTCGTTTCTGTTTCCTAATCCATAAGGACCTACAAATTCTCCTTCTTTCCCCTCACCTACGACTGCGTTAAAATCTCCTACTATTATTAAATTTTCATGACCCTTCACAAATTCTATTACCTGCTCTATGTCCGAATAAACGGCTTCTAACTCTTCCTCACTATGGCTAGAAGTAGGCATGTATACTTGCACTATTACTGTTTCCACTGGCTTCGAATCTAACCTAACCATCATTACTCTCTCGCTGTATTGTAGGTAGCTATCTACACACTGTCCTGCGTTCTTCCGCATAACGATTCCTACTCCCGCGTTTCCATTTACCGATCCTGTGTGTATTACTCTATAGTCACCGCTCCAAAAATCTCCTACTTCCGGCCAGCGCATCTCACTTATACCTACTATATCTAATCCTAACCTATCCATTTCTATCTTCAGATTTTCTAGCTTCCCTGCCTGTCTCATGCTTCTGACATTCCACGCTCCGACTCGTGAAATGCTACACTTACTATTATTGCACTCGATCACGTCTCCCGGAACAGTCCTCACCCGGAGATCCGAACGGAGGACTATTTTACCTCCGGAGTTTTTTGCCCCAGGAGACGCCATCATTAATTTAGGATAAGCTTTCTGCTAGCTGTTCTGAGGATTATAATGTGGTGGTTTCCTCTTGCCTTCCACATCGCAGTCGTGTGTGTCATAGCACCATACCAACCCCCATGGTTTCTGTCACTATGACTACTGAAAGAGCTGCTGCCCTCCTTCAGGGACTTGTCTTAGTCTGGTTTTTCAATAAGGACCCTCCCACTATGGTTAAACCTATGGTATGGCTCCTTAAATCATTAAAACGCGCAAGCCGACCCACCCGCTCTAGTTTGCACTAGAACTTCGTCAAGGTGCAAGTCCTATCGGATCAGATTTAGTCAATATAATTTTTAATTATTCCTGGATCATTTTCTAGGGCAGTAATTTTAATGTCTTACTTGGGTAGCTGGGGAAGGATCGTACTCGGCATAAGATCTCTTTTAAAGCCATATCTGGGGAAGCTACTAGTGAAAATCCCGAAGATATGGCCAGTTTTTTAACCCTCAACTGGTATCGTGTTTTCCCGAAACGTAACTGGTATAGTGGGGTATGTCCACACCCCATACATATGTTAATAAAGAAAAATACAAAGAATCGTTTTTTTATAAATGTTTCCACTGTATGTCCATGGCTATACATTAAGAAAACAGATAAGGATAAGGAACAGCAGTTTTATTTCTTCGCAAAACATTGAAAACAATATTGCGCGAATATTGCACAAACTACAAGTAAAATAACACCAATTCTTGTTAAGCATTAAAACAAATAAAAAAATGGAAATAAAAATAAATCTTTGTACGTGGTTCACCATTAGGGTCCATTATTACTGCCTGCAACAAAAAATAGATATTATTCCTCTTTAGAAAAAAACTGACATAGGTGTCTTCTCAAAAAACTGACATTTCACCGCTGGCTGAGAATGCTCTTTGCAGACAGGTTTCTTGCAAGTTGTACATTGCGTTTTTACTTTTCTGTCTTTCTTTCGTGGGCACAAAGAACACCTCTGATATTTTCTGGCAGGCCCTGCTGTTTCTTCTGTTTCTCTAGCGCAGCGTCCCCCTCATCCAATACCTTTCGGATAATATTACGAAGGTCTCTTGACAACCCCTGGATTTCAACTCTTTTTTCAAGATGATCAAAGATAAGGGACCTCCCCAATTGTATGGTGAATTGCCGTTGATTCATTTTCATATTTATTTGTGAAGCTTTTAGCAACACATAGCTGTTTACTCTAGATATGTCCATCAGGGCATAAAAAATGCCATAGGCCATCGTCTTGTACGCCTCTGGCAGGAAAGCGATGCTCACTTTTGATCTGTCGTATCAACCCCACCTTTGGTGGTGTTATAAAAATCTATTATTTCTGGCTTATGGTGGTTTTCAGTTATAGATTGATCATGATGCATAGACGAAATCAAAATAACACTTCTATTTTTCTTGGATACATAGGACACCAGTGTTTTGTCCCTTGTGAAACCAAATTTAGAAGACTTCACAACACGATTTCTCTTTGGTTGAAGTTGATTGGGTATTTCCGCCTTATTTTTCCGCATTGTTCCTACGTACGTAAGACCATTTTTACCTAATTCATCAACAACTTGTATTGAAGAGAACCAATTATCTCCAGTAACATTTCGGTTTGAGTTTATAATGGGCTCTACCAATTTCAAAACATTGAGTGTTGGTATCGATAATTTTCGTGGGTTGGGCTCGTTAGTTTTTCCGCAGTAAAGAAAAGAGTTGAACAAATAGTGAGTTTTTGCATCACATATGCACATTATCTTCAGTCCGTATTTTTTGGGTTTGCTTTTTATATATACTCTAAACGAGCACCGTCCACGAGAACCAACTACCATTTCGTCAACAACTGCATACTGACTGCATGTATATGTTTTTTTGTTGTTCTCGTTCAAAATTCCGTAAATCTCATATTGGTGCAAGCTTGTCTCCACCGTTTTTTCGGACTCTTGTGTCTTGGTTATCGAACCGGAGAGCGGACAATAAAAATCGACGAATCTGCCTCCTGTTCTCATTCCGATAAATGTTCAGTGTGTTCACTAACACCATAACTCAAGTCATTATCTTTCTCTGTAAAGAGTGAGTTTTCTGGAACTTCATCCCCATCACTTTCATAAAAGTTTTCAGCGAGTTTTTTCAGCTCACTTTCCGTCAAAGGTCGACGCGACATTTTGCCTTGAAATACAATTCACTGCTTTAACTGGTATAGTGGGGTACTTGCACATCCCGATCCCTGTTTTTTTCACAAACAGTCACTTTTCACCAATAGCTACTGCCACTACACTATAGACAACCTGAAGTTAGGAGAATACCTGAAACAGAAAAAAAATATCCTACATGAATATACTATTTTTACAACAATTTAGTCACTGGGGTGTCAATATACCCCACGATACCAGTTGAGGGTTAATAAAATTCCTTCACTATTTCTAGAAACTATTCGCAAAGAAATATTTTGAACTCCGACGAAGAAGCATTGTTTTTCGTGCTTTATCAGACAATGTCTTAATACCTTAAACTTGAATAATGCTAATGATTTTTACTCCCCATCGCCTTCCCCCACCACCCACAGGGCAGCAGTTCGCATGCGACTCGGACGTCAACTCGCACGATTTTGCGAAATGTCAGTAGTTCGTATGCTCGGTACATTTGCACACAACGAACTTCACACTTGACTGAAGTCTCTCGGGCAATACCTGCTTATCTGTTTTATAGCAGCTACTCTCATCGTATGACCGGTCGAGGCCAGTCGAGCTACTGCCATGCGAGTATACAGTGGCAGTAGCTGTCTACTGTTACATCAGCAGCTCGTACTGTGTAACCAGGCCTTAAGTTATCTGAAATATCTCATGACTCGTCGTTAATTGCTCAGACATACCATGTCCCAGACTACGTCAATGAAACTATGATTTTTTTATAATTTAATATATGAATATATACAATAACCGACATACACAGTAACAAACGCTGGGCTAAAATCTCGTTGTGCTCATTAGGGCCTACAGATATGTATGTAACCCTTCGCGTTACGGAATGAATTTGTTTTCGTACCCACGCCAGCCGCCCCCATGTTTTTTCGGCTTGATGTTTGTCTAATTCGCAGAACGGCTATTTCCATGATTCGTGGTACACAAGAGTAACATTGGTGGCTCTCCATGAGCAGTAGACCGAGAAACCGTAAAGATAAACGACGTGTTAAAATTTTAACTTCTCCGGAGGGTTGTTTCTATAAAAAAAGTTAAATGTAATGATACACAAAGTAGGATTTACGTATTATTGCATTATATTGCATCTTGCTCATGAACGATATGTACAATGGTATTTATTATATGTACAGCGTGTCCCAGAATATGTGGCCAATCTTCAGGATTTATATAGAAAACATTAAATAACGTGACAACTTCCTATACATTTTTTCCTATAACATGGGCCCCTTCTAATCTGATGTATTCACTATCTCTGAGAATTGAAGATTGTTGAACTCTCCACAATACCGCAACATGTCCTTATTTCCCGACAATGAAGAATAATTCTCTCTAATAAGGTTTCCCTACTGCAATGAATTAGACTAATGTTTTTAAATGTCCGTAAAAGAAAAAATCTAAAGGGTTTAAGTTGGGCGATCGAGGAGGCCAAGCAAGTGATCTTCCCCTTCTTATCCATTGATTTCCAAAGTTCATATTTAAGTGTTCACGCACTACTAGAGTAAAATGGGGCGGGGCTCCATCATGCATGTATCAAATGTTACGCTGCATTGGCAAAGGTAGATCTTCTAATAGTCGTGGAAAGTTGTTTTGGAGGAATATCAAATAAAGTCCTACATCTTTCTTGACAATACAAATGGTCCAATCAAATTCTGTCCAATTATTCCGGCCCACGCGTTAATTGGTTCAAATTGGTGCTGATGTCGTGGCACGATAGTAGCATGTGAATTCTTGTCTACCCAGAAATGCAAATTGTGGGAGTTTATGATGCCGTTTTTCATAAAGCAAGCTTCGTCCGTAAAAAGAACTGAACCCATAAAAGTTGCGCCGTTTTTGTGCCGTTTTAAAAGCTAGTTTGAAAATTTCATTCTTTGAGGAAATTCTTCGGAAAGAAGTGCATTGACTTTTTGAAGGTCATTTGTAATTTTGAAGGTAATTTGTAATTGTTGATCTCTAAGGATTCTAAAGACAGTAGATTTTATTTGTTTGTTTTGTTTTGCTAAGTTTAACGTTATTTTAGTGTTTTCTATATGAATCCGGGAAATTGTTGACATATTCTGGGACAAGCTGTATAGTATCTAGTATAGTACATTTATATAAATATAGATCAAGATATTCCGTTCTAGTTTTAACTTCACTCAGTTTAGTTTCGGTAATTTTATATATGGCAGAACTTTCAGTTCAAGATAACAATTAACCGAGAGGTCGTTATCGAAGCTAAATCTGGGTAGCGGTAAATACGATGTAGATAGCATGTATTAGTGAACATATTAGACATGTTATCGAGATTGTTATATTGTATTATAGAATAAGCACTTCAGGGAAAATATAGAAATAAGTATCACAGATTCTTGTTAGATAGTATTGCCCTAATTTTAAGGGAATATAATAAGTTCATCGTTGATCTTTATTAGGTCTTCGTAACTGGTACAATACAATGACAAGTGTTTGAATAAAAGAAAATAGGATCAACACTAATTCCTAACAATGACGTTAAAAATTAAACAAATCTTTAAATGTGATATGTACCGGGTAGGGAAATTTAGATGCTTTCATGGATAATTTCATAAATTATAGGAGGTAGGAAAATGGATTCCCCCCCATCCTCGATTTGTCTTTCAATTGAAAGCCAATGAAGCAAACTAGAATTGGCAAATCTGGTTTAGTGTTCCAACAATAAACTAAAATATTGTTTTAATAGTTATCGACATGTCGTAAGTATTTGCATATCCTTAAGGCATTGTTTGAGTTGAGCAAGCAATAATTTTTAATAAATATATGTGGCATCTGGAAACAATCCTAAATTGGTTCCTCGATTTTAATAAAAATTTGTTTAACATTATTGAAGGTAGATATTATTTTCACGATTTTTGTACAGTCGGTGAATGCTATTTTGCAGAATAACAACGATTAGACGTCTTTATATAAATAAATACGTTTCATTGTTGGACATTTGATTGTAGTTTACAATATTTCGGTTGAAAAGTTCAAAATGGCGTATGAAAATTACAAAAGGTTTAATATGCTAAGGCGTTTCCTTCAAAGTGATTGTAATTCTGAATTGCATGAATTGAATTCTGTATTTTTTCTCAATTGCTGATGTATTTTTATGGTTATCCAGAAAGGGAACTATTCTTGGTAGATTAAAAGAAAATATAATTATGGAGCACTTAACAGACCAAGAATAAAAACATAATACTGAAACTGCTGTCAATCTTATTGCTATATTTATTATGCTAATTTCTAGCGTAATAACTATAGCAGTAGCTTACGCTATTGAAGTGTAACATTATTATTATTATTATATTATATAGGTTTGGGCCTCATCAGCCACTGATCGCATGAGTAGTCTCTTGACGATCCCCTCTTATCCGGGTCATTATCCAAAAATGCTATCCCATAAGAGGAGCAATTTAGGCACGTCCCCCGCCTTAAGCCTCGCCTCTAGGATAACAGGGGTATCTAATATAAGATACCTCTTCTCCTCCAGTGCGGGGCAGGTGTAAAGAAGATGAATCGAGGTTTCCTCGTCTTCTTTACAGTATCTGCAGGCCGGGCTATCAGTCAGCCTCAGCTTGTGCTTATATGCATTCAGGCTACTATGGTGACCCGTTATGATTCCCACCAGGGTTCTGGCTTTGTGCTTGTTCAATTTAATGAATTCTTGGGCCCATTTCTCAATCTCTGAGTATTTTGATGAAGAGTTTGGTTATTCGATAACCCGTTACTCCTCTCCATATTTTATTGTGCTGGTCTCTTGCCCAGCCATTGATGCGGTCTCTGATCAGATTCCGACTTATTCCCACTGCAGGTTCTGGTCCATAGAGATTTTCCCTGGTCCCTAGTCTTTCAAGGTAATCTGCAATTAGATTTCCCTTAATGCCATTATGCCCAGGTATCCATAAGAGTTCCACCGGTCCCTTCCCTGCCAAGTGGTTCAATGCTTCATAGCAATTATAGTCCAGCTTCGACTTTGTCGTTGCTGAATTCAGGGCTGCCAACGCCGCCCTGCTATTCGAGCAGATACATACCTTCTCCTGGGTCCGATTTTGGTCGGCCCCCAGAACACCGTATGTAATTCCAACTAGCTCGGCCTGGAGTTCGGTAGTGTACACTACCGCACTCCAGTGTAACATAGTGGTGGCACATTATATAATTCTAAGTCACTAATTTGAAGCCAAATCCCGCATGTCACGACAACAATCATTACCAATTTAAAATAAAATAAATTCATACCTTTTACGAAGCAAACAACAGCGATAACTAACTAATCGATCCTAGAATTTTGCAATTGTATATTCGACAAGTCACGTAAGGTCCATTATATTTTAGAAATATCATTTGGACGAATGTAGTACAATATAGTAGTAACGTATAAATTTTCAATCGATATAATAAACACTTTTGGTCCGACGTGACGTTAATCCCCATCGTACCGTTGATGTCCAAAACAAGCCACACTTTGGTTTTTGTGTTTGACGTGCTCTGTATTAATTTATGATCAAAAGTAAGCGTTATTATGAAATTATAGAATAATTACGTAATACAGGAACATTTGGATGACAGGTTATCCAAATGTTCTTGTATTACGTAATTATTCTATAATTTCATAATGAGACACGATATAAATGTTTTTAATAAGATAAGATGCAGTACTACTTCATAATATTACAATTGTCTCTGAATTGGAGACAATTTGGAGACAATTGGAAAGGGATCGATCCACTAAGGTGACCACCACGTTCTCCGTATATCTCGCCCCTAACTTTTTCGGGAATCATTAAAGACGAAGAGAGCAGTGAACTAAGACAAAAATTTGTAGTCCACCAAATATGTTTCTAAAGTTTTGTTTTATTTATTTTTATTTCCTAAGATGACATGAAAAACGACATAACCTCCTAAGATGACGTGAATATAACATCTTGCCTTAAAGAATATTAATTTTCAGTAAAATTAGGAGACAAATTGGAAATTGACTCCGCATGCAATATATGAATAAGGGAAAAATTATTTTTTTATAAACTTTTATTTCTTTAATATGCCATGATTTAAAGTTTACGTATTAACTCGAACAGTGATATATTAAAACTCTTTTGAAGGTATCTTATTCTAGTCAAAAAGTGGCTTAAGAATGTGTAAATAATTTTTTTAGTTCCACAAACAACTTGATTGACATCGAAAACTAAAAAAAACTATTTTGCATTCAAAAAGGGAAAAGAAAAGGATAGACAATTTCAGTATTCACCATTAAATCTCCGAGAGATATCGAGGAGGGATCTAGTTTCCAGCTAACTATATAATACCTCCTATAGTTAACAAAATTTACTACAAAAACTTGGAAATTTGCCCACCCATGGCTCGTGATTAAAATCCATGAGTTTAAAAGTCAGCTTTCATTGTCTCCTGATGATGACAACTTTTAAATTGGTTGGCGAAACGTGCGCCGGGCAACATATAATCTTTCGGTGTTTGTGGAAAACTGGTCTATTGCTTTTGGATGAGACTTGCTATAGTACCCGTGAGCTAAGGGTGGACGGATTGATTGGAAGTGTGCCTCCGGATAAAGGACGTCCATTATTATTTTACATTGAGGAACTTAGCGCAGATACATATATAGATAACTTTCAAAAGTTATGTGAAAAGAATATACGAATGAAACATGAATTATATGTCATTTTCAACCAATCTGGTAGCGTTATAAATATTTTCCTTATTGCTAAATAAAAATAATACATATAAACATCAACATAATTCTTACCAGGAATTAAAAGAACGGCGAGATACTTCTTAATTGACTGAACATATATAAATTCGTTTTAAATTAGGACCGGATATTGTGCAACCTTGAATTATACTCACTTAGCAATAATTACTACACCAGGTGACTAATAAAAACGAATTTCCTTGTTATAGAACGGCATATTCTGTATATCGTGCGCAGCATTATGTGGCGTTGAGAACACCATAGAAACAAATCTATTGAAACATGTTACAATGTACAGCTAACGCAATAAAAAGGTATCAAATGTAAAATTTGTGATTCTTGAACGTTTTATTTTTAACAGTGTAGTGATCCAGTAATGTTTACTAGAATTATTACACATCTAATATGTACTGGATGACATACAAATTCTGTGAATATTGAGAACCTTCCTAACAATATTGAATCTAATGCTGTTATTGTTTGTTATCCTTAATCGAAACACCATTGGATCGAAGTTCATATTGCGCCACTACCCGAAGGAGGGATGCGAATTCCACGTAATCGTACTTATTGGAATGTATTTTCTCATAGGCTTTCGTCAATGTGTTTATCAGTTATTTAGCTTTATTCAGCCAAGCTAATTATCAAGTATCATTGAAGTGTACTGCTCGTCAAGAGTAGGAGAAAGTGTGAGATTCTGATGTATGCGTCGAAGAAAGAGTGAGACAGCATTCGAAGGGAAAACGATGCACTTTACGCGCGACCAGATCGAACTCTGTGTACATCCATATTGAACATACATCACTCTGTAAAGGTCTCAACGGGACTGAGTAATGACCAGGCTATTTACTGCGCACCTCGTGGGTGGTCCGATATCGCAGTTTTGAGGCTTTTTCTATTTTTGATGAGCTGTACGTTAATGGGCATCAAATGTAAAAACAAAAATATGTATCATGATTAAAGTTTGTTTAAAAAAATATTCGTAAATATACACGATAGAAAGACAGTAATAAACAAGTATAAAGAATTAAGCAAGAATATAGAAATTGCTGTAATATACAGAGATAGTTGAAATGGAAAATACGAACCACTGTTTCTTTTCATAATTTAAAACAAGTCTTAGATCCATAGATTCAGAACCATGTTCTTTGTTTTCATTGATGTTTTAGACGTGTTTAGATATGTTTTAAATGGCATGCCATAAATAATCTTTTTCGGAAATTATACCAACATTGATAACTTGAAAAACATACATATATTTCGACAATGGTATGCTATAAGCCTGAATGGAGCTTTTTGATTTTAGATAATAATGTTTTTTCTTAATTTCTTATGAAAAATAACTATCTTAGCGTTTCAACTTTTGAAATGTTAAAAATTATCAATGTAGTTAAAATTGTCAATAGTTAATATGGATTTAATTCATTACGAAGGTGACTTCCCCAAAAATGAACAAATAAAAAAATTAATGTTGCGCCTGGAAGAAGTATGTTTAAAATATGTGTTAATTGAAATTAATTCCAATTGAATTCCATTCTGTTAATAATTTTAGTAAATTTACTTTGTTATGAAATATGATGTATGTATAATTCGAAAGTCGTAGTAAGTCTATAAATATAAATACTCTAAAATCAATAGATAAGAAAGGATTGACAGAACCACAGCCTATGAGTAAGTCAAGCGGACCACCCTCGGTACCGTCCATCTATTTTATGTAAACTACATACTTTTATAAGTTAGGGAAACATACGTATTTAATATATCGGTTTACTGAAACAAACATTTCAGAAAATGAATTGGACGTGTAAACTTTTTCATTGCGCTAGCTGTACAATGACATGCATATGTTAAAATTGGTTCTAACAAATAGCGCGTCCAAAAAACGACCACTAATTTTTACTAATCATAGAGAGCAAGCAGTCAGATCTTGATTCCTTAATGATACCGATAATCGTAAGATCAAATAAAAAAGTGGAACGGAAATGGTTTTCTTAAAAACCTGATTCTCATCCGGTCCTCGAGCAGTTTGTTTCAGAACCGGTGTGAGAACATGTATGTGAATGAGAATAATAAATACGATGCTGTGTGAACAAATTTGTAAGAATGTCCTGCTTTAATTCGGATTTACGACTCCAGTGCCTCTCAGTTTTAAACAATTGTTGAAGTTATTTTATTATAAGAGTTACTAAATATCATATCTACTCGTATATGAAGCTCTTATATATGGTGTTCTGAATTAACAACTGTCTATTTATATTTTAGTTAATGAAGAATTCTGCACAATAATTTCATTTAATTCAAGAACATTCACAGTTTTGCAAACGAACAATAAAGCAGCGTGGAAAAAAATTAGTTTCTTAGTATTAAAATGTCTTCTTGTCGTTTTGTCGATATGCGTCCATTTTTGCTTCAGATACTTTTACTAGACAAGTTTTCTAACAGGATATACGTCAATAACCTTTTTTTTAACCTCTTTATGTGCTCCATGTCTGAATTATTACTAAATTTTAGTTCATTTCTTTTCTCATAGACTCTAGAATACTAATTAAAACAATATAGCCAATACGGTTGTTTCAATGTCCAACGGATTATCTCAGTGTATACGTTATGGAAATATCAACGAAGTTAGAACATTAAAATATATTTGAATACGTCCACTAATTATATCAAAGTGTTGAATGAAAACTAGAGCCGCTAAATGGCTATTAGCCCCTGTTAGGAGACTAATTTTAATTTGAACCCAGGCCTGCCGACCATGCAATTTTTAAGTAAAAAATGTCTCTTATAATAAAGGAAATAACCAATAAGCGGTTTCCTTTTATTTTAAGATGCTGCGTTATATAAACGAAGTCAGATAATTTGAGACGAAATTATGGCTAAGTATAAAAAATTTCGTCGTAAATTTAAAGCAATCTCCATTATTACCGCCTCATTTTCTTGGCAGAGTAGTTGCTGCTTTTTATCCACTTCCAAATTAGGATTATTATTTTTATCTTGACTGGAGTTAAACGCCTATTTCATTATATTTAATTTGGTGGTCGCAAGAATTATAGAGAATTGCTAATATTAATTATTAATTAGAAAAAGGTATTCATTACCTTACAAAATTTTTGTGAATATTTATCGCATAATATTAATACCTTTGGTGCAGCGTTGCCTATGTAGACCTAGTGCACGTACACGTACACTAGTTCCGCGCATTACGTGTTTTTTTATCCTTGCCAGAACCGTCCTGCCGGCGCCGAGTCAACTATTCTACGTTGTTTGGTGGCCAAGTTTGAGTCAACCGGTTTGATAAATAATCAGCTAACACCCGTACGTCACCGAAACGCAAGATCTGCTGAAGACATCGCTGCTGTGCGTGAGAGTGTACGGTAAAACCAGACGCAGTTAATTTCTCGTCGTTCACAATAACTTGACCTTCCCGCGACTTGAGCTTGACGAATTCTGTGTTGGGACTTGGGTCTGCACCCGTATAAAATCCAGCTGACCCAGGAACTTTAGATAAACGACTATAGACAACGCCGTGTGTTCGCTGATTGGTTTCTGGAGCAGTTGGAAGTTTTGCCCAAATTTTGACAGAAAAATCATCTTTAGCGACGAGGCCCATTTTTGGATACATGGGCTACACGAGATACACCAGCACCAAGTGCATCCCGAGAAAGTCACTGTTTGGTGCGGATTTTGGCCTGACGGAATCATCTTTCCGTACTTCTTCCAAACCGAAACTGATATTGCCATAACCGTCAACGGTGAGCGCTACATATCGTTGATAAGCAACTTCTTGTGGCCTAAACTGGATGATAATTGATACCGACGACATGTGGTTCCAACAGGACGACGCTACGTGCCACACAGCGCATGCCACGATAGACATTCTGCACGAGCGATTTGAGGCCATGGTTATCTCGCGCAGCGGCGACTTGAACTGGCCACCGAGATCTTGCGATTTAACGCCTTTAAACTTCTTCCTTTGCGGCTATCTTAAATCGCAGGTCTATGGGAATAAACCTAAAACAGCTGATGTCCTCAAAGTCAACATAACGAGTGCCATCCAGCAAGTTCAGCTAGATTTCTGCGACAAACTCATCGGAAATTGGACCTCCCGAATACGTGCCACCAGACACGCTGTGGCGTACATTTGAACAACGTTATAGTCCATAAAGTATTCTTGAGTGGATATTTCACACACAACTTATTTTATTTACATTTAAGGTCCTTAGTGAAAGACCCTTTAGTAAGCTTGTAAAGAAGAGACATGTAGACACCTCACAATCATATTCCAGATGATATGTAGTTGTGTTTATAGTTATGCAACAAAATACAATTACTTCAAGTAATAAAATTGACCTGGTGGTCTAATTTAACAAATACAGTGTTCGGAAAATTGCATACGTTGCCATATTCCGAAATAGGGTCAATTGGAATTTCGTTCAGTTAGTTTTATTTCGGTCTCTCTTTCCCTCTCGGAACCGGTAATGTGTATACACCCCACATCAGTGTTTGCTAGGTAATACCATTCCCGTTCAGCAAGAAAATTATATGGCTGCAATTTGGGAAGTTCGTCTGTTTATATAGGTATAGCGGTTTTCGTTCAGCGGGATATCAAAAGTTTTCGTTTTAATACCGTCAAATAAGACATGAATTATGACTAGTATGCCCGCATAATAAGTTCTGAACCGAGAGAGAATTGAATTTATGGCCAGCGTGTTTAAATTTGTGAACGGTACGAAAATATTTATATCGCAACACCTCCCAGGTCTAAAGTAATGTGATTCCTGTTTGGTATAAACTGCACATTGTAAATGAAGAGGGAAATGAATTGTATACGAGTATGTACAATATTGCCCGATATACAGGATTTCAGTATATTTCCTGACATAACTTTATGTATTCATACCTCGTATATTAAGTAATACAAAAAAATATTATGAAATAAAAATAAAATTGGTAAAATGTAATTAAGACCCATCTGTCTCTCATCTATGCTAATGGTAACATTTATAGTGACATACTCAACATCATATACAGTGAGTAGGCATCATTGCACGCGTTATCATAATGGCGCAAACTTAGAAATATTAAATGTCAGGTTTTACTCACCAGGAGTACGCAGATATGCTACTATTATACGGTCTATGGAAATAAAATAGTGCATCTGCACGACGGGAATATGCAGTAAAATTTTAATTAGGGCTGTGTCGATTATGAAATATAACAATCGATCATCGGTTATCAAAAATAATGGATTATTTCCGATTAATCGATTAATTGATAATCGATAATAAATTAATCGATTATTTAGGAAAATGTAATGAAATTATCGATTAGTCGATTATTTTTCGATTAATCGATTATTTCTGCTGACCCTAGATACGTAGCTGTAGATAATGTAGATATTAACTTTAAAATTTTTATTCTGATAAGTGATACTGATAATTCGTATGGTATATGCAACCGGCACTGTAACAATATTTTACGAAACGGCGGAGTAAAAGCTAATGCTATGATTCATAAATGATCATAAAAGATGTGTAACCGTAAAACTTCTGTAAACTATTTGTAGATCAATTAATAATCAGTAGATGATCGATTAATCGAATCAAAATTAATAATCGATTGATAGATTACATCGATTAATCTATAAACAATTTATAAATCGATTATTTAGGAAACAATGATCAAATGATCGATTATTTCTCCCAGCCCTAATTTTAATCTTAGGTTGATTTAATCGGTGTTTGGATTATGTTATTCGCTTATCCAGTATAGTAACATAATCTTAATATTGATGGAATTAATCTCAGATTGAAACAGTTCAAGGATGTCAAAAATACAAGTTCTTAACTTATTTTAAATGTGTCAGTTGACAGCTTGGAACCTGACATTGTCAAATTTGTTTTAAAATGTGAGAAGAAGTGGTATTCCTTACACGAAAAAAAAAAATGTAAATAAATAGATAAATAGATTGAATAGGTGAATGAAGTACGTGAATATTGTTCAGCAATTGTTGTCAGAAAGTACACTTTAAGGTCATAATAATAAAAATAATAGTATCAGTAATAATCAATAGGAAAATACAATAATTTATTTTCCTAGTGCAATGGACGAAGTTTATCCAAATGAACATAAAAAATTACTGGGTATTTAAGACATGAGTTTTTGTTCTTAAATAATTAAGGCACCTAAGTGTTTGATATTTTTTCTAACACATATGTATATACATATATACATACTGCATTTATATGTATATACAGCTTGTCAAGAATAGGAAAAAATGTGAGATTCTCCGTGTTGCGTAGAAGAAAAAGTAATGCAGCATTCGGATGGAAAAGGCTGCACTTTACGCGCGGCCAGATCAGTCCCTGTGTAATATTCACATTCAATATATATTCATCGATATTAACTCTGCAAAGGTCTCAATGCGACTGAGTAAAGACCAGGCTATTTACTGCGCACCTCATGGGTGGCCCGATATAGCATTCTGTTATTATTCTTGACAAGCTGTACATGATCTGCGAAACATAGCTGTTGATTGCTTAGGTATAGTTAACATATTTTTATCTCTAATGTGAGCATTGTGCAGTGTCCGTCCCAATTGCAATGTTTCTGCCAGACATATTTTGCAGTACTTAATAATGTGTTGATAAAAACTAAATAGAACATTATTTAGTTTTTCTTCTTTTCTTCTCTTTATTAAACTATTCAGATTAAACCAACCTAGTATTTTTATTTTGTGAAACATACTGACTTGAATTAAACTTCCTCAGATCAATTCTGGTCTGAGAAAGTATTTTGAATATGTATTTTGAACTTACTGGCTTTGTTTTCTTTTTTTTTTGTAATTTTATATAAACATGGAAAATATATTAGCTCACAACTAAAATTGGTAATACTAAACTTTTACACAGTTTTTTCTTAATTTTAACGTTTCAAATTTGCCTGTTTGAACATAATCTTTTAATCAATAATAAGATTTTTGGATTAACTTTTTAACGTTACAACCAAAAAATGTAATATCTTCATCTAACATAATATCTAGATTTTCAGCCCTATCTGCAAGATTAAATCTTTAATTTTCAATCTGTATATCTAAGAAAGCTTTGAAAAAGTTTAAGGGAAATATGCTGTTTCTGCATATCCAAAATCAGCATTTATTTGTCATAAGGATAATACTAACAAGTAAATCGTTCTCTCAGTGTAGAAACGTGTCACGATGGTTTTTGTGACGGCCTACAGGTTTCAAGACGGTGCAATACTTCTACATTGGTATGCGTATATTCAAATAATTCTCCCTAGTGATTTAACCGAGGATCTATCTCAGGCGATGCCGTATGTAGTTTCAAGTAAATAAAATAGGATGTTGTAGCACATAATTAGTTACGATGCGGGTTAAATTGCTTAATTCGCGTCGACGTCTGTGAGTTATAAACAAAGGAAAACACCTCGTTCTTGAAGCATAATCTACCCCGTATGCTGTCCGGATTCCCCGGGCCGAGGGGGCGGGAGCGAGAAGTTCGTTCTAGAAAATTAGGGAAAAGTTGGGCGTTTCCACATCTAAGGATCTTCCCGCAAAAGATGGCGAACTACTAGCATGTATAATTCAGAGGAATAATAAATCCGCACCGCTCAGCTCCGGAACGTTTGTTAAGAAACTGCGGCTTAATCTAAAACTTGCGCAAGAGGATAAGTTGTGTTTTATAAGGGCAGATCTACGCCACAATTATTAGACTGCGCTATGTACTGTGCTCTATTCTACAGCCTTTTTTATTGTATTACCGCTGCATTCGCGTTCGCAATAAATTCGCGATAATCTAAACGTATAAACTCCATTTGTGCTGCTGTTTACTCTCCACATTTTATGATTCTATGTAGCAAGTTTCTAAGCTGTATTATTTCAAAATTTTGCTACATACTCGTATTAATATCCTTCAATTGCATGATTTAATGCGTTAAATACTAATAATAGGTCAACAGTAATGGTAGTTTATTGTAAAGTATGCATATCTGCAGAGTAAACAGAGTAAATACAATTGTGTGGTTTGAACCATCTAAGAAATCATGCTATTTGGAAATTAATCGCCAATAGTACAGGTTAATCTTATAGAATATAATGGAATAGAATAGAATAGACTAGAAGGAATTTATTGACCATAATATACATAGGTACATTTGAGTAGGCCAGTTTCAAAACGCGCTAAATCGATTTAAAAAAAAAATGAGTTATTGGTATGGTTGGATTCACAATATCGTCTCCTACATCCCTGTCATGCTTTCCTGCGTCAAAACGCGTTAAAAACCATTGAATAATGTGGTTGAAGTTTGGTAGCTGCGCCAAAACGCGATAAAAACAGTGATGGGTCCTGGCGCAAAGAGCTAAAAACATTCCTGATGCAAAAAGCGCTAAAAGCTATTAATAGTAATGGCAGCTTAGAAGCATACAAAAGCAAAACGCTCTAAATAATCAGAACGACTACTTCCAATCTTTTTTTTCATCAGACTGTTTTTTCCACGTATTTTAACCTCCATGGTCATTATTTCAATATTACTATGTCGGTAACATTGTCGTTGAGAAAAAACAAGGAGCACCAGACACATTTGCTTGACAATAGACAAGTAGTAGAGATGGACTTCGATTTGACGGTGAAGAGATGAGTTAGGATTTTTTTATTCACGTTTTACAAAGTTTTTAAATTGAAAAATGATTGAAAAGACTTTAAAGTTGGGTGTTCTACAGTGTACAAGAGTGTACTACACTACTTTCATTAGGTACTTACTTTTTATACTGTTGAATGTTACAAATGGCTCATCCTCCTGATGCAAAAAACTCTGAAAACACATTGCTGAAGCAAATCGCGCTAATTCCAAATTAAAATATGAAATAACAATTTTTCTTGAATTGGGATAGTATTGAAATCTTTCAGCACATCCTAATGATTTTTTGTGATTTAAAAAAAAAGATGTAGGTGTAGCTTGTCTGAGTCAAATCTGACAGTTTTTTGAGGTTTTCTCAGTTTCACTTTAAACCATTTTAGCGCATTTTGCAAATGGCCTACTCATTTGTAGTCATAGTATATATCATAGAAAGCGCAAAAGTAAATATAACATCATATAATCACAATATAAAAAATTACAAACAACAGTGGTCAAAAGAATAGAAACATCAAACAAAATATACATTGTATGAAAGTTCGTGAATGCTGTAGAAGCAATTGTCTAATAAAAGTTGCTTTAAGCATAAGTGTAAAATTTTACAAGACATATTCTTAATATTATCACATTTGCTGAATCGATAAAATTCATTATAAAGCCCTACTTCTGGACTATTTTGTTTGTATAGCGTTTGTAAAATTCGTACAAATTTTATTTGTTTTAGATTTTGTGTTTGAGTTGTGACGTCATAGTTATTTTTAACATGCAATCCTCTAAATATAAATAAATAAAAAACCTGATTTTTTTTTGCAAAGGTTTTTTCCAAAATTTTCCAAATTTTTTGGTTGATTACTATCTATCGTTTATAAGATTGTTAAGATTGATAAGAGGGTGTTTCTTGAGAAACATAAGTAAATTAGATAAGACATTATTTTTGAGAGAATTTATCTTAGTTTATTACAGGGTTTTTCTGAGAAAAATACGAATAGAACAAATAGGACTTTTGAGAAAATTTTTCTTTTTGAGACAATTGTCAAAATATTTTCCATAACTATTTGACATTGACCGCTATATATGTAAACTTGTAAACACTTTGCATTGAACGTTCAGTAATTGCCAGACTGATATTTACATTTCTATTCGAATCGTTTGCTTCAGATCCTGTATATTACTTGGCCTGTTAGAATAGCCCTCGAATTATAAGTAATCCCACAAGGAGAAATTCAAGGGATCCAAACCCAGTGAGAGTGATAGCCATTCACTTGGGTTTCGTCGACCTATTCATCTGTCAGGGAAGCAACATCTGGAAATGACCAGATATTAACACCAAAAAGAAAAGGAACTCCATCTTGATGAAACCAAATTCTTTTGTGGGCATCATGATTATCCTTATTTTTTGGAGAAAGAACTGCTAAAGCTGAACCTGTGTCGAACCGTACAAATTTTAAATATTTAGCACTAGCGAAATTTTTCAATGTTACCAAATTTTACAATTTTAACACTGTCTCTTATGAACATAATTCTAATACATAATGTGAAGAAAACAAAATTTGCGTCTCGTCTGTATCACTCTGCCTTTTTAAAAAACGAGATTAAGATGTTTCCCCAGTTGATAAATACTCTTTCAATATAGTCTACCTATGTTGCATCATTTAATGATCGATGTTGTCACCGACTCATCGTTGTCTTAATTAGTGATTTCCTTTGTGTTATTAAACTGCTCAATACTAACCACGAACTTTTTTACTGGCGGTAATGACTGTTGTTTGACATGCTTTATTATTCTGTTTTTTCTAATAACAATAAAGCGACTCAAATTACAAAAATGAATACTAAATTAAATGAAAATTTATTGGAAACATCTGACTGCGAAGATACTATCTAGGTGAGATTGTTCCCCGCTTTTTATCAGTGCAAACCATCTTACTGAAATGCTCATGAAACATATAATACTAAATGAAAATGATAAATGAATATTTATTATTCTCCGAAGTTTTATTTAGTATCTGAATAGAAATGTATCTTACATTTAAGTTACATTATGCGATAAAAGGAAGTGATACTAAGTATATAATTCCGTATTAAAATTTATCAATGGCACAATTTTCGTTATATTTAAGATCTGAAAAACATTTGTGTCTAGCTAGTACAAATAAGTAATCGTATTACCGTAAATCATTTATTTTTCGTACTTGACGACATAAACAGAAACTTATTGAAAAAGTTCTACGATTGGGGGAGAGAATTAGAAGAAACATCCCTTAAAGGATTTTCCTTTTCGCGAATGTTTTCTTTGATCGCCTTATTTATAGAATACAAATATACTTAAAAAATTTCCATTGAACTCCTTTCTACAGATAGTATACTTTCTCGTGCCTGACTTGGTTTGAATAAACTTCAGAATTTGTTTAATAACATAACAGCGTTTTAAAATAAAATCATTTCGATTTAATCGCATCCTATATACGTTGGGGATATTTTTTTACATTCTCGGATAATATTTTAAGAAGTTCCGTAGAGATAATAAGTTTAGAGGCGGTTAGAGGGAGACCTAACAGGTGCATGCATTCTAATTCCTGACAAGAGGCTCTGAAGAATTCCAAAAGGATGAATTATCGAAATGTTGTTTACGTATTAGACTTTATGGGTTGATATAAATATATCATTGATTTCACAAGACGATGTGGATAAATTAGGCTGGAACGAGGAAAGGCGACATTAGGGCGTTTGTGGCAACATGTAGTATTTTCTGATGGTATTTTATGCGGAAATAATGGACTACGTAAGCAGATGTAGGTACCTTAGGAGGAGGTATACTGCAAAAAAAATTATGGTATAGTGTACCATTGGTTAGTAAAAGTCACACAGAGCATTCACACATTGATGGAATCATTTTATTCTACCTATGAACAATTACAAGGGATTTCTTTTAGGTACCTAAGAGAAAATAAGTAATTTGTTATCATAGCCTTCTCGGTATCTTCATTTATCCTGAATATCAGTTGTCTCGGCAGTTGTATGAAATATCATTAAACGAATTCAGCAATATTCAGTAATACCTCCCATCTGACATTTTGGCCACAGTTTAACTAAGGTATCATTGTTAAAGTTGTTTTAATGACAGGTTGAATTGAAATATTATATATAAGTGCTACGCAAATTGTTTCACGATCAAATCTTGGTGCGAGAATATCTCCTATCTGAAAGGGGCCACGTGCGTTCTTCCATAATCTCTTACATATCTTCAGTTGGGCTCTGGTTTTTCGCCGAGATGCACGTGGCAACAAGGTGACCTCTTTTAATACATGTTACGCTGAATTATTATCTTAACAATGGTGAAATACAACACCAAGTATGTCGTCAAATGTTCTTAAATAACCTTCAGCTGAGACCTTTTTCTACTTAAAACTGGGTAAAAAATCGGAATATAAAGTGCATTCTGAAAAGAGGTCATATTCGGTTGCCAAGATTTTGGATAACATTTTTTATAAAATTCCTAAGTCATCGTATTATATAAAGAAAGCTCTTACAACTTTGGAAATTAGAACATTAATTCTTTGAAGTGATAGCTGTATGCCACAAAACCACAATAGCATTATGACTTTGGCCATCAGTCATTTTCTTCAAGAACATGATACTCTTGAGAAAACATATATGAGGTTTTATGTACCTGGATATTCAGCAATTCAGGAGGCAGATGGGGCACGTAGCTGCATTCTGAGGGTTCTGTGAGTAGCTGAGTACTATTCCCCTATATCATTAATGAGAATTTAAAAAATATAAGGGGGCGTAACGCGTATAAGGTTATACAAATGCAAGCAAAAATTTCAAAAACTTTCAGGATGCCACTAAGAGTTTTAATTATAGTAATATTCCGTTTTCAAAGGTAGTATCTCTGAAAATATCCGAAATTATGTATGAAATAAAGTATAAAACCTCGTGCTCTCAAAAAGTTACCAGATTCCAAATATACGACAACATGAACAATTACTAAGTGACAAACCCTATGAACTAAACGAATTCAAGAAAAGAACCTCTTTACCTTAGCAAAAAGTGAAAGCTCTAAAGTTCATGTTTCTATACATGCCTAAAGTTGATAGGGAGTTTTATGATGCCGTACTTCCAGACGCCGCATAAAATAGCATTGAGAAAAATCGAATACTACAGAAACTAAATTAGTATATTTTTAATTTGTTAAGAATTATTTTGAATTCCACGTTGTATTTCATGTTTTTCCTTACAAAATATAGAATAAATATTTCTTAGTTTTGTGAAATAAAGTTGTATATTTCAAAATTGAAATAAAATCTTTTGTAGAGTTTTTGAAAAAATATTCTATCTAAAAAAACTATATAAATCTATAAAAAACTATGAATAAAAAAGATGAATACTTTGACATATTTACTATAATTTAATACAGGTTATCTATATAAAACTTGTATATTTCTAACTTTTATACTCGTTAAAATACAATCATCAAATTTTTTAAAACGTTTTCTTCTCAAAAATAGAAATAGTATTTTAACATACAACCCTGTAATATTAGGATGACGATTTGTATATCAAAATATACCATATACGCTCAAAACGTTATTAATTGTTAACTAGAATCCAGACAATAACTGAGCGAACACCATTCTGTATTACACAGTTTTTGCTCCTAATTGGATTGCATCAGACCGTACGAATTCATGGAGATCTGAATACTCAAACACAAATAGGGCATCATAAAATACATCAAACGGCATTGTTGAAATTCATTCGGAATCTAAACCGACCCTTTACACTAAAGTTTAAAACGTAATTTGCGGCTGTGTGCGGTTTTACTCATACATTAGTAAGTACAAATCGGACGGAAACTATATTCCAGGCCATTCAGACGCTTCCAGGCGAGAAATATAATGTGTGTCTTATTGCTAAATTTTTATCCGTCCTCCGCAGGGCATCCTGATAGACGGTACGGTACATTTTGTAGTGAAGAGCGTAATGAGATTGCCAAAAAAAAAGGTACTGCGAGGCGAGTGATAGTAGTTTTAAATGGAGTCCACTCTCGGCGCACGTACATATAAAAGCCTTTTCACATATATACAGATTTAATTTGTAGCTGTGCGCTATGCGGAAAAGACTATTTATTTAATGAATATGAAAAATGTGAGGCGGTTCGCGGAGACTAGCAAACTCAAGTTACGAGGGAGAAGGTTAAATTTAATTTAGATTGGTTTGAGTTAGGTACGCCTGCAATTACGTACGTTTTACATTAAGCAAATGAGTTTTCTTTGGTATATTCAAAAAATCAAATGACCCCTTATAATCCACTACTTTCATTTTGGAAAAATTTGTCAAATTAACAAAATGGAAACCGAACTTTGAGTAGCTGATAGAATTAGAGGACGCATATAGTAGAGCTATCATTTTATATTATCGTGGGCCTGACATTCTGTTAGCGACATATTTTTTATATAGGGTGTCTCATTTGAAACTATAGGATGTGATTTGTGAATAAAACTAATAATAGTTGACAAACTGAGGTTTTCTATTATTCAACATAAAATTGAGACGATACGGCTGCAAATGGAAAAGAATATTGTTCATGTGGCCGCTTTTACTCATCTGGCCGCTTTTACTCATCTGGCGTGATGTCATTCGTTTAGCAAAATTGGCCATAATACGGGCACATAAAACAGGCTCTATTTCCCGAATAACATGTTAAATGTTTGCTTTGAAGTCACTGAGCATGCTGGCTGGGTGGTGTAGACTTTTGCTCCACTTTTGACATGACCCCACAGAAAACAGTCCAGTGGTGTTATATCACATGATCTTGTAGGCTAATTGATGTCAGCATTCCGCGAGACAACATGATCAGGCAATTTGGTGTGCAACAACATTATAGTTGCACGTGCTGTATGACACCGTCTTGCACCGTCTTGCTGAAACCATAAGTTGTTCAAATCAAAATCATCGATTTGGTGGAAAAAATATGTTTAACATGTCACGATAGCATTCTCCATTTACTATGATATCATTACCAACTTCATTTTCAAAAAAGTATAGTTCCATTTCTCCACCACTTCAAAATACGCACCAAACCGTGCATCTCTGTGTATGCATTTCTATGTCTTGAAGAAAGAGCACCCCAAATTCGACAATTTTGTTTCCTGGCCGTATACGTCAAGATGAAAATATGCTTCATCGTTGAACAAAATGTTGTTGCAAAAATCATTTTGTTACATTACTTTATATCTTTTCTAACACCCGATTAATAAATGTATGGCGTTGTAAATGGTCTGTAACTTTTAATTGTTGTGTCAACTGAATTTTGTATGCTGACAGATACAGATCTTTCTTTAAAATCCGATGCGTAATGGCCCTTGACAGATTTAATTATTGTGCACGACGTTGAATTAATGTGTTTGGATACTCCTGTACACTTTCTCTCACTGCAGCAATATTTTTATCTGACCGATCATGACGAGGACGTATTGGTGTTTCCTTAGAGTAGAATAGAATAGGAATAGCAGAATAATGTCTCTTAAAATTTATTGGTTAATTTACGAACTGTTAACTCTGTACTCTGTAATTGTAGATGCTTCATTTGTCCTAATTTTGTGCACATTTTTGAATTTAACTGGAAATGATCGCTCACTTTCATAAAACTGTTGTACACAAACTATTCATTGTCGAAATATTAATCGCGGAATGTTGACGTCGTATGGTTTGTTGATGACAGTCGTTAAATATTGACGCCCTGTCTTTGGCAAAACACAAATGACGCTCAATTCAAATCCAATATTAATTATATGTATTCTTGAATTACTTTGTGAATATTGTGGTCTGAATTTTTTATTTTTTATTTTTGTTAAATATTAGGATTAAGAGTTATGATTCAATTTGTACACTAAATTACTAATTCATTCTATTCTACAAAAAAATTGTACCGTCAGGCACGTTGTTAAGTTACATAGAGGGTGCTTGTTTCCCTTTATAGTTTCACTCAAGACGCGCACATGCGCATTGGATATTATGTTGATTACTTTGGCCCCAACACATTCAGACATGCTTTATTGGACGAAAATAAATTATGTACTAAATATACAACAATTTGTTAAGGGATAATTAGCAAAAAAGAAAACAAGAGAACACAAGATGTTCGGTATCTAATACTTTTATTTTATATAATTATATTATAGATACTTTATCTAATACATGATATACTACATGATACTCCCAGGCAGAGGGGGTGGGTTTTTGAACATCTGATTTCTGATCCAGTGTATTGTTTCAGTTTATTGTTTCATACCGCTAATAAGTACTTCATCAACAGTTCTCCTTATACATCAATAATTATTAACTTGTTTTCTATTAATAATAAAATAAAGTATTTTATTTCTAATGTTATAATTTTGTTTACATTGGCTTGTTAATAAATATTATAATTGACTTAATTTTTTAAATTAAGTCGATTAAAACTTAAATTGATTTAATTTTTTTACATTTTATGAAATGTATTTATATTCCAAAAAAGTGTGTCATGTTAATGAGTACCTACTTAGTAAAATAAAGACATTTCGATAAAAATATTTCCCTAATTCGTTTCCACATGACAATTTTATGGTGAACACTGATATACAAGAAAAGTTCATTCGTTGTTAAGTTACGGGAAATCTGATCTGCAATCAAACTAACTAAACTAAATACCTAAAAAGGGCGCTAAAATGATTTTTATTTCATAGTGTTATTGCTATAGATGTTATTACGTTACTCTTTGCATATCTGAATACCCACGGCTTAGATGTTGCAGTACATAAAAATTACTTTTTATTTCAATATAAAGTATTTGTGTATAAGATTACTCAGTATAGGTGACCCTATCTTGTGCAATAAAAAATACTAGATCATGTCCACATTGATTCCAATTTAGGGGGGCTTATAGTGAAAATTGGGTGGATTAACTATTAAGGTTACAAATTCTGTGTCAACTATAAAGCGGTTTTCATGTGGATTTTTCAATATTCTGAAATAGGAAACTATTTTGATGTATACAGAACTTACCTTACATCCAAATATTAATGTATTATCCCAAGAATCTGTCGATAACAAGTTATGACCACTTTAGGGTGTATTTACGTTAAATACTGAAGTTGCATTAAATGCATTAATGTAGCTTTTATCAACTTTCCAGAATCATCCGCCTATGATCTCAATCTGGTCTGAGAACTGATTTTCATAGAGAACTCTATAATGCTTTGGCGGTTTGGAAAAATTTGGCTAACTCTACAGTTTATTCTTATCAATCTGACATTTAATCAGATTGGGGTTCATTTTTATGCCTTTTTGTTAGTCACCATCACGTCGCCTTACCGATGTAAATACCATTTAGATGTTAGTTTGGTTAGTTATTTAGTCTTATTGCTCTTCTCGACCTCTATTTCAAGAGTTCATACACTATACATATAGTGTTCATATATAGCTCTTTACTCGAATATTAAAATTAACCCGATCACCCTTTATAATCTTTTTATACATAAGACCTACTTATATTATGAAGTAATGATGGACTGTCCTTCCAGGAAAAAAATATAAAAGCATTTTAAGAGCAAGAAGAATTAATTAGCATTTTATTAGCGGCCTGGGAAAGTATTACGATTAATGAGTTAATGGTGGGTGAAACGACATTAAAATATTCGAGTTAAGTTCAGTTCGCCACCGAATAACTTTATGAATATTAATTCTCGTAGTTCAGAATCCCATTTTTTTATTAGCTATTTTTATTACATTAAAATTTTTTAGTAAATAAAACGTTTAGTAAAAACCAGGCGAACCTTCGAGAAAGACGTAATTAATATTTTGCTTAAGTAAATACTTTGAGATAGAACGCTCCGCAGTTACTTTTGTTTTTTGTTTGATTTCAATAAAATCAATTCGTACTTTATAGACACAACATTTCTAATTAACTGAATATCGGAAAGTAACTTTATTATTAATTATATTATAATTTTGGACTGTATATTTTAGAAACGTGCTCTACGATTCTGTGAAAGTAAAGTATCTTTCTGAATAAACAGTCATCTACAGAACACAGTGCTACAGAATATTTGGGTAATATAAAATTTATAGGGATTTTTTTATGAACACCACAGACCATGTATCAGAATTCTACAATAATAAACCTTAATTAACTTAACCCAATACGTCAAAAAAACAAAAAAGTTTTTATTGTATTTTTTCATTTATACAGTGTTCCAATATTCCATATTCATAGAGTTACCACATACTTTCGAGGTTAAAAGAAGTGGCTTTTACTAAACTTACCTCTTTACTAAGTTGCCTCGATTAGCCACATTATCGATTTATTTTTTATCGAAAAAGTAATTATTTTCTTAATGTTTAGTACCATAGTACCAGGTTCTTATATTTGTTCTTTTGTAGTTTAAAACAAATTGTCATTGTCATTGGATATACGGTACACTTGTCGAACAAACTCAAATGTTATTGGTGCTAAGGTTCTGTGAAGATCATAATTGTAGAAATGTCTTAGAGATATTGGTATATGTAGTGAACAGGTGTAATGCCGAGCGGTCTTGCCAAATCCGAACAATTCTTGTAGAAGAAAATAGTTTGGAAGTGGGTGAAGAAAACTCGGAAGCTAGTGTGAGATTAACAGAATGGCAGACTGGAGTTTCAAAAAGTACAGTGGACAGAGAAATCACTGAACAATTAACTGAATTGATTGTTTTCACATTCATCTAATTTAAGAACTGTGACCTATTGATTTTGACTTAAATTCATTTATATAATGTATTCGTCATAAATTGTCACATTATTCGACAATATAGACGATATAGGTATGAGTCATATTTTACAAAACGTGAAATAATAAATTTCTACAGTCAAAACATGTTTGTGCAGATGAAACCCGTGTCACTAGGAAAATACATTTCCGACATAAGTTTAGTATAAATGTATGAATGGGTCTTTTCAACGACTTTCTGTTAAACTCTATCAAATTGCCTTAATGGCAACACGTATTTCATTATTATACAAAATGGCCTGCTGAAATGAATTTTCACTAAATTTACGTAACCAAATGCATTTTGTGAATGATGGTGCTCCACGGCGTTTCGCTCGCAATGTAAAATAACATTTAAATAAGCAATATCCAGGCAGATCGATCGGCAGAGGAAACGACGGTTCCATTCTATCGACTGGCCACCACCCTCACTCGATTTGACACCCGTGACTTTTGTTTACAGTGAATTTTGAACATTAAAATAGGTAGAATATGTACTCTGTGAGTATTGACATAGTGTTTGAGAAGAGTACAACTTAATTTCTTGAGTAAGATTGTTTTATGTATTCACAAAAAAAAGTGGTCAAATCGAACAGTTTTTGTGAAAAAGTAGTTGTCCACATAAATTTCTGTAAATGATAATGTAATATTTCGAATTTTGAAGGGAAATAAAAATGGAAAAGCATTGATAAAAATCAATAAAAGTAAAAAAAACTAATTAAGTAAAACTGTTTTAATTACTGAAATTTTACAAGAAATAAGAAAAGTTAAAAATGACCTTTATCTTATCATCTTTACGATAAAGAAATAATGCCCTCTAGAGGCGAGTTTAGTGAAATTGATTTATTTTAACCTCATACTATGTGATAACGCCATGCACTTGGAATATTGGGACATCCTGTATGAAGGTCAGAATAACATTTATATTATACATATACATAGTACTTAAGTTTATATACACATTTTATATAAAGTTTATTGGTGTTATAAAATTTATAGAATGCTCACTCATAATGGGCTATACCATCCAACTGGATGATGTAATACAAACAAAATGGTAATTTTTCAAATATACACATTTAACTTACTATCGTTAATTTTACCTATAAATGTATATTGTGTTGAGTTAATTACGCTTGTAATGTCCGCATTCCAAGCCACACGCAAGTGAAGGAATTAAGCTAATTATTAAGATGAGCTTAATGCAAATATGTATGTAGTTATTATAATTATCAAATTTAGGTACATGAAGAACCGTGTCCCCTCGATACTTTTCAGAAGCGTATTTCAAAATCTGTAGTAGCTTTAGTAATAATTTGTGGTTAGTATGTAAATTATCGTGTAATTATTCGCTATTATTTTATTAAAATGAGGTAACAACCCGTATCATGCATGCATATAATACCACGCGGCCAAATGCATAAATTACGATAATGATGGTACCTATTTTAAATACATATAAATTAGTGATACTGCTTAATGAATTATGTACTCCAGTTTCAGTTTTTCCTACATCATAGGATGACATTTTGAAAATAATACAAAATATAAGTAGACTATCTTCGACGTTCAACCATAAGTCATGACAATGAGTAGGAAGAATCAAAATTTTTACATAGTCCAACGCAACTGAATATATATTAAAATGGGGAGTATGCATTATTGTAAAGTTGTTTTAATAAATAATTTTACATACAATATCAAGATGAGATGCTTCTTTAGTTTCTTTTGATGGCAAAATGTCTAGAATTTTTTTATTCTTTTATACAAATCCGAAGATTGTATTTATATACATATTTTTGTATATGTGTAAATATCCTTATACATGAATACTGGAGTAAAACCGAAATAAGCTATTCATAACATAATAATAAGAGCATTATTTAATTTGTACATCAGATAAGAAAGTCTATCAAATGTTTCATTAGAAGAATTTCAAGACGTAAAATGAATTTATAGCTTTAGTTAAATATTTGATAAAATTATTCGAGGTTGTATATTGACAACCAAAATCATACATGCATTGAAAATCAAATAGGTAAATATGCCCTGATATCTCAAGTTATCGAGATAATTTTTGAGCTAGAAGAAAAGGAAGCAATGGAGTTACATGCAAATTTTAGTGAAATTATAGCGTATTTTATATAGACATTCTAAAAAATAGACCTTTGACTATACATGACTCTATAGAGATTATCACAATCCTTTCTATTATCACTTATCATTTAATTATTTTCGGATACGGATTTCCTCTTACTTATCTTTCTAAATTTATAGATACCGAGTTTGGTACTCTTATTTAAATATTAATGGAAATGGAAGAAATAAGAAGAGAAAGGAACAGGTTTATACCATGAATGTCGTGGAAGATACTCATTAAGAAAGGATGTTTAATTAAATTATGATTATATTTCTGAATTTGAAATTATTAGTATTTCCGTAAATAAATCCGCAGAATAATATATTCAAATGTATAGTTCTCATATTCAGTTAGCGCTTTTCTGGAGGTGATTATTATTTGGAAATTTATTTAAACATATTTACTTGCGTGCATAAATTTATATTAGAACTCTCAAGCTCAGGGATCTCTTTTCCATTTTTTCGTATTTCAAGAAGTAACACAAAACAGTTTCTTTTTATTTTTAACACACCCAAAAGGAATGTGAAGAGGAAGGTTACACATAGAGGTGAAGTCAAACATAACCATATTCAAGGAGAGAAGCCAAACTCCCTCCGTTACGATTAAATGCAAGTATAGTTTATTTCATCTCTATTTGCCAAATAAAAAATCCCAAACGGCTCTTATCGCATACCGTGGCTTATTTTTATGGCTAAACTCAGGTAGACTGTTCCGTTTATCGGCAAGATAAGAGAATTTTTTTATTTGGCAAATAGCGATGAAATGAATAGTATACAATGGTATCCCTAATGCTGGGTCCATTTTTCTACCACGCATCATAGTACGAGTGGACTTTAGTAAGGAATATTACTAAGAATATTACTTGTAAGCTTTGCGTTGGGCTACTACCCTGCATGCCCACCGTATCCTCGGAGGAATAGGTATTAGTGGTCTATCTATTGTAACTATTTAAATAGTATTAATACATCTTAGTATTAAAAATAATTACAAAACGTGGACATCTGTGAATATGGGAAAGTTACGAAAATATGAATTGACCTGATTGCCCACTGTACTCATGGAGGGCTAACTATTAACGTCCTATTTAAATAGTTTTAATATCTGTTGGTATTAAAAGATCAACAAAATGTGTAAATCTGCGAATATAGCAAAGTTAAGAGAATGTGAAAAACTTGAAACTCATGGAGTGCATTAATGGTTAATCGAGATGTACTTATTTTAAAATTCGGACGAAGTGGAATACTATAATGGATAGTTTTGTAATAATAATTTCGAGGTTAAATTCAGATTCCTCGGAAAATTGTACTTAACTTTAGCCTTTACATTTTAGCTCAAGAATTTTCGCAAAGCATCGCTTTATTTGAAACTTTATTTGTTTACAAACTTTATTATTTAGGGGCGCTTTATTTAGTTTTAGAGAAATTGAAGAAAAATGGTGTATAAAAATATATAAATGTACAAACATTTAATTAAGGAAATATTAAATTTGTTTGTAAGTACATTTTTCTTGTAATTTAACCCCAGATAACATAACTCGTATTAAATAGCTTATAGTATTATTAGTTACGTTATATGTTATATAACTGTCAGCATAATCGTTATTTTTAATTGCCCTACTAAGGGCGTTTGTCACATTTATTTTGTTTAGCGTCAACCAGATACTCCCCCGATTACCTCCCGTGGCGTAATCTGACTAAACTGTTTGTTTAGAATCGTTACTTTTCATGTTATATCCACGAAAGCGAAGGGCTCAGCCCGACTTAGACTCGAGACTATTAACAACACGTGTTTGACGTTAAAAAACTAATGATTGTGGTACTAATTCCCTTGCAGAGGTTTCAAGATGTTAATGATTTCTTTTAAATAATTGTAACTGGTGTAGAATAATTTTCTTGATGTTGAATTTCATTAAACAAATTCTAGTTACAGAAAATTGTAGAAATAACTGTGAAAACTGAAGCCGAAGGGATCGTGTAAGTAACATAAGTAATTTATATCCTGAAACTAATTATGATGCCTTTGGAATGGACTACCGTGTTTGGAGATAAGACGAGGTATTTAGTACTTATTTACTGCAGCCTCCAACCTCTACCACCTAGTCTAGGGATTTTTCCATAGTACTTCAAAATTTAAACGAAATATTTGAGAATTTATCTGGTAATACAAAAATTACAGTGGAAGTAATAAACTGGAGCAACTAGCAGTAATAATAATGCTGAAATTGGCAAACATAATTATGGAAGTATATAATATATAATAATTACTCGTATAAGACAAAGAAACGAATTATTCATTCATTAAAAAAAACCCTAAACCTAAGAATGTTTATGAGAAGTTCGCTGACTTACTGTGACATTTTCATATTATATAGCTCATCAAGAATAGGAACAAGTCTCAAAACTGCGCTGTCGGACTGCCCACGAGGTACGCAGTAAATAGCCTGGTCTTTACCCAGTCGATTTGGGACCTTTTCAGAGTGAATATCGATGAATATATATTGAATATGGAATGTCCATTTAGTATTTCAAAAAAGGTTGAGAATCTATACTTGACTGACTCTAACTAGATTAGTTGACGAAAAAGTGTAATTTTATTTCTTTTCAGCACATGCGCATTGTATTTTTCAAATATATTTACAGAATCAATTCCAGTGAAAGATGATTTAATCTACAGAATTATCTGAGATTTAATTACAGAATAATCTGTATTTTTTGTCAGTAGGACCAGAATTATATACCTATAGATATATCCATGTTAACGATCTTAAATCGAAATCGATCGAAAAAAATTTAAACATGTTTGAATATTAGACACGATATATGTATATATGTGTGATACCTGTTTCCAAGTATACTAAAAAAATCTGCGGAATTCTAAGAAAGAAATAGCCTTTTAAAATAGGATATCGGTACAGTTCAAATTCGACTCGATTTTTACTTTTCCGCACTCAACTATACCAGAGTGGAAGAGTAATGTAATCGTGTAAAGTGAAATGGAAAAAAAATTTCTAGCGTTTATTTTTCGTTTTACGGTCTAAAAACAAAAAAAAATAGTTTTTAAAAAATTTTCTCTGTGTCGTCAGCATTAATATTTCTTGTTAGCATGATAATTCAACTAAATCGTGTCGGATCGATCGGGTCTTGACTGATTCTGATCGGAGATGTCTCCGAGACGACACCTATTGATTTTGAGGTGGATAGGACACACCCCACCTTATTCATGGGTCATGAGAAAGCACGAGGGTGAACTATTTGAAAAAAGTAAAACTATCGCATAAAACACATATTCTGCATTCATGTGTTGGTTTATTTTTTCTCGGCCACTCGAGATAGAGAAGTTCTATGTGCGGAAAAGTCCGTATTAACGTTTTAAAACAGTTTATTTCACTTTACATTGGTGGCAACGATTAATGGTCCTTGTGCATTATATTTTATTGCACATTTTTAATTGTAATTGACGATTTTTTATTAAAAATGTAGTAACAAGTCGAATGATAATTTCTTAATGGTTTATACTAGGTGTTGCTGTTTTGTTCTAATAAAATACGCACAAGAGCATTGACGGTCATTCTCAATATGTTTATGCGGTTTTATGAAATTTAGTTTTGTTGTGCCGATTTTTCTGCCAAACAGTACGTCTCAGTACAAACTAAATCTCAAATTGCGTGAATTATCCACAATTTCGTAAATGCCTGGTTTGCAGGCAGTTTGACGTAGAATAGACCGACAAAAGAATGTGAAAAAATCGACGAACGTTAGTTTTGTAACACTTCGCGAGCCTTACAAACTTCCAGAATATTTGCTTGTCTTACGAAATTGACCTGGCACAGTTCCAAAAGGTGTCTCATGCATTAGATCAACTAGTCGACTGCCGTGAAATACCCCATACTCTACAATCATCATTTATTAGCAGCCAAATAGACAACTAGAAACACACAAACAATAATGAACCCCGGATATACAAAATGCACTCCGAGTTCTCAAATTAATTACAGCCGTTATACTTGTCAGGCCGAAGGGGAACGTTTTACATGCATGCGACAAAATAATGATGTACGTTTCAATACTAATGGTAAATGATGTATTTTAGTTACGTCGTTGCTTACTTGTCTTGTTTTGATGTCAAATCCGTTGCTGTGCCTTACAATGCATTTCAACTTAAGAACAAACGCAAAACTTGTAAGGAAACATTTCACATCGAGGTGTAACAATCGTGATAAGTAAATGTCTAGATTTTCGATTTTTTTTTAATTACCGTACCTACTAAACTACTAAAAGAGCCTTAAAGCTAATATCATTTCCGCTGTTCATAAACGACAATACTATACAGGAATTAATGCATCATGGTATCAGGTCATTTTCAGTTTATCTAGACTCATTATTTGGAGGTTTGAAGGAATTTCTCTTAAATAAAAAAAAAAAACACGAAATCTGAAGAAATCTAAGGCAAATCCAAGGATCTCCTTTCCACTTAACTGTACTCAGGTGTCCACTGTACTCAGGTAGTAAGAGTAAACGTCTAGAACTGTTTTTTTTAATGTGATACTGATCTGATTATAAAACTTTCTCGTTTTTAGAAAACTGCGATAGAGCAATAAATCTTGATTTGAAGTTATTTTCCAATTTAATTAAGACTCAATGTTTAAAAGTATGAGAGCATTCCATGGCAATTTAATGAAATCGACGGAAACCTGAATGAACCCAAGGAAATTTCGGGGAAATCCTGATCCAGCAGGAATCAGGGTGTCCTGCATATATGGATGGAGATCAATGTGTGATACAAATCCTTATATTAAAGACAAATAATTGGATATAATGTATTTCTACAAGTTATTATATACACTGGTATTATCATATGTTTTCTCTTCTTTTTTTTTTTAATTAATACAATTAAAGAAATCTAACATTAACCATAATTTTTTGATCAAAATTCCTGGTCCATATGCGAAATTTTAGACAACGATAGAATTCTGTTCTATTAATATACACTGAAAACGAGAAGAAATAATGAGTCAAATATTTTTTTGGAAATTATAACGTCTGAGAAGTTAATGTAAAGTTGCTATTCATTTTATCGCTATTTGCCAAATAAAATACTCTCTTATCTTACCAATAAACGGAACAGTATATCTGAGCCTAGCCATAAAAACAAGCCACGGTATGTTTTAAGATTTTTTATTTGGCAAATAGCGATGAAATAAACTATAACTTGCAAGATTGAATACAACTTTACCTTGGATTAAGACGATATTACTGTATTAGAGATTATATGTTATATTTTGTGAGCTTCTAATTATTGCAGTAATTAGCAATTGCTGCAAGAAAATGGAGTTTTTGGAGAACGATCTAGTGTTATTAAACTAAACCAAGTTGTATGGAATAGGAATCTATGTGCAAATATTACAGGTTAATATAACCTGTTTCAATAAGCTACTTTTTCTTTTGTAAACATTTATATTATGTGCTCGTATAGGCTTATTGAAAGAGTTTGTTTATTATTATTATTATTATTATTATTATCATCATCATCATCTTGTGATGATGCCAACTTGGTATAATGTTTCGTGAAAAACTGGTCTATTTTTTGTGGCTGCTTTGAAAATTCGAACCCTCACACAGACTCAGAATTTATACTATTAAACTTATCATTGTTAACTTTATCTTCTCATGTCATTTATCGATAATAGGCTAATTTGTAATCAATTCCATTGTACACAGTACATAAATTTTAGAGATGCATAAATTATTTAGTATTTCGACAGAAAATCAAACGGTATCGTGTACACGGGTATTTTACCCGTGTGTGTTTTTTTGTTTCAGCGGAAATACTTTAAGAATATCGTCTAATATTTCTATGTTCGATACAGAAATGTATTATTATAAGAAGCTTAGTAACAGTCTTCGGAGAAAACACGCAATGTGTACATTATCAAATGTTTTTGCGTGAAATTATTGGTGAAAGTTTTTCGGGCAAATTACACTATTATTAAATTAAAACTTTTTTGATAAACATTTATTAAACAAAATTATTCATAAGAGGATATAACATCCCTCTTAAAAATAATGTTTTATACAGGGTTGTCAGGAAATCGTAGGAAATCTTAAAATCCATGTAACATAAAGCTAATTTCAGGCATTTACATTTAAGATGTGATGGATCATAGTCTATAGGAGACCATGAACAATTAAATTCAAGTTTTTACAAGGGAAGCTTTTATTTATTAGGCTATTGAGCTAGTTTAACTTAAATGTATGCCAGTGTTTTCTCTACACCGAGAAAACTGTTCGTTGCTCCACAACTACACATTATTTATGACAGTGCACAGTGCACTGCTAAACGGTTTATACAATTATTAAAATGAATGATAAACATTTCATATTAACTTATAACGATAATGAATAAATTCACATATCACGAAATAAACGTATATATAATACACCCGTAGTTGTCTCAGATTTGTCTTAGTAGATCATGATTTAGCTCTTGAAAAATGGAGATGAAATAATTCGGAGCTAAATAATACATTTTCAATATATTTGTGTAGACATCGAACAGAAATATTTGAAGCTAATTGATTTACAAGAAAGATCTGACATCTCTAATGAGACGTTTAAAACAAAATATGTAGATAAAAATTCGAATACTGAAAGTATTTGGAAATAAACATCTGGCAGACTTTTTTTATTTATGTTAATATAAATACAAATAACTATAATTTATTTCTTAAAGTTAAGATAACTTTAATACGATATGCGAGTATACAATTCAATTTCAGAACAAATATATTAGTTTTCATTTATATTTTTCCGTGAGGCAATATTTTCTAAAATAACACCGAACCGGTATAATAGTAGTTACCGGTCTAATTAACGTCCAATTAAGACGAAATAAATGCACATAATATTCTCAAAAAGTAACCAAGTGGGCCGGTATTAAAACTTCAGTTTAGACACAGAATCCGATAGTCGATTTCTGTTAAAGCCTCAGGTTGCGGAGGGCTAGGTTACACATACAGACGAGGATAAACATACCGATACTCAGGGAGTGCAAACTCTCCTCCTCCTTTCACCATTGGGACTGGGCCCAACTCGTCGCCTCCAAATTACAATATAAATGACATTATCGCAACCACATTTTAGTTCCGCGTTAGACACGTAATCTAAATGCCCGTCGTATTCTCATTTGAATATTATGATCTATTATGATTAAATGATCTAATTCAATCGTTTGAATTAGATCATTTAATCCATGAATGTTGTATGGACCAAATATGTGATTAATTAAAATTTACGAGTGTTATCTATAAAAGCCGTGCAAATATTGTATTACCCACATGTTACCCTCTGTTCCATGAAAGAGTTTTCTATTTGGTTAAGAATCATTGTTTCAATTCAGTCAACTAAGAAATTAAAAAAATGACACTTACATTGTTAAATTACCTTCTTGAAGCTATCTAACGCCAAATCAATTACAGATAATAGAAACAGCCCTGCAAGATATTCAGATGATACTTCAAAGGTTTTTTTTTTCAATATTTTGCAAGTTACTACTACTATGTAGCGTATTTTTTATCTACGTTGGACTGTTACCCTGAGAAATATTTATTTATTATTCCTATTATTTGGTGTGCGATATATTTTGCATCTAATCTATGGGAAGTTTACTGGGGAGTTGTCATTTGCGACCTATTATGTTCTTTATAGGCAATTCTCAATTCATTATTCGCGAATACATTACGGTGCTTTGATGTTTGTTTTACGACTTATATATGCTTGTGTTTAGGAGTCGTTACTTATGTAAATGGGTATTTTTTTAAATATTATTTAATAGACAAAGTTTTTCAAACGTATTTCATTCTACAAAGTAATCTTAATAGCTACAGAAACTACTATAGTTTTACACAAAACTATACTGTTTGCTGTTGATGATGGCACGTGGTACTGACGTGCCAATTTTAAGTGGACAACTTTCTGTAGATTATTATATTTTCTGTAGATTATTCACCAATCCTATTTTAAACACTGAGAAATAGATAAATCGCATATTGGTAATAGAATTAGTACCGACCAATTAGTAGTTAGATTATATTATAGTATATAGATTATAGTCAATGTTAATAAAATTAATGTTATAAACATTAATATTCAATTTCTTTAAGTAAATAAATCTATCATACAATAGTCCAGAGATAATCAAAAACTGAAATTGAATATTTATTATTCATTTACGACAGAGAACATACACATATTCTTTTTCCTTAACTCTAGATATTACAATTCACTGTGTGGTAAATTATTACATATTCAAGGATTTTATTCTAGACATAGGTTAACGTTACATCGACTTCATTGTTAAAAGTCTGAGTAGTAGAAATTGCGTTACGACTCGCTTATGAAACTGGTTTATAATTACCTAATTTCACAATCAAACACATTACACCTACATCATAATCGCTTGAATAATATTTGTATTTTATTAAATTTACATAATTTGCGTATAAACATGCGTGATAAAAGTCAACTTCATTAACCTCATTGACGCTGAGAAGTTTCTATTAAAATACGTAAAATTCAGAAAGAACAGAGTAAAACTAGGAGTGTACGTTTCATTACATGCAGCTAATAATACAGATTTAAAACAACTAAATAAAAAAAATTGTATAACAATTTTGTGCAATTTAAAAATACATACATTTTATAGGGTAAGATTGAAATAATATTATCTAGAGTCTTTTATGGTAACGGTATTATATGCAAACGCGAATAGTTACCGTGTATTCTGTTGTCAGTTAAAATCCCAGCTCTGCTGCTGGTGATGAATGAAGAAAACGTGGTTTTTTCACGTTTTGTGAAATGTTTCCTGTCTCCTCATAAATAGCTTTGGCTTTGGGTCTGGTTCAATTTATGGAGTGTACAAATAAATGTTTACTTTTTTGTTTTAGAAATTCTTAAAAACCACCGCAGAGTATTCAATGCATATATTGGGTTCGAACTATAGTTCGCGTCGGGAGGGCGTCAATATTTAACGACTGCCATCTACAAACCATACGACGTCAACATGCCGCGATTAACATATGAATAATAAATAGTTTGTGTACAACTGTTTTATGAAAGTGAGCTATCGTTTACAGTTATACTAAGAAAAATTCGCACAAAATTAGGACAAATTTGAAGAGACGGGATGTGTTATTGATAAGTCAACACCAATACTCCCTCGTCGTGGTCGTTCAGATGAAAATATTGCTGCAGTGAGAGAGAGTGTACGAGAGTATTCAAACATGTCAATTCGATATGGTGCGCAACAATTGAATCTGTGAAGAACCACGCATCGAATTTTATAGAAAGATCTGCATCTGTCGGCATACAAAATTTAGTTGACACAACAATTAAAAGTTGCAGGTCATTTACAACGTCAGATGACGCGTTATTCAAATCATATAGCTCCTACTAAGACATCTTATACTTTGTAGAAATCGAATCACCAAAAATTTACATGAAATGGGAAATAGTATTGCGGATTTCTAAAACCGAAGAAGTATAGAGAACGTTACAGTAGAACTTCGGTAATTCAGACAGATATAGTTTAGGTATTCGTCCGAATTGATGAATTGTCCGGATTACCGAAGTTCGATGAACATCCTTGATTAACATTTATGAAGTCAAGTTTATTTATTCCAACATTAACTCAAATGTTTTACAAATCGGAGTCTTTTTCTTAGATCGGCCAGCGAAATATCATCTTCTTCATCTGACACCAATTGAGCTTTCTGGCCAGTGTCCGGATTACAGAGGTAAAAATCTGACACTGTCAGAACTGTAGTAGGTGTCCGATTGACTGGAGTGTCCGGTTTACGGGGGTGTCTGAATTGCCAAAATTCCACTGTAATTTTCATTCAAGTTTTTGCTGTCTTAATTTACTAGTAACGAAGTAGTAGTCCATTATCAATTTTCATAATGGAAAACGATGCAATTTATATTGAATATTTCTTTACCATCTCAGAATACCTTTTAACGCTTTTATTTTATTCTCAAAACTAGTATTCACAATACTTCAGAAAACTTCTTGCACGTTACTTCAAAACCTAACAATATAAAATATCTAAACCAGTGTACTGTTATCTTTTGCTAGTATATTAATATCATATTAATCAGTAATAATAACTTTAAAAGTCATGAAGTATTTCTCTCCCTTCTCCTTTCAGACTACTTTGGACTGAATTGTACTTTTCTTCCACAATAACCTCTTGTTTTTTAAGTAAACATAATCACTTACGTTACGTTTTGTATGTAACGTAAAAATAATCACTGGCATGCAATATGTAACTGGTATATTTTAACTAACTGATATATTTATTTAAAGACCTCTTGAATATTTTATTCACTGCAGTTTTGCATACATATTATATCATAATTACGTAGTACTATAATTTTAATAGCTACGTTATATTGCATTATATATTATTATTTATTCATATACAGGCAATTTACTGCATTCTATAATATATAGATAATTATGACCAAAGTGGTTAAATGGATATGCGTAGTTCAGGACTGCATAGTAATTTTACTACCATAAAAATATACGCTAATTATAACCCTTTGCCATACAACAATTACCGTCAGATTTTAATCCATGTTTGTTTTAGTTTTAGTTCCTTTCACTTTGAATGACGAAATGTTTGATTATAAACAGGTTCCCCAGCAAAGGCGGTCGCTAAGTTAAACAGAGGCCAAAGTTGCTGTCACGTTCAATTACCTTAAAATTTAGGAGTCCACCTGCCTCTGCACGATAACTTTTAGGCATCGCAGATTTGTGCCACCGAATTGTCTGCTTTCATTAAATGTTTTTTGGTTGTATTCGTCGGTGTAGCCAAAATCAATAGTTGACTAGAGCAGCTTCATTAAGATGAGACACAATCTTATGGAAAAACTTTTACAAAACATGTAATTGATAATAACAGTTTCCATCAGAGATACATATAAACAGTTTAGATTTACAATAGACCGTTCCATATACAATGCAATACAATCTGTAAAATATGCAGTATATATAGAGGTTCTTTATGTTATTGTACACAGGAGATAGTATATGAAGCATTAAGAATGGCAAGGGACTTTTTTCGGTCGAAGATAAAGTTCACTGAACAGCGCTCAATTTTGTCTGGGACCGACAATAGCCTTAACATTCGACATGATGACGTTTTTTGTACGATCAATATATTGTTTTCTGATTAATGTGAAATGGTGTCTAAACTAGGTTTCTGACATGCTGTTTAATAAATAATGAAAATAGATGTTATTCAAAGTTTATTTCAAATAAAAATTCTTATCTTTTGCATTATTTTTATAAGAGATAATTTTGTAAGAAAGTGACCACTCTGATAATGAGAAAGCGTGGTATAAAGGATATTCTGCAATCATACTCGAATGTTGAGAAAACGAGATGGCGAGAAAAAACTTTCAAACTCTTCAAAGGTTGGTGTACTGAGAGCAATTACGAAAGTACGAGCTCATAGTCATAGAAGTACCAGATCTGACGTATAGATGGCGGTTGTTCTTTGAAAAGAATGAGTATCGTACAACAATACGACGTCAACATGCTGCGATTAACAGATCAACAATGAATAGTTTGTGTACAACTGTTTTATCAAAGTGAGCTATTGTTTACAGTTATGCTAAGAAAAATTTGCACAAAATTAGTACAAGATGAAGCGCCTACAAAGTTAACAGCTCGTAACTTAATCAAGAAATTTGAAGAGACGTGTTCTCTTATTGATAAGGTAAGTACCAACCTTATGAAGCTTAAGTTTGAAGACTCACGACGCAACGTTGTTTAGTATTTGTTTGGCAGCCATCAATAGTGAACGCTTTCAGTAAATTTGTAAACATTTACTGAAAGTAAATTAATCATCGTTAATTAAAAAATTTATCATCGTTATCTGATACAATACATTCATTCGAAAGGTCTCAGTCCAACCGATATCAAAGCGGAGCTATATTCTATTCTGGGGCGGTCGGCGTCTTCGTTTACAACAGTAAAATATTGGGTGGCAGAGTTTAAACGAGGCCGCCCGAGCTGCCAAGACAAACATCGCAGTGGTCGACCAAATGAGGTGACCACGCCAGAAATTGTGAAGAAAATCCACAAAATGGTATTGGATAATCGTCGACTAAATGTGTACGAGCTAGCAGGCATGGTAGGTAGGCATTTCAAGAAATGCTGTACATCGCTTATTGATTGAAAATTTGAACATCAAAAGGCTGTGCACAAGATGGGTGCCGCGATTACTCACAATGGAACCAAAACAGCGTCGTGAGGATGTTTCAATCGAGTGTGTGGCGAAATTTCACAGGAATAAAGCCGAGTTTTAGCGTTGATTCATAACTATGGATGAAACATGGATTCATTACTTTACACCTGAGGCGAGGGAATAGTCAAAACAATGGACTGAAAGGGGAGAATCGGCTCCAAAGATGACGAAGACAGTTTAGTAGGCAAGGATGGCGCCAGTTTTTTGGGATGTGCTTGGGATAATTTTCATTGATTATCTTCATAAAGGAAAAATATTCAATAGTGAGTATGATGCGAACTTATTGCAGCGTTTGAGTGATGAAATCAAGAAAATTCAGCTGCATTTGGCGAAAAAGGAAGTTTTGTTTCATCAAGACGGATACAGGGATTTATTTTTTTATGAAAAATAATGCTTGCGATGTGTAATGATAAATAGGCCTACTGTAAAGAAGTTGCCCTTATTAACATGAAAATACCGTACCTACATGTTCTTAATAATTCTAAATATGACATGATAATATTTGCTTCAAATAATACGAGTTGGATTTTTCTTCGGGCAAATCGAAACAAGACAACCTACATCCGGTGTATACATTTTATACCTTTACTATGACTTTAGTATTCAACATAGACCTCTCAATATGTTCTAGAATTTTCGTTAAGAAATATCACATAGTGTAGGTATATATTTTAACACCTTGTATCAGTTATAATTTGTGTCATGAATTTGTGAATAATTCTCCCAAAACTTACAAGGGAAATGAAAGTGAACATAAGAAATCTTGTAGGAATCATTTTGTTATTTAAGGATTTAATCTGAATATCATAAAAAATGTATTTAAAATTAAAAAGGAATACCGTTTTTCTCGCTACATTAAATTATATTCTTTAGCTTTGAATTATGCTACTCATGCTTATGCCTATTTTGTCAGATAATATATGTACAAACAGTAATTAAATTATTCAATTTAATTTACCGGAAAACTTGTATTTTAATTGTCGGATTGATTACACATTTTACCTTGCCTCGTCGCTCTAGCATTAAACAACCGAGCAATTAACGATTTTATATTCTTTTTAACGGCAAAGTTAGCTTTACTTGCTAAAACTATAATTATGCTGAGTAATCGCGGTGTAATAAAGATAGGACGTTTTATTTACTCTTTTACTACGTATATTCGTAGAGTAGTGGATGCATAAAGCTTTTCTTTGGGTTAGTTCATAACCAACGTCCGCGAGTAAATCTTACATGATGTAGAAGTCAGGGCCGTATCCAGGATAACCGTTCATATACATATAAAGATGAGGAGCTGGCGAAGAAAACGGTATAATTACGCTTCTGGTGAAAATACTTTTTCTTTAATCCCTACGCCTTTGGCCCACTAAATACAAATCTCAACTCATTTCCAAGCAAAACTATCTAAAACTGTGCTAAAACTGAGTGTAAAGTTCGTGATTTCGATCAAAACGGTACAATTACAGTAAAGTTTCAACAGTTTTGAATAATCGAGCACGTTTTCGTTTAAAGTGGAATAATTTTCATTCAAATTTGTAATATGTCAATCAAAACGACATCCATTTTTTTGGCACTTTCATTACTGTGTTTAATGAGGCTACACTAGCTTTTGTTTTTATTAGTAGAAAATGAGATAGAGTCTGCGATCAAAGAGTGTAATCTGCGGTAATCAGGTGTTTGAGTTCTTGGTTGTCGATTGTTTGTTCGAATCTATTGAGTTATTTTGGAAACAACTGCGAATAATATTAAGAATTATGTTTATATAAAAAAATTTAGGGAGTCCACAGGAAAGCAATGAGTATGAGGGGGAAGATGATGAAGGAGGATGTCAAGAAGATGGGCACGATGGAGGTTGCGATTGTGAGGAAATAGACATTGAACTCAGTATATAATGAAAACGCTGCTGATTTGTTATTTTGAGAGAGAAGTGACTCATTGTTTTTTTTTCACAGGAGACTGTTTTTATGTTTTATAATTAATAAGTTTATATAAAATGTAATTAAAATGGCTTAATTGCGCCCTAGTTGCAATGAACGCGTAATAATTATTGCACTGGTCGCAAACAAAACGACATAATGGCATTTTTCAAATTTAAGTATCTACCATTTTATTAGAAATAGAAATCTGGATTTAACATTATGTCAAATAAAGTCACAAACTCCATATAGGTAAATTCACGCGGAAAGCACACTGTAAATATATCAGTCAGTCTTTTGCTCCTCCTGTAAAATTTAATTTCGTGTAATTATACCGTTTTGTTCGCCAGCTCCTCAGATATGAGAAACAATATATTATATATAATATATTAAACAATATATTATGATATACAACATATCGATTTTGTAGTATCCAAAGCAACAGGAGCAATAAACATCACTCAACAAGCAACACTGTGCACTAGTCAGTTTTAGAGTTCCAGTATACCACCATAGCCTATTTTAAGTGTTCAGATATGAAACGTTGATGTCTATTGCGTAAAATCATGTAACCTTTTAACGTGTATAGAGGTACCGGGATTATTTAAAATATATGAAGTTTTTCAAACAAGGCACGTGTATATTTGAAAAAGCCTACGAAGAGGCCCACAATACCACACAGTGTTGAGCGGAGTATCCTGTTAACTGAAAAAGGAACTAGCGCAAGTGAATAAAATATTTACTGCGTTAACTATTGTGTATCCAAGGAAGTAGTTGTACACTCAAGCTTCCTTATTGATAAATTAATTCTTGAAAAATGTCTGTGGATGTACATTTAAATCGTCCCGAACAGCCGAGTCATTGAATGCATGCTGAGCGTAGGAGATAGTACTTCGTTTGCATTTAGTTTTGTCGATCATCCTCTTTACATCATTAAAATAAACATAATAGTAGTTTGCTGCTTTTCTTTGAGACGGCACTTAGAAATGTCTTCTTCATGTTGGCAATTAATTTGTCGATTGTGTAATGGCAGTCTCTGACATGTTCCGTAAGACGATGGAGTCTTCTCGTCTTGCAGTTCTTAGGGTTAAATCCCTGGACGCAGTAATATTATATTTTCCATGGATGAAATTTGTAGCAATTATCCAAACATTTGATTGATCAGCGCGTTTCACGGTATGTTACAACTTATCATGTTAACTAAGTCTACGTTAAATTGTTTTTTAATTTCCTTAGTACTCCAATTACCACTTAAACGAGTTTTATCTTTTTCAGTCGCAACATTCTGTAACAGGGGTCTTTACACTACATGGTACCACAGTATAATATTACACTGTAGTTCGGTGCTGTCTAGATACAATTCAGGAAAATTACTCACCCCCTTTTCAAATATAGCAAGCGAAGAAAGTTTATACGACATTTTTAAGTATAATAATATTAATTCAATATACAATAAAGTACACGTCAGCGACCATTTGTTACATCCCATAGTGAAAGTGTGCAACTGCTGACACAGTTCCTTTCCTCTTATCGCTGGAGTGTCGCTAGGTTACTTACCCTTTCGGATATCGTACGTGGAAGATAATTCTGATTATTATCGATACAAATATGAATTTCATATCTTTATTGATAATATGAAATTTCATATTTACGTCATATCTATTATATCACAACCTATTATTGTTCATTTTTTAACTAATTTGTAACGTTTCTGTGAATAAGGATGTTCCATATAACAATTTAATGGGCAATGATTTCCATGTTTTGATGGACAATATCTTGTTATACGTAAGGAGCACATAAATTAAATAGTGTTCAAAAATGTAGTTTATTATTAGTTAAAGGAGTTTTGTAGTTAGATGAATGTTTTTTTAAGAAATACAAACCCCTCTCATATCTTCCATAAAAGGGATTTTGAAGTTTTACTAGTTATTTAAAATAATGAAGATATTATTTGATGCCCACTGTTAAGTGAGAGTTTTAAGAACAAGGAATTTTAAGAGATTTCATAATAAAACTTGCAATTACGTGAACAATGTCGAGTGTTGATCAATACCATTATGCCTGCCTGTAATAGTGAATAAAATGTTTACGCTCACAAATGAATTCATATTTCATGAATGAACTTGTTTTAATCGTTAACGTGTTAGTTATTAACAATAACATTCTTGATATACAATATTATGTAACAAATACAATATCTTAAAATATATGATTATTTACTTTTCCGCACTCCACTATTCGCGGAAAAGTAATTTAATCGTTTAATAATCTTTTTCTAGGGTTTATGTTTCGTTTTTCGGCCTAAAAACAAAAAAAATGGTTTTTAAACCATTTGTGTGTGTGTGTGTGTGTGTGTGTGTGTGTGTGTGTGTGTGTGTGTGTGTGTGTGTGTGTGTGTGTGTGTGTGTGTGTGTGTGTCATTGTCGTCGTCGTCGTCGTTGTCGTCGTTGTTGTCGTCGTTGTCGTCGTTATCGTCGGCATTTATTCTTGTTAGCACGATAACTCAACTAAATCATGTCAGACCGATTGGGTTTTGACTGTTTCTGATCGGGGACGTCTCCCAGATGATGATTTTGAGGTGGATAGGACACACCCCACCCTATCCATGGGTTATGAGGAAGCACGATAATGGACTATTTGAGACATTTTTTTCGTTAGCACGATAACTCAACTAAATCGTGTCGGATCGATCGGGTTTTGACTGATTCTGATAAGGGACGTCTACCAGATGACATCTATTGATTTTGAGGTGGGATAGGACACATCCCACCCTGTCCATGGGTCATGAGAACGCACGATGGTGGACTATTGGAAAAAAGTAAAACTGTCGCATAAAACACATATTTTGCATTTATGTGTTGGTTTATTTTTTCTCGGTCACTCGTCTTTTAATAAATACTGTCGTTTAATCGTATGATTTTGATGATAATGGAATTAATTCGTTTCTTACTGTGCGCTATAAAACATTTTTAATGAATACAAATTTAGAATAGCTTGCGATATAAAAAATATATTATACAGTTTTTTAGTTCAAATATTTAGATCCAGATATTCTCCTAAAATTGAAGTTTTCACGTGGTATTAGAAATATTGAATTCTGGGAACTTTTCTCTAATAAATTTCCTCAAGATCTCATCAGTACACTTTGTCTTACTTTGTCTTATTTTTTGTCTTACGATTGTTAAATGTAATTTTTACTATAATAGTTTAATTACATAGGTATACAGTTTTAAGTATGTTATTTTCTAACAACATTTAATTCGCAATTTAACGAAGAAACCATATCATTTTTTAGGATCGAGAACTTTTAAAATCGTAAACAGTTAAGTTGAAATAATTATAATGACGAATGTTCTCAAACTTACTTAAAGAAACATGATAGTAATCCCACTGCTGTAGACGATATGATGTATCACAACTCCCAATTTGTAGGCCTTTGAGAAGTTATGAATGCCATCAACTGAAAGTTAACTTCAATAATTTCTTGCCTACAGGAAAATTAATATAAAAACTTTTTTCAGCCATGTTTACTTGTATATAATTTTTGTTCAGTTTTGTTCATATGTTTGTCGTACTGTCGATTTGTCCACAACTTCGTAGGCGTATCTAATGTGGAAGCTTTTGTGTGTCCATCACTAAATCGAATTTGTTGACAAATTTTTGTTTAAATGTATTAAGACTTCTCAAAATATGTAATTTTTAATGTGATATATTTAGATAATTGTCACATATTTTCGGCATTAATTAATCTATTATTTGAATAACGTTCAAAAAATATTAATTTTGCTTATTGGGCTAATAGTACAATAGCATTTACATTATATAGTCAGTATATTCAACGTATAACACAGAAAATAATATAAACAGATACGCATCGAGGAATTTCGATTTTATGGTTAATTTCACTCTCAAATATCACGCCTGCCTAAATAAATAAAGAAAGGTGAGGTGGATTTGATTTGTTCCAATTCGAAATAACCATTACAGTTCCCCATTGTGTAGTAATTGAAATACTTCATAATCCAATAGCTAGAAAATAGGGCCCGGTTTTTTTGCTCTTGAGTAATGAAATAATGTCCATCTTACTTAACCTCTCTTCTTTTGGTCTGGTTCAGAAAGTTTATTAATCCCTTGTATGGAACGTTTTGTATTTTAAGTTGAAACTAGAAAATTGTACTACTACTAATAAGTTTTCACTAAAATATAGTTTTATATCCTTAAAGTTCTATTACGAAATATATTGGTGTTATTATTACAAATAAAGGAATTATATACAGCTGAATTCAAATCGTGTCCAATATGATAGTTTATATAATAAGTCGGAAAAGTAATCTACAAATTCAATAAAATTTATAGATTACTGAATAGAGTAAGTGAATTTTTTAAACAGGAAATAAAGAGCACTATATATGTATAAATAAAGCAAAATCCTTCGTTCACATTTAATGCTAATGCCGTTGAAGTGTTTGTTGATTGTTTTGAATTTATTTTATTCATTACTTTTCTTGATTTAAATTTCCAAAATTCATTTGTTTTGTCAAATTATTTATCACAGAAATATTGATGACGTCATAATTTCTAAAAATATTGATCGAAAAAATTAAAAGGTAGTTTTTAGAAGAAGAATTTCAAATATATCTTTTGACATGTCTGATCGATTTGAAAAAACAGTTTATCCAAGAAGTACCAGTTTTAGTGAATTTACACATTTCTCTTCGAACTCAGTGTATGTACACTGAAAACATGATTTATTTACAAGTAATTATGATTGTTAATTATTAATTTAGACATAAGTATTTAAATTTCGCGGAATATATCTTTATTTTTCAGAAACATATATTACAGTGTTTATACTAAACGTTATTTATAAATAATCTATATATTTGTACAGATAATGTCTTTCATTTATAGAAAACTTAATTTATTAATAATTACTATAGTTCAGTTATTTAGTTTTCAAGCCTTATTTATACATGCTATACATATGGTGCTTTCGTAAACTAATGAATAAATTCATTAAAAATATAAGGGCCTCTTTAGGGGAAAACTTCTTTTTTAAATCTTTATTTTTAGTTGTACATTTCTTAAAATATAATTAATTGATTCGTGTAGGAGATATGACGTCATCGATATTTTTGCAACCCCTTTTTTATTACGGAAAGGACATTTTTTTACATACGTTATGGTAATAATTATATTACTTTGGTCGGCGAAGTTAATTCTGCGAGCAAATGTAAAAGCTATGCAATAATGATAATTTAGTAAAAAAATATTTCTTTGTGACGAGGCTGGGTTTGTTTTGAAGGGCTATGCCAACAAATAAAACTGCCGTTATTGGGCTACCGGGAATGTATGATGTATGATGAAGTGTCACACTCAAAATCCCTAGAAAGTGGATTTGTTATGCGGCATAGTCGATTAAAGAATTCTGGGTCACTGTTTTTTTCAATGTGAATCCAGCTGGTGCAAGATTTTCGTATTTTACGACGACCATATTCCTGTACCACTTTTATATCAAGATGTAGACGAACCGAATCTTCCGAGAAATTACTTTTTCTTTTAATAAGATGGCGCACCATTACGCAGCACTTGTCCACACTTACTTAGATGAAATATTCCCGTATTGTTGGATAGGGAGAAGGAGGCCGATTGAGTGGCCAGCTAGATCGCCAGATTTGACTTCCCTAGATTACTTTTTGTGGGGTTACTTACAAAGCAAAATATACGTTACTAGACCCGAGAATTCAGAAAAATTAAAATCAAGAATCCGTCACGAAATAAAGCGATACTTCCTGAAGTTATGGACAATATTCAAAAATAAATTATTAATCGTCTTGCTTACTGTCAGGCAGGCAACGGAGTACAATTTTTCAAATAATAATTGCCATTATTTTGGAATGCCAAAATTGTTTTTCTTCATTTTTCTTATTTAACCTAAACTCATGCTGGTGTAATTATTACCGTAGCATATGCAAGAAATGTGGCCTTTCACATTCCTTAATAAAAAAGATTCATTAAAATATATTAATTATGCCATTAAAATATATCGTGTAAAACCATAAAAAAATGTCACCATACTTCTTGCACAAATCAAATCACCTTGTATGTATTAGTTATATTTTAAAATATGCGAATGCAAAACAATAATTGAATTATATTGCTGTGAAATAAATATTAATCTAATAATAATTTATTAATTATTAAATAAGCTATATTCAGTGTAGAGCTTCAAAGTGATTTAAACAGACTTTTTAAATTAGTTTAGTACTAATATGATATCCGCTTTTTAACTACTAATAACAGTCTTCCTTAGATGTTGAATTAAATATTTTTTAACGCTACATAAGTGACTTATAGGGGTATATAATTATATAATTCACACTAATATATTTATGTCTTTTTTCACCATGCTAATTTTTGATAATAATAATTAATAACTACGCATTCATATTTCAATAATAAGAACTACTTATCGTGCGTGGTGTAATAACCGATCTTTAAATTATTTTTATGCAATTTCTGCAATAGGCGCTGGTACAATAAAAACTTATGTATTCTGCTGGCTCTATATTGCTACAATATGAAAGGTAAACAATTATTCCTGTCCCGCTGTGAGAAAGATAATTTTCTGTTAACTCATTATCATAAATGTTGTGAACATAAGAAACTTTCTGAAAATTTAATTAATATCGTATTTACTTCGACCTTATATAAATTATAATATCCACCATGTATGTCAAAACCACACCAAGGTGTACTAAACTATTTTAATGTTAGATGAGTGAGCTTTGTTACTATTAGTATATTTTCTTTTCCAGTGCTCTTCCTCGCTATAATATTTACAACCCAAGCTGAGCAACAATACTTCCGGGTGTTACCCAAAGATGTGAAGGTTCAAGAGGGCGGCGAAGCCATGTTAGAGTGCGAAGTAGCCAGTCTGGTGGGTCAAGTGCAGTGGACCAAGGATGGATTTGCGCTAGGTAAGCCGCTAACGGTGCTTATTATCATCCCCTAATTTAACAAACCACTGCGCCGATGATATTCTACAAGTGGGAAATATCCTTCGCTTGTATATAATACGCCCATATTATATACATCCGTAGTATTTAATACGCCTATATTATACAGGTATATATTTAATGTATCGATATGGACTTATTAGTCAACAGTATATTTCGTCATTTAAAAATGACGAAATAACAATTTCGTCATTTTTAAAGTTAACGTTGTTCATGATGTTATGATTTAGTTCCACTGTTTTCCACTAGTTCTCTTTGTGATGGACTGTAACCTTTTTTATTCAGAAAGAAACGATCGTACGCAGTCAATTTGCTAAACATTTTTTTTCCTATTTATTTACAATACAACCATTTCTATAACAATTAATATATAGATTAGTTCAATCATTAGTTTAAATGTTTTTTATGTACTTTTATATGTATATAGGGTGTTTCAGTTGGAACTATAGGATTTGAATTGCACGCCATATGTGTTCTGTCAAGGATAGGGATGTAGATGAATGTCTAATCGAATCCACAAACCATACGATGTCAACATGCCGCAATTAACAGTACAACAACGAATAGTTTGTGTACAAGTGTTTTATGAAAGTGGGTGATCATTTACAGTTGCATTAAGAAAAATTCGCACAAAAATAGGACAAAATGAAGCACCTACAGAGTTAACAGTTCACAACTTTATAAATTATGAAGAGACGGGTTCTGTTGTTGATAAGGTAACACCAATACGTCCTCGTCGTGGTTGGTCAGATGAAAATATTGCTGCATTGAAAGAATGTGTGCGGAAGTATTCAGACACATCAATTCAATGTCATGCACAATAATTTAATCTGTCAAGAGTCACCACGCATTGGATTTTGAAAAAATATATATCTCTCAACATACAAAATTCAGTTGACACAGCAATTAAAAGTTATAGACCATTTATAACGTCGTACGTTAACTAGGTGTTAAGAAACAAGGAGATGCTAATTTTTGCAACATTTGTTCAGCGATGGAGCACATTTTCATTCACAGAGATGTAGAGTTATTGGACCAAACATCTTTGAAAATGAGGCTGGTAATGTTATTATAGTAAATGGGAAACGCTATCATGGCATAACATGTTGACGTCGTATGGTTTAAAGATGACAGTCCGTTAAATATTGACGCTTTATTTTTGATAGAACACAAATGGCATGCAATTCAAATCCTATAGTTCCAACTGAGACAGTTTGGTTATAATTACTGTCAACATGTACTAGATCTAATATTCACATAATTCAATACTCAATTGAAAATCAATAAAAATATTGAATTGGAATATCAAATTTTTTTCTCATATGTGTATATAATTTCTTACGGTTGCGTCTGAAATAGTGCCTCTCATATATACTTTCATAATTTTTATTGATCTAAAATCTACAGTGAGCACGAAAAGGTTGGAATAAATTCGATATAACCGTTAGGTACTCGGCAAGAAGAAAAAAAACTCTTGGACATGTCAATTTTGTCTTAGATGCTTATTCTTAGTTTACATATTTTTGGTCATCATTGGTGGAGTTATGACAGCTTTAATATTTTAAATAGTAACACACTTATCTTATACTATTTTATGCTAATGAAACAATTTTTTATATAGTGTGCAAATTTTGTTGTCGGTCACATAAAACCGTTTAGAGAAATTTATTAATTTAATTTTTGATAGTGTGTCGTTCTTTCTTTCCGAAATACTTTTGGTTGTAACTACTCTTTTGCGAATACTAATTTTGCTATTTCCAAATTTTATTTTCGCAAAATTGGAGCTTGAAATGTATCTGTTTTTAATTTACCAGTTCAATTTTTTCAGAATTGCAACAAAACGATTTGATAAAGGAACAAACGTAGTTTCTAAGTAAAGTCAACCTGCCATTTAAAAAACTGTCGATGATGATCTTGACGTCGATTATGTTATAATTCCAATAGTGATAACGTTGAAAAAATGTAGGTATACCAAAAAATGCGCATCTAAGAAAATAGACCTCCATTTCATTTTATAGCATTTTCTTTTTATTTGACCGATAACTGTTTTATTAAATTTGTTGCAATTTCTAGTGCTCACTGTATAATAAATTTAATCCATATCCTTAGCTTAATCTAGCTTATATATCTTACAGTAATCGAGATTGCCCACATTGCCTAAGGTAAATTTTAAACATTCTAGAAAAGATGGTTGCTGTTAAATTTACAGTAGAATTCCTTATGTTTAAACGTTACTAATTGGCCTAATTGCATTGATCATTGCTGAAAAACTAACTTACTAATTACTACACCGTAAGCAGCCAGCTAATGCGAACTGAAAAAGCTGTTAGGTTAGATGGGAACCCATAACTATAACTGTACTTATACGCTTTATTCTAGAAACTGTAGTTGAATTTCTACTCTAGCTCTAAAATAGTATTACACTGTAATTAGTTTTCTTGGTAAACAGATTAAAATAGATGTAAGGAATTAAGTAATTGATTAAAATCGGCTTACGAGATAATAGGAACTGTAATTGAATATTGCACAATGAGAAAACGACAATTGTATTCCCGAAGCCTTTCCCTACAAATGGAAATACGGTCGTTTGCAGTACGCTACATTTGAGCTATTATCTTGCAGTTAATGACGTATATGGGAGGGTTATTTCGATCTCTTATCTTTTAGACTGTCACTAATTAGGATCTTCATTGGTCTTTTTACTTTAGGAAATAATGAAAGTATACAGTGTTAATCAATGAATAAATAATAGTTCATATAAACTATAGTTCATATGACCCAGTTATTTGTTTCCAGCTATTATCCTTATCATTTGTTATTCGGTTTAATGTATGTATATATCAGTTGTGGGTTTAAAATATCGAGTATACATTATATTATGCATATTAGTGCCGCCTGCTAATTATTACTGCCAACTTGGTAATTTGGTATCTATTCACCGAAGTTCATTGGTGAAGTCGAAGTAAACTGGGGGAAAGATTACCATTACACTGACAAAAAATCTTTTAATATATGATAAAACAATGAACGATAGAATAAATCTTTCATTAAATAGGAGCAGCTTGCAGTGATCATCGAAGTTTCTTTGCTATAATCCTTTAAAAAGAGCTAATAAAAAAGTGGAATTACTGTTACAAGAGAACGATCGACTAACAGTTCAAATACTACTCGTTGCTACAAACAATAAAATAGTTACTACCGTAAAAAAGGCAGCGAAAGTGAAATAAATATAAAAATAGAAAATTTAATTCAAAATTATAGAGTTCATATACATAAATGCAACAAACCTACAGTAACAAATAGGTTTACTATTAGAACCAATATAAGTACATTTCAAATACCATGTTTATACACTTTATTCCTATTATTTCTATATCACATTTGAAGTTACTATTTCGCTTATATTTTCACTCAACCGTCTCTTTATACTATTATTAATATATACAATTATTAAAAATGTTATTTAAAATAATTCATCACTACAAAATTCTTAAATCTGCCTTCAGCTACTATTGTTTTTTTTTCAAATAGTAGCCCCGATTTTTTTTTTAACTTTTCCTAAAGAGAAATAAGAAACAGAGGCTCCCATTTGAAAAATAATGTAATTGTTGCCAAAAATCCAGGAAAAAGTAGAATTTTTTCGAATCATTTTATTATAATAAATATTTGCTTCAATATTGCATCCAAACATAAACAATGAACCATATAATTTCCAATACTTACATGGAAAATTTTAATTATACAATAATATGGATATGGATAGCAAAGTAAATGTATTCAAATTTAATTAATCGGTGCTTAATAAAGTTTGCTGCACTATTGTTCTGGAGTACTAGCCATAGCATTTTATCATACTAGCTGACAGTTTATTATTTTCTAGTAGTTAGTCCTTTGACAATCCTTTGACGCTATATTATAAGAATTTATAAAAACAGATATGGCCAACTGTAGCTGTAAACTAATTCTAAATACATCGATAGCCACTTAACATAATCTTAGTTAAATGTTATAGAAACGTTATAGAAAAATTTCAAGCTTGTATAATTATTGTTGTGTAATTATTATAATAATTACTGTTATCAAATGAAAATAAGATTTTCGTTAATAATTTATAGCTTCGACATTACAGTCTGATTTTGAAACAATTTTCCGGTAGTGATAAAAAAGTAAGAAACCTGTTACATATATAAATAGTAATGCAGGGTGTCCCAATATTCTGTATACATAGAGCTACCATACTTTTAAGGGTAAAATAAGTCGATTTTACTAAACTTACCTCCATACCGTGTTGCCCAATTTTGCCGCTGGAGGGCAGCAATTAATTGTTTAGTATCGGAAAGTAAATCATTAACTTTCTTCAAATCTAATTCAAATAATTCTTGTAGAAGAAGGTACTTTCAACTAGAGGAGTTGAAGAAAGCCCGGAAACTAGTGCCAGACCAATAGAAAGGCACACTGGAATTCAAAAAGTACAATGAACAGAGTAATCACTAAATAACTGTATCCTTTTCACATTTAGCCAATTCAAGAATAGTTATCTACGAATTTTATCATATTTTGTTTATAATTATGGCATATTTATGCAGTACTCCCGTGTCGCTGGGAAAAGACATTTTCAACGTGAGTTTAGTATAAACGTATGCATGTACCGCTCGTAATGCCAAGAGAAGATTTAAATGAATAGTACCTAGACAGATCGTCAGAAAAAACAACGTTTTCATTCTATGGCTGCCATGATCTCCTGATTTACGTCCTTGTGATTTTTTTTACTTTAGGAGCATTAGAATAGAATATATACTCTGTGAATATTGACAATGAAACAGCTGGAAACTGAACCGAATTTACATAGAACTACATTTTTTTTCGAATTATAATGTTATTTTGAATTTTAAAGAGCACTAAGTTAAGTTTAGTTACAGTCAGAAATGCGGTATTAAAATAAGGAAGCAATTAAGCTACAACTGTTTTGATAGTCAAATTTTACAAAAGGGAAAAATAATTTAAGAAATATTTCATTGCCGTCTAGCGGCACACAAACAAAGTTCCCTTATGTAGATGTAAGACTACTAAATCGACTTATTTTAACATTAAGACATGTGGTAGGCCCTTGTACACAGAATAATTTGATACCCTATATATAATAAATCAATATGTTATAACAATAATGTATACTAATAATTGTATCGTTGAAACCAAATTGAAAAACAGATCTATTATACATATACGTTAATATTGCGAATGAGCTTTACATGCTATTATAATTTCAACTGAATTCCGTAGGTTTTTCGTCGGTAATCCCCGGATTTCCACGTTACTCTGTGATCGGGGACAGGCGACACGGAGTTTACAACCTGAGGGTGAGCAATGCCTCCCTGGAGGACGATGCCGAGTATCAGTGCCAGGTGGGGCCCGCCAGGATGCATAAGGCCATTCGCGCCAACGCAAGACTCAACGTTATTTGTAAGTCAAATATTTCATACTTTTTTAGCTAAATTACTTTTCCTTTGAATGTTCGAATAAAAGGAACGGGCATTGTAGAACGCCTCGGATATTTCCTCCTTCGACTGATATTAAAATGAAGCAAAATATAAAAGTTTTAATTGTCGGTATACTCCAGGCCGCCGTATTCTCAGTTCATTTTGTGGCGGGAAGAAAGTAATTTCTAGCAGCTTCAAGCTCGAAAAGAATGCCCACCTTTTTGTTGCATCTTATAAACTTTGTGGAATAAAGGATCTTAGATGTAACGTTTTTATTTGAAATACTTCGGTCGGTACAGCAACTTCAAATGAAATGTTTATTGTCATTTTTACACATACAAAGTCAGTACGGATTATTGAGGCTATTTGTGTTATAAAAGTAATTGCGAGTCAAATACGTGGAATTTCAAAATTTGTTTTGTTGTACATATATATAAAAAAATTACATCATTATTCAATATGAATAAAAACGTTATTTCCCTAATTCTAACAACTAATACAGTTGTTCAAATCACAATTACTTAATATTTGATTACAATTGCTCGACGATTTATACACTGGAGACTTCAACAGTAAAATGCAAGAACGAATTCTTGCATTTTGACAATGTTTGCATGAGAACCAGCCACGGAACTTGCTATTCAATGATTTCGTGTAAAATTTGTGTAATGTACGAAGTAATACACAGTTAAAACCCATTACAGGATAAACATGATCGATACGAAATGTTAAAAATGTAACATATAAGTCGGAAATCGAGAAAGGAACCACCAAACCGCCAACCGGTTATCAAAGTAGTTCCCGAATAGCAAAGCTATTACATAATCTTGGCGGTTTGGTGGTTCCTTTCTCGATTTCCGACTTATATGTTACTGACAGAGATCGTATCGATGAAGATGTATACGCCATAAAGTTCATTCGGCATTTGTCCTGAATTGGCGTACCGTGTACGGCACTGATGAGAACTAATAAGTTCGAAACAGCTGTATGTCGTTCGGTTCCGATCCGGGATAAATGTCGATTCCTACCTGTGGCGGGTTTTATTTTTTGAAACCTTATCTGATCGTGCAGAAACACGAGAAAGGAGTCGAGGATCGCTTCTGGATATAATTCAATGCCTGGCGGGGCTTTAGCCCGAGGAGTAGTTGTTTCCTAGAGCGAGTATGTAATAGCTTTGCTATTCGGGAACTACTTTGATAACCGCTTGGCGGTTTGGTGGTTCCTTTCTCGATTTCCGACTTATATGTTACTGACAGAGATCGTATCGATGAAGATGTATACGCCATAAAGTTCATTCGGCATTTGTCCTGAATCGGCGTACCGTGTACAGCACTGATGAGAACTAATAAGTTCGAAACAGCTGTATGTCGTTCGGTTCCGATCCGGGACAAATGTCGAATCCTACCTGTGGCGGGTTTTATTTTTTGAAAAAGTTAAAAATGTAATTAAATGGCGCTAAATGTTTCCGCATTGACTAATATGTATTTGACACCAAAGTTACCAGCCAATGCTACAGTATTCTGGTGAAAGTTTGTTATAAAGAACACACCAGAACAGCACCTAATTTATATCTAAATGAATAAATAATTTGTTTATAATTTCGAAAAAAAAACAAAAAGTTATATGTTCTCAAAAAAGCACAAAATTAAAAAAGAAAAGGCAATACGTTCAGTAGAACAACCAGAAAGAAAAAGCATAATTGTGTCAAACTAAACATCCTCAGTTGATTCTTCAATTCTTTCTATATAGGGACCCCCTTAGATAATGAATAAAAGAAAATTATTTTCACTTATACGGTCGGTTAGCTAAGATAAAGCGCAACATTATAAAATATGATATATTTATATTCTTTACTAACTCTTATAGTTCTCAAAATGTCGTCCAGTACGTAATGTAGTTTATAACGTGGACCTTGACACTTCAATTGACACCGTAATCGGCTTTAAATACTTTGGAAATATGTATTCCTTGTTGTTAATCCCTTTATCGTATAGAATGTTGCCTAGAAATTAAGAGCGCTTAACGGGAAACGCCTCCTTGTGAGTAACATAAGTAGTATTAATCCAATTATACGAAAATTATATTATTCCACTTACTTCCGGGACCACTTGCTTTCTTTTAAATTTAATATATACATTTCAGTCGGCAATTTCTAAAGTAAGGAAAATTTTTTATAATTTCAAAGTATTTAGATATATTTTTAATAGGCTTTCATCGTTTTTTTATTGCCACAATATTTTTATTTAGAGAGAATAACAAAACAATTTTATGTAGGAGTCTTTAATATGCGTGGCCCATCCACACATCCATCCTATACTGTATACTGGCGTTTACAAATATCTTTTAATTATTTTTAAATCTTTAGAAAGTAAGGTTACAGTAGTTATAAATAAATAATGAAATAAAGTTTATTGCCACAATACACAAGATCGAATAATACTGGCACCTCCGCCAAATAATAACATGCACGCACGCCGAGAAAATATGTTAAATTACTATTGGCGCCTTCGTCAATTTTTAAATTGTTGGCATATACTGTAGAACTTTGTAAATTAAAATTGTATGCCAATTAAGCTTAAAGTTATAGGCAAATATATATAAATGTGAACAAAACATATTATTTTAAGGTTTAGCTCTTAAAAAATGTATATTAGAAGTAAGTTTTTAATATTTCACATGAAGTACACACGTTGAATTGATAGTGGCATTTCGTCATTTCTTTAAAACTTGTTAGCTGGATTGGTTATGTTCTTCCAAATTAAAGCTTTATATAAAGCATAAAATATACTATTTTTAGAAGCTTTTGGTCTATCAAAAAAGTGTATACTAGATATGTTTATAATATTTAACGGACAGAAAAAAACTACTACTGGGAGGGATTGACTGAACGATAATTTATATTAGCCTTCTATATATGAGACTGCTGTGCACGAATTTGATTACAAATACGTCAATTAAAGTCTTTTAATTAACTGACTTGCTGATAAGAAATAAATACAAACTAGGCAGGATTGAACAATAATCAAGTGAAATACCATGAGAAATCACATACATTTTCATATTTGCATATATATTATTATGTAGCAAATATATTTTCTCTAATTTAATTTGATAACATTTAAGAAGCTTCTTGAAATACAACTTTTTATTTCTGAATTACCTTCTATTTTGAAATTACTTAATTGTTTTAAGTTCTTGGCGAAGATTATTCGTGTTTCATTTCTCCCTCCGACTGACATTTACAATCCCTGAATTTTTAAAATGACGGGAGAGTTCATCATTTCAAAGCTGGCTTGCTTCTTTATTCCCTGGTGTCAGTGCTCTCCTTTATTTCCATCACTAGTTATGGAAAAAAATAAATTTAGAATGTTATGACGTGAAAACTTTAATATTTGCAGTTCTTAATTAGCTACCTTAAAATTTAATTTTTGCAGATAGTTGGTAAAAAGGTATTGTAAGATCAAGTTTTATTTTTTTTATAAATTCATAACATTATTTACTTATTTTAAGTAAGATTTATCTCTATTCTAAATGTGAGGCTGAAGACAGTTTGTTATGAAAATACGAGTAGAGTATATAAGGTATTAAGAATGATAAGGAAATACAGGTCGATGGGAAAGTTTGTATTCAAGTTTTTCAGATCGAAGTTAGGACTTGACACCGGTAATACCCTTAACGTTCAAAATGGTTGTATTTTTTCATGATCAATATATTGATTTCCTCAATAATGATCAACATATTGGTTTTTCTGATTAAAATTAATTAAACTTTTATAAAAGCATAAATATGGACAGAATTACGTTATATTTAAAAATAAATTAATTGATGAAGCGTGATATGCAGGATGTCTTCGAATCTATCAGAAAAATCGAGCGAACGATACGGATATATAAGAATATTTCAATGCTTCAAAGATTGGTGCATCGAGAAACATAACAAAAACATCACAGGCTATCACACATATGTTGTTATGGGTTTCAAGAATCAATGTTGGCCATATTTATTCATTCTCTTTTCCAAGATAACTGTATAATGTTTTAAATTTTCTTTGAGAGTAGTAGTCGAGGTTGGCATGAAGAAGCATCGTTTGTAAAGTTTTTAAGAATAAATGGAATTTAAGTGCAAGTAGACTTCTCATTATTCCCTCGACACAATATTATACAGTCCACGAAAAGATAAAGTAAATTTACATGGTCGAATGAAACATGAAATCATTCAAATCGTTCCAATAATGTATATGAATAATAACTGATGACAATATGATAAGCATTAATACTATACAGTACAACGTGGGGGACTACGTACTGTTTCCGAATTAATTGGCATGTAAAAATCGATTGTATTAATTCTGATATTCAAAAGGCAGGTACATATATAGCAAAATTTTATACTAAAATTTGTGTAACACAATTTAGTGTGTTTGTACATCTAGTTTATACAACCAAATAATATAAACAACATAGAAACATTGTTAAGATGAGGTAAGGACAATATAAACGTGTAGGGAAAATATTTTGTTAGTCTAATATCTAATTTAATTTCTTAGTACTCTATATATGTAACCATTTATAAGAATATAGCTAGTAACCATTTATAAGGATATAAATGGTTACTAGCACCCTCTACACACTTTTATATAATATTTTTTACAGTATTTGATCCCCTTTATCTACGACTCTGCTCCCACTGGGATAGCCTTTGGCTTTCATACGACTATTTAGGTCTCTGCCCACTACACCGTACCATACTAGGACCGTAACCGTATCGACACAAGCAAATAAATATAATCTACATCAATTTGTATCAGACAACACTCACTAGACCGTTCTATGGCCGGCCAACACCATAACGTGTTATGACCGGACCACCAAAAATTTGACGGCGAGAATATTGTGTCGATACAGTTACGGTCCTAGTATGGTACGGTGTAGTGGGCAGAGACCTTTACTCACTTGGGACCTCTGACTACCTTCTTATATAATTAAATAAAAAAAAATCGAAGTACATTATATTCACATACTCGATGATGGTTGAATGTTGAGAAAATAAGATGTTGAAAATAAGAAATGGCACAAAACATTAATGCCACTCTGTTTCCATTCTTTAATTCCAGGGTAAGGTCCCAGATTTAATTAGGTAGATATTTACAATTTGTATCTGCGTTGTCGAGATCTAAACGTAATAATCATTACATTCATTTGTTGAAAAAGCCTTTTGTTGTCTCAACTAAATTAAAATTATACCCCTTTTTATTGAATTACCCATGGAAAATTTCCTGCAAATTTAACTTAATGATGTTTATCTAACTACGCTTCGAGGAAATACTTTTGTCCTACAAAAATAAGAAAAGGCTGTGATTGTCGCAACAAGTCATTCATCATTTCAAAATCGATATCCGTAGGTAAACAATCTTTTGTTGTGGTTCCGCATTGTTAAAAATTCTAAATTGAATTCGATTTAGGTAATTAATAATATTGGTGGGTGAGGGAAGACTGAATGATGACGAACTGCGTTGTATAAATCTGTTGTTATCCAGATGTTGATAAAAATGGAAATAATCGACTTTTGTAATTTATCGCAGAAGCTTTATCGAAAAAAAAATTGTAAATCAATAATGAAAGTATATCATTTAAAGGATTTTTTAAATTGTGCTACAGAAGATTTTACAGAGTAATTAGTTTTTAAATTTTATCGTACTCATTTGGTCTTTGATTCATATTACATGTTTCATATATGTGAAAATAAAATATTTTAAACAGGTACATGACTTTTTAGTCATTTAAATCGATTACCATGTTGAAAACTTGATGATTTGCAATATGATTACAAAAAATTAGGAGGATGTAAGGTATTTTCGCGACTATAGGCGCAATCTTCAAGTAAGATACAAATTCGTATTGAAAATAGACAGGATGATGTTGATTTTCAATTAATTTTTCTTTGTCTCAAATTAGACATACCTGTACATGTTTTTTCAAAGTACATGCACATATACCTACTATAAAAATGTACATATACATTATTGGCATGCTAAAGAGCTAGGAGGTATTTATATATATCAACTATAACAGCATTTAAAAAAATAGTACAAATATGTTTTAGGGGTAGTTTTTCTCCACCGAAGTTTTCATAATCCCTAAGTTCCATACTCTGACCCTCAAAAAGTATATTATTCACAACTCGATAAAATGGGTACGGCATAAGTAAATAAAATGGGCCCTAGTTTTAACTAGTAGGTATATCATTTAGTTTCAAAAACTAATATAGCAATCTTGTATCGAAGGTACGTTGGAAGACAATCTGACAAGATATACAATACCGACCATCGTGTTCTTCCTATGAACCTTATTTCCGTTTCAGCTTCTGGAGATATACACACTCTTAATTCTACTCGCTCTTATGCTGGTATTACAGTACTTTGCTGTGTATTTTTGTGAACTTTATTTTGACTTTGATTTTCTTTCAATTTGTAAATAAAGTGTTATAATGGCTAACATAACAATAGCTATAATGATTTATAAAATGGTCAAGGGACAGAAAAGCTCTTTCCTCTGTAGATGATAACTTTAATAATATATCGTTTTGTTAATAATATTTGTATTAATCTTACTAATACGTATTTCTATTGCTGTTTACCTTTTTAATGTAAAACCTGATGTCCATTACATTTATCATTTTCTTAACTATGACACCCTTTCAACCGAGTTGTGAAGAATATTCCAGTAATACGTATACACATTTTTGGGAAAAAAAAAGTCGAACAACTCTCACACGCGAATCCCCCTCTATTCATTTTCAAAACACACCTATATGGTGATACTTTCTGCACAGTCCCCCTTATTTATTTAGTACTCCTTTGAATATGACTATACAAGGAATCACTTCTGTTATTGTTGCTTTACTTGACATATATGATTTGTGATTTAAGCCAGTATAAGGAAGAATTAGGCTACACTGACAAATCGCTTCAGCTACTATTGCTTCACTTCACATATAAATCATATGTGTGTTAAATTAGTTTGGCAACCGTTCATAACCGAGGAACGTTGGAAAACATAACAGTCGAATAGATATGTTGATAATAGACTTATTTATAACATGTAAGTTCTGGAACTGTAAACTAACAGTGATTTTACAAAACTCATAGTTCTGAATTGATTGGGCCGCTGCTTAATGAACATCCATATTTATACAAAATTAAAACATTCGCTGGTTAGACTTTCACTTTTTATTTGTTAAACATAACAATTGTTTCGCCAACACAGTAGCTTCGTCAAATGTTGAGTACATAGACTAAATTTTACAATGTGGAACTGCGTTTATATAACTAGGGTAATTCTAGGTTTATTACTATGGAGATTCCTACTATTAAACTATTGTAATTAAATTATGAAATTGTTCAACACATGGTATCTGTGAATTTTAAAGAAGATTTTTGGATAGAAGGAAGTAGGTACTAAAACAAATTTAATAACGGAGACGAGTTTGTTTCTATTTTATTATTTAATATGATAAAAGGAGTTTTAACAATAAAAAAAAAAGAGATTCAACATATGCAACACATCTAATAGAAGCAGATCATACTTTCAACGAAGAATTTAACATTGTACATGTAGAGAAGAAAGGCTTAAAATTAAATTTATTAGAATCTTTAGAAATCAATAAGGCAAAGAAATATGATATCATATTAAATGATCAAGTAAAAACAAACTTGTCTCCGTTGTTAAATTTACTTTAGTACCTACATGCTATCCAAAAATCTTTAAAATTTACCATCTGTTGAAAAAATTTATAACTTAATTACAATAGTTTAATAATAGGAATCCCCATAGTAATAAACCTAGAATTATCCTAGTTATGTAAACGCAGTTCCACATTGTAAAATTTAGTCTATGTACTCAACATCTGATGAAGCCAGTATGTTGGGGAAAAATTGTTTAATTACTGAATTTGTCTAAATATGTGAATTAAAATGTTTATTACGTATCATATTATAATCGTTAAATGTAATTTGATTAACTACATTATATTAATTTAACTTAGTTTTATTTATTGTACGTATTTTAGGTAACTGGAACTTATTTTATGTGAAATAAATTATTAGATAAATACAAATCAAATAAAATAATATATTTACAGTGGCCAAATTCAACTGCATATTAATATCATATATACAAATTCGGTGTTTGCTTTCCGAGGTACATACGTCCGAATATATATATATATATATATATATATATATATATATATATATATATATATATATATATATATATATATATATATATATATATATATATATATATATATATATATATATATATATATATATATATATATTTCGGAGGATAATATGGAAATAACATAATCTTCACCTTTCACGAATATAAGGCGACCGACATTATTGCCGCATAATAAATTTAAATTTGGAATATACAATTTTATATATTTCGCCGGGACAACGTTATTATCATGTTATATCCGGCTTAAACCCGAACAGAATTAATGAATCATCTCTGAACGATTTTGCAAAGCCTATGCAATAAATCTGCTAATCCTGTATTGTAGCCATTTATAATTAATCGACGTATTTGCATTACATCGCAATGAACATATTACGAAAATCATTAAAATAATGCAAACAAGCAAACACAAATATAGTATTTTAATATTTAATCGCATAAGTCAATATAACGTTTACCTAATAAAATAGCTGATTGCTTAATTAATTGTGGGAAAATGGCCGGTGACCGTCGCGTTCAAACGCATGATTTACATAAATTGACTACGAATTGATTTTTAGTCGAGATGCGTGTAACCCACGGCGTCAATCTGAACGAGCACTGTTTTAAACTGAAAGGGATGTTCACAATAGCTTGTATATACACCAAAACATCTACATGACAACTCTTTTTTACAGGGCGGGCCTGGAATTTCAGCTAAACAATATTTTGAAAACGCTTGTTGGGAAAAATTATTGTGGTCGATGCAAAGAGTCTTTCAATAAGGACACTCGATTTTTAAACGTAAATAAAACAAGTTGTGTATTAGAAATCCACTAATTTTTTTTATTTGAAAGAATACTTTTTGGCATTAAGTATGGAATATAACGTCATTCAAATGCCCACCGCGACTTTGCTCGGTGGCACGTATTTGGGAAGTCGAATTTTCGATGACTTTGTCGCATAAATCTGGCTGAATTTGCTGGATGGCATTCGTTATGTTGGCTTTGATCAATTCGTTCGTTGGCATCAATTGTTTGCAGTTTATTCGCACCGCAATCGACTTAATCGCATGCGGTTTATTAATGCCTGCGCTTTAAGATAGCACCAAAGGAAGAAGTCTAATGGCATTAAATCGCATCATCTCGGCGGCCAGTTCACGTCGCGGCTGCGTGAGATATCCATGCCCTGAAATCGCTCGTGCAGAATGTTCATCGTGACATGCGCTGTATGGCATGTAACTTTCTCGGGATACGGGTGCTGGTGTATTGGTATCATCCCAAATCCAACAATTATGCTTATTCACATTTCCATTCATCCAAAAATGGGCCTCGTCACTAAAGATTTCTTTGGCGAAATTTGAGTCAACTTCCAACTGATCCAAGCTCCAATCAGCGAACACGCGGCGTGGTCTATGTTTGCTTTATGTAAGTCTCTGGGTCAGTTGGATTTTATACGGGTGAAGACCCAAGTCCCTTCAATGTTCTTGTGAACGACGAGAAATTGACTGCCTCGGGTTTTACCGTACACTCTCACGCACAGCAACGATGTTTTCAGCATACCTTGCATTTCGGTGACCTATGGGTGTTGTTTTATTATTTATCAACCCGGTTGACTCGAATTTGGCCATCAAGCGTCGAATAGTCGACTGGGCGGTACAGTTGTGGTGAGGATAGGAATCACGTAATACCCGAAACGTTTCTCGGACGGAGCACTGATTTTGAAAATAAAATTTGATGATTTGCATATATTGTGAAACGCTATAACGTTCCATGGTGATTTGTCATACATTACTGAACAATTCACAACAAATTTGACAAATTACTTTAACAACATGGACGCTATAACCTAACAAATTTCGAGCGTCCCTAATGAAAGACCCTATACGTAACTAAAAATATCGCCTTTTTTTTAAACCAGATTTTTCTGGCAGCTCTTAATTTTCGATCACGTGACATGAACCTCAAAATTGACACTCTGTATGTTAATAGTTTCTTTAAAAGCTTCACTCAACCATACCCAAATTAATGGGGTTATTATCAAATAGCATAAATGTTGGAAAACAAATGAAAATTAATATTAACAGAAGCAACGTCAATAAAAAAAAAATCAAAAAAGTAAACAATGCACATTTGGGCACGCATTTGGGTATCAATAACAGGAGGAGTTGATTTGGGTCATATTTTAATATAACACATGTTCAAATCGATTTCTACTATAATTAATACAGTATTAAATCTGCACTGAGACATGCTTCTAAAATTCTGTTTGGCAAATCTTCCAAAACTCTAAATTTGTCTGGCGTTAACGGAGCTTTAAATACCCAGACAAAAAATCTAGTCAAATGTCTTCCAATCCAGCGCGCTAGGAAAGCGTCATGAATATATTCCGTAACTTGCTAAGAGAAATTAGGGAAAGTGCTATTTTGTGTCGCCATTACATCGTTGCTCTTCCACTTAGAGCAATTTGGCTTAAACTCACAATTTACTTTTCAGCAATTAAATTTTCGGTTAGGATTCTCTATTGTGCGTATGTTTTTCAGTATTCTTCGAACTGCTGTTCTACTTAGTCCTAGTTGTTATGAAAGAAATTGAGTTGGAACAGGGAGATTCACTTCTATATGAGTTAACATGTTAAAAACAAGTCCTGTGCTGTTTCGGATTTGTCAAAGAACCACTTCATGACGTTTTTTTATATAGACAAAAGTGTTCCTGTTTAGAATTGGAAGGACCCTGATACAAATCGATCTCTATTCAAGCCTCATACGCATTTGGTATCCCTATAGTATTTTCCATTAATAAGAAGGGTAGCAACACAGTCGTCGTATATAAATACGGAATGTACTGTTCAATTGGACTTGAATACAATATTTAACAGTACTTTGGTAGTGCCTGTACATTGAACTATATATACCTTATGTAAATAAAGTTTATTTAATTCTCAAAGATAAATAATTCATGCCAATGTTCATCATAGGCCAGGAACTCAAAACATAATATTGTCATTATTACAATTCTTTTCATAGTAGTTCATATTTTTCATTTATGCACCAATATTTCTGCTATTTCAATAGATTTGGTATGATTGAATTATTCTTAACAAACTTTTAAAAAATATAATATACAATACAACGTATCACATATTTATATTTATTAAATATAAATAAGCGATACGTTGTATTGTATATTATATTTTTGTCAAGTATATTTTTGAGAGCCTACTGTGCTTAACAGCTCTGCAGAGCTTAAGTAATTGAAAACAAATGGTTGATTTTTTAATTTTATTTAAAACTATATAGGAGTTTTTCAAACAACTAGACAGTAAGTATGGTGTATCAAACTCAATTTGTACAATATTGTAACCTTACTGACTTACCATTTTATTGTTGTGAATTAGATTTCAAAGTAAAGTGTGAAAAATTCAGCTGCTGTTTAACCTGAAGCTGAAGTAATTGCTCAGTCATTGGAATTACAATATTTTAACTTCCTATGAGTAAATATTTGTTAATAGTTGTATCTTCAATAGCTATCTGTATTTATGGAATCTTGCCAGTTTATATCAAGTTTATATCAGCGAGTACATCTATCAAGAATTTAGAGCTGATCGGGAAACAGAAATAATATTTTAGAACGTTAATTTTAAAGTTAAGTTAAATACAATCTAAATTAGTGACTTTTAGAAAGCATTTACAGAGGCAGAAAGGTAGTTTCCACGACAGAGAATTATCGACGAGCATGGTAGTACGAGGAACTGAGTGGGCTTCATGCTATATATAATATGGTGCGACAGTGCATCCTCGTTTTTTCATAAACCAGTTATTGGTTTCAATAGGTTCTAGAATGATTTAGAGTTGCATGTAGTTAAGGATTTTTTAAAAGTTCATTTACAATATTGAAATATTAATATTATAAGAACTATTAAAAGTCCTATAAATCCCAAATTTCGTGTTTCAGTTGCACTGTATTCCTTTACGTGAATCATTTATTGTGCATACTGGATGAGTATATTTAAACTGACGACATAAAAATATTCTACATTATGAACATGGCAACTCTTACATTTAATTACATCTCAGTCGCCAAGTTTGCCTTCATGTTCAAGAATGGTAAGGTAATGAATTGCCTTCCACCTTAAAGATAATGGTGGTGTATTAAGCAGAAAATACTATCTAATACCCTCTCTACTCACCATACCTTATCATCTATAAACCGGTTACAGCTTCAAAGATTGTAATTCCCGCAAAATTGAAGAGTCGATGAAACGGTCGACACATCTCAATTGCAAGTTTACAATAGAAAAGGACAACACTAAGTGACCAAGTTTTAATTTGAGAATATTTTTTGTAATGCTCAAAACATTATATATACACACATTACATAATATGTTTTTAAAAACAAGAATAGAATGTACAAAGGAGCTTTTTTTTTGTATATTATACACATACATAATTTAGATTAACGTAATGAACGTTATGAAAGTGTACCAGGAATATACTTCTAGTATTACTATAAGCTTCTCTCTCTGGGCTGTTTATGTACTTCACACGAAAGGCTCTACTTTCATATAAACGCTGTTCACAAAACAAACTGAAGCGTCATCATATTTTAAATTTGAAAATTGCAAGATAATCCTCACAAGATAACATACTGAGCCAGCTGATTCCGCTACTTTTCCGCGACATATTTCAGCGATGGCAAGAATAACGGTTTAATATGTGTGCATACTCTAGGTTACGCAAGAGCTTAAAAGCCGCAAGGACAAGGCAGTTCAGCCTGTAATGAACCGTACTTCTATTTTGCATCCTTAGCGAAGACAAAAATTTATACTACATTTATTAAAAAAATCGTAATATTTTATCTGAACGTAATAGGCTTTTGTTGTTTATTTCAATTAGAAATAAAGACATTTTAATATGCCTCTTAATCTAATTTCCTGCAAACTGATTTACGCCCTTCTTAATTTTATGGCACAATTTATAAGACTATCCGGTAGGGAATTCATTAGAAAAACCTGAAATCGCAAGAAGAATTAATTACTCCGAAACTTAGCATTCCGTCCTGCAGCGCACCGCCATCACAACTTATATTAATGATGAAATAAGCAGCAGAATGCAGACTCTCTTCCCTGTCTCATTAACCTCTGCAAAATTAATTACATTTTATAGATAATAAACCGTTTGCTGTTCGCACCATTAACTAGACGTTTTAGGAAAGAATCCTTATTATCCCAGGAAATCGTGGGAGGAAGAAAAATCGTTGAATTTGCATAAGAGCTTATGGAGGAGAGCAAGTTACATCTATCGAATTGAAAACTAACTTCACAAACAACAGCGTCATTGAAGTCACTGTGTACTCGTACTATTGAATATTCATTGTGTACCTTCAAATATTTGAGTAATTGTTAATGTTGCTTACATATTAATAAATATAATGAATGTGTACAATTGATAGGAAACTTCTGTAAAAGTAATATAATTGTTAATTTTCTTTGACAAATTTTAATTTATGTATCATTAATCCATTAAAACAATTCACCATGATGTTCATAAAATTACCAAGGACACAACTTGATTTTTCAAAACCCAAGCCTACACAAAAAGTATTAGGTGACAGAGTTGATTTTTCATGTATGATACCTTCTCTCCTATGGTTTTCTCCGAGTTCCATTTGATTTATAATCTTAACAAAAACAAATATTCGTCGATTGACTAGAGTGGAATAAAAACATTATGTTGTTTTTTGTAGTTCTAAGTCTAAACTCGTTTGAAGCTCCCAGAACATATTTAAAATTTGTATATATCGGTGATCTATTAACGCCAATTGAATAGGACTGCTCAGAATAGTTTTTATTCACTGGAACACGCATTTACTTTTACATTTGAGGTTTACAGTTATTCATAATCTTCCTCGAATCTGATTTTTTTAATTTGTTTGTAAAATGACGGAAAATGAAAACATTATCTCTCATCATCTCTATATTCACCGAATGTAATGCACTTTCTTACTATGAAAACTTGTGTTTCAAAGTTTTCTCATCTATTTCTCTCCTGCTGGCGCTATATTTATTTTAAGTAACCAGCAGTAGTCAGCCATCAAATACTATTCGTGGTGGAAACCAGAATCAAGTGATAAACTAGAAAACTACACTCCATTTAAGGAGTTTTTGTGATTTATTTGCGTTAGACCATTGATCTAACTTCATGATCAGTGATATTCAAAATTCGTACATTCGTACATTGAAGACAACCTTCATTACAAAACTAAATTATATACTTATAAAAAGAATATCGTGAAGTAGCTGTAAAGATGAGTCTGCGCATAAACTGATAAATTTGGTAGTATTAAGAAAAACGATTCACCAATGTATAAGAGAAATAAAACCCCAATATTAGGGGAGGTGGAATGAAGATAGGTAGATGAGTGGTAACTGATTACTATTGGGCTACTGAAGAGAGGTATACTACTAACAGTAAATAAATGTAAGGAAATGCCTTTACATAGAAGTGTTAAAGATGCAATACTTGCTGTAAATATCTTATTATTTCTTCAATCAAATTTAATTAAGACATAATTAAATCTATCGCATATTTCAGTAGAATTTTCATTATTTCTCGTATAAACAGAATCTGGTCGAACACAATAGATGTTCATTGTATCACTCGTATCCAGGAATAGAGGGATGGAGGAGTCTATGCTTATTGGCTAAGCATTCATTTTTTGTGTCGAAAACCACCACATTGTGTTGTTTCCTCTTTTTCTTTATTGTCACTGTTTATACAACTTATATTTCTTACAACCTTTTAATCCACCAATACTGCACGATTTATATCGTATATATTGTAAACAATTTAAAAAGTAAACAATTCAAATATGACAGGAAATTTAAAGTTAGCTATACTTACCTGGCTACACTTACCTAGATGGGTAATCATGTAAATAATAATGGATTACCATATTATCGTTTATCTGAAATCAAGCAAGTCTTCCAGTAAACTATTATCTAATACTGGTTCGTGAGTGGAAGCGCAAAGTAAATGCATATATTGTATGTATATATATATATATATATATATATATATATATATATATATATATATATATATATATATATATATATATTATTTGTATAATATGTACGTTGTAAATATTATTAAGTGAGATACGTTAGAATTTAGTTTCAATCATTTCCGAATAAATTCGATATAGTTGGCGAACGTTCAATTATTTCTAAGGCATACTGATTAGATATCTGAATCGATATTTCCGCAGTTTCCAACGCAGTTGAAGTAATTTTGCTCACAAATAAAATAACCTATTTCCATAGGTAAACTCTGTATGTTAACACAGAATAACGAGCAATTACCATCTATTCGTTGGCTTAGTGAGGCCAATTAGACATATATGTTATGCAGAAAATGAATTGGGACTCCCCAACATCTCTAGTAACTCGTATATTAACTGTAGGCACAGTCGACATAAAATGGGGTGTCTTAGTTTTCTGATTCTTCAACAACTGCCACGTTTATCACGTATGGGAAGGTTCGAGAACGAGAAAGATTGAGTAAGTGATTATATATTTGAATTATGAAATCATCTCTAGCTAAGAATAACCGGAAAAAGACTTAGGAATTAACAAATTATGAAATTACGCACAATATTCAAACTTTTCATTAATTATTATACCTGATATACATACCTGTTGATGATATTGATACCTATTAGCTGCGAGTAACAGAATTATCAGTGTAATCAAAAGTAAATTGAAAATGTATTACAGATAAAATATGAATAGAAAATAAGAAACATTTACATTGAAAATACAGAAAAGGTAAACATATGTTAAAATTTTACATAACAGCACTCCATATTTTTAGATTTCTTCGGGGTGGATTTACTAACAATGGACAGAAACTATTAATGATTGGACTAAAGTATGCAATAACAGGAATTTATTTCCTTCTGAAGTCATAAATATAGGGATGTATATCAATATTTTAGCAGATATCATGGACTAGTTACAACTGGTTACGAATCTGAATTAAAAAGACGGAATAAATAATGTGGTTTGCAAAAAATATATCCATTATATTGTGTTTTATATAAAAAACACTTTATCAATATTTTTATTATATATTTTTTATATCACATATATAAATTATACCTCTGAACAACCAATTATCATCATGAATTATACCACTTATTCAATCTTATGATATCTCATATTTTCAGGAATTATAGTTAATTTTGTATAAGCGTAGTGAAGGTAAAGGGTGTTATTAACTTTTCCCCAGAGGTGATTTTCTTTATCAGTTCTAAACTTAATATTTAATATCGATCTATCTTTACACCCAGCGGCAAGCGGTTAGGTGAATCCGTAGCTATTTATGCCACATTTTTTATGTCAAAATAGGAAAAGTTATCTACGTATTACTTACCATAAGAACTGTTATTATAAGAATATATCTTAACACATAATATATTGTTAAAAACAATAAAAATATAATTCGGAAAAAGAAGGTTAATTGTAATAAGTATTGTGACCCAGTGACCCAATAGATCATAACTTTCTGTGGCCTTTTTGGCAATCTCGCAAATATGATTTTTATTAAGAAATTATTACAATTAAAATACACTTACAAAATTATGATACACTTTTCTTTTCGAACCTTTCTATAAATTAATTTTAATCTTCTCCATCAATACTCTCACACCCTATTTCATATCGCTCACGGTAACCAATCACTGTAAGGTGATTGGTTACACGCTCCACTCCAGTTAGTAGTTATCTAAGGGATTCACTCGTTATTCCCCCTTGACTCAAGGATCTACTTAGTATTTTGCCGCTTTCTGTTTATTAATTTAGTTATATTACAATATTTCGACATTTTAAAAATAAAATACAATACACTTTAAAACAATATTTCAAGTTGAAAAATATGACGTCATCTTAAAACCACAATGTCTGCAGGTACATAAACACCATCCTGATTGAGGAAATGATTGTCAAAAATTGAATTCGTACTGCAAGAAATTCTTGTCCAATTCTTGTTATTAACTCTTGCATTTAATGTAAATTATCAAGACTTCAAAATCCTTTGAACCTTGAACCTGGAACCTTGAATTTTCTGCTTGAAAAATCATTTGGAGTATTTGGCATACTTCATATATTGCACGTATTATTTATTTATTTTTTGCATATTTAAGTGAATAAGATCTTTTCAAATAAATTTTAATATATTTTTATAATAATTTGCGTTTGGTAAGTTTGTGTAGCTCCCCATAGAACTAGTCATAGTATTGTTAAACATATTTTGTACTAACCTTAACTTAATTTCTTACGTCAACACTGACGTAAGGAATTGGAAGTATGTATATAGAAATAAAATAAATGTAGTTTGAAATTTTGGTATACCAATTAACACATTTTTGCTTTGTTTTGTATTGTATTACTCATTAGAAATATATGAATTATAAATGTCTTTGAGTCATCTAGTTACTTAGTTGTATATACGATGTACAGTTAAATTAGGATGCAAGTTTTCAACATCTTATCTCAGTGTAAATTAGACAGTGTCATATTAATATCACAAGAAGTTAAGTATAGGTACTTAAATCCTCAAATTATTCAAATTTCTCCATAAAATTAATTCCAGAAAATAGAAACTTGAAATTTGTTAACTCATAAGAATTGTTTATAATTTCATATACATATTTCATAACATTCATAACATAAAAGATTTACTTAGCTTATAAATTAGACAAAAATAGAGAAACATGGAAATAATTACTAGATAATCATTAATTCTACTAGTTTTATAAATAAATCACTCATTAAATTCATACAATTTTTTTCTTAAAGGCTACTGGGTATAGTTTTTATTTGTTTTAGTATTTTCCTCGTGTGTTGTTGAATACTGCCGTATTGGGCCTGGAAGACACAGAGACAACAACATCTGATCTCTTACTCGATATCATCGACCAAATCGATCGATAAGAGTATGTAGATATCAAAAATTCGCTCTATCCCACTCATTATTCCAAGTCTCTTCTACATACAACACATTTACGAAAATGTCGCTGCAAGTTTGAAACTTTTATCCTAGTTTGGCTGTACCCGCACCATACGTATACGAGTATAATATGTACGCTGTAACTCAAGCGTATGCATTCGATCATTCTGGAATAACTCTAACTGACATAATTTCCACTCGCTTTACTGCGTTCAAACACTGGATCTACCCTTGGTACTAAATATAGTTCTGTTTTACTCAATGGAAACAAAGAACGTATTTGAGATTCTTAAGGTTGAATAGAAACCAGCACACCTGAGCGGGTCATGTTATGATCTCGAGATCGTAGGTACATAAACAGGTACTTAAAAGCTTGGGAAATTCTCTGCATTTGATATTGAATAATTTAATCAGCGATTCGTATCGCATATAAAATAATTATGGGTAGTTCATTAGTGCCATTCACATACGTATAATACTAGTTCTTTATTATTTCGAGTTTTCATGACGGGCATTATTCCCGAGTCATATCCTGTGCTCGGTTGTGTATTGAAAATACTTGTACGGGTGTGATATTATATCACTAAATCTCGGAGTTGGATTTTTAAATCCTCTAGACCCCGTTGTATATACTAAAAGAATGGTTCTTTCACGCAAACATATATAGACCATATTTTGCGCCATGTTTTTACAACCTTATTGAATTGAATATTATTTCAAATAACTTACCGTATGCGAACTTTCACATTAGTATTAAAAATCCGTCTGATTGAACACAATAACTAACAATTCAAAATAAAGAAATAGTGTAGCATGGTGCAATTTAAGGGGGGATTCGCCTTTTTCAGGACAAAAAAATCGAGTTTTTGTTTTTGGCGGAATTGCGTCATTTACACTCTTAAGAAGATCCCTACAAATTTTTAGTTTGAAATTCGTAAAATTGATGATTGTTACAGCCTTTACGTCGAGTCGATGCGCGGAGGTAAATTTTCGAGTACGCGGAGATAGATTTTCGAGCGCGCGGCAGGTGTTCGCGTCCCCTTGCTGAGCAGGTGAATAGATAGTATTGTTGAGTCAGGTTTAGGGTAACACAAATTTATTATTTATTCCATTGTGAAATTTCGTAGAGTGCAGACGTGTCATTAGTAGTGCCATACCATGGATAGAAAACATAGCAGAAGTTCTCGAGGACATCGAGGTCTTCGACCTACCAGCAGGTCGAAGAAGAGGAGATTCGCTGGTAACAGATATAGTCAAGAAGCTGAAACTTCGTTTGCAAGTACATCTGCAAAAAATTAACCACAAATAGTTATGAAGAGTTTCTTGTGGACTCCAGTTTAGGAAACAGGCCATGTTTACAGAATTATAGCTTTTTTATCAGTGTTTTCCACCATTTCTCAGTTGGTTGTTTGCAATGAGTGCAAAGGGGAAATCAAATTTTGTGAGAGTAGCGCCCGTGGTTTGGGTTTTAAAATTGTAATGCAATGTAAATGTGGTGTCCATAAATTCATATGTGGTGTATATAAATTCATGCCCTTTGATCAACAGAGCATATGAAATCAACAGAAGAATTGTTATGGTTATGCGACTGTTGGGAGTTGGTAGAGAGGGCATAAATTTATTTTGTGGCCTGATAGAAAAAAGCAGTGGAAGAGGAGAAAAAAGCAAACGAGGAAAATGGAAACCCAACAAATGACATTACAGTGTCTGGCGATGGAAAAAGAGAGGCTTCAACTCGCTATTTGGCGCCATAACTTTGATTGGGAAGTACTCCAATAAAATTTTGGACTTGGATGTGAAATCTGCATATTGCCATGCTTGTAAATTGTGGGAATCAAGAGCTGGGACTGTGGAATATGATCTTTGGATGGAACAACACATCGAAGAGTGTACTACAAATCATACTGGATCAGCTGGAAAGATGGAAGTAGACGGTGTGAAAGAAATGTTCCTAAGATCTTGTGAAAATTATGGAGTACGATATGTAAATTATATTGGCGATGGCGATACAAAAACATTTAAAGCATTGTTCGACGAGAATCCATATGACGAAGATTGTCCTATCAAGAAAAAAGAATGTGTCGGACCGGAAGAATTGACCGTTTATTATGGATTAGCTATTAGGAGACATCCAGACTCGGTTGATGCCATGTATGAAGGTGTCTGGGCAACTTACTATCATAAATTATCGACAAATGATAGACTACAGCATATGTACTGCCCACAAGGAGTTGATAGCTGGTGTGAATGGCGTAAGGCGGAAGCAGAAGGCACCCTTGATGAATATAACCACAAGCCACCTCTTCATAAAGAAGTCGCAGATGCTATTAAGCCCATTTATGAGGATTTATCATCGAGATAACTGCTGGAAAGGTGTTTGGGTGGCGAAACACAAAATAATAACGAAAGTTTCAATTCGACACTTTGGCGACTCGCCCCTAAACACCTACACTGTGGATTGAAGACAATTGAATGTGCGACCTTTTTAGCAGCAAGTATATTCAACGAAGGCGCCTCTGCTATTTTAAAAACTATGGATTCCATTGGGCTTATCATTGGTAGTAATTGCCGCATTTACGCCGAGCAGAGGGATGAGGGGCGTTTGAAGCATTCAACACGGAGGAGTCTCGAAACCACAAAAGAGGCTCGTACTTCGGCTAGAATGGAAAATTTAGAAAAAAATCAATTTCACGAGCAAGAGGAAGGAATATTGTACGGCCCTGGAGTCGCGGATTAGCTGTAAGTATTGAATGTTTAATTTATAACTGTACTTGAATCTTTAAACACGTTTTTCTCGAAACAGTTTTTGTGCGATTGGTTTACACAATAACTAAAAAAGTTTTAGACGGATCAATACGAAACTATAACTGTATGTTCAGATGAGTTTCGTCTATCATTCGGACTAAAACTAAAACGATACGTTGCAAATTTTTTTTTTTACTTCATGATTTCCGGTCATTTTTTTGAGAGAAATCCTATGTTGAACTTTGATCTGTCACCATTTTTATAAAAAAAAAAAAAAAAATTTACCTTATCTTAGTTCACACGATAACTGCACGTATTTTAAATGTAATGCCATGTTTTTTTTTTTCATTTCAGATCATTTCATGAAGAGATATCATGTAAACCGTTTGGAAAGGAATTTGCGTGGAGCTACGTTCAATGGGACCCACAACGCAGAGTAGTGAAAAAATAGCATCAATAAAATTTATATAAACAGATAAAACCATAATAAAAACATTGTATAATACACAGATTTAAATTTATCACCAGTGTATTTTTTATGCTGAAAAATTGTCTGTTTTTCGACCCGCCAAAGACGAATCCCCCCTTAAACCAGTTAAAAATAGCTGGTAGAAAGAAATACTATACACATATTGGCGTGGACACGATTCCCAATCAATTTATAGAATGCCCCATAGCGCAGACTCCACCCATTTCTATCAATCATGGAAACTGGTTCGGTGTTGTGATTTCCTAATGACCAGTTTCCAGAAAGCTACAGAATGGGTTGGGTACGTCACCGGCGGTATTTCATCCAAAAGCCAAAACCTAAAAAGACGGCAGTGAACACCGGAACCTGGATTTTTTATGTGGCCGAGCTTCACATAAAATTGATTCAGGAAAAAACTTTGGATATTGTGTTAAGATAGTCGATCGCCGAGAGATCCAGTGGTTTCCACTGCTCCGTCCTCAGTTTAGAAACTGGAACAGCACGAGGAGGCAACCCAGTAGAGAGGAAACCAGTAAGTCCGTTCCATTCTCCTAGGTTGTACCCGCCTGGTACGCTCCGCACCTCGAAGAGCGCCATTGCAACACCACACGCAAGAGGAGTGTCAAGCACCAGCGGAACGAAGAGAAACCGAGGCAGAAAAATCTACAACGGGACATGGTGGAGGCAGGAAGGCAGCTTGCCCATCGCAGGACTAAGCAGCCATCTACGCTGGAGCCATTGAGATCCTCAAGGATGAACATCCAGGACCAGGTGTCAGAAAAAACGGCGGTCCGCTCTTGTGCCGAAAAATAGTGTATCGACAAAAATTCTGGAGGCTTTCCAATGGACGGTCAGAGCCGATACTTACCCCTCCGAGCCAGAACCGGAGCGAAGAGGACGTTCGAGTCGAGCGCCGCGCCGAAAAGAAATGACGGCGCAGGCGCAAGAAGCAGAGACGAGGTTATGACAATACAAGCCGAATACATTGTATTCGTAATCTCATCCCATCTTTTAATGAGTTCCAAGAATTATCTTGTAAGTATGGGCCCAAACACTTGTTTCAATGTAGTCTGTAATGCAACTTAAAGCTGATTATTCTTGTGTCTGCTCACAAATTTGAGCAGATACAAGAATAACCAGCTTAACTTATGCGGCGAATAACTCGAGCCGATTTTTGTCGGTCCATCAAAATGAGAACGTTCTCGGTCTGAGCGGTGTTCTGCACGGACGCTATTCTTTTTGCACATCGCGAACAACTAGAGCAATACAGTACCGAATAGGTACCTCATGTGAAGGAATTAAAATTTCTGCCCTGCATAGGTATTCATGCAGCATCAGCTTATATAATTGGTGTGCGTGCTTAAGTCTATACCCAACTTTACAGACCACCCATTCATTTCCCGTAGATCTTCCGCATGTGGTCTCAAAGCCGCCTTTAAGTCGTCCTTCTGTATATACATGCCAAACCAAGGATAGTTTTTGCAAAGCAGTCTTGGACAAGGACTGCTTTGGTTTTAGTTCTCATTGTACTATTAATACATTGGTTATGGGTAGGTAGGTCAATACCTGACATGTTGTAACCTTAGTTTCTTGTCTTTTTTTTGACTCGTGATTTCCCAATTGCACGACGGCGCTACTACAGTGCACTGCAAGATTTGTTTATTTATATACTAATGTATGTATATACTAATTTACATACTTAATAGGCTGCACCTTGTTTAACGAAATTCTGTAGACAAAACCGTACAGCAATACGGTCATACGATCAAGTATGTAAAAGAAATACAAACAAAAACAGTTAGAAGGCGGATATTACAGCGTTAGTTCGATCGCTTATAAATTCCAATTATTTCCTGTTCTTGCCAGAGAAACAGAAATTGGAGGTGGACGAGTCCGCATCTGGAATGCATTTAGTTCAGAAACGGCTAGTTATGGCTAATAAAGAGGACGCCGTGACATTACGGATGGCCGAAGACGTGACTGAATCGTTGGCGGGAAGCCAACCAACACCCGGAATCCAGGCCGGAGCCGGGGCCGCCCCGGTATCTCCCCGAATTTATCAGACAGAGTTGCCGATGTACGTTGAAGACGCAGCTGAAATGATCACTTTTTCGACTACTAATTCAATCAATTATGCATAACCCTCGACGCACTGAAAGGGTATCATCCCGGAGTTAAGGGATTACGGTATTAACAAGAATTTCAGACGGCCGTGGACAGAAATGTAATTGTTAAAAAACTTCTGATGTAAAAGAAACAACGGATACCGTGTACTTTGGTCATCTTCAGTAAAAATGTATATTATGTATCACGCAATAAATAGTTCTTATTGACATGCAGGCATTTTAATCACCTACAATTTAACAGCTCCCATGACGCTGTTTCTCTAGGTTATACGATACATTGTTGGACATAATCTAAAATAGATACTTTTCAACATAAATTTCACATTATAATTGCAAATGTCTACGGAATCCAAAGAATTATCTCGACTATTTACCTGTAACATGGTTTAGATATGTGAATGATATTATTACTGTTTTCGATACTACAAAAACATATATAGATAATTTGGTTTCAAAATTATTCAACTGTTACTCATCGAGAAGTTTTATATGTGAAATAATGAACAACTACCATTTCAACTTGTACTAATAATTATTATAAATAGAGGAACTGTATTAGAATTTTATATTTATACACGTGAAGAAAACTAGAACTCTTAGGTATATTCCGAATGACTGTCATCATTGTTATCAACGTAAAATGGCAAATTCAAATATTCTAGTCCATCCTAAGTTTTTCACTTAGTAACGATAGGTTCGAAGAAGAAAAGTATATCATTAACAATGTAGTGAAAAGTAATGGGTATCCTGTTCACATAGTAGATAAATTAGAACACGTTGATTTAGGAAAACTCTTCTTAACTCCACGACCTTTCGAGGCTACTCCAAAAATCATATTAACCAGAATTTACTAGAGGACTGAAAGTAGTTTTCAAAAAAAAAAGATTCAAAGACAATGACATTAGTACACTCTTTTGGAAACAAATGGCAATAACTGCAAGATCAAATTGAAAATAACGAAAGATCCGGGATTTATGATATCAGTTGCCAAGGTTGTAGTAAAAGGTATATTGGGCTGATAAAAACAGACTTTGGAACTAGATTAATGAGTACGTGGCTCATTTAAATTATGGAAGATCTCCCTAAAGTCTTCTATTGCGCAACATGCATTCGATAACAATCACAGAATAAGCTCTGGTAACTTAAAGTTATGTAAAGATGTAAGTAATAATAGCCTATGGGATACCTTCGAAAATATTGAGATAGATAAATTTGGTATTAGCATAAAGAAATACCAGGACCCTATTCCTAGTAGTCTGTTGCTTTAGTTAATGCTATGGTGACGACACCGCATAACAATTCACTAACCATGAATGGAAGTACTTATAGATTATTAGGCATTAGGGCTAGTGCAGTAAACCTGATCATATTATTCATTCAGTTTTCACTTTGATCATGAAGAAAACTGATAACATTAAGAGAGTGAACAGTGCATGAAACCGGGAAATACTTGTAACGGTTTAATGAACATAAACCAAATTATAACTAATATTAAATTTAGTTCAAAACCTAATTTTAATCATCTGATGATCCCAACTCGGGTGACGAAACGAACGTCGAGCAATTTGTAATCCTTCGGTGTTGGTGGGAAACTGGCCTCCTCTTTTGTTTTATTCCTCTGAAGTATTTTACGTTATTCTGGAATGTTGTGAATTGTCCTCGAAGGTAATATTCATTGACTGGGTTTTGGTAAATGTTTAATTAAATGTAAGGTTTAATTGAATCAGTTAGTTAATTAAAATCAATACTGATTTAGACAGCTACAAATGTATTTAAATATAAGTATACTTGAATTTAATTTAATTACATTGATATTTATGTGCTCTTTATTTATTCGTTAGTAAATATAGGCATACTATAGGTACTTTGTAGACTAAATTAAAAAAAATGTCTTTATTATTATTATTATCTGACTATAGATACAAATAACTTTGGATATTTTGTGATGCCCTAAATCATTTTCTATTTAATTTGCGTAGATTGAAATATAATTATATTAGGTAATGTTAAATACGGCGGCCATCAATTCACTACCCGACGCAGAACTAATTACAATCAAGCGCTTGTTCTAGCCTCTGTAACACGAATTAGTTACCTATACCATTCTCTTGTAGACGTGCCTGGAATAACATCAGTCGTATCGTGGTTTAAGATGATAAACTGAACCCAACATTAGGTGATTATTTGTTTGGGTTCAATGGGGAAAGTTTGGCACCTCTTTTTGAGAATGGGTATCACATCCCATACTCGCCTGTATATGTAACTTTGAACTCCGCAGTCTGAAGCTTTAGGTGAAGGAGCGCCATTAAAACGCTTGACCATCATTCTTGGCTCAAGGTAGTAATAATAGTTTCCCGTTTTCTTAAGAATTCGCTGAAAGTTTTTTATTTATTAAATGAGCAGCTATTAAATACTTTTGTGAAGTTTGGAAACGTTCATCTATACCGTTTTCTCATTAATTAAACCTAAAATTGACCTTGTCAACATGGGAAGTATAGGGACCTCGCAATAAAGTGGCAGTTATTCCATCATATTTCAGAAAGTGTTCTTTAGACTTTCATTTAAAACTAATATTTTGTTTATGAACTAGCCAAAAATATGTTAATCCAAAATGAGTTTGATCGACTACATAGTTTTCGTGTAATTATTATAAGAAGCTACGAATTTTTTCGATTTATATCACGTACTTTCGCACCGTGACAACGTAACAAGGAATGTTACGTGGTAAAGAATAACATTGCACTGCCCAAATGGATTGTAAACCACTTCCTACTTCACTCTCGGGGTTTCTAATGACAATGATATTTTACATCAATAATACTTCAAATTCCGCCGCAATTTATTTAAATCGATGATCCCAGTTTCAAGTTCAATTTTTTCGCGGTTAGATTTGAAGCATCGCGTCATTCGTTGCTTTCACCGCTTTCAAACGTCGTTTAACATCTTTCTGCACCCTCCAAACTCCTTATGTTTTATTTTTGGCATATTTAATGCAATATTGAAGAACACGATCGAAAAAGACGCACGAATGAAACAAAATTACGAAATCGCAATACGGTAGACACCGTGTTCTGTGCTTGCAGCTGTACACACAGCTGTGACGTGAAGAAAAGCGGTACAATCACAGCCAAAAATATATAGTGTATCGCAGTGCAGCAACCTATGTAAAAGTCAGCAGAGAGCGGCCAAACTTTTGTAATTGAAATACATGCTAGTACTTACTACCTTAACGTTTTCTTTTTGGAACATACACTCGAGCATAAAAACAGTTTGATTTTAACTATTATCAAAGGAAATGTCACACGCGTGCTGTTGAACAGTTACACCACAGCAAATTTTCGATAATATGTGACTGCTAATAAACTGGCAGGGGTTGCACAATTATGATAAACATTACATATCACGTATCAATATATTATTATGTCTGATATACATTAATTAAATTATGAATAAGACCAATTAAATTACCAAAATTCTGTATTTAACTTCAAAACATCCTACGCTAAATAGCTGTATCAACTCATATAGTAAATTATATTCGGTATTGTTTGCAGTTCACCGAATATTATTACTAGAACTTCGACTTCACAGCATTTCACTTCCATCCTAAATTAATATCAAAAGTTATGGTGCCTAACTAAATTGGAAAATAATTGATTGTACAACGAAACTTAATGTTGTGTCACGTTCGCAGATAGATATAATAAAGCTAACTTATCGTACATCCTTAATAACGCTCTCAAAGTTGTATTGTTTGTGTTATTAGTGAAGTATTCACCTTCAACTTTGTTCAGGATATCGAGGCGATGTATCAGATATAGTTCAGTTTATCAGATGCGTCAACTTTTGGGATGATATAAGGGAATTAGTGGGATGGAGTTAATATGAAATTTAAAATAATAATAGAAGATACTGCTTTGATGGATGTACTTCAAAAGCTTATGTAGCCATTCATTGTTCCATCAGAAGAACTGATAAAGCCTTGCAAAATTAGCAAAAGTGGTTTTATATTTTTATGAGCTACAGCTGCTCTCATACTTTATGTAGACAATAATTTTGAATGACAATTATAAAACATAAAGTTGTGACGTAGACCTGCTCATGTATATATAATATACATTTGTAAAAAAGTTTACCTTTTAATCTTTATTATCGATATTTATTTGACGGACAAATTTATTAGAGGTACTTATTTGATGACACAACGCGTAGTTATAAATATCTGTGAACTCTATAAATTCTAAATTAAACTCTAAACTATATTCATGAATTGAAAAATATACTATTTAAATTACCATCAAAGCTGAAATACTATTAATTTCATCGCTATTTGCCAAATAAAAAACTCTCTTATCTTGTCGATAAACGGAACAGTCTACCTGAGCCTAGCCATAAAAACAAGCCACGGTATGAGGTAAGAGCCGTTTTTTATTTGGCAAATAGCGATGAAATAAACTTTACTTAAATCTATTTTATAATACATTGTAAATCCTCAGGTATATGGTATAACACAGGCCTACAAATTTTGACATTTTGAAAGTTGATTTGGGTTTCAAGTGATGATAAGTGAATTATTTACCCTAATTTCATATCTACCTTCCATTTTTGCCCCTCATGTAAGGTTTTTGATCAACTGAATAATCAGAATAAATTAAGAACTAAAGGAAAAATTACATTTTAATAAACATTATATTTAATAAACATAAAAAGCAACAACACAAATGGTTTTGAGTCTCTAATCCCTTTTTTTTTTAAACATCTCTTCATTTTTAACAAAAAACTTCGTTTTGTAAGTTTTCTTGTGTAATCATTCGTTTGATATTCTCTTTTCGGCATCCAGCAGGAATCTACCATCATCGCCACATCCCATCGACCCTGGTACCTCCTTTTCATCTCCTTTATGTCTTGATGGAACCTTTCACCGTGCTCCTTACTAATAGCACCAAGATTTTCTCGAAAGTAGTCTAGATGAGCATGTAGAAAATTAATTTTTATGCTCATATTACAACTAAGTTACTTAAACTTATCCAGCATTTTGTTGACAATTTCGTCATATTGCATATATGTTTATAATTTCCTAAAAACAATTCTGTTACATTTTTAAAGCATATGCAAGGTTGTTTTTCAAATTCTGTCATTGTTTCTTCAACTGTTGGTCCTGAATTAATTTTCTTGTTTGTGGTCCTACGAAAATGCTTTTCTTTAATTTTGCTTCAGAAAGATCTCGAAGTTTGCCACATAAGTACTTAAAATAGTTCCCATTTTTATCTATAGCTTTTATACGTTGGTTCATTAATCCTAATTTAATATGAAATGGCGGCAAAAGATTTTTTTCGGATCAACCAAAGTTGCATAAATAACGATTTTTGAACAAGGTGTTAAGTTTTTCTTCGGGGCTAATCCATTTTGTCTCAATGTTGTCGCCTGTCTCTGCTGTCCCACTCGGGAACAGAAAACACGGATACTTTGTATACCCTGATTCCTGACCTAATAACAAGCCTACAATTTTTAAATCTCCACAGATCATCCAGTTGTGATCTTTGTACTGAATTTTCTCAAGCAGTACTCTTAGATTTTCATAACTTTCTGTCATTTATACAGAACGGGCAAGAGGAACAGATACAAAAATGCTTCCATTATGGAGCAGAACTCAAAGATTGAGGCAAAATTTAGTTTTATAGAACCTTGGTCTTAAAAATACAAATTATTGTAAAATGTACATTTTCAAATACTGGTGCGTGGTGGAAACAAAAAAATAGTGTTTCTGTGGTTAGTGGTATGTAACTAAGCCAAAAAGTCTTCAAAATCTTCGTTGTTATGTGTAATTAATAAATTTATCGAGGACGGAATATAGCTTTCAAAAATTCTGCGGGTATACCCATTTACAAAAAAGGTGACAAAAAAAAGAAAATCATCAACTATACACCTAGGATTAATAACTCGTATAGGTAATCATTTTTAAGTATTAAAAAAGATTAATGTCATATAAAAACAAGTATTCATTACTTTCTAAGCTCATCTTGAATTTATATTTGTTTTTTTTTTTTTTGGAAGACGCTATTTTAGCTCTAACTTCCCATGTTTACTCTGCTCTAGATGAAATGAAAAAATGAAAACGTGTTTATGTTTATTCCGTGACTTATCTAAAACATTTGATATAATTAGTAACTATTTACTCTTATACTCGTTAGAATACATCAAAGAAACGCTATCAGATTGTTTAAGGACTATCAAAACAGGTACCAGAAAGTAAAAATAGATAATGAATTAAGTGAGCCGAAAGATGTATACTATGGAGCAACGCAAACTATAACAGTCTTAGGCCCTGTACTATCTACATGAACGTATTTTTTCTTTGTATCTACATGAACGTTTATTTAGACGAGTTGTGTAGTATTTTAGAATATAGAAGAAAATTGGTAAATAGTTTTACTGTAGAGTTGTATTTTAACTTGGCAGTGATGCCTGTATTCTTCAAACATACATAGCTCCCCCGGAGTATAGCTGTTTGAAAACAGTGACTATAACCATCAGCAATTGATATGGATAGATTTGTGTTCTATATGGAGGTTCAAATTGCAAATAGAGTTGACAAAGGGATGTTCCAGCAGATGCATAAATTGGCGAAGAAATAGCAACCTGTTCAGCAAAGAAGCAATATTTCTAGTTATGTGTAAGTATTACTTACAACTACACACTGAGATGGCCTATTATAAACTATAGGTTTATAGGTATAAACATTCGCTATATTATAGCGAAACTGTATTTCATTTAATTCAGATTTTGCAGCTATTTAATTTGCCCTTAAATTGATCTTGCAATGCAGAAGCGAAAATATTGACTTTCCATATATATGTACATACAAAACATGTAAACTAGCGTTAACTAATTTCTGCACAATGTTATACGTTAATTACACGATACTGCAAAGCATTAAATAACGATATTCGATCCACATATATAAGGGTCCTGGCAAGAAATATGAGCACATTGTGACAACAGAAAGATAATACGTGATTTGTGAAGCAGAAACACGTGCCTTAAAACAAATTTAAATATGGGTGCCCCCATGTAAAACATCCCCGTAATTTAGAAAATATTATACGCATAGAATATTAATCAGCTCTGCCTCTTACGTTTCACAAAATTGGAAACATTCATTAAAAAGTAATTATTAATTGAAACCATACTGCAGATCAAATATTAAATTCCGCGTTTTTATCTAAAAGTTAACAACTAAAGCGCCGAATGCTTCATGAAAATTGTTGACGATATACGTTGGCACAAAATCTACTTGTTATGATACTGCGTTTACATATAACTTTTTTAATTAAAAATGTTTGGCACGGGCGAAAATTAATGTCTGCTATTTAACTGTACTAATGGTAGAGAGGAAATACATAACGATAGCTTATTAGCGGAACATGCTGTAAACGCATTAAAATTGAAAAATGTTAAAAAAAATATCAAAGCAAACAGGATATTCGATGATCAATTAAATTCATAGTTTGGTGAGCTGCCGATTTGCAATAAAGGAAGGGCGGTGGCAAATTGAGCCGATCCCTGGTGATTAACCTAAGTACATATAGTAGAATTATTTTATGAAGAGGAAGTCGGCAATAAACCATGCGACAAAGAGAAATGTATAGCTTACCTTCTCCCACGGGAGTGCATTAAAAGAATTTTACTTAGGTCACCTTTAAAACTACTGAAGTGCACTGACACGTACGTATTTTTAAAGTTGCATAAATCAGACAAAGACAGTAAATATTGAGTGTTTCGATAGTTATACTTATCTCAGGTCTACAGTATAGGAGCGGATTATGGTAATGAGAATGAGGGTATAAATGGAATACACAGAAACTGGTTTAAAAGATTGATTAAATATTTGTAATATGGTACCCATGTGTTGATCACTAGACTATTAGGACATTATAGTTGAATGCAATTTATATTTTTATAGCATGCTTTTAACATTCTTATAGTATGCCACTAAAGGTTTTATAGGATGCCGTTTTACATTTAGACAATATTATGATATTATGAATATAAATTATATAATATAAAATGGTCTTTACTATAAGTAGGTAAAATGTTAATTTAGGTCGACATCTGCCTCAAAATCTGATTCACTCTCAGTGTAATTTGTACCAATGTTTATTACAAGTGGTTGTACCTGATCGTCTAAAGCACATTCTTTCTGCCAATTTTCCTTAATAATATGTTCTGTATGTTTAATGCAATCTTCCCAATGTCTTTTAGTAACACTTTGCAACGCTTGATTCCACACATTTAAAACGGCTTTTTCGTTATGTTCTTGTTGACCCACCATATCATTGTTATAAAAATCTTTGCAATGAGCCCATTTTTAACTCAATAGCATTAAAAATACAGTGGTATGGTGGAAGGCGTAAAACCTTATGACCCATTTTACAAATCAACACATCTGAGGCATATGGCATGGCCACTTTATATTTTTTACATAATCTAATAGCTCACATTTCAAGGTATTTTCTGGAAAGTCTATTTTCTTATTTTTCAACCACTTAGTTATGTCTTCTTTTGTTGTAGATGTATTTGGAACAATTTCATTCAGTCTAGAGTGATATTAGCATTGTCCATTACAATTAAAGATGGTCTCTCTAGTCTAGGGAGTAGTTGCTCATCTACACATATGTAACAGATATGTAGAAGAGCAGATATGTAACTTATACATATACATATACATATATATATATATATATATATATATATATATATATATATATATATATATATATATATATATATAACGAGCCGGTTGATAGATAAGATAGAACTTAGAAAGTTAGACCAGAATTATTATTAAAAACTAAGATTGACATTTATTGTAAAAAGCGCTAAGCCTGTCAACGAACCGAATGTTGGTTATTTTCTCTTTCTCATATTTCGATAATTGTGACCTAAAAAATATTAGTTTTTTCCGAGTATGACAGTTTTTGGTAACCTGTTATTTGCCGCAACTGTTAAGGATAACAGCTTCTTCTTGAAAATTCAACAATACCGTAAAAGAAAAATGTTGGGATTAGAGCACGCCACAGTTGTCCCATTTCATGTGCGACTCGACGGGTGGGTTTACCGATGCATGGCGCACGACTCTATATAAGCGCCTTCTTTGTAGAGCTTCTATAGAGTCGCGCGCCATGCGTCGGTAATCCCACCCGTCGAGTCGCACATGAAATGGGACAATTGTGGCGTGCTCTAGTTGGGATGATATGACACAAAATGCTTTCCTAAATGCGAGTGGAACGATTCGTAAGCGTTAGTTGTGAATTTAAGCGCAGGAGAGGGAAAATCCTACTCTTAGTTGTTTTCTAAATAATCTTATCTAATAGGATTTAATAAAAGCATGCCAAAAAAGTTTTTATCCATGTGTGAAAATGCGAATGTGCTTCATCGCTGTCATTCAACAAAATGTTGTCGCAAAAATTGGCAAGACCTTCTTTCTTTTCTAACACCTAATTAACACATGTATGACGTTGTAAATGGTCTGTAGCTTTTAATTGTTGTGTCAACTGAACTTCGTATTCTGGCAAATACAGATCTATTTTTAAAATCCGATGCGTGGTTCCTCTTGACAGATTCAACTGTTGTGCGCGAAGTCGAATTGATGTGTTTGGATATTCCCGTATATCTCCAGTTAATTTCATCCTTGTAGTCCTTAGCTCCACGACCGGCTCCATTTACGTGACTTTCGCCCGAGACACCGGCTCATTTTACATGAAGGATTAAAGTTCGCAGACTATCCTACCTCAGGTAGATGCGGAAAGGGCTCAATTTGCAATCTCCCTAAACGAATTGTGTGTTACGTAACATGAAATGCGGAAAATAATTGCAAAAAAAGGATTGAGGAAAATATTGTACATCTTTAATGCAATAATTATAACAGGTGATTACTGGCCTAAATCCCCCAAAATCTGTCCAAGTAAAATGATATCTGGGAAAACCCGAACAAATATTGACCAATAAGCTTTCTCTCAAAAATCTCAAAATTTGAATAGACAAAGACCTAAACCTACACATTTGGATTCTTGATCGTCAATTCGGCTTTCTGAAGGTCTACTCTATAGACGAACAATACCGCCGCATATCTAACATTAAATAAAGAAATGGAAAAACGAGTACTGTACCGCTGCTTTCCTAGATGTTAAATAATTTGACAAAGTTTGGTATCCAGTCTCCTATTCAACATTAAAACAACACTTCCATCATGCTACTTTGATATACTAAAATCATATCGAAGCGTTAATTTGAAACAAAGATCAATGGAGAAACCTCCTGCCGTTTTCCACTATTATCAAGAATTATGCTAGGAGGCATCCTAGGGGTACTACTGTATATATTTTATACAGCAGACCTACCAACAACAATAGATACAAAAGTAGGTACATTTGCAGATGACATAGCGATATTGGCCAGCAGTGAAGATCTTACGGTAGCCTCAATCAATCTCCAGAGACCCCTAAACCTCGTCATTGAAGAAATGGAAGATTAAAGTGAACGAAACTAAATCAGCACATATAACATTCACTCTTCGTAAACAGCAATACCCTCCACGCAATCAAATTGTTGTACTTCAGAACGAAGCCGTTAAATACCTGGAAATTCACCTTTAGTCAAAACTCAATCGCGGTACTCTGGGGTTGTGCAAACAGATCAAATACAGTAATAATTCAACGAGTTCAGTCTAAAATCCTTAGAATAACCACAGACGCATCATGGTACGTGTCTAATCACACCCTTCACACAAAGCTTAAAAGCCCCTAGGTAAATATAGTCATCCGTGAAATAAGCCCTAAACACCACAAGAGATTTGAAGACCGTCCTAATCAACTACTTCTGCAACTACTACAACTCATGGGCACTAGAAATGTACAAAAAAGCATAGTAACTCATAGATTTGTATATTTTCCAATTGCTAAGAAATATTGAAAAAACCAGTTTGTTGCCGAGAGAACCTGCGTATTGCATTTTATAGTGTACATGCCGAAACGCTGCGATTTAAATCATCATTTAAATGACTCAGACGATTTGGATGTTTAATTTAAAAATTTTCTTGGTAGCATATTTCAGACCTTGAATTGATTCTCCTGTTGCTGCGTTTGAGAGCAATTAAAATGTTTTCTCGAATGAACAGTTCTCCACTGTTTGTTATATAACAGAAAAAAACTTTTTAGACTTCTTATTATATTCAATTCTCTCGCCACCCCATCGGAAACTTAATTTTATTAGTCGTCCAATCGCCACATCGATATATTTACGTTTTCTTTGAGGGAAAAGACTGGCGCGGTTAATATCGACATAATTTTGATCGGGAATGTGTTATTGAAGCCTTTAACGAATTGAAAGGGTGCAACGGACTCGACATTCTTTTATACCGCCACTTCTGAAACCAATATTATTCCATTTAGGAACCGTGACAGCGGCGTTTGAGAGAATATTTGCAGTCACAACACACTTGCCGAACCGGTGCTTAGCTTAAATACTGTAATAAAGTCCGCTTTTATTGCGCATAGGACGTCTATTCTTGGAATGCCTTACATGTCGCTAATGGCAATTTATTAAATTTTATTCATTGACAATAAGGAGTGACACGCCAAGGAGAGGCCGGATCGACATCGGAAAGAGGAGGAGCTTAATTAGAGATAATATGCTTTGAAAATTGCATTTTAAAAGAAAACAGTCGACCGTCGTTGAATAAATCACACATAACAATACGGATAAATACGGATAAATCATTTTTATAACACGTACCTGTAATAATTTATATGGAAGAACAGCTTTAGTTGCATATATACACTGAGAGAATGATTAATTTGTTGATAGTAGAATATATTTGTAATTAAATTAATAAATATTGATTTTGACGGATAACTGGAATTGAAAAGAGTTGGTGTTTAGTTGCTGTTACATAAGTAATACCTTTATACGTTAGTAAACTTAAGCAATAGAAACATTAGATATGCTTCAATATTCTGACAGATTGGACAAGGTATCTTTCTTTTGTGAAATAAACTTAAAACTATTGATTGTTATTAATTACCATATTAAACAGTGGTCTTTAAATAAAGATGTAAAATCACAAACCATTTATATATATATATATATATATATATATATATATATATATATATATATATATATATATATATGTTTTAACTATGAAGTACCCTTTCAATCGACGAAAAATATATGTTGTACAGAGGCAGAATTCGCAATGAGTTATGCACAATGAAATAAAAATATGATGACTCGACTTTCTCTATTTTCGAATCTTGTTTCGTTTACCTCGTTTTCACATACTTAATATAAATGTTGAAATGATAAATTAATTTTGAAATGTGTATTTTCATTTGTAATTTTAGGATATACTTGCTGTATAGTTTTATTGTACGCTTTTTTAGCTATGATATTATCTATTATTTTTGGAGAGTAATCGTTATTTAATTTCCCGTAATTTCAAAATTATAACACACATAGGGCAACCATCTCAAGAAAATTGCAGAAAACGAAGAATTGCAAAAGAAACGAAGTAATAATATAGCATACAAAACTAAAAATACTCTTGGAAAACACATAAAAAATGCTAAAGATAAAACCAATACCAAAAATAATTCAGGAGTCTATAAACTTGCTTGCGGTACTAGCCCTCAAGTATATATAGGACAAACAGAAATAAACTTCAACACAAAAGGAGTTTTAATAATAAAAAAGAGATTCAACATATTCAACTCATCTAATTGAAGCAGACCATACTTTTAAAGAAGAATTTAAAATTGTACATATAGAAAAAAGGCTTAAAATTAAATTTATTAGAATCTTTAGAAATTAATAAAGCAAAGAAATCTGATATCATATGAAATGACCAAATAGAAACAATCTCGTCCCCGTTATTAAATTTATTTTAGTTCTACATGATATCCAACAATCTTGTTTAAAATTTACAGATAACATCGGTTTAAATTTTACAACTTAATTACAATAGTTTAATAATAGGAATTCTCATAGTAAGAAACCTAGAATTACCCTAGTTATATAAACGCAGTTCCACATTGTAAAATTTAGTCTGTGTACTCAACATCTAAAAAGCCACTGTGTTGGCGAAACAATTGTTATGTTTAACAAATAAAAAGTGAAAATCTAACCAGCAAAGGTTTTAATTTTGTATAAGTATGGATTTTCATCAAGTAACGGCCCAATAAATTCAGAATACAGTGTTATATTTACTTGTAACAGTTTAGTGGATTTGTTACAAATTACTGTGTATTATTATTTTATTACCTTATTACGATGCATACGTCTATGGCGTGCAACACATTTCCCACAGCCTTACGTATGATTCTAGTAGAATCTGAACTGATACTATTTCCATTAGTCTTTCTACTTTTATTTATAAATAGTTCATTAATGTTTAATACTCTCTCTCTCTCTCTATCTCTCTACGCATACTAACATGTATAATGATACGGTTTGTTATTTGCTTTGATGTTCTTGATGTGCTTATATGATCTACTAACGATATACCGCTTACCTCTCAAACGTCGTGTCACCTATCTGACAAATATACACTTTACTGGCAACTGAATAACAACTTACAGCAAGTTTCAGTAATTAAAATCCGCCTTCTATAAAATGGGTCGCATTCGACATGCTGTGACGTTAAAATTTACTTTTTAACTCGTTCTGAACGTGCCGCTGCAATTTACATGTTTAAATATATTATTATTGCACATTGCTAAAAGCACTAGCGAAATGAGGTTTCCAGTCGGAACGCTAAAAAATTTAAATTATCACGGTCAGATTGCACTTCTAAATTATGCTATACGTTCAGTCGTTCCGGCCCTTTATGAATATGCTTATGCGTTAAATAAATTATGAACTTTATATTTTATATGTTCCTAAGCGGTAATTATGTTGCATTTTGCAGAAACTTTGTCGTTAATCGTAGTAATATCTTAATAAATATGTAATGTTAGACGATGCTTATAAAGGGACAACAAAATTGCTGGTCATATGGAATGTCTCTGCAGTCTTCGCCTGGTTGGTTAGCTCATTAGATTCTTTGATAGACTGTTAGGATGTGCTCTTTGTCTACTTTCGTAATTTTTAGGGGATTTTGGGTGGATTTTCCCTAATGGTTGCTACTTAGATATCGTGAGTAGTTATCAGTGCACTTAGATATAATGCAATTTGGCACGTACCAAGAGGCCTTGACAATTAGCCGAAGCACGTTTAGCGATACGAGTGGACAGTTTTCTTTGCGGTTTGTATGTGTGTTTTATACAGATTTAGTTTCCTTAATTCGCCACACAGCTAGCCATATTTGTATTGATTCAATATTCATTTGTAACCATTGATATGCAATTATTGAATTTTGGTGCGCTGCTAACACCGCTGTGAATGATCACTTGAGAAGCACAGATCCAAGCACACTGCCCTAGGGAACGCCATGCCCTAGATAACGTCAGCGCAGATATGATGAAGAGAATTAGCTTGCAGGCATTAGCTTGTCCAACATTAAGAGAAGTATCTTGATATTAGACAAGGCAATGCCTGTCTTGTAGGTAGGACTTAAGGATTATGAAATTATTTACAATTAGCGGGAGGTTTCTGATTTTATATTGAAGGCAATTGTGCTATACCTTATCAAAAGCTTTTGATAACTTCAGAAATGCTCCATACGCCCAATATTTCTCTTGTTCCAACGATGGATGAATGTAGTTGCAGACACGGTGAATATCTTAGGTGGCTGCATGTTGGGACCTAAAGTCAAATTGGTGGTTGGGTATTACTTAGCAGCTTATTAGTGTAGATTCCATTCTTGTTAATAATAGCTTTTCCAGGACTATTGCTATTGTTGGGAGCAGACCAACTGGCCTGTAGGATGTAATTTCCTCGGGTATTCCTAGGTTTTTGTATTAAGATGATCTGGGCCACTCTCCTCAGTATAACATTGACGTTACCTGGAAGTTCCTTGAGACTATATATTAATGGGGTCATATCTGGATTATATTTTTAGGTTTAGCTTAATTGCAATCGCTTCTTCAACTTAGCTTGTAGTAAATTTTTGCAGAGGTGGTTTAAATTGATATGGGGTCAAGATATATGTACTTCATTTGCTTTGTATTGTTTATCATTATTAATCGCGGGGTTTGGTTGAAACACTCTAGAGAGGTGGTCGTCAAATACATTAGGTTTATCCTTATCGATTTTGGCTCATTCGCGATCTTCTGTGCGAATGGATGGGTTTGGAAGCTCTGAGGTATTAACTTTTCAAGTTGCCATCCAAAGGGAAAAATTTGTTGCGTATGTGAAAAGGTTTAACTTAAAAAACAAAAAAGTAAAATAACAAACTGATATAAATAATAGTTTATAACGATAGTTAACTTTTTTAATGGAAAGGTATACAGTTTTTACATCTTCCTTACCCGACAGATTCTCTTTAATCCAAAAGTATATTACAAAGTGATATTTCGACATGCAGTTTTGAGGAACAATAAATAAAATGTCACCGTGGAAGATGGATGTGCGGAATTAAAGAAACATTTTTCTAAGAGATTATTGTTCAATATTTTTATATCTCTTCAAATTACAACTTAAATGTGTTGGTCAAATCTTCTATTATTCTTCTATTATGTATGTGAAATATGTTTGTTGACCATCTATTACATATATATTTTACTTATACCAATGTAATTTGACTGATATTGTCAAGTATCAAGTCAGTTTGACCAGTCAAATTACTGTATATCAGCAATAGTTTCACTGGTCAAAAATATTTGCCATATTATATAGAAATATTGGTAGCAAATAAGTTCGGAGTTAGTATTATTCCTAAACGATAATGACTTGAATATTTCCAATGAGTCTTGTATCTTGAATGTAGTATCAACTACACCTCCTCGTTACAACCTAAACATTCGTAACTATTTAATTGAATTATTTCCTAATGGTTGTATAGTCGGAAGAGGTTTTATTCAGTGGCTATTTCGGCCTCCAGACCTTATCCCCCTATTTTTTTCCATGGAGTTATCTGTAATCAAAGATACACTTCAATAAACCAGATAATGTTAATTGAATGGGATGAAATTGCATCCATTTACCCGGACAGCTTCTAAAACGTACATGAGCACCAGAAGCTTGTCTATTTGTAGAAACGGAAGGACTTGGAAGGAAGAAAATAAGGTGTATTGTCGAGAATATATTAAACTGCATTTATTGAGATTTTTAACTCTCTGTACCAACCTTATAATCTCAAAAGATTATAATTCAAACGCCATAGTGCTTCATTCTGCTATTTGTTAGACGTCTATTATTTACTTAGATTTGATAAAATAACTGGACATTTCCACTAAACAATCGGGATATACTAATGTAAAAAATGATTTAAATTTTAAGTTCATGTGTCCGTGGATCCTTATGTAAACTATACAGGATGTATATTATTTCCAGTTTCCTTTTAATCGTTCAAACTGTATACATACAAAGATTACAGTTTGTACATACTGTAGACCATGCCATTATGTATTATTTTTCAACAACTTTACCAAACCAGTTCTAATAATATTCGTTAGGAGTAAACTTCACCAAATGCTTATGCAGTGGTTGTTCGGCGTATACGACATCATAAAATAGAAACATTTTATTACTGTTCTGCACCTGATTAGTAATTATGTGTGACGTTAGTTCAGGAAGTTCCAAGCGCATTAGGACCAGTTGAAGTTTCCGCATCGATATATTAAATGAGACCTGCAACTTGCGACATTCATTCCAAGAAGTACTATTATTTGAGGTTATGTTGTCGGCAAACTGCTTATTACATGGAATATGAGGTCGTTTTAGTTATAGTTTGTAGCCTCACGCGGTAGCACTATTGCAGACCGGCAACGTATGATCCTTTCCGTGGCAACATTATTAACTTTTATTAGTTATTACGTTCTGCATCAGTTTCCCGTTTTAAGGTTATTTCTGTATTTATTGCAACACTTCCTTTCTCAAGGAGCCGGTATAAAACCGAATTTATTGGTCAGTTTCTTATAATAATAAGACGTAACGCCTGAAATGGCCGCTGTGTGATTTTTATTTGGAAAATGCGCAGAATGCCCTAATGGGATAATAACGACATATTCTGTCATAGATAATACCAGAACAATAAAACGTATTGTATCAATCGCAATCCATTATGATCAATTCCAATTATCGAAGTATCTGACTAACTGATGGATTTATCCCATTGCCTCTTGTTTTGAAAATTAAATCTAAAATCAAAACCCTTTAAATTTTAGTGTATGCACTGAAGAAACGATTTATTTATTATTACAACTTTTAATATAAAGGGTTGGATAAATATGTAATATATTTTATTTCTAATTGAGCTATAAATTCGATAAAAAATATCCTTCACAAAACTCTCTGTAGTTGTTTTACTCTATTATATCTATGTAAAAATGTAAGTTTTTATATAGAGCTTACATTTGTATAATTTATATGTTTATAACTAAATATAAATAAATTTGAAAATTTAAATTTTTTAAAAACATTATTTTTTTACTTATATACGAAGTTTTACCTCCAACTCTTCCAATACAGCGTTGAAACGTCTGAAATTTAGTCCTATAGACAATCAATTTTAAATCACAAATGAAAACAGTCTAAAAGACTTAATGATGATGTGTAATGACATTGGACCTATGACGATGATGGTGGCCATTGCCAGTGTCATATTTCATTTGGTATGTATTTAGTTGTCATATTTCATTTCATTAGGTATTGTCGCACATGAACGTCGCAGTGAAGTGAAACTCAATCTCACTGATACCAGACCTCATTTAATAGTCATTCAGGATTTCTCTGCTTTGCAATAAACGGTTGTATGCTGGAATTATTTGTTGACACGGAAGCTGTAAATAATGAATCGAAGGATGATCAAAAGAAGATTATCCCCGATTATACTTTTAATTTTTGAAGGTATTGGATGTGATTTTCTTCCATGCCGTAAGGATTTTGATTTGCCAAGGATCGACAGTTAAGTCGATTTATGTTTGTTGTTAATCTGGACAAAGTAACCATTAAGTTGCAATTAATTTCGATATTATTAGCATCATCTTCATTTAATTCTTATACTACGTCCGGCCGGGCCATCACAGGAACCTTTATTTTATTTTGAGCAGTCTCGGTGTGTTCATTACTCTTTTCTACACCCTCAATTATTTTCCTTACAGACCGACATCTACTATCAAGGAAAATACTTAAAAGTAGTTCGTCCGTCTCATAGGACTCTTCAAATCTCAGTTATATATCTAGAAACAATAGTTAGCACAGTGTGTCAACCAAAAGTGCAACATTCACTGCAACAAGCTCCAATATATGCAACGTACATCCAGGGAGGCATTCGAAGCCCCATCTTCTTTTCTACTCAGAACTATTTAAACCAGTGTTTCTCAGTACAGTCCACATATCTTACTAAAACGCATCATGCTGAATGTATTTTATGCGGATGAAATTTATTTGCAAGTAATATCTTCTTTTCATTTCTTTATTTTATTTAATATTTACAAAACCCAAGTCGTTTATCCATCAAACCTTATGTCGTTGTAATTGCTAAAAAAATGTGTTTGAAAATACCGTGCCGTTTAAATGTCGTCTATAAAAAAACAAGTAGCAGTTGGAAATTAATGTATGGTACCGAATATATTAAAATAGCTACAAAAAACTTTTGTTAAATATATTTTAATTAAAATTATATTTTAGCCAGAACAGAACAGTTATGTGTTCGGAAACACATTTACTCAATCCTGTATATTATTATTATGTGTTTGTGTTAATATTACAGAATAGTTGCAAAACAATTAAAGACGATTTTCTGTTTCATTAGAGGCGCTTAAGTATTACCGAAACATTTATTGTACCTCTCTGTTGCATAATAGCTCGTTTGGAGATTGTAGTATTGTCACTATTATCAGAATAGTAGCACATAAATATAAATCTTCATTCTACAGAATACCGAAACGTACTATAACCTAATTTATTGACTGATGGAATGATTTATGAAGGTACTACTTATGATGACTTGTATGGTGTATTATATTTTAATTAATTCTTATAAGTGTTATTATCAGTAGGAATCTGTATTAGTTTCCAATAATGTTGTCCTTAAAATGCATGGTATCAAATATAAATTAAAGCCAACACGTAGAAATTAAGCATGTTGCAATTCTAAACAGTTCATATGTTAGTTACTGAATGGTAATATTTGTTGGTAAGAAGTATTGTTGTGGAATGGCATATTTAAGGAAATACTTCAAAATTGTTTTATACTTGGACCTTAAAATGAATTTTGTCATCTTATGAAATTAAATAATGAATATTAATTTCATATATAGCGATTACTAATAATCAATAATAGCAGACATGCACTTTATATTAATATAGTTAAATATACATACATAAGTAAATTAGATTTTTATTTATATTATTCAGTTTTAATATTTTGTATCGGTTTATTTTAAAACATAACGTGATTAAAATCAACACAATGGCAGAGAAATTCCATCACAAACGAAAACACATTTATAATAATAATAAATATGTAAAATACAGTATAATAAAAAGACAGATACAATCTGAGAATATCACGATATCTTTTTCAAAATTGTAGACAATGAATTTATCTTTCAGTTTGTTGTAGATGCATCAGAAGGTACGTCTCTTGAAGTTTCTAAATTCCATCAAATTATGCATACATATGGACATATTTTCATGTCTATGAAGTTAGGAGAACAAAGTTAGCAGAATATAATTATGTCATATGGGGAATTAAGTGCTAATTAAATGCTAATCAAATGCGCAAGGAAATTTTTGTACTCACATATGTTTTTTTTATCGCATCTTCTGCTAACTTGCAAAAAAGTTAGCAGAACATTGACGTAAAATAATTCGTAAAATAATTCGTGATTTTACGAATTATTTTAATTTTCTGCTAACTTTTTTGCAAGTTAGCAGAACATGCGATACAAAAATATATGTGAGCACAAAATTTTTTCTTGCGCATTTATTTAGCATTTAATTAGCACTTAATTCCCCATCATCATCATCATTAGGTCATCAGTCCTAAGACTGGTTGGACGCTAACCTCCAGCTTCTCCTATCTTGTGCCAACCTACGCATTTCGCTAATTGTGCTACAACCCACATCTCTTACTATTTGCGAGCAGTAGTCTAATCTAGGCCTACCTCTGCCTTTCTTCACTCCTATTTCTGCCTCCAAAATATCGCGGACTACTCCCCCCATGTCTCAGCAAGTGGCCTACCATTCCATCTCTTGTCCTCTTTAAGTTTTTCCACATACTTCTTTTCTCGCCGACTTGCTCCAATACTTCTTCGTTTCTAACCCTATCAGTCCATGGTATTTTCATCATTCTTCGATAACACCACATCTCAAAAGCTTCTAATTTCTTCCTACTTGCTTCTCCTACCGTCCAGGTTTCGCAGCCGTATAGTGCCGTGCTCCATACATATGTTTTCAAAAATCTCTTCCTTGTTTCTAATTTTATTACCCCCGAGCATAAAAGTGCTTTCTTTTCGTTAAAAGCTACTCGACCCTGCGCTATTCTTTGTTTTATGTCTTTATCGCTTCTTCCATCCCAATTTATTTTACTTCCTAAATAAGTGAAGTCTTTAACTTCCTCCAATATTTCATTATTAATTTGTACTTTCGTTTTTGCTCTGCTCTCGCGCCCTCTGCACACTAACCCTTTAGTTTTGTTTTTATTCACCCTCATTCCGTATTCCTCTGTCAACACTGCCTCCATTTCGTTCAATGCTGATTCTAATTCCTCCTTACTAGATGCTAATACTGCTATATCATCCGCGAATCTCAGCATTTTTAGTTTCTGTCCCTGTACTTTAATCCCGAAATCCACTGTATCTTTTACCACATTAATCGCCTCTTCGATGTACAGATTAAAAATTAGTGGTGATAGCGTACATCCTTGTCTTACTCCTTTCCTAATACCTACTTCCCTTTCCTCCCCTTCTACTTCTATAACAGCAGTTTGCTCTATGTATAGATTGTGTACTACTCTCCTATCTCTATACTTCATTCCCGCGCTCTTTAGTATCTCGAACATTTTTTCCCATCTTACGTTATCAAAAGCTTTTTCTAAATCTACAAATCCTATATAAGCGTTCTTTCCTTTTTCTATTGTTTTCTCTAACATTACTCTTAGCGCCAGAATAGCTTCGCGAGTTCCCCTATTTCGCCTAAACCCGAATTGGTCTTCTCCTAGTATTTCCTCCGCTCTATTTTCCATCCTCCTCTGTACTATTCTAGTTAAGATTTTTGACGCATGGGAAGTTAGGCTAATCGTTCTAAAGTTCTCGCATTTGTCGGCTCCTCTCTTTTTCGGTATAGTAACGATAATGTTCCTCTTATAATCCTCCGGCATCTCGCCCGTTTCATATATGTATTTTACCAGTTCAAACATCCTATTTACTACTTTCTGTCCCGCACATTTCAAAATTTCCGCCTGTATTTTATCTACACCCGGCGCTCTATTATTCTTTAGCCCCCTTAGTGCTATTTCAAATTCCTCTCTCAATATAGGTTTTCCTACATCTTCTCTATCGATGCTAGATTCTTCCTCTAATATCTCTCCTAATTCCTGACCCTCGTATAAATTTCCTAAGTACTGCTTCCATCTATCCGCTTTCTCCTCTCTTCCGATCAGTATGTCCCCCGATTGACTCCTAACGTTTCTACTTATTGTTCCTATATCCCTGAAGTTCCTCTTAATTATTTTGTAAGCCTATACTTGCAACTTATCTTCTACTTCTTTGCATTTATCCTCTATCCATTGTTCTTTCGCTTTTCTACATTTTCTAATGATTTCCCACTTTATTGACTTATAAGTTTTCAGTCCTTCTTCGTCTCGTCTGTTTTTGTAGCCTTGTCTCTTTTGCATCAAGTTTAAGATTTCGTCCGTTATCCAGGGCTTCCTAGCTTCCCTTTTATCGTGTCCTAAAACGTCCGTAGCCGCGGAAGCTAAACTATTCTTGATACCCTCCCACTCAGTTTCTGCGTTCTTGATTTCGTCCTTACTCGTTTTATTTATTAATTGATCTGTTTTCTCCTGGAACTTATCTTTCATATTCTGATCCCTCAATATGTCTACATTTATACGTTTCTTATCCTTCCGGGTTTTCAGATTTTTGAACTTTAATCTAGCTTTCATGACTACCAGGTTGTGGTCGCTGTCTACATCTGCTCCTGGATAGCTCTTACAGTCTTTTACTTGATTTCTAAATGTCTTCCTAACCAGAATGTAGTCTATCTGATACCTGTTTATCCCTCCTGGCATTTTCCATGTGTACCGCCTCCTAACGTCATTCTTGAACAATGTGTTCGCGACTACCATCTTGTGCTTCTCACAATTGCTTAATTCCCCATATGACATAATTGTTTTCTGCTGACTTTGTTTCGCTAACTTCATAGACATCATATTTTGCCCTATTGTTCACATTCTCGTGACTCCACACTATTATCATGACTGCATACTGGTAACTTATAATTGGTTTTACATTTACGCTCTTTTTTAAATTATGGCACTTATTATTATCTTATTATTTTAGTTTCATTAGTTGGGAGACCATTTTCAATAAAACTCCAAAAAATTATATAATACCCGACACGTATTTTACCAACCAAGTTAGCACTGGTATCATCAGCAGACGACCAACACTGGTTAATTTTAATAATCTCTTGAGGATACCAACTTTATTAACAAAATGCTCATCCTGTATCGTATAATTTCCAATACTATATCGTATAATTTTTGTGTATCGTGTAATTTTCAATATACACATATTCTTCAAAGAGTTTGTTTAGTTAATGGGCAAGCGGAATAACAAAACTGTTTATTTTATTATTGGGTAAACATTGAGAACATAGGTTCATACATAGGTTCCCAATGAACATAGGTTACCTATGTTCATTGGGAACATAGGTAATGCTTATTAATATGTATCAATTATCGTAAATCTGTATTAAACAGATTTAGAGTAGTGTATATTTCGCCTACATTCCATATCCAAGAAATCATTGTATTAAGGTCATTTCTGGTGTAATCTATTAGAGCTATTCAACAGGATACAATATTTATTTAAATGATGAAATATTCGACTATCGCTTGTGATATTATCTTTGTGAATTATCTTTTTACGATTATTTACCAAAAAGATACAATTTATTTGATTTCTATTGGGTCCAGTAAAATGAATAAATATGTTTAGAACTTAAAATTAATTTCACCATCCCCGCAAAAAGAAAATTCGACGGGTAAGCAATTCCCTGCGCATTCGCCATATATTAAAATAGAAAGTGACTACAATTATCTGTATAATTCTGTGTACACCTGATGCCACAACACAATTGTATTTCAATTTTCATACTATGTATAATATTGGAAACATTTCTCGACATTTAATGTTAGTTACATACTGATATATATGAATGAATATAAAATGGATACAGTTTCTTTTTAAAGCACGCCACCATATTTGTAATTGAAAAATTAATTCTTCATTGAAAAGAAACAATTCAGTTAGTCTCAACTTTGTGTTTTAGTCCCAAAAGAAGCTGAGAACTTCTCGTGGACTATATTTGTATGATTTATATTTTCAATATCATGTCTTGAAACGTTCATACGTCGCTTAATTTAATCACACTACTTTACTTATTCACATTTACTACAGACGTAATCCTATAAATTAGCCCAACAAGAGGAATAACCGCATTTTTGAGGTTATTTAAAATTTCCCTCTGTGATTTAGCGGACAATGACATTAATCATTAACTTTTTTCGGCCGCATTAATTAATTCCGATTCTGTTTCAGCTGCAGACCGTAATTATTCAACCTTTCAATTATATCCGACAAAAAGCTTCCCCACGTTTTAAAACTCTAATCAATAATAAATATCATATAACGTGCAGTAAAAACGGGCATTTGAAGTTGCTGAAAATACATCCGGTGAAAATACAATTGGCTCAAACACAACAACTGTATCGGGATGATGAGATTAAAATCTCAGTTTCAGCACCACCGAAATAAGAGCAGCCAGAAACAAATACATAGATCTTGTGTTTTTATTTACGAAAAGGAAGAGGATAAACAAAACTAAAATGTAGTGTAATAAATCTATCAGTTTTAATGGGCAAGAAAACTGTCCACGCTTCTCAATAATACTGTTGGAATGTTATTGTACTTAAACTACTGTGCATAAAGTAGACAAACAATTATAGATGATGGAATTAAGAATAATAACTGTCTTCTTGGGTATAAGTTATAGACATTTCTAGAAACTTAATTATCGAAGTGTAATGAATACATTGACAAAATATACGAGGGCGAGTCAAAAATTATCCGCAATGTAGCTATAACTTTTTATTGCAATACAAATAGGAAACTGAACTTAACATCATTTTTCAATATAGTACCCTTGCTTTTCAACGCACTTCGTCCATCGTTGCACAAGCTTCCTGATGCCCTCAAAAAATAAGGTTTTCGGCTGAGCAGCGCGCCACGCATGCACCGCGTCTTTCACTTCTCGGTTCGAGGTGAATCGACGGCCCCTTAGTACCTCTTTAAATGGACCAAACAAGTGGTAGTCAGAAGGGGCAAGACCAACACTCTACGGAGGATGAGCCATTGCTTCAAACTTGAGTTTCCGGAGCATTTCAGAAGTGTGGGCAGCAATATGTGGACGGGTATTGTCGTGCAACAACACAACCAACACCTTTCGACAGTAGTCCTCAGCATTTGCTTCAAATTGCAGGCTTTAGCTTGTCAGTAAGCATCTCACTGTAACGCTCACTGTTTAATGTTATGCTTCTGTCCTGATAATGTTCCAGTACTGGGCCTTTTGCGTCCCAAAAAACGGTAAGCGTCAGTTTTCATGCTGATGGTTGGATTTTGAACTTTTTATTGCTGGGTGATTGTAGGTGTTCCCGTTCAATACTTTGCCGTTTACTCTCTGACTCGTAATCCAGGTTTCATGACAAGTGATGATTATGTTTAAGAAGCCGTCACCTTCGTTACCATAGCGACCCAAATCCTTTTGGCAGATGTCCATGTCCAAGCGTGTTTGTTTATGCAACACTGAGCTGTTTTGTGACCCATCTTGCACAGACTTTATGAACCCCAAGTCTCTTTTGGATGATTTCGTAGGCAGAACCATGACTAATGTGCAGACGATGTGCCACTTCATCAATAGTCGTTCGTCTGTCTAACAGAACCATGTCACGTGAACGCTCAATGTTGTCATCATTTGTGGCCGTAGATTGTCATCCGGCTCCTTCCTCATTCGTAACACTTGTGTGACCATTTTAGAATTTTTCAATCTACTCGTAGACACTCCTTTGCGGCAAGACACTGTCCCCGTATTGTGCCGAAAGTACAATTGATGTATTACGGCGTCTGATGTACCTTCCGACCACAAAAACCGGATCACTGCTCGTTAATCCTCTTTGGTGCAAACTTCTAATGGAGTGGCTATGATCTATCTGCAAGAAAGGGAACACAAATGGAGGAATTAGGATCGATATTCCATAGCAGGACCACAACAGCATAACAATAAAATAAACGAGGACAGAGGTCAGTATGAACAAGATAAGAAGAATTAAGTCAACATTGTAGATAATTTTTGACTCACCCCCGTAATATAATAAATAGTGGGTATATAATACTAATTAACGTATAACATACTATGCAAGTACGTATTAAGATTTTTGTGAATAATATTTATCAATAAGGTTATTTAGGAGATTAAATGATATTATATAGGGTGATTAATTTATTGTTACACTCTATTATACATCTATAGCAAATATATTTCGGTGTATTTGAGGTATGCAAAATAATAAGGTGGCAAATGTTTTTTATCGCGCTCCTCTACAACGTTTCATAATCAGAAAAACAACTGTTTTAGGTATAATTTAATATTGATTCAAATAAATGTTCTATGTTTATTTATTACTTGTCTTGTTCATAATCATATTAAAAATGTGATAGGAAATACCTGGTGACGGCAATATTTACTTACTACAAACACTGACTTAGTTTTCCACAGAACACTATACACTACATCCGACGCGCGTTTCGCCAACAAATTTGGCATTATTTGGAGATGGTTAAAACTAATATTATGCTAACAATGTATCCTATTTATAACTAAATTATTGTTGCAGCTCAGTAAGCTCTGACCGTCACGGTTGCGACTCATTGAACTTCGACAGTTACGGCTGCGGCCTAGTGAGCCGTGAGTAACTAATCAATAAAGTGGGCTATGTGGAATAGACTCTGTCACTATTCATACTATTTTTACACCTTTACATTTCTAAACTTTCAAATGCATCTAGCTGTCTAGTATTTGTTACATTTCTAATTAATCTTAAGTTGCTAATATCTATGTTATAGTTGTTCTCGAAGGCATGTTGGGCAACAGTGGGCTTATCTGTTCTGCCATATTTGAGATGTGCTCTACCATGTGCTCTTTGAACCTGGTTTGAATATATCATCTGGTATGCCCAATATACCCTTGATTACAGTCGTTACAGCTGATTTCGTAAATCCCCTACCTGCCATTTGTGTTAATTTTGTCTTTTAGATTGCCTAAAAGTTGTTTTAATTTATTTATTGATGAATGAACTACCGTCATCCCTATATCATTAAAGATCTTACTGATACCACAGGTGAATTGAGGATCATAGGTAATAGATACATATTTTTTTGGACGTTTCCTTTCAGTTTGAATGGTCGAGGAATTTCGAAGTGTTTCTTTAAATTTACGTTTCCTAATCATCTACCTAAGTTATCAATGTTCATGACTTTTGTGTCAAATACTGGGAACACGTTATCCACATACCTAAGCCAAACCCTCAGGAAGGACTCCAATTCTTCTTTTGCTTATATTTCTAATCTATTCATGAAGAGACTAGCAATGGGAGGTGACATTGAGTTACCCATGAATGTCCCTTCATGTTGTTCAAAAGAAAAAAACCGTTATTAAATTGGAAGCAATTCTGTTTCATGCAAATTTTATTGAGTTCAATATATTCTTTTACTATATCTAGATATAATAAAAGAATATATTGAACTCACTAAAATTTGCATGAAACAGAATTGTTTCAAATTTAATAACGGCTTTTCAATGTAGGTATATAGTGTTTTGGTGTTTTATGGAAAACTAGGTAAGTGTTATCTTCACACCAAAGGTTTCGACTTACTGTCTACTACAAAAACAAGTAAAATATACGTAAGTAAAATATACGTAGTATATAAATATATAATATTACCCAAATATGCACCTGAATTTAAAAGCAATTTGCATGGCAGGTAATCTATATGATCTACTGGTTCAGACTTACTTTAATTTCAAACTTATTTTCATCGACTTGTAGAGCTACGGATTTATCGTGGCTATACTAACATCTGCATGCCTCATGTCAGCGTAATATTAAAATACCGCCTGCCAATACTTATTTTAATTATCAGATAAATACTCTGCTTAACATTACACCACAGACACAGACATTTTCCTTCCAATACTCGATTTCATTGTACTAAAGGAAGAGTATAGATGTTCATTTAATGTAAACGATAGATATACAACCAACTCCTGATATAAATGACTTACAATTAGCAGCAATGTAACTTCAATTTGTAAAATATGTCTATGTATTCTGTATTATACTAGAATAAAAATGTTTAATAACATGTCCTTCGCTGTTTACCAGATCAGTAACTTTGAAAATGAAACGAAAAATATTATTATCTTTAATATTCAACAAAAATTTGCTGATATACTTCCAATAGTAAATAAGAATTATAATTTTGTCTGTGTATATCCTTATGTATAGGTTTCTATGCGTTTCCAGATACTTCGATTTGCTCTGAATTGCTCTGTAGAAAATACGTTTATTATATTCGAGAAATAGAGACATAGTGTGCAATGTTTTTTGTTAATAATACTAAATGCACATAAAAGTCCTTTGTCGGGCTTACGTACTACAATAACATTATGAAATGTATACCTATAATATTTACTCTTAAATAAAAATTATTATTATATTATTTCGTTATTTCTGAAATACTTTGGCGTTACTAACCTGCAATAATACAAATAAAATTAATCAACACTCCGTTAGCAACAAAATTACTTTATGTGCGTTGTTTGTGACCGCAATATAAATTCATAGGTACAATTATTGATTATGCTAATGCAAATAGCACAATTTAATGCACTAACGCAAATTTCTAAGAAACAATTTTATATTCACCAGTCTTCGGAAAATCAATGCACCGGGCTTACCTCCGCAGTACCTTAATCTCGCAATTAGTCAACACATCGGGTGGACAATAATGGGGTGGAAGGAATTCGGTGGACGTGTCTAATAATGTGCACATAATGGTCAGGATACTGAGCCGATAATGCCCGTACAAAGCCTGTAACTCCATTGTATTATCATGCCAAATCTACAACGACCGATTTATAATGGGTCCTCCTAAATGCCTACTACCTACATGACTGCTTCTGTGTTTCCCCATATTACACTTTAATCTCTACATCTCTTATCTTGCTCGGTGTATAGTTCTAGATTTAAACCGGCCTTCTCATTACAGCCGCCGACTTGTTTTTGTCTAGATAAACTGTAGCCCAGGAGAATATGATTTAATCTATATTGCTATCAGACATCCCTTATACATTTTCTACGTAGGCATTTATTAACTTAATAATAATTGACTGGACTTTTCGTAATACATTTAATAACTCAAATATAACAGTAAATGCTTTATAGGACAATTTGAATGACATATTAGACCTAACTAATCTAATCTCTCTCACAATAAACCACTCTCGAAAATATACCCAACTTTGTTTAATGTCCAAATAATATGCGAAATAAAGAAGGTAAAGATTTAAATAAGTATAATATTAACGGCGATATCGACTCTTTGATTAACATTAAATATTTAAATTTTGTCCTTCAAAATGTACCAATAGCACCAAATCAAAAGTATAGTATCAAAGACGGTAGCAGAGATGATCCAAATAAATTTTGGTAATTTTTTTATAACAAAATAAAAACAACTTGCATACCTATGATACTAACCGATAAGAGTCAACTATACCCTCAATCGGTTGTCAGTAGCTTTGAAATCTTCTTTGGTGATTCTTATACGACATCATTCACCAATAAGAGAGGAAGTTCACGCAAGATGTTGCATTGAAACGATTGAATCTAAACTTGAATATGAGCTGGGTTCAATACCGGCATTATTGATTAGAGATTGTGCACCTGTTCTACCCCATCAGCTGCCTTTTCAATTTGGCGGTAAGGTAATCCAACCTTGTGTATGTCCAGTCCACATACACAGAAGAGTAGTCAAGATGAAGTAACCAATTTCTAATTGATTTTTAGCCTCACGAAGAAGAATCATCATAATTTATATGTTCTAAGGTGCTAAAAACATGAATGTACATATTTCTGTCCAACTGTGTATCTAGGATGATATAATGATATAATGTGCCATAAGTAGCATGAATTTACGAGAGTGGATTATAAGTGCCGTATCTTGTGTGTAAAGTTCAATTCATTAATGATAATGTTGCCGAATTGAGTCAGGGCCATCATACTGATTTTACCAAAGCATTTGACAGACTTCATTGCGGTATATTGCCAAATAAATTGAATATATTCATTTAGCTTCCATTTCCTTGTTAAAGCTCTTCGATTTTTATTTTCAGAACAGATATTAATTTGTAAAATACCGTGGTTACCTTTCATCGGATATTCGGAGTACCGTAAGGTTCAATACTTAGGCCCCTCCTCTTTGCCGTGTTCATAAATTATATCGTATCTGCAACATTTCGTGGCAGAATTGCACTCGTAGATCTCGATCGTCCTCATTTAATTATTGTAATAGTTTAATTTTATACGGTAAACTTATTATTTTGCAGTTTCGGGCCGTAAAATGCTAATTTTCATACACAGGTAATAAAACATTTAAAGTATTTTCATCGTTTGCAAACCTGGTACGTCCTTTCTCGGAAGATCCTTAACAATACCATGCTGTTAATTTGTTTTCTCAATTTTGATCGCTGCAGCTTTACATCCGCATCCTATTATAATTAGTTTTTCTATTATCCTATCTTTTTAGGATATTGGAGGAAGTTAAAGACTTCACTTATTTAGGAAGTAAAATAAATTGGGATGGAAGAAGCGATAAAGACATAAAACAAAGAATAGCGCAGGGTCGAGTAGCTTTTAACAAAAATAAAGCACTTTTATGCTCGGGGGTAATAAACTTAGAAACAAGGAAGAGATTTTTGAAAACATATGTATGGAGCACGGCACTATACGGCTGCGAAACCTGGACGGTAGGGGAAGCAAGTAGGAAGAAATTAGAAGCTTTTGAGATGTGGTGTTACCGAAGAATGATGAAAATACCATGGACTGATAGGGTTAGAAACGAAGAAGTATTGGAGAAAGTCGGCGAGAAAAGAAGTATGTGGAAAAACTTAAAGAAGAGAAGAGATAGAATGGTAGGCCACTTGCTGAGACATGGGGGAATACTCCGCGATATTTTGGAGGCAGAAATAGGAGTGAAGAGAGGCAGAGGTAGGCCTAGATTAGACTACTGCTCGCAAATAGTAAGGGATGTAGATTGTAGCACAATTAGCGAAATGCGTAGGTTAGCACAAGATAGGAGAAGCTGGAGGTTAGCGTCCAACCAGTCTTAGGACTGATGACCTAATGATGATGATCTTTTTAGATTAATCTTTCGTTTTCCGGTACACTGACAATACGTTTGAGACAATAGCGTTTACTATATTTCCTTTCTTGTAAACTACAGCCTACTTTTTATTTTTTTTTTTTTTTCGTTATTTACATTGTATTTATTAATATTTTTTAGTTTTTCAATTTTTCAATTACATCAAAATATTTAGAAATACTATTTCTTCGTCTTCTACTTACTATTTTTAATGTGTTACAATTTTGTAGATTTGGCAATTGCAGATTTTTTCTTATAACCAGAGAATTTTCATTATTAGTATTTATAAAACTCTTTTAACCTTTATTTCTAAAATAAACGTAAAGTGTGCTCTGATACCATACTTAGAAAGAGCTTGTTTACAAGATTCAACCAGAAAAATATACTGTTGGTATTAAAAGATTATCAATTATGGAATTTGAATAAGGCTTCTACGTTATTTATACACAAACTGTACGTAAAACAAAATAAAATCAACATGTCCAACTATATTGCTCAATAATGCATACTATTAAAAATATATTAAAACTAGTGAATTTATTTCAGACACTGTATACGACGAACAATATTAGGAAAATCAAGTTTGGTGTGATAGTTTTGTGATAACGAATGTGATAACGAATTTACCGCAAGGTAGATTTAAGTCCCAACCAAATAGAATATTAATCTAGTAATGTTTACATAATCATTTTAAGCAGGTAGACAAACACACTTATAGTTCGTAGTTAGAGCCGATGTCATCAGGGAGACAGATCGGTATATCGTTTTAATATTCCAAAGTTAATTCCTGCGAAATTAACACTGGCAAACTCTAACCTAATAAATTCTTGTAACTTCTACAAAATTTAGTTCTGGCGGCAGGTGCCACGATGAATTAATCTGCTGCAATCTGCAGCATGGCTTCGATTAACTTTAAATAATTCAGTGTCGCACACTGTTCAAATTATCGATGTATTTGGAAAGAACATGAATTATTCAACGTATCAGGTACTTCTTGATTAAGAGTTTGTAGAAGTTTCGTATATCTGTGCATATATAACTATATAACATTTACAACATTTTCCAACTACCAGTGGAAGTACCGACTAATTACTAACTCTACCCTTAATTGTTTTAAATTTTTATATAAATTCAAACATTTATATAAAAATTTACGTTAGGTTCGAAAAACTTATAGGACATAATCAAATCTTTTCCTGGGGAGTTGAGGAATATAACGCCCCGTACAGTATAATATTCCAACAAATAGAGCAACTGTTTGTAGATTTATGTAGAATAGAAGATTCAAATACTTCTATTTGAATTATTTCACAGCAATTCTAAATTATATTTAAGACTAGCTGGTACCCAGCACGCGATGTTACGCGCCAAAAATGAAGTAAAACCTCCCATAAGGGGTGGAGGTAGGGGGTAAGTATGTTTCGAAAAATGTTATAGGGAAGTAATGAGGGTTGGTCTTACATTCTGCTTTTCTAGGGGCAATACAACCTTCTGTGGGACTATTCATCAATTTTCATCCACTTTTTTTTAACTTTGACCCGATGAGATAGCAAACAATGGACCCATGCGGGTGGCATTACGCCTAAAATTTCTCTTGACTAATAGTATTTGTGATAAAAATTTCATATCACTTCATTTCATTTCATTTCATTTTCAATTGCAGGATCAGTTGACCGGTATAGGAGCCTATTCGGAACACAGAAATGAATTGCTAATTCAGAAACTATCATCTGCTATTTCATTTTGCCCTTGTCTTATCTTGCTGACAGCGTAGTTCATAATAGTTTCGCTCTTTCGTCAGATACACTAGTTTTTATAAAAATTTTAGAAATGTCTCAGTGTATATTTGGGTTCAGACGCCGGAAAATTATTTATAATCACCCATTATATGTATACATTCTATTCCAGTTTACAGTGTGAGTTGTGGCTATAATTTGGTAACTCAATGATATACTGAGTATATAATGTTTTCCTAAAGTCTGGAAAAAAGCTAAGATTTGTCCAGTATTCAAGAAAGGTGACAGATGCAAAATTGAAAACTTTAAACCTATTACGATGCTATGTAATTTTAGCAAAATCCTCGAAATTATACTATATAAAGTATCAATTTATTGCGTAGCAACACCAATTTATGAAGGACCCTATTTATTAAAGTAGTTTCTCCAGTACAGTGCGGTCCAAAAATAAATGCGCGGGTAAACGTAAAATATTTAGAATATCAATAGTCTAGTGTTTATAATTTTTGTTCAGAGACTGTACTCTATAATTAAACACTACATGTCTATGTATACACACAACTACATATTTATTAGTTGAAACTAAAGACATGGCAACGTGGAGTTGTGTCGTGTTTAAATCTGTTGTGATTATGTATGTCGTATACATAACCTGACTGTGTAAACTTTTTCGGAGCTTGAAAGAAAATTTATAGAAAAATTAAAAACGAATTTTTGTCGTGATTCAACAACCGATTTTTTAATTTAAAATATTTGTAATAAATTAATGTATAAATAAGTTGTTTTGGAAAAAATATATAGAAAAGATTTCAAGTTATCATGTAAAATGTGTAACTTTTAGTCAACTGGTACATTCAAACCATGCAAAAAGATCCAAATTTGATGGTGAATATCTCCTTTATTGTACGCGCAAAAATTTTTCATTTAAGCAATTTCATTCGGGAAGTTTATTCTTTATGAGTACCTGAAATTTGATGAAATTCTATAGAAAAGTGGGCTTCCGGAGAAACTACATTATAGGGAATTTGGTCTGTATTACACAGTTTGTTGCTTCTGCGTTGGATAAAGCTTCCCAGGTAAATGTAATTTATACGATTTTATATTTCTTTCGAAAAGAATACAAACAATTTGAAAGAGAATAAAAGCATAGATATATGGTTAATTGAATTTATAGATGTGGCAATGTTGTCTAGTTCAGTTTTTTTTTCACATTCAGACGTTCAGTCACAACGTTCAGTCACATGGTGTTACATTATACTCAGAATTATTATCAAAGTGTAAACTTGATTTTGAAAACAAATACGTGGAAATTTTGAATCGTAGTTTTTTGTTTTCTTTTATGTAGTAGCAAATAAATTATACTATGACGACAATCGAAATATTACATAAAATACACATTACATAAAATATTCACAGGAGAACTTTGAAAATATGAATTCTATTATTATTCTTAATAATAATAGTAGTCTCATTACGGTTCTATATTATTCACATTGCCTAGTATCAGATGTATTTATTTATTATTTACGTGTTTACATTCATAGTCCCAGCAGCACTTTTTAAAAAATTGGCGGAGGCGCCGCCACCATTTGAACCATTTGTACGGAAATTTTATTGTATTCAAATTTGTTTAAATATTTTTTGACATTTTGTTTTCTAATGTCAAACTTTTATATGCAACAGTTATGCGGGATTATTTGCCAGTGGTGGGATATCATTAACAAATAAGAATATTGCAGTAGTAAAAAAGTACATAAAAAATAAATACTTTAATAACTTTGTACATAAATATTTTAATTAAGCAAAACAAATTATCTTAGAATACTTATATTAATATAAATAACTATCTCATTACCTTTACCTTTTACCGAATACATTACCTTTTTAATACAACTTATTTTTTATTTTATTCCTAAAGAATTCGTTAAAAATTTACCAATTTACAGTACAAATGTTTATTACATTTTTACTCGGATCATCGATTTAGATGAACTCCAGCAGAATCTGAAGTGTCATTCACGTAAAATGTTATTGTTATTATAAAACGCAGAGAGTGAATTAAAAAGTGGTTTACAATCCATTTGGGCAGTGCGATGTAATTCCTTGCCATGTAATAGTCGTTGTGACGTTACCATTATGCGAGGGAGTACGTGATATAAATCGAAAAAATTCGTAACTTTTTATTATGATTACGCGACAACTATGTAGTAGATTAAGCTCATTTTTGGTTCACATATTTTTGGCTAGTTCATTAACAAAATATTAATTTTGTAATGAAAATGGAAAGAACAGTTTCTGAGATATAATGGAATAACTGTCACTTTATTGCGAGGTTACTATACTTCCCACGTTAACAAGGTCAACTTTAGGTTTAGTTATTGAGAAAATGGTGTAGATGAACGTTTCCAAACTTCACAAAAGTATTTAATAACTGTTCATTTAATATACATAAAAATTTCACAAAATTCATAAGAAAATGGGGATACTACTAGTTCCAACCAGTTAAAAATGGTTGTATTTATGTCCTAATAATATCTTATTATTACTGTTAGTTGCTTTAGTTATTATTCGTATTTTTCTATTTATTTTTGTTATATGTAGTAGGCTGTATATATTATTAATAAGCTTCTTGCTATGAGATGTATATCTTTATAAACAATAAAGTTATTATTATTATTGAAGTTGTGAGTTCAAAAAAAAAAAAAGAACATAATAACACAATTATGAATGTTATACATCGCGCTGTAACATATTAATGTATAAATTACATAAAAGCATAAATTTTTGTTGAATTTCTTTTTCCAGAAAATTGCTTAAATTCCAATGAATTATTCTATACCAATGCGAGTTACTGTATAACAGCAGACATTAAAATATGCGATTAGGGAGATATTGAAATTAAAACAGTGTGAAACTATGTAAACTTTAATTAAACTTTACCACGGCCTCGCCGGAATGGCGGCGTATTTTCCTTTATTTGATTTGTAGGCTTGTTTGAACAGAAACAAATATTTCCGCGGCGGTGGTGGGAGGAGAAAAAGCCCGGGCCAGCAGCGAAGGGGCAACACGGTAAAACATATCCCAGTTTTCCCAAATTTAATTTGCGTTAATGCTGACTGCTTCTTTCGTAGAATTTTGATTTCTCTCTACTTCTGGCCGAACTTTCGTTTGATCTCGCAAAAGTGACACACTTTGCTGGCTGAAGTTATTTTTAGTGGAGTTGTTGAAACCCGTCTGAACTCGACAAGCGTACAAAATAAAATTATAAAGTGCAGGCAGTAACAGTTGGTAAAACTACTATCTTTTTTCATCTATTTCCTTTCGCCGGGAATACTGAAACTCAATTTTATAGTTTGAAGCGTCAAAATTAAATCACGACTTGTGTGATCGCAATTTTGACTGTTCTTGAAATATCAATTTGCTGCTGCCTCAATCACTTATAGCTTCTCTGCAATCTAGATCAATTAGTACCAACTGATATTAATTAAGACATTACATTCAGTTCTCAAGGGCCTCTTTACAATTAATACGCAGTTCATTTTTTACGCGCTCGGCTTCGACGTTTTATCTCAAGAATCTGCTGCTTTATCCATATGATTTTCAAAGAAAGTACTGGTGATACATTCATGTAATTTATTGTGATATAAATAAAGCTACATCAATATTGCTTCTGTAGTGCTGTTTTATACTTCCCAGCAATTACAAACGTTTCTAAATTAACATATTTAATTCCATTACATAAAGTAGTGGAACATGATATTCTTTCATTATTCTTCATTTCTAATATATTTAAACTAAGTTTTACATAGTGTGATATTCAATAAACAATTATAAACAATCGTTATTATGTAACTCCAATCTGGCAATAAGTGGAATACTATTTTCCCACAAAGACAGATAATCCACAGAAAAAGCCTACCTTTCAATACTAAAGTCTATAATAAATCTGTAGCATATATCTATTATTAATAACAATTAAGAGCCCTATTTTGTACAAAAGTATATTACTTGAATTAGAAACACTACAGCATACATACAACGTAGATGGACAATACTTCCATAATAAGAAATTCCAGAAAAATTTACACATTCCAATGGATGATGTATTAATGTACTAATGTGCAAGCCTTAACATATGGCATCTGCGAGCTCGCTACAGACTATGCGTTGATTCGTCATTCGTCTAGTTCGTTGTATTTTGTAGTAATTCGCGACTCAAAGTCTACAAAAATTATTCGCTGTATCTACAAAATTTAGTGTACAGTGGAGTTTCCTGCAATGGAAAGTAACGACTACCTCGCCATTGCTAGTGTTATTTTTATATATGTATCAGAGAAAGATAAAATACACAATAAACGCAGTTATTCGATTTCGAATATTAAATCTAAAACGCGATTATCGGAGCAGTACTTTTTTTTCACCATTATTTTTTCTTCAATTAACAAATGACGCATCGACACTACGCGGGACTCTGGTGGATTTCACCAGTCTACACGAATTAGTGCGAACAAACCACGAATGGACTATCGCAGTGATCAATTATAATTCTTTAAAATGTCTTTCGAAACAGCCGAAACTATTAAATGGTATTATCAGGGGCACTCAAGACGACATATTCAAGATTATTGAATACAAAACCCGCCACAGGTAGGATTCGATATCTGTCCCGGATTGGAACCGAACGACATACAGGTGTTTCGAACTTGTCATCAGTGCCGTACACGGTACGCCGATTCAGGACAAATGCCGAATGAACTCTATGGGGTATACATCTTTATCGATACTATCTCTGTCAGTAACATATAAGTCGGAAATCGAGAGTGGAACCACCAAACCGCCAAGCGGTTATCAAAGTAGTTCCCGAATAGCAAAGCTATTACATAATCGCTCCAGGAAACAACTACTCCTCGGGCTAGAGCCCCGCCAGGCATTGAATTATACTTAGAAGCGATACTCGACCCCTTTCTCGTGTTTCTGCACGATCAGATAAGATTTCAAAAAATAAAACCCGTTTTACTTTTTGAAACCTTATCTAATAAAACCCGTTTTATTTTTTGAAACCTTATCTGATCGTGCAGAAACACAAGAAAGGGTTCGAGCATCGCTTCTAGGTATAATTCAATGCCTGGCGGGGCTTTAGCCCGAGGAGTAGTTATTTCCTGAAGCGATTATGTAATAGCTTTGCTATTCGGGAACTACTTTGATAACCGCTTGGCGGTTTGGTGGTTCCTTTCTCGATTTCCGACTTATATGTTACTGACTATATAATTTTCACTTATTACATAGTGGTAGGTAGCTATTCAGAATTTTTCATAGTTGAACAATATATCATCTATATTATAATATTTTTGTATCAACACAACAATCAGTCACAAAAAATTCTATAAAAACTGAATCAGAAAATGGTTCTAATCTTAATACACAAACTGTAATAATACACAAATAATTTTGCATTCGTACAGTAGTATTTACATCTGTAATATGTATTTTATATTCCTACTATACAAAGAAACACTCAATAAAGATTTTTTTCTCTTTTTTTTATTTAGGGTAGGCGTCATCATCCTGACAAATTATTCAAAATGTAACTACATAGTTACATTTTACACAATTGGACTCGTAAATTGTATTTCTATTGCAATGTTTATTTAGATAAGTTTTGAATAATCAATTGCAACTTTTTATGTAATTCTGTGGAGAAAACTAGTTTAAACCAATACTTTTTTCTATGGAGAACTATACTTAAAATATTAAGTATGTTATAATTCTATTTCTAACGAAGTGTGGATTCATTTTCAGTACAAAAAAGAACAGCAGTACAATTTGAAAAAAATGCAAGATTGCTTCCTTGAAGATTGAAACAAGCAAGAATGTATAGTTCATTTCATCGCTATTTGCCAAATACAAAATCTCAAAACATACCGTGGCTTATTTTTATGGCTAGGCTCAGGTAGACTGTTCCATTTATCGGCAAGATAAGAGAGTTTTTATTTGGCAAATAGCGATGAAATGAATAGTAATAATCTAGGATCTGGCAGCCTAATGGTGCTAATATCTGTTTTTTAATAAAGTTTTTAATTTTTTTTATTAACAATAAGATATTTGCTTACACATGGGTATGAACCTGGCTACAAATGATATTTAATTCACTTCACACAAAAGATAAGAGCAATTAATCTCAATATATGTAATTAATACTTGCAGCTACATTTTGCTAAGCTACCCAACTGTAATGTATTATTATCACTAATTGTTCATTTACATAAAATTTTATTTAAAAAAATAGATACCTGCACGAATAGGCTGCTGGATCTTGTACTATGAGAAACAATGTACAAGTTATAATAATGTATATAATACGTAATACTAAAATTGTCTCCGTAAGCTATATCTGGTGCGATGAGAAATATTTATGTATAAAAGATCGAGCATTCGTCATCTAAAGATGTAACATTTGTATAGTTAAAATTGTATCTGAAATTGTTTAATAGTGTCAGTCTATTTGCTACTGTTGTATTAGATATTTATTCTAAAACAGGCATTTATCCGTCAAAAACCGAAACAGAAACTCGTCTGTCTCTTAAAAAGCGGGAATTGTCATTATAAGTATGTCTTATCCTGGCGAAACTGCGAAACATATGCGAAAATATTACAAGTTTTTTGTCATCTAAATCTTTTTTTTTCCGAAGGAGATTTGAAAATATACGGATTTAACGTTTTCCGTTCTTTGAATGATAATATTTTTCCTTCGTTTCCAAAACATTATGCATTCATTAAATATATATCGTTCTGGGTAATACCCAAAGTTTATATGGTGGAAACGTAGGTTATATAAATTTAAAGACCCCTAATTTAGCTGATGCATTGGCATCGCTTTAGATGTGTGGTCACGGAGCCGCTTCACTCGAATAACGACAGCCGGGCAATCTGGTGTCAGTGAGTGCGTTAATTTCGCCCCTTGGGTCACTGTTTCGGACTAATATTTGTCTTGGATGGTGCTTTTGTCTATACGGCAGTGGAGACCGGCATGGACGTGCTGCAAATCTTAAATCGTCCCACTTTATTAGTTTACACATAGCGCAGTTTGCCTTTATATAAAACAGCACTACATCCCGTCTTCTTTGACCAGATATACTCTGCGAGGGATTAAGTGAGACAGTAAAGGACGTGCTGCGCTTTCCAAACTAGAGAGCTCGTTATTAGTCAGTCTCAGTATTAGGGATACCGGAGACACTGTATGGCTGTAATAAGGACTTAAATTTCATTTTGTTTTACGGAAGAAACGCTAATTGTTTTCTCTAATTGTTGTTTTTACGAAAGGGCGCTGTTCGAGAAGGTGTAATTATGTTGATGTGTGCCATGGAACGATGTAATTTCAGCCTCGCAATCAATTCGTTTCTATTTCAGTTAGGAGCCTGGTAATGGGTTCGTTAGGCTTTTGTAGCCTTTAGCACCGTTTATAATATTGCGTAGGGAATGATACGACGTTATGCTGATTGTTATGTTTAGTACAGAAAACAAAGGAGGCGTAGAAATAAATTCTGGTTATTAGTTGAATGTTGTCTCCCCTATTTTGACGTTAAATGTGCAAGATACGAAAAAATTACAAGTAGAAAATTTTAGCTCTGTACACTGTCTTACCTTAGAGAATTATAAAAGAGTTATTGAACTTGAAACATTAAAACTGATTAAGGAATGCACTATAGACAACTGTAGAGACGGGATAATTCAAAATGATATCTACTGCTCACAAAGAGACACGAGTAAGGAAATATAAATATTTTGATCTAAGTAAAAATCATTAATGATAATGGATGTCTTTAAAAACTAAACTTTTAAAATATTTATCGAAAATTTTGAAAAAATAGAAAAGCAATTTATTTTATTTTACTTTCTAGAAGTAATATAATAACACGAATAAGCGCATGACAATGTTCCTTATGTAGTAGGTGCCTGAATATTACTCAAACGTATAATTATAACGAACATCAGTTATTTTACAGCGATCTTAGTATGGCTGATTTCATACAAAATATTAATCGGTTTAATTGTCATATACAGTTAAAAAAATGCTATTGACGTTGAACATTAAAACTGGTACAGGCATGCACTGTAGAGAACTGTAGAGACTGGGATACTAAGTCTAAAGTGGATTCAAGTAAAAGGTGGTCCAACCAAGACGCACCATGTTAATTGTAAATAAAACTAAAAGTTTTCAGAGAATTATCTTAGTATTTTTTATTATGATAGAAGGATCTATGACAATTATGTGTGAAACAAAATATCGGCCGAATGCTCGCCACGACTTCGGTGGCATACCTCTATACGATGGTCCATATTTTCAATGCCCCTGAGACATAATTGAGGTTCAATGTTGTTAATGTGCCGAATTGTCTCATCCTTTAGCTCTTGAATTGTTCTTGGCTTATTGACGTACACTTTTTCTTTTAAATATCCCCTATGAAAGAAGTCCAACGGTGTCAAATTACATGATCGTGGCGGCCAATTAACATCGCCACGACATGAGATAACACGGCCATTGAATTTCTCGCGCAAAAGTGCCATTGTTTCGTTGCAATTGGCAAGTGGCACCATCCTGTTGGAACCACATATCGTCCAGGTCCATATCCTCAATTTCTGGTCACAAGAAGTCCGTTATCATCTCGCGATAGCGAACACCATTCACGGTAACTGCTTGGCCGACATCATTTTCGAAGAAGTACGGGCCGATGACGCCGCCAGCCCATAAACCGCACCAAACAGTCACTCTTTGAGGATGCATCGGTTTTTCAACAATCACTCGTGGATTCTCATTTGCCCAAATGCAGCAATTCTGCTTGTTAACTAATCCACTGAGGTGAAAGTGTGCCTCGTCGCTGAAGATGATTTTCTTAGTAAAGTCACCATTCACTTCTGTCTGTTCAACCAACCATTCGGCGTATTGACGACGCTTGAAATGGTCAGTAGGCTTCAGCTCTTGAGTCAATTGAACCTTGTAAGCGTGTAAATTCAAATCTTTAATCAAAATTCGCATCGGTGATGTTCGTGAGATGTTCAATTGTTGGGCACGACAACGAGTCGAGGTTGACGGCTCTTCTGCTACAATATCGCGAACAACAGCAATGTTTTCCGCAGAACGAACTGGGCGAGCATGCATAGGTGTTTTCACATTTCCTTCAAACCCGGTTTGCTGAAATTTGCGCACAATTCTCCCGATTGTGGACACATTTGGTCGATTATGCGGACCAAAAAAGTCACGAAGTGCACGAAATGCATTTTGATTTGAACGCCCATTTTTGTAAAAGGCTTCAACAATCTTAACGCGCTGCTCAATTGTGTACCTCTCCATGGTTGAATTTGTCAAACACTGAAACAAAGAAATGTCAAATTAAGTTGGGCAAAAAACTTGACGTTAAGGTGTGACTCACAATTAACATCGTGCATTATGGTTGCACCACTCTTTAGAATAGAATTCAAAATGGTATCTACTGCTCATAAAGAGTCAAGTAGAAAAAAAAACAAACAACAAATTGATCTAAGTGTTGTTCAAATTAACTGATGCCTGCCAGTGGCTTAACGTAAATGGCTACAAGTAATATTCATCTGCATTTTTTCCTGTTTAAAATGGAAGAAAAGTTAATATTCGACGTCTACAAAGGATAGTGGTTTACGTTTTGAGATCATTGTGAAAATATTGACATTATATTCTGTGCGTTTTCGTTGTTTCATCAATGGTAACAGAATAATCGTGACAAAAAATTAAAGTAAATGGCCACTCTCAATTTCATAGCTTATGCGATCAACATTTATGTCAATAATCTTTACAAATTATTAGATCAAGAAAGGGGCTAGAACCTTCAATCCAATTCAAGACCAGTTTTCCACGATCATCGAAGAATTACACGCCTCTCGACGCTCGTTTCGCCAACCAAGCTGATATCGTTGGGAAATGGCCACAACTGATTTAAACAATTTTAATTATCTCCCGATTATATCAACTGACTGGCGAGATATTCAGCGAGAAACGTGTAATCTTTCGGTGTTCATGGTAAACTAATCTACTATTTTGTTAATGATTGGCTGTTAAATTGCCTACTGACGTGTACACATGTAACACGTGAATCAGTCTTCAATAGTTAGCCACAAGTAAAATATATTGACAATATCAAACATGAACCATATTAGGTAGAATACACGTAATTGAACAGTTAAAATTTTTTCACATTTTGATGTACTAAAAAACGGCGCAGTACTAGAGAGATTATTGGATCAAGGAGAATTAACGAGTGAACCCCTCAAGTAAGCACAAAGTGGAGTGGTAACCAACATGTAACCAATCTCAGCGCAGCGAGAGGTATAAAGTTTAGTGGTGGGAACATAGTTATAATCCTGGGACAGAGAAGAATAGAACAAAGTATTTTATTACATTTCGAAAAGAGTGTATAACATTGTAAATGTATTTTAAATAATACTTACGTAATACTTCATTAATAATAAAAAATTAAATTTTACGGCATTACCGAAAAGGTTCAGAAAATGTAACCAATCATTCAGTTAAAGTGAAACCAACAAGTCCAAAGAGTGCAATGACCTAAAAAGCTGATAGGCGCTATTGTCATATTTAATTCGTAAATTTCTTATATATGTTCTACAGTAGTTCGGTAATATTAAATATTAATTGTAATTTATAATCAAAATTAAATAAGAAATGTTAGAATTCAATTGCATAATGCCTACCTACGACATAGCATATGTAAATTTATGTCATGTTTGTCAAATATAAAAAGATTACTTCTCTCATTCTCATACTTCGCTGATTTTCTGAAAAAATAACGTTGTCGCTATCCCAAGTTATGCACGTCTTGTCAGCCTCTCTGTTTCTCTCATTTGAAGAATATCATTTATTTCACTCGTTTACCCTATTTTAGATGCGCGCGCCGTCCAGAGCTGACGGCAATTGGACGGCAGTGGCGGCTCGTGGATTAGAATATAGATGAAGAGTGTAAATGTGTAAACAGTTAGAAAAGATTTAGATTGATTTTTTACGACTTACCTACAGCCGAGCTTATAGCTATGTAATTTTTGTACACCAAATTAATTCTTCGATCTTCTAGTGAGGCGTAGTTATCTGTATATCTTTATAAAATGGCTGATTCTTATTTCGTTCTAGCAACAATTCATTTCGATGGAAATAGTTGCTAAGGATAAAAGTCTTTCTTGGGAAATTATATTTCTTGAATAAGCCTTTATACGTTTAAGACACGAAAAACTTCTTTCCACTGACGCATCTTGTTGGAAATGGAATAGTTAAAATTATACAAAACAGTTTGTAAGCTTCTGTAAAAAGGTGTTTGTACTCGTTCAGTTTTTTGAGCAGTTGGGATTGCTTTGCTGAATGACGGAATTCCACTGAGACGCAAAAGTCCATTTAGGTGGCCATGCATAACATTCGAACCATCATAACATAGCCCTATTAACTTATTTTTATAATTAAATTGATTTAAAATTTGATCCAACATGACATAGAGAGCCTCCGATGTTCTCTTGACATTTACATCATGAAATACCAAAAAATGTTCTACTATTAAACCTTCAGAATTAACAAATCTTATTATGGAACATTGAGAGGTTTGTGTGCTATCAGTAGTATCATCAACCTGTATAGAAAAGAATAACGTCTTCATTAATGTCTTTTTTATATATTCATTCATATAATCAGAAATGCAACTGATGATTTCATTTTAAGTGGTTTTTGAATGGCAACCGAAAACATTTTTAATTTTTTCATAATGATTTCTGATTTTTAAAGGACACCTTAATAATAGCAACTCTAAGAGTTCTTTGAAATTTCCACAGTTTACGGAGTCTGTGCTTTCGTCATGGACGCGAAATCCTAATTATTGCGTGCCAAGGTACAAAAAACTGCGCCAATAATCGTCATTAATAAAACTCTGTTTAAACGGACGTTTTCATTAAATTGTAGTTTATAAAGTTCTCTTTTCAAGCGTCGGCTATAGTGTTCTATTTTGTTTTTTATTTTTAACAGTACTTCACATTTTAAATGCTTGGCAAAATATTTGTTTATGTAATGCCCTCGTAATATTTAAAATATGTACAAATAGTCAACAGAGCCAGCAGTATAGTTTTTGTAACATTGGGCTGCTACATAGACATTTATAATTATTTGTGAACCAAGCAGACTTGAAATTTACGTTATAAAATTTACAAGATTTCTTAATCTCTTTTTTGACAAATATTGATAAAATAGTCGTAGGTTTTCCTTTCAGTAAAATGTCTCTTTTATCTTCGTCTTGCCAGCGACATGTTAGTGTTTCCGACAAATTACAAATAATATCGTTAACTGGATTCATTATAAATAATGTAAATTATTGTTTCATGTAATATTGTCACTATCAAAGTTGAAAAATCACTAATTATATGATCACTCAGTTGGTCAATCAACACATTAAAATTACAAAAGCAAATCTAAAAATGATGAAAACAACGCAAATTCAAAAACTCGCTCAAATTCGTTAAAAAAATCATTCTTTAGTACATTAAATAAATGCACATGCACTGTGAAGATAGCCGATAAAATCAGTCACATCAATAATTATAACAGTACTTGTTACTGACCCCGCCAAAAAAATAAAAACATCTACGCCTCTGTTCCAGATCCAATTCTACTCTTTGGACTTCTTGGTTTCGCTTTTTATAGTATTTATTTTGCACAAGTAGCTAGTTTTTTAATATTATCAGTGCTCTTAATTATGTAAACACAGACAAATTGTAATGCCGAGTGATGTATTTCCAGAAGTCTTAGTGTATTAATAAACAAAAACTCAATAGCCTCTATCTAGTCATACAGGTGTCGACGCTTCAAATCTTGACCGCTGTTGCCAAATCAACATTTTACAATTAACTGTACAATGTACACGACATTAACTATATATTGTTATGTACAATGAATATATAAACATGCAATATGAATACCCAAGAATTCACCTAATAGCTTGGTGCTTGCTGTATACGTGATTATTTTCCTTTCGTTTTACCTTCAGCTGTATTTTAGATATAATAGTTTTCACCCCCAATGAAGCCATATAAATTTATTGGATATATTATATATGATAAATTATGTTGCTTATTGAGACAGTACGTAAATGATTCGCTAGTTGTTGGCCATAAAAAATATTACATCATTATGTTAATTGTACAAAATTATCACATTAAGCTTGATTATTTATTGTATTTAAGAAAACCTTTTGCTCCTAAATGTGGTGGTCGTTATATTGCGCGCTATCTCAAAAGTATTAATTGGAATTATTTCTTGTAAGTAGGGGCCTAATGACGCAATTGGTATTTCAGTGTAATAGACTAATAATAGATCAAATACAAAGCTACTTATACTAGACTGTGTCTTACTCTGTTCTTTATTTCCAGCTCCACCTTCTTCAGTGGAAATTTTGGACCACAGACATAACTCCAAAATAGAAATCAAGGAGAATCAAGAATTTCACCTAGAATGCAGGGTGCGAAATGCAAAGCCAGCCGCGAAAATCGTTTGGTACAGGGGAAACGTAGAAATCAACATTCGTAAGTTGCATTCCCTTATACGTAGAAAGTTATTATAAAAAGCGAATTTTACAGCGAATCGTGAAGATCAAACAGTAGACGTTCCCGGAAAGAATGGCGACAAACGAGTCACTCGTTACGACACGCATTCCAGAATATCCCTTAAACCCACTGCCGAAGACGACTACGCCGAATATACCTGCGAAGCCAGACACGAAGCATTGTCTCAGGATATTCCAATGAGGGCCACTGTTCAACTAAGCGTGCTTTACCCTCCAGGTTTACCGTATATTGAGGGATACACAGAGGGAGAGACAATAAGGAGAGGTCAGACTGTAGAGTTGGTTTGCAGAAGTAGAGGCGGTAATCCACCAGCTCAATTAATTTGGTATAAGAATGGGGAACAAATCAGAATGGCTTACCGAACGGCTGGAAGGGTTTCTGAAAATGTTTACACGTTTACCGCCGATGCCAGCGACAACAAGGCGAGGTACAAATGCGAAGCAAGTAATGTAATGTCGAAATCTCCATTAAAGGCCGAAATCGACATGAGCGTTTTATGTAAGTAACGCTGTTAATAGTAACATTCGTCTAACGCAATTGAGTAAAACACTACTAAGTTTTATACCACTCTATTTGCACAAAAATTGTGACTGCAGTTTCAACACTTTATGTCATTATCAAACGATAATTCAACTAAGAATGAAATCCAAAAGTTCGGTTTCTATAATATACTATCCCGTTAAACAGAATAAGGGGGTTATGACAATAATACAGGTAATTAAGGTTTACAGGAAAATGTGTTTTATAATATGGTGGAATCCCGACCATCAAATTGTGGGAATTTCCAGGAATATTATTAAGAACTATTATACAGGGGGTTAATTAATTTTGGTAACAGTAGAAACAGGAGAATATAGTATATCTACTTGACCATTTAACAAGTTAAAATTATCATTAAGGTTGTATTTATAGATCTCTATTCTTTCTAACCAATTAAGTTTTAAACCTTTGCTGGCATAGTGTAGGATTTTCGTATTATTAATATCTGGGAAATTATGTCCACTTTATACGATATGATTAGAAAAAGTGGAATATGTTTTTTGTAGCCTGAAGGATCTATTGTGGTCAAGGTACCTAGTTCTAAATTTACGTCCAGTTTATCCTATATATGTGCCATTGCACTCCACGCAATTTCACCTATAAACTCCATACTTTTCATATTTATTAGTTTTATCTTTGGTATTGAAAATTAAATTTGATGACTTTTGTTGAGTGTTAAATGCTACTGTGATATTGTTCTGTGAGAATATTTTATCTTTTTACTGACAATGTATCATAAATATTTGATGGTGTCATAAGGTGTTTGCTTATCTTCTCTAATCTTTCGATAAATTAATTTAAAAGTATACTGTTTTTGTTTTTTATTTATTAATTTGGTAATAGTTTCTGTGGGGAAACCATTTATTTTCAGCTATATTTTGAATTGTTGTGTGTTCTGTTTTTGTCTGTGCTTCTGATAAATGTAACGAAAAAACTCTATGTAACATTGATAGTAGAATCATCTTTGATAATGACATAGTGTTGAAACTGCAGTCATGAATTTTGTGTAAATATAGTGGTATAAAACTTGGTAGTATTTCATTCAATTGCGTTGGAATTATGAGCCACCATAGAGTAACGGCTTCCTCGATCACTTTCTATTAACATTCGTGTTTTTATGCCTGATCATTTCCAGTTTCTCCTGCTCACGTGACGATCTCTGGGCCTACCGAGGCAAGAGTTGGCGACCCCGTGCCACTAACTTGCACCACCGCAAACTCGAACCCTCCAGCGGAGATAAAATGGATGGTGGCGGGAAGGCAAGTACGTAACGCTACCTCAAAAACTGTCGTCTCGCCGGAGGGTGGTTGGATCACTACATCGAATATAACAGCCGTTGTTGAACCCAACAGGCGCAGCCTAGTTGTTATTTGCCACGGCCTAAACATGCAACTCACTGAGAACGTAGTTTCTACGCACACGATAAATGTTTTATGTAAGATAACTTCTGGTACATACCAAAGTTTCCAAACTGTAAGACTTTCTTTGCAGACCCACCTAGTCTACCTTTCATTCATGGTTACACTGAAGGGTCCCATATTCCTGCTGGAACCGTTCAGAAAATTTCGTGCACATCGTCAGGAGGAAATCCTCTAGCCACAATAACTTGGTACAAGAATGACAAGAAAATACATTCAACGGTGAAGAGTACCGATAAATCAGTTACTGCTGAGATTACTATCTTAACTAATGTTACCGATAACGAAGCTAGGTACAGATGTGAGGCGGCAAATTCCGCGACAGAGATTCCCTTGTTCGAAACCATAACAATGAGCGTTTACTGTAAGTAACCATATAGGAAAATATTGGGGATAAGTAGGTTAATGTTACTCTTTTAGTTCCTCCGGAGCATGTCAAAATCAGGCAAGAACCACCGGAACTGAAACCAAACGAAGAGGCTACTTTGATCTGCGACTCAAGTTCTAGTAACCCTCCCGCGAAATTGTCTTGGTGGCGGGAGGGAATTCCAGTTCAAGGTCTTGTAAACACTACCAAACCCGGACTTCACGGCGGCACAGTTTCCAGCATAGAAATGAAAGTAAACGTAACCGAACCGATGAACGGAATGGTGTACACTTGTCAGGCGAATAACGAGGCCTTACAAAGATCCGTACACGAATCCATAACGCTACAAGTTTTATGTAAGTATAAGTTTATGCTCCGTGTTCCAGCATCACTTATTTTTACATCGTTTTTAGATAAACCTGTATTTGACGCCAATTACGACGAAGCGGTGGCTGGCATCGAAAGTGAACCGCTGATAATTAATTTGAAAGCCGAGGGTAATCCTCAAAATATAGCGTATACGTGGACTAAAGATGGTTTGCCTATAACGCAGGCTAATTCTGCGAGTGGCGTGGAAAGAATTGTTTCGGATGGACCCGTGTTAAACATTACAAAATTGAGTCGACATGACGCAGGCACTTACACTTGCGAAGCTTTGAACTCGCAGGGGAGTACAGTAGCGCAAGTCAATATTACTGTCCAATGTGAGTATATTTTGTCGGCACTGTATGTAAATATACGCATATATTTTTATAGATCCAGCATCCATTGTTCAAGTCAGCGAAAACGTCGTCGTGAGTCCTAAAGAGGACGCCACTCTTTCCTGTACAGCCGACGGAAATCCTATGGCGGATGATACTATATCGTGGAAACGGGACGATTTTCCCGAGTTTGAAGCTCGAACATCAGTTATGTACGACAAAAATGGCACGTCCTATCTTCGAATATCAGGAGTGACGCGAGAAGATCTCGGGACTTTTCAGTGTATCGTTAATAATGGGGTTGGAAACGCGACTATTAGAGATATAGTGCTTATTGTAAAACGTAAGTTATATATTATAATTATGTTTGAGGTAACTGAACTGAACGATAAACGATTTTCCGTTACAGATAAACCGGAAATAGATGAACACCCCACGTATTTAAAATTTGCTAGCGACGCTGGAGATACGGGAAAAGTGGTGTGTAGGAGTCAAGCGTCGCCACTTCCTAGGTATGCTTGGGCAAGGAATGGTGCATCTATAACTGCGAATACCACAGGAAAATATTATACTACCTTTAAACAAGTACGTACACGTCAATATTTTCTAACAAACTTTGTGTTTTAATTAAGTGGTTTCCCATGGATCCTCATGGTTTCTGTGATGACAATGAACTTTGACTTGACCTTTGCTGGATAATCCTGTCAACTGCAGAAGTTGTCCAAAGTCTGTGGCTTTTAGTCTTTATTACTTCTGAAGCAGTTGACGGCATGATGTGTGAAACGTCTAGTCAAGGTCGACGACTACAAAGAAACCCCAAAAACTAAATTACCTCGTCGCACAGTGGAGCCAAATCGCAAAAAAGTGAAAAAAACTCAGTAACTTCTAAACTATTTGAGATAACTATCACATATTTTGTATACCGTTTTGTATAAGTTTTTTGATGCGCTGAATTCAATGAAACTCAATCAATTCAATTTTTGAATTGATTGGGCCACAGCAACCCGTCCAAAGTCGTGGTCCAAAACCCAAAAATAGACAAAATGTCGCTAATAACCATCTTGAGTATCGTTTTATATGTTTACGCTGAATTCAATTAAACTATTTTTGAATTGATTGGACCACAGAAACCCATCCAAAATTATGGTCTAAAATCCAAAAATAGACAAAATGTCACTAATAACTATCATGAGTATCGTTTTATATGTTTTCTTATACGCTGAATTCGATGAGACTATTTTTGAGTTGATTGGACCACACCAACCCGTCCAAAATTATGGTCCAAAATCCAAAAATAGATAAAATGTCACTAATGACCATCTTGGGTATCGTTTTCTATGTATTCTTATGCGCTGATTTCAATGAAACTATTTTTGAATTGACTGGACCACTGCAACCCGTCCAAAATCCAGTACCAAATGCTGGATTTATGGGAAAAAACCTCTCGTTTTCTCAATATTTGCCATATCGAAATGAAACTTAGGGAACTTCAATAAGGTACTAAATAACATGTTTGATAGTCTCAAACTTAAAAAAAAATCATACTGTCCGAATTGAGAAAAATTTGGAAATTAAGTCATTGATAAAACTTTTTATTTCTTCAATATTTATTCGATTGAAATAAAAATCAGAAAACTTCAATAAGACAAATTGCAACTTTTAACAGTCTCAGAGCCTTACAACATTAGTTCCTTGGCTTCTTCGCTTACAGGGAAATACTTCTTCTTTGGCAGCGGTCTTAAAGAGGTGATTACCGGGTCCGATGATATCATGATCATTGAAAACGTCACTGTTCGTATTTGATCGGGATGGTTTTCGAGTGTGGTGTGTTCGAAAGTACCTATAATCTTTGTTTCTACTTTCCTGTGCCTCCTCTGACAAGATTCCAACTGGGAAAGCTGCTGCCTCTACGATCGCTGCTCCATGAAACAAAATTTTATGGACAGTTGCTGGAATATTGTACCATGGATGCAAGGTTATTGCAAGTTTGACAGTCTCGTATGTGACATCTGAATTTGTTAATATCGATTGGAAGTTGGCTGTTAATCACTTCTAATATTGTCCCCAGCTTTTTAATTAACATAACGTTAATTCCAGTATTTTCAGCTATAATCGTTGAATCTGTAAGAAGTCGGCGTTACGTGTTGCCATCATTGGTTGTACCTGTACCTTGTTTGACTACATCAACTTTTAATCTATATTTATCTATATTATACATCTCTAATAATAATCGAATGCAATGAGGAGCTTCGTTCACCTCCACTTGAGCAAACAAATCCTGTTTGAACAGACCACCGATTTTCCTCATCTTTGCCGACCTTCGTAATATTGTAATAAATGGCGAATGCGGATGATTACGGCTATGAAATTTATAGGGAAGTGAGTTCAATATTGTTGCTTACCAGAAAGAAAGACCACAAAGAGTTGGAAAGTGGAGCTTTCTTTGTAATGCCATAATAAGTACAAACTTCGCCCGAAAATCTATTTTTAATGATTGTCACGTCTAAGCTAGTCCGGGGCTTATATTTTACATGTAATATACTAATGGATTAGAATCTATAAAATTTTTTAATGACTAGTCAACAATGAAAATGGACGATTTTTCATATTTACGCTTTTAATAGGGATAACACGCAATTTTCAAGTTGCAACTCTCTTTTATGCTGATAACAATGTTCTTACGGCAAAACTACTATCACGCCATATTCTACAGGAAAAATACTGTAAGAAGAGTATACTACGACAGTGAAATGGACATCTTGTAAAATGACGTTTTTCCACCTCGGCCCCACTGTGCGTCGTACAAAGGCAAAGTAAAGACTGTATGTCTTATGTTTTCTCTTGCAGATCAACCAACTCATATCGGAATCCACCTTATACATCACTCATATAACATCGGCGGACTATGGCAACTACGAGTGTGTAGCGAAGAACGAGCTAGGTTTCTCGACAATATCCCCGAGGCTAGAGGTTACCTCATCGCCAGATACCCCCACGCTTCTGACAGTCCTTAATGTAACACATGACTCCGTCACTCTCGGTTGGACGCCAGGATTCGACGGTGGTATGAAGGCGTCCTACAGGATCAGATACAGAAAGGTGGATGAGGACGGTTATAAGTATGAAGACGTATTGGGAAACAATGCTACGACCCACGTAATAAGACGTTTAGATATTAATACTCAGTACGTATTTTCTATTATGGCGTCAAATAAGTTGGGAAACAGCAAGTTTATGCCAGATCTGCTATCAGCAAAAACCGCAAGTAAGTACTATTTAAAATAATTAGTTATCAGTAATATTTGGTTAGGTTTAAGTCAGAAATTTAACAATACATTCTCGAAATACATAATTGCGATTTAGTTCACAAATAGTCTCCAATGCGCGGTAGCTGACAGTATCGGATTCACTTCACTAAAATTAGATGTTTATAATCGTGTACTCTGTTGACGACCGAAACAGTGACGGCGACAGGGGTGGGCGCGGGCAGGCGAGCGCCCAGGCATCCTTTTCCCCCAACCTCTTATAACACCACTATGTCACATTCGCACATAAAATGATATATTTAGCGCCCTCGCCCACTCTTGATATTTCCTGCTTATTTTCGCCCAACCGAAAAATATTGCTAGCGCCGCCACTGGACTGATGATTTCACGCCATATTTTCGTAACATACAGCCAAAGAATTATTTGCGTATGAGCTGTGTTTTAATATACTGCGTAGTATATTAAAATATATTAAAAATCCTAATAGTTTTTTAGCTGTCTAGGCATAAATTTAATAAATGGAAAATTTCAATGCTCTATAAAAATAGTCTGCAATATAGATAGATTGATGGAATTTGAGATATTGGAGTTTTAAACGATGCTGGTTAGAGTTAGGTTGATATTTTTTTGATGAATATACTTTTAATAAACCCAATTTTTACAGTGGTTTTTTGAAAATTTATTTAAAGAAAAAAGTCGCAACATATTTCTGCAACTTCTAGAATATTTTCTAGATGTACTTATTGAACTTATTATGTTCATAATAAGTTCAATAAGTACATCTAGAACATCACATGCATACATATAAGTCGGAAATCGAGAAAGGAACCACCAAACCGCCAAGCGGTTATCAAAGTAGTTCCCGAATAGCAAAGCTATTACATAATCGCTCTAGGAAACAACTACTCCTCGGGCTAAAGCCCCGCCAGGTATTGAATTATACCCAGAAGCGATCCTCGACCCCTTTCTCTTGTTTCTGCACGATCAGATAAGGTTTCAAAAAATAAAAGCCGCCACAGGTAGGATTCGACATTTGTCCCGGATCGGAACCGAACGACATACAGCTGTTTTGAACTTATTAGTTCTCATCAGTGCCGTACACGGTACGCCGATTCAGGACAAATCCGAATGGACTTTATGGCGTATACATCTTTATCGATACGATCGCTGTCAGTAACATATAAGTCAGAAATCGAGAAAGGAACCACCAAACCGCCAAGCGGTTATCAAAGTGGTTCCCGAATAGCAAAGCTATTACATAATCGCTCTAGGAAGCAACTACTCCTCGGGCTAAAGCCCCGCCAGGTATTGAATTATACCCAGAAGCGATCCTCGACCCCTTTCTCGTGTTTCTGTTACTGACAGAGATCGTATCGATAAAGATGTATACGCCATAAAGTTCATTCGGCATTTGTCCTGAATCGGCGTACCGTGTACGGCACTGATGAGAACTAATAAGTTCGAAGCAGCTGTATGTCGTTCGGTTCCGATCCGGGACAAATGGCGAATCCTACCTGTGGCGGGTTTTATTTTTTGAAACATGCATAAAAAACATTTGAATTGTCCGCTTTAAAAAAATTAAATGGGCCACATTGCACATACATGTGTAATGTAAAATTATATAAATATTATCTGGATGGAATAATGTGTATGTATTTTCGCCATCTTAATAGGATCCTATCGCAGATTTGGAGACTAGTTATGACATGACCTTTGATCTAAAATTTAAATTTAATTGACTGATTAATTTTCACATATAGTCTTTGACATATTTAACCATATTTTTTATACATGCTAATACTTCTGTAAACATAATTTAGCAAATTCACTACGCATAAATGTTTGTAGAATTAACCAAAAGAATCAATGCAGATCGTTTTGAAAAACTGAAACTGTCTTTCTTCATAACACTGTAACTAATTACATGCCATAATTTTTTTCGCACTGTCTCGTTTGTAATGTAGTACTGCCATTGAATTAATAGTATTATAAGAAAACAAATTTCAGTTTTAAGATATAAATATTTATATGTATTTACTAATTTTTCAATACGTACATAAAGTATTATTGATTTTAGTTTCTCTTCTGATACAATAAAAGTAATTTGTTAGTCTCTGTTGTTAAAATGAATAAAACATTATGTACACTGAAGTCTATTTTGGCCAACAGATCGTCTTTCTATCTATAAATTAGGTTTCGCTTATGAGAATGATTGATATGAGAATACATTGGATCTATAATTTCTTCTTATTCTGAATCCATTGTATACCTTGTCCATATATATGCTGTCTAATAGCAAGATAAAAACAAAAGTACATTTTTCTCAATTTTATATAACAAAATAAAATATTTCAAAATTGTGACAATTTTAATACACAAAATTATGTACCAACAGTGTGAATGTCAAACGAAAAATTCGCAATGTTGTGTCTTGGCAACAGAATCTTACCCTGTATAATAAACTGATAGTCATTTCATGAGGGAATAGTTTTTTTTTCGTTGAACATGTATATATAATTACTGTAAATTTATCAATAGGATCGAAGTTAAATTTCTATTGTACAGAGTTATCCACATAACATTCTACCCCCTAACTGTTTTATATTTTGAAATAGAAAAAAATGGTAAATACGAAAGTTTATTTATTTACTTTATTATAGGAAATTTTACTGCGATCTCTGACATGTATTTAGAAAAGCAATAGAATCTCGCGTTTCGAATATCTAGACCAAACTTATATTTTTATAAACAGCCTATTTATTTATTTTCGATTTTTGATATCTACGTGCTTTTCCGATTACAACAATATATACATGTTATATCTTTGCTCTAGTAGTTTGCACAGTATCACCCTTTGAAATATCGAATATCAAACAAGATCAAGATCGCCAGGGAAAATTTGAGACAATAATTATGAAAATTACAAACAGAGTTTGATCTTTTAAATTAAATTTTATTTTTGATGTTATCATAGTTATATTAAAAAGCATATTTCTGAATGGATGGATTAAAAACTATTATAAATTATAGAAGGTGTTCTATAATACCTCCATTTTGTGCAATACAGAGAGCATACCTCCTTAACAAATTTCGTTTGTAAGCCAAGATACCAGTCTCGTTCGTGTCTCTGATCTCCCGACATATTTTTTCTCGAACAAGTTCTTCTACGTTATAGAAAAAAAAATTGCTTCCTGCATATTCTCAGTTGAAACATATCTTTTATTTCCTTTCTCCTTATTTTTTAAACTTCCAGTAATTCTCAATTTATTATAAATATATTTGAAGTATAGTTTATGTGGGGTTTTATTCTCCCAGGGTATCTTCGTTCATATTTCACGTCTAGCACGCATCGCATTCATTACGTACAAAACGTAACATTCAACAATGTCATTTTTTTCACTAATAGTATAATAATAATAATAATATACCATTTTTAAAAAATAACGGGAGAATACAATAACTAACACCTCAGACAAGCAGACAAAGTCAAACTCTGTTTATAATAATTCTCGTAATTATTGTTTCAAATTTTCAATGGCGATCTTGATTTTGTTGATATTCGATATTTCAAAGGGCGATACTGTGCAAACTACTAGAGCAAAGATATAACATGTATATATTGTTGTAATCGGAAAAGCACGTAGATTTAAAAAATCGAAAATTAAATAGGCTGTTCCGCTTATGAAAACATAAGTTTGGTCTAGATATCCGAAAGGCGAGATTCGATTGTTTTCTAAATACATGTCTGAGATCGCAGTAAAGTTTGCTACAACTTTCGTATTTACAATTTTTTCTATTGCAAAAAATAAAACTGTACAGTATTTTCAGTTGTATAACTATGTAATTTTGTTTCTGCGAAATAGCAAACGAAAAATGGAATAATTTGGCATTGGGTACAAAATATGATTTGATGATTTTTCCACATAAATTTACTCTAGGAGTTCGGAAGCTTTTCTGTGCCTAAGTCTGCACTTAACACATTTACTATAAAGCTCTTTACTCTTTAGTTATACAGTGCTTTCGTAAAGTAATGAATAAATTCGTTAAAAATTCAGGAAATAACCTTCAGAAAAAACTCTGGGACCCGTCAAATATTATTTTTGGTCGGGTATTTTTTAAAATATAATTAATATATACAGGGTGATTCATGTAGGAGATATGACGTCATCGATATTTTTCTTAATGACGACCCTCTTTTTTATTACGAAATGTGACAGTTTTTTACATACGCTATGGTAATAATTATATTGGCGTGAATATAGATTAGATGAAAAAAAATGTAAGAAAAAAGATTTTTGATTTCAAAATACTACATTGAATGGCAATGATTATTTTAAAAAATTGACCAAGTAAAAATGCAAATTGTGCACCATTGGCGACAATCTCCGATAGATGATCTCAAAATCCTCAGGAGGTGAATGTGTGTTGTGGCGATGGAGGAGTTCTTTGTCCCTATTTCTTTGACGGGAGCCTAATTGGATTTTCTTTGAAACGACCTCATTCCTGCACAATACCTTTATATCCAGATCCGGAAGAACTAGATCTTCGGAGAAATTACTTTTTATTTCAGCAAAATGGTGTACCTCTCCATTATATAGCACCTGTCCGCGCTTATTTACATGTTCTCGAATCGTTGGATAGGGAGAAGGGGGCTGATTGAGTGTCCAGTCAGATTGCCAGATTAGTCACCCCCCCAGGTCACTTTTTGTAGAAATACTTAACAAGCAAAGTATACGTTACGGGATCGGTCAATAAGAATTTATTTATTAATTGTCTTGGCTACTGTCAGACAGGCAACGGTGCACAATTTGAACATTTAATTTGATTGATTTTTTAATAAGAATGCCATTAAATTTAGTATTTTGAAATTGAAAATTCATTTTTCTTAATTTTTTTTATCTAACCTATACTCCCGCTAGTGTGATTATTACCATAGCGTATGTAAAAAAAATTCCTCTTCATATTCCGCAATAAAATAAATGGGATTGGCATTAAGAAAATATTGATGACGTCATACCAGCTACACAAATCACCCTGTATGTATTAATATAAATTTTTTAAAATGCGCAACTAAAAATAAAATTCGATAGGTTCACGAGTTTTCCCAAAAGTTATTCTTTGAATTTTCAACGCATTCATTCATTACTTTACGAGAATTACTATATGAACGCATTGTAGACAGTGGTATGGTGTGTTTTGGAATTCCAAAAATCATAACTTATATCTGAGGTGCTCCAAATATATCCAGTTATGTTCGTCAATATTAAAAAGCCGCGTTAGGTCTTATATTTTGTTTTATGACAAAACTACATTGGATTTGACCACATACTTTGACTCTTATTGATAAAAAATATGAGTGACTTGGCCAATAGCATTAAATTATATGAAGCAACATTCAGAACCACTACAATGATTTGTGTCGCTGAATGACCCAATTTTTTAAATAATCCTCATTACAATATGATCGTAATTTCTGTCGCAATAAAATCAGTTCACTATCAAGTTTCACCATCCAAATATATTAATTTGCTTATATAAAGTAACATGAAACATAAATTTCGTTCTTTGTGTCTTCATTTTAGAACTACAATACAAATATAACGCTGAATGGTGACAGACATTTTATGTAGTAGGTTTCAGTATTGTCAACATCAATAAACATAATACTTTACCAAAGTTTTTGAGTTGATCACGGTTCGCACAATATTCGCAAGCTTTTCCCGAAGACATTAACTGGTGTGAAAGTTTTATTTTGTTTCCAGATTTTGTGTTTGAGCTGGGTCGTTATAATATTTTTTAAATTTCTACTCGTAATCCCTTATTTTTTTACAATAATGAAATCTTTATAGTTTCCCAAATTCAGTGGTACAATTAGGGAATTCCTATTTACGTGTATAAAATAGATTGTGTTTTTTGAGAAAAATACAAATAAGGAAAGTACAACTTTATTCTTGAACGGCTTTAACCTGCATGTTCTATAATTTCCAGGTTGATATTTTCCATGTCAGTACCAATTCGTTGCTTTAGATCCTCTAAATTATTTGACGTATTAAAATAGATCCACGATTTTTTCATTGTATATCCTTACGCAGATAGCTTCCGCTTTGAATATAGGGGATTATCTAATTTATGTAATGTGTTTATGTTTATGTTTTAAATAAGAAACCAGGTGACCATGTTGGCTATTCGGTGATCCTCGTCGCCTTATCCTCTTGCAGAGACAGTATACTAAAGACAACACAAAAATGACGAACTCCGTTTTAATGAAACTAAATTCTTTGGTGGAAGGATGATGATGTTATCATCATTGTTTTGTTAAAGAAGTCCTAAAACTGGAACTAAGTCGAAACGTTCTCTAAGATTACTTAAAATCGGGGATCTATTTTAATAGACCAAATAATTTTGAGGATCTAAGGCAATGAAGAATCGAAATAAAAATATCACGTGTTAACACGCGTGGCGGCAAATGTCAGATTATTAATAAAGAGCATTTTGAGCAACTTGAAAATTTCTGTCAATAGTAAAGTCGTATTTGCTTTATTTATATTTTTCTCGAAAAACACCCGCTATCTGGAATCAAGGGTCCTCCATTTACATAATTTCCAGATTCCTTTGTCTCATTAACCATAAAAAGGAAACTCCTAAAATGGGAAACTATTGTATCCAGAATATTAAGAATAACATAGATGTTTCAAATAAAAATCTTTATGAAAATCAGGATAACGATTTTACAGTTGAAAAAAGCTTTCAACAAAAAACTATTACAAAGCTTTGAACAAAGCACAACATGACTATTGTGCTTTACTTACTTTACGACGATACTTTATCACACGCTGCATATCTTTGATTTATCTCTGATAAATAGTTGATAAAACTTGCATGACACTAAACTATTATACTAGAATAACTAATTATTATTTTTCATGCTTCCTTCTACTAACGAACTAACACTAGATAAAGCTCCCTCTACGTACACCTCTTCAAGTTTGGACGAAAAGAACTTGAAAAGCTTTCCTGGTTTCCTTATAATCATTGGCACCATCGTTGGAGTCCTATTAATCCTAATGAACGTTCTACTAATTGGTTGTTGTCTGCACAGAAGATCGAAAAAGCGTGTCACAGGTAAATTAATTATGTTCCGTCTTTCTTTTTATTCTAGTGTACGCGGGTGGCGACGTCGAGACGGTCATTGCCGATATCCAGCAAAAGCAAGACCTGCCTAGAATCGTTATAATTAGCGTTTCCGTGATTGGCGTTATTCTTTTGTTTATCAATATCGGCCTGGTTGCTGGATGCATGCTCAAAAGGCGAGCCAAGCGAATTAGAGGTTCGTTTTTGTTTACGTTTCACTTTTAATCTCATTTTATTTATTCATTTTCGTGTGTAGTCTCGTTACGGAGCGTTGTTTATGTTCTAATTATCGTATTTTTATCAGCAGAACAAAACAATCAAACAAGCAAATCTGCGACAATAGAGATGTACGCCCCGAGCAGTTACAATGATACAGTGACGGGAGAGACGCTTTCGTCTGTCAGTGAAAAGAGCGAAACGTACAGTAACGAGGGAAGCAACAATGATTACGTGGTAAGTTTATTTTGTGGATGTTTTTCAAATTAGCGCTAAAATCCGCTTTGAGAATGATATTCGCTGTTGAAATATTGGCCTAATTAAGCATTCGCTGAACCGTTAACTTAGTTCGAAGTACGCCTCCTGCTAATTCAATTTCTTTACGAATATAGTTACATGTAAAAAACTATCACGAATGTGCTTTCTCCGGCAAGAATTCTATTAATAATCTACACGTGGTAGCAGAAAATGCAGTTGGCTGTTAAAATACCAATTTGAAATAAAATGCTATGAACTATATTTTCTACCAAACCATATAAAGAAGGCACTAAGCAAGTTGTCTAGTTTTTAAATAGATTAATTAGGAATTGATTTTTAAAATACAGGGTGCGGCCGTCAATCCTGCATTTTTGAAAAGCTATTAAAAACAGTTGTATTTTTCATAATTTTATTAACATCAACTTATTGTACATCAAATAGCATTTAAAAAATTAGTTCACTTAAGAACAACATAATTTAGATGATGTTCATCCCGGCTAATGCATTCTTGCAAGCGCCTCCTGAAATTCTCCATCACGTCACGCAACATTTGTTGAGGAATGCTCTCAATTTCTTGCCAGATTGTTGTTTTGAGTTGTTGAAGTCGGTGTTGAGGTCGGTGTTCGTACACTTTAGTCTTGAGGTAACTCCACAAGAAATAATCACAAGCAGTAAGGTCTGGTGATCGAGGAGGCCAAGGAATGTCTCCATTTCGGGAGATCGCCCGGTTCGGAAATACGTTGTTGAAAATAGCTATGCTTACCCTAGCCGAGTGGGTTGTGGTCCCATCTTGTTGAAATAATGTTTCATAGTTGACCTAATAATGCTGAAGCTGAGGAATGAAAAATGTGCGCAACATTTCAGAATACCACACAGAATTAACAGTTTCTGCTCGTCCACGCTCATCTTGCGGCCTATGATTCCTGATGACGAAATCGCAAAACGAACTGAGACTTTGCCGAATGAAGAGGTTTTTCATAGAGTTGGTGAGGGTTGGTAGAATATTCCGGTCGACTAAAAAATTTCCCTGGGCCCAATAGCCATATTCCAACCTTTCATTTTCATCGCCTTCTTTCAAAGTATGTAAGAATTTTGGTTTATAAGGCTTAATTTAATCACAGTTTTTGTTTTCATGGTTCCTATTAAATTTAAAACTAAAATTGTAACCGTGTGTGGGTTGTGTGTGCGGAAAAATATCGAATTCCACAAAATATCGAGAATGAGCCTCATTTGAGGGACTGCTGTTGTCCCAGTTTGTTACTTAAATTTAAGTTGGTTGTCAATATTAAAGACGAGGCTACAAAAACAGACTAGACGAAGAAGGACTGAAAACTTATAAGTCAATAAAGTGGGAAATCATTAGAAAATGTAGAAAAGCGAAAGAACAATGGATAGAGGATAAATGCAAAGAAGTAGAAGATAAGTTGCAAGTATAGGCTTACAAAATAATTAAGAGGAACTTCAGGGATATAGGAACAATAAGTAGAAACGTTAGGAGTCAATCGGGGGACATACTGATCGGAAGAGAGGAGAAAGCGGATAGATGGAAGCAGTACTTAGGAAATTTATACGAGGGTCAGGAATTAGGAGATATATTAGAGGAAGAATCTAGCATCGATAGGGAAGATGTAGGAAAACCTATATTGAGAGAGGAATTTGAAGTAGCACTAAGGGGGCTAAAGAATAATAGAGCGCCGGGTGTAGATAAAATATACAGGCGTAAATCTTGAAATGTGCGGGACAGAAAGTAGTAAATAGGATGTTTGAACTGGTAAAATACATATACGAAACGGGCGAGATGCCGGAGGATTATAAGAGGAACATTATCGTTACTATACCGAAAATGAGAGGAGCCGACAAATGCGAGAACTTTAGAACGATTAGCCTAACTTCCCACGCGTCAAAAATGTTAACCAAAATAGTGCAGAAGAGGATGGAAAATAGAGCGGAGGAAATACTAGGAGAAGACCAATTCGGGTTTAGGCGAAATAGGGGAACTCGCGAAGCTATTCTGGCGCTAAGAGTAATGTTAGAGAAAACAATAGAAAAAGGAAAGAACGCTTATATAGGATTTGTAGATTTAGAAAAAGCTTTTGATAACGTAAGATGGGAAAAAATGTTCGAGATACTAAAGAGCGCGGGAATGAAGTATAGAGATAGGAGAGTAGTACACAATCTATACAAAGAGCAAACTGCTGTTATAGAAGTAGAAGGGGAAAAAAGGGAAGTAGATCACCACTAATTTTTAATCTGTACGTCGAAGAGGCGATTAATGTGGTAAAAGATAGAGTGAATTTCAGGATTAAAGTACAGGGACAGAAACTAAAAATGCTGAGATTCGCGGATGATATAGCAGTATTAGCATCTAGTAAGGAGGAATTAGAATCGGCATTGAACGAAATGGAGGCAGTGTTGACAGAGGAATACGGAATGAGGGTGAATAAAAACAAAACTAAAGTGTTAGTGTGCAGAGGGCGCGAGAGCAGAGCGAAAACGAAAGTACAAATTAATAATGAAAGATTGGAGGAAGTTAAAGACTTCACTTATTTAGAAGTAAAATAAATTGGGATGGAAGAAGCGATAAAGACATAAAACAAAGAATAGCGCAGGGTCGAGTAGCTTTTAACAAAAAGAAAGCACTTTTATGCTCGGGGGTAATAAACTTAGAAACAAGGAAGAGATTTTTGAAAACATATGTATGGAGCACGGCACTATACGATTGCGAAACCTGGACGGTAGGGGAAGCAAGTAGGAATAAATTAGAAGCTTTTGAGATGTGGTGTTACCGAAGAATGATGAAAATACCATGGACTGATAGGGTTAGAAACGAAGAAGTATTCGAGAAAGTCGGCGAGAAAAGAAGTATGTGGAAAAACATAAGGATGAGAAGAGATAGAATGGTAGGCCACTTGCTGAGACATGGGGGAATAGTCCGCGATATATTGGAGGCAGATATAGGAGTGAAGAAAAGCCGAGGTAGGCCTAGATTAGACTACTGCTCGCAAATAGTAAGGGATGTAGGTTGTAGCACAATTAGCGAAATGCGTAGATTAGCACAAGATAGGAGAAGCTGGAGGTTAGCGTCCAACCAGTCTTAGGATTGATGACCTAATGATGATGATGTCAATATTAATTGGCAGACGTAATGGCCTTTCATGGGTTTTGTCGGCAAGTCGAGCGAGATTGCCGCTCTTTACTCGCCCATCGTGTAGATCGGGACGGTTGTATTAAGGTAGGCCGAGCTTTGTTGAGGTCTCTACGCGGGAGGCAAGATGTCGCCCGCACACCAGACCCGCGCGACTGGCAGCGGTTTGCGCCCCTCGACCTCCTTTGGTCCCAACCCCTTTAAGTTGCGCTGGCAAGGACTTCTTCTCGGCTTTTTCTTAACCTTTGGTCGCCTTGTTTTACCGCATCGCTTCGCCAGCGTTTGCCCCTCTGGGGGGTGGCTTATCGTGGGCGCCGCGACCAGCATAACACCCGGGAATTGGGTCTTGTCAGGCGATCTTCCACGACAATGCGAACGAACCGCGTCGCTTGGATCGCCGTCAGGAGAGTCTTGTTATTCGGGAGAGGTCCATTTCTATTAGAAAAGGATCCTGGCGATTGGAGTCAGGTGTGTGGGAGGGAACTCGTATGTCTTTCCTGTAACAGAAAAATTGTTATGGGGCCGTAGGGCCGCGTGACATAAAAATAGTCAGTAGAGCAATAGCACTCAGGTGAAATAAAAAGTTATGTTTGATCTGTAAAGGGGGTCTATAAAGTTATACTACCTGGACTTTGGGTCTCTTGTGTATTTCTGGTCTTCCTGGGTCGTAGTCTGAGGCTGCTCGAATGAGGGGTTTATCATGGGCACCTGCTTGATCGTAGCTGAGCTTCCGAGCCCTGGCTCGGATTTACTCCGTCGCAGTGATTAATTCTAGGTCTGGCCGGATGTCTATAAATTGGTTGCCTCGAAATATATGTCTTATATAGGACTGCAGTTGCCCCAAAGCACAAATCTGGATTTCAAAAAATGAGACGCATAGTATGATTGAATTATATAATTTTGTGCTAATTTCAAGGAGAATTAAAATTTAGGAAAATTTTGGAAAACAAACATTTTTATGTTCATTTCTTTAATTTAATAGTTATTTGAAAGATTAAATTAGAAGATTAAGAAAGATTGAAGAAGTTATGGTATTTTATTGCTAATTTTATTTATTTCGTCGTAGTCTTCAACGATACCATCAAATATGTTGTGACCTATTACTCTTATGTTTTAATTTTTTTTTCAAGGATATCTTTTTTCAGAGATATCTTTACTAAAGCACATACTATTATCGTTTAAACGTTTTCTCCCTCTACATTCATGTTTAATATTAGAGAAACCACAGCTTAATTTAATTTGCTAATAAACGTGCATTTATATTATATTACAGGACGAGGGGCGGAAACCTGCAACGAACTCGTATCTAATGGATCATCAACCTGACTATCCAGGTGCGTACCCCGTGTATGAAATGCAGATGCCCATGCAGACGGGGGTCAACATGGCCCACAAGACCCACACCCTGCCCCATCCCCATCACCACCACCACCACCCTATGCATGATCAGAGGCCGCGAGCCAGGGACGACCAGAGTCTCGGCTATCACGGCGGCATGTCAGGTAACTAACCAATAACTCATCTGTTTGATCTTAATTTTTTTAAATGATTGGTTGCATGGTTTTTACTGATAATGGTAACCTGGATAAAATAGAAACTAATAATTACTGGTATAAGGGATTGATAAATATACATACATTGATTGACTGGTAAACAAATTCTAATACCTAAATTGAGTTAGTCATAAATCATAAATTCCATATCGTCGGTTTGGAAGAAGGCTAGTGGTACAGGCGTCCAAATCCAAACCGCAAAATACACATTCTTTTAGTTAAATAAAAATCAATTCTTAAACAAAAATGTCTCTTATCACACTGTCATATATGTAATCAATTGTTTAGATTTTGACGTCTAAGACGCTGGAAGGATAAGTTCCAGGAAAATGATTTGAAAATTTTAGAGAATCCAACTTCAAATTTTCTCAATGTTGGCAAGGTAGGAGTCCGAAATTTTCAGTACATAATATTGGACGAGTAAGCAAATCGCAATAATATTGCGTCGTCCCCTCGCTCATATCAACGGCACCACCGAAGCGTGCCTCTATAGGCTTAGGATGAAAAAACAAAAGTTACCACGTTGTTCGCAAAGGTCGAATTACTGTATTAATTTTGTAATCACGCACGAAAACAGCCGTTTAGTAACTATAGATAGAAGACGACTAAGCAAATCGCAATAATGTTGCGCCGCTCCCTCGCTCATATCGAAGGCACCTCGGAGCATGCCTCTAGAGGCTTCAGATTAAAACACACACACACACACACACACACACACACACACACACACACACACACACACACACACACACACACACACACACACACACACACACACACACACACACACACACACACACACACACACACACACACACACACACACACACACACACACACACACACACACACACACACACACACACACACACACACACACACACACACACACACACACACACACACACACACACACACACACACACACACACACACACACACACACACACACACACACACACACACACACACACACACACACACACACACACACACACACACACACACACACACACACACACACACACACACACACACACACACACACACACACACACACACACACACACACACACACACACACACACACACACACACACACACACACACACACACACACACACACACACACACACACACACACACACACACACACACACACACACACACACACACACACACACACACACACACACACACACACACACACACACACACACACACACACACACACACACACACACACACACACACACACACACACACACACACACACACACACACACACACACACACACACACACACACACACACACACACACACACACACACACACACACACACACACACACACACACACACACACACACACACACACACACACACACACACACACACACACACACACACACACACACACACACACACACACACACACACACACACACACACACACACACACACACACACACACACACACACACACACACACACACACACACACACACACACACACACACACACACACACACACACACACACACACACACACACACACACACACACACACACACACACACACACACACACACACACACACACACACACACACACACACACACACACACACACACACACACACACACACACACACACACACACACACACACACACACACACACACACACACACACACACACACACACACACACACACACACACACACACACACACACACACACACACACACACACACACACACACACACACACACACACACACACACACACACACACACACACACACACACACACACACACACACACACACACACACACACACACACACACACACACACACACACACACACACACACACACACACACACACACACACACACACACACACACACACACTAGATTCTAACAAATTCCCTCATAATAATAATTCTTAAAGTAATCGACCCTTTACTTGAAGAACCTGGAGACAACTTATATGACATGGTTTTCTTCAAAAAATGCATTAGAAAAACATGATGCAATAGTGTTGATAAAGCTCTCTTGGCTCAACCAGTTCAACTACGTTTGTTAGAGTCTCTTTCATAAATGTTGAATCAACTTTGGGTTATTTAACGAAAAAACCGAAAAACTGGGTTTTTTGAGATATAATTTTCTTCCAAATCAACGATATAGTGTGTTCCGTAAACTAATCAATAAATTCGTTAAAAATTCAAGAAACATCTTTTGGAAAAACTGTTGAACCTTTCAAATTATATTTTTAGTTATGCATGTTTTTAAATATAATTAATACATACATGGTGATTCAGACATGATGTCATCTATATTTTTTTAATGACAACATCCCTTTTTTATTACAGAATGTGAAAGACCACATTTTTTACATATACCACGTTAACAATTACATTAGCATGAATATAGGTTAGATTAAAAAAATGAAAAAAAAAACGATATTTCAATTTCAAAATGCTAAATTTACTGACAATGAGTGTATAAAAAATCAACTAAAGTAAATGTTCAAATTGTGCACCGTTGGCTGCCTGACAGTAGCCAAGACGTTTAATAAACTTCTTTTCTTTTTGAACATTTTCAATGACTTCAGGAGGTATACGTTGTATTTTGAGACAAATCCTTGATTTTAAATCTAAATACTCTGGCCTAGTAATGTATACTTTATTTTTTAAGTATCCTCACCAAAAAAAGTAATCTTTGGGTGTCAAATTTGAATGGCAAAGTTCATACTACTCCATAAACACGTCCAATACACTACTTTTGGGGGAAGTGTAGTTTTACGCTATTTTTCCATCCGAATGGATGGAAACCCCCGGAACCTTTACTCTCATTAGGTATAGCTTATAAATGGTTTCGATCAATCTGGTCAGTCCTGTGAAAAAACCCGACCAATTCTTGCCCGACTTAAGTCAACACTCGCGATCAACTACGTTGTTTCTAGTGAATATAACCCTCGCCTTCGCCAAATATAGAAGTATTCTTAAAGCATATGTTACATAATGTATAATGCGTATATGTATGTATTTCACCGATGTATTAAAATATGCGTCTAAACTTTTTTTATTGATCGATGATATGAATTAATTGACATTAAAGGGGAATTCAGAAAAAGTTAATTAAATATAATGAACATTATTTTAATAGCATCCTGATAAAGAGGGGAAGATTAAAGAAGTGTCCAATATTTTCTATATTGCTACAAACTGGTGATATTTCATAATATCCTGAACGGGTGATATTTCTGAACATCAAAGTGAAAGTTACCAGATAAATAATTCAATATTTATAACAATTAGTACGATTGAATTGACTTTAGGTTTATTATATCTATTTCAAGTTAACTGAATCTCTATTAAAACTTAGTAGAGGTTAGTTTTAATTATATCCCGATGATATCAACTTGGTTGGTGAAATATGCATCGGGAAACGTGTACTGTTTTGCTGTTTGTGGAAAACTGGTATCCTGTTTTTGTGATTGCATCAAAGATTCCAGATCCTTTCAAGGATAATATTAATCACAATCAACGGCCATATTATATATTTGGGGAAAAATTGTGCTTTATTAGTCGTCAGACAAATTTTGTTTATACCCTCTTTAGCGCCCTTATAGCTTACGTAAGAAAGACGAATTGATTTTAAATTCAATCTTTGTAAACAAAATCAAATCACTACTGTCGGTATTTTTAAATCTCCTGAATAAGTATTTCATTATTTTGTTTTCATTCTGTGAACAAGCCTGCGATAGATTCCTCTGCAAGGTGATTACATTTGATGAAGGTTACGACAGGGTAACGGAAACGTTATTTAATCTTGGGAAAACAACGCAGCGTGGTGCCCACAGATATCGTAAGTCTATAAACAAAGACGCGAAAATCGGAGAGATGTATTAAGATTAAATATATTTTTCGATTTCTAATCTCATCTCGAGGCTGTATATAATACAGCTCCGCCGTTTGAATCTGCGAGTGCGATAATTTGCACTTATTTATCTTTGGCAAAGGAGTTTAGAAGAAATGTCGTAATTTAACGAATCACTGGTAAATTCTCGATCATCTATCAATTACTAAACTGCTTTAAGATGGTAAAAACGATAAAACATTTAAGCCGGCAGCAGTCAAGTATCAAAAAAATGGTTTATAAAGGTGGTTTAAATTTAATGACGTAACTAGCTGTTACTTTGAATAAGAGATATTGCTTATATAGGGTGTCTCAGTTGAAATTATGGAATTTGAAGTCTGCGCCATTTGTGTTCTCTCAAATATAGTGCATTGATATTTAACGACTGTCATATACAAACCCTACGATGGTTAACATAACAGTTCAACAACTAGTAGTTTGTGTACAATTGCTTTATCTGAGCCGTCATTTTCAGTTGCATTAAGAAAAATTCGCCCAAAATTATCGGAAAGATTCTATTATTGATAAGGCAATGAGAGAAAGTATACCGGAGTATCTAAATATATCAATTCCACGTCGTGCACAACAATTGAATCTATCAAGAGCCAACACGCATCTGATTTTAAAGAAAGATCTGCATCTGTCAGCATACAGAGTTCAGTTATTGCAACAATTAAAAATGATGCTGATTTTTGCAACAAAATTGTGTTTAGCGGTGAAGCACATTTTCATCCTCATGGATATGTCGGCAAACTAAATTGTCGAATTTGGGGTGCTGAAAACTCGCATGCTGTTCACGAAATAGAAATGCATCCACAAAAATGCACTGTATGGTTGGAATGGTGGAGTAATTGAACTATACTTCTTTGAAAATGAAGCTAGTAATGCAATTACATGCATGTTGACGTATGATTCTGTAGATGACAATCGTTAAATATTGACGCCCTATTTTTGACAGAAAACAAATGGAGCGCAATCAAATTCTGTAGTTCTAACCGAGATATCCTATATAACTTGTACAAGGTGAAGACCTTAATACATTTTAACTCAAATATGGGAGGATGTCAGTGACAGGTCCTGAAACAGGTCGATTTTTTACTTATTCTTTGCCTATACCTTTCGGTATCGTCCCCCTGAGGAATCTAACCATCCATTACTGTTTTTTTTTCAAATGTAAGGGTATTTCCAATGACACAAAATTTGTGTTACTCGTCCACTTAAGTGACAAACTTACTTTTTATATTGATGATTATTTCATCATATAATTTGTTCAGAATGGGTATCGTTTCTTTCTTGATAAAAGGCTAGTTGATGATAATACCCATGTCTTAAATTCTATAGCATATCCGAGGTCATCCGTTTGATTTCATGTCTTATTCTTTGCTATAAATCTAGGTTATGTTAACAGGTTCTATTTCAAATTCCTTAGCTTTTCAAATACCCCTCACAAGAATAACATTTCAGCTACAGTTCAAAATTCAGTGGAGTAGGGTCCGGTGGTATTGGCGGCCATTTAATTAGACCTCGTCATCTAATCTACCCATATAGAAATATGTCGTCCAAATATTGACAGGCGGTTGTTACTGCATAGTGGGGTAGAGCTTATTCTTGTTGAAACCATATTCTCGTGTCTGTTGGATCTGGGTCTAATTAATTGGGAAAGAGAGTTGTCCAAGGTGGAATCAAATGTTATAGGAAGTTTAGATATGTTAGACGATCATGAACGTTATTATTAAAAAATAATGGTCCAAGAACCCTGTCAGCTGGGTGCGTTGTATTCCTCTCGATACGGCTCTTCAAATTCTCAGTGTCACTTAACATACATTTTATGAGCGGTTACATCCCCCGTATGAGGGTAAATAAAGGTGATTAAGTATGAACAACCAAAATTAAAAGTCGATCTATTTCAGGAATTTTTATTGAAATCTTCCATATCCAAATTCCACAGTTTATTCCAGTTTCCACCTTGTATAACTTGTACAAGACACAAAACACCTTTCTTATGTAGGGGTAGTGAAAATTCTTCAGAAAATCGCACGTTTTGATTGCGAAAGTATTTTTTTTTTATTTGATTAATATACGACAAAAAAATTAAGAGTGTAATATTTTTAACTTTTCCAAGCTTTCGTTTTAAGCGAAAACTCATAGGAATTGTTTTTTATTTGAATGATACACACAGTGTCATTCAGAAAATTATCAATAATATATCAATTGCTAGAAGTGTTTTACGACAGTAGAACATCAATAAAGCATTTAGATGAGCTAAAATCAAATACAAAAATAGCAACGCGAAGGTGTTGTAAATTCAATGGCCTTCCCAAGCGGTCTTTTTTATGAGAAAGAATATCTCTTACGTCACGGAATGCACGAAACTATTTTTATTTATGTAGGGTTAAAATAAATTGTTGGGAAAATCGCACGTCTTCGTTGTTCTCAATTGATCATCTGGGCAAAATGATTTTTTAAGTTATAGTCAAAAAGAATCGTTAATAAATAAGATAAAGAATAATGGCCCTAAATTTGAACCTTGAAGTACTCCAGAGGACGCTAAGAGTTTAAAGCCATTATATGAAGCAAATATACATCTGAGTAAATAAGATTCTACTAAGTAAAGATTACTACTAAATCCATATAATTTTAATTATGAAATTAACATACTATGATTTACCTTGTCAAATTCCCTCGAATGCCTTAACTTAATTAGTGGATGTACCGATATTGCAATTTACTAGTCAAATAAAGCTTTTTATTTAAACAAAAAATTATTTACTAATTCAGTCAATCAACCAAGGTATGTTTCATTTCCTGTATAAAAATTACAAAGTCTCTTTCAGTCATGCTTTTAAGTTTACTGTTACTCTATCTACCTGTAATGTACTAACATTAAGAATAAATATTTTTCTTCATATCTTTTAGTTTTAATTGTTATTGTTTCATAAAAACATAAACTACTAGTACATAAAAACTTTAAATAGGTGCATTAACAAAGTCCAGTAAAAACCTCAATGCAACTGCCGTTTTTAGACATCCTACGAACATTGGAATGATACATATTCATTTGATACTTCTTTATTTAAAAAACCTCTAAACATTTCGTTTGTGCGTGTGTTTTGCAGTATATAAAATATTTTCAGTATGTTTGTATTACATGGTAAATAAGTCAGTAAATATATGAATATATTTACTGACTTATTTATTATGAAAGTAAATAGGTATATTATATATATATATATTTCTATATTCTAAGATCTGTTAAGATCAAGTTCTTAAATTTTCTTTTGAAAAACTACGTGAATTACGAATGTGCATTTTGGCGCATTCTCATCAAATGTTTGTATTATTACTGTTAGCTTGATTAGATTACCTCAGATTACTTTAATATACCCATAGATTTTCTGATCGAATATCTTTATTTATGTAATATTAAGAATAAGTGTATATCCCCTCAATCACCATAAATTATTTTCAAACTATCTTCACTCCTGGCAAAACTTCATTTCTAAGACTATTGTAAGTTTAGTATCTTATGGAATTGTTACCTTAGATGCAAAAAATTACGCGACAAAGTGCAACCAATCTAGAGGCAACATAATCAGTGTCTAAAAAGAACCGAAAAATCACGTAGTTCGCGAACATTAATGATGGCGATGTTTCATATTATGATCACTAATCACTATATATAATTATTATTAATAAAGGGTCTTTCAATAAAGACGCTAGATTTTTAAATGTAAATAAAACAAGTTGTATGTGAAATATACACATATTTTTTTATTTGAAAGGATATTTTATAGCATTAAGTATGGAATATATTGTCGTTCAAGTGTCCGCCGCGGCTTTGTTTGGTGGCACATAATCGGGAGGTCCAATTTTCGATGACTTTGTCGCATAAATCTGGCTGAATTTGCTGGATGGCATTCGTTATGTCGACTTTGAGGGCATCAATTGTTTGCGGTTTATTCGCATAGACCTGCGACTTAAGATAGCCTCAAAGTAAAAAGTCTAAAGGTGTTAAATTGAAAGCGTTAAATCGCACGATCTCGGTGACCAGTTTAGTTCATCTCTGCGCAAGATGATCATGCCCTCAAATCGTTCGTGCAGAATGTCCATCGTGGCATACACTGTGTGGCACGTAACGCCATCCTGTTGGAACCACATATCGTTGGTTTCCATATCATCCAGTTTAGTCCACAAGAAGTTGCTTATCATCGATCTGTAGCGCTCGCTGTTGACGGTTATGGCAATGCCAGTTTCGATTTGGAAGATGTATGGACCGGACCGATGATTCCGCCAGACCAAAGTCCGCACCAAACAATCACTTTCTCGGGATGTATTTGTTGTGGATTGGTATTCTTCCAAATCCGACAATTTTGCTTTTTCGCATATCCATTCTTCCAAAAATGGGCCTCGTCGCTAAAGATGATTTCTTTGGCGAAGTTTAAGTCAACTTTCAACTGCTCCAAAGCCCAATCAGCGAACACACCTTAAGTTCCTGGGTCAGCTGAATTTTTTACGGGGGTAGACCCAAGTCCCGACTCAAGATTCGCCAAGTTGAAGTCACAGAAAGGTCAAGTTCTTGTGAACGACGAGTTATTGACTGCCACGGGTTTTCCCGTACACTCTCACGCACAGCAGCGATGTTTTCAGCATAAGTACGTTGCGTTTCGGTGACGTACGGGTGTTGGCTGATTGTTTATCAAACCACCAAACATGGAATAGTTGACTCGACGGGACGGTTGTGGCGAGGATAAAAGTCATGTAATGCGCGGAAAGTTTATCGAACGGAGCACTCACTTTGAAAATCAAATTTGATGATTTACACACGTTGTTGAACGCTATAATCAATCGTCGATGGTAATTTGCCATACACTACTGAACAATTCACAACAAGTTTGACATGTTGTGTTAACAACAGGGCCGCTGTAACATAACAAATTTCCGAGTATCCCTATTGAAAGACCGCGTAGATGTGCCGATATTGGACATGTACCTAACAAATCGTTTTTTGTTCCAGGAAAATCATCATACGTAAGCGCCCCATCTCCCGCACCGCCAGCTGATGGTTCCTACTATAACATGTCGGATCGTTATTTATCATACCCCCCACCACTGGACTTTCAAAACCCACCACCCATCCCAGCCCACCCTCACATTGGCCACACGCATGCGCCAATTACCCCACCACTACCATCGAATGGATCGCTCCTGCGCCACCAGAGAGGGATAGTTCCTCCGCCTGATGTTCTCCATAATACCAGCCAAAATCCTCAGATCCTGCAGGCTCAAACACTCGCCCAAAAGCGTGAGTTAACCAGTTTCGGTAACGGTTACGGTGTTAATGAACAAGAGGGTCACCTCGTGTGAGATACGGACGAAGTTTTATATGTGTTGTAAAGTTAGATAAAGAGAAGTGTGTTTTGTCCAGTTTTATTAAATGTTACGAGAAATTACGACTGTGTATAGAAGACTTTAAATACTTATTAAATGTGATTTTTACGAGTTGATATCATTGCAATAGAGACGAAAACGAATTTTCGTTGAAGTGTTTTAACACATGAACTGAAACATTTTGTAAATTAGAAAATGTCTGTTAAATTACCGAGGTATCCGATTGCTACCTAAAGAAGATGTTTTATTGTACAATTAAGAAAGATATCCACAATTCAAAAATCGTGTGCCAATATGTCGATCAAAATATTTTCGTCGTTTGCAATAGACGATTACATGTTGTTATCTTCTTTAAGTAAATGAATGATTTAACTGTTTTATTTCAGTCAGAGTACTGAAAATTTTGTTGCTAACTGATAATCAGTTGTATATAATTAATATAATTAATGTGATCTAAAACTACATGAATTAACAAATATTTTATGTTATAGTCAGTTATTCAGTAAAAGATACTTATGTTTTAGTTTAGTTCTTTTAACGAAATGGTCATCCTGTAAATACGTTCTTATAATCTTATTAAACAATATTTGATTTTGTTTTGTACATAATGCTATTTTAAGGTTTTTTTATTTAAACAAAAAATAATTTACTAGTCCAATCAATCAACCAAAGTGTGTTTCATTTCTTTTGTAAAAATTGCCTCTTTCAGTCATGCTTTTAAGTTTAGTGCTATTCTGTATACCTGTATATTATTGGCGGAATGCTCTATTTATTTCTTTATTTTTCAGTTAATTGCAAAACTTGATTTTGTTTATAATGTACATTTTTTATGATTTTGTATTATTTCTATCATTAAGAATAAATATTTTCCATTATCGCTTTTCGTTTTCATTTTTATTGTTTCATGAAAATATAAACTAGTAGTAAATAAAAACTGTAAGTAGGCCATTTACTAGATCCAGTAAATCGCTCAATGCATCTTGATTTAGGAATTAATCATTACATTTTGGAAACACCCGCAACTGCCATTTTTGGAAGGATCTATGTTCTTTTAATACTTGTTAAGAAACCTCTAAGTTTTATTTCTGTGTTTTACAATATATAATACACTTTTATGCTGTTTGTGTTTAATAGCATGTAATTTGGTTAATGTATGAACATACAGAGATATATTATTTCTATAATTCTATGAAGATACGTTAAGATCAAGTTTTAAGTTTTCAACAACAACATGAATTATTAAAGGGAACTTTGGCATGTTCTCATTAAATAAAAGTGCAATTTAGTGTAACCTTTAAAACTTCTAATGGAATTTTTTTATTTGCATATATTAAGAACAAATATATCTCCTTTTATTTACTATAAATTATTTTCAAGCAATTTTCTCTTCTGGCAAAACTTTAATTATACAACTACATGTCTTAATAAAACTACAAAAATTGGCAATTCTTATGTACAGAAGTCAATTTTGGAATATAAATAATTTAAGGAGGGAAATGGATATTGTAAACACCTTAGTTGAGTTTGGAACACAATAGTTGAACTCATGTGTAATGTGGTCGTATCTTTTCTTTACAAATATTAAAAGACAAATGGAATCACGATACAAGATTTTTCGAAAATGTATTAAACTGTACTCTTAAAAGAAATCCACAGAATCTATGAATATTCATGTGGAAAATAATGCAATGAAGATCGTGTTAAACTTACAGACATAAGAATACAATTAAGTAACTAAATGTAGACTACAAAAATGGAATTTTTAGTAAATCACTACATAATCTTTTCAAAACTCGAATCCAGGAATTTTAAATGTCATTAACTAGTTCCAGTTATGCTTCATTTACAGTTATTAATTAATGCTTTTTTTTTCTATTTATAAAGGAAAAAAATACCAATATCCAAATCGTCTGTTGAAATCATGCTACCTAAATACTGTTACATGTAGTAATATTTTTAAGATATTTTGTGTCATGAGTTACATGTTCTGATATTACATTTTTCTTTTATTGTTGTCTAGTGCCAAAGTTTCTAAACCCAATAAAAATGAATCGAAAATTTTTCGATATATTCGCCCCATTTATATTTACAATATAATATAAAACGAGTAAGCAAATCGCAATAATATTGCGCCGTCCCCTCGCTCATATTGAAGGCACCTCCGGAGCATACCTCTAGAGGCTTCAGATTAAAAAGCAAACGTTACCACGTTGTTCGCTAGGGTCGATCTTCTATACTGATTTTGTCAAAATGCCGAAACTAACAAAAAGCATTTCGTACATCAACCTAAAATTTTCGTGACACACGAAAACATCCGTTTAATAAATATAGATTTCATGTTCTTCAAAAGCATCCTGGCATCTTGATATCCATAGATCATAATAAATGTATAAAAAGCTTTTAAAATTTCAAAGAATTGGAAATATTGGTTTTGCAGTTTACTCAAATTACGACGATATTTTTCACAGCTTCCAGCCAATGCTTGCATATTAATATTTCAAACGTCTATAGATATTTTATGACTATTTGCTCTTACTGCTGATTACGTAATTCGACTAAACACTTGATATGTAATTTTACCGAAATTTACATAAGATATTCCGATGTAGTTTTATTGTCATGTCTATTGTAGATGAGATCATTCCACAGTCAACCTATAATAAACGTGTTAGGTCACTGAGTGTCTAGTACATTTTAGGTAAAGCCGTATTTAAAGACTTACAATTGTTTTACGTGAAACAGTATCCATTCACACTCCTCGATATAACTAAAGAACTATCGTGGAAATTACTTGAAATTTTTATTATTGAGCGAAAGCCAGCTTATGGTATATGGTATTTATAAGCATAATATGCTTGTAAATGGACAGTTACTTCAATAATGCCCCATATATTGAAAAAGTTATATATAGGATAAGGCAGATAAAGACAGATTAATTATAAATATTTCTCTTAAACACAGCGCCAGTAGAGGTACGATGGTGTTAGCAGTCCCATTTTTTTTTTCTTATATTTGGACATATTTCATGCAGACTGAGGTTGCAATTTAGAAATTGCAGTCAATTGAGGCTGCAATCAGTTTGGCTACGAAATGGAGATAAAAACGCACAATCCTCAATCGATGTAGTTAATTGGTATTCTTTTATTTAAATATGTTAGTTATGGGTTTCTACTAGCTACGTTTTCGGATGTACTGATAGCACTAAAGAGACAAGGTGGTAATGATGGCACTAAATTTCCATTGCAGCGAGTACATTAAAGAAGTTTATATTATACTTACAATATATACATATATTCTCTTTTAGATCATGAGTTTGTTGAAATATTAAAACGAAGTATCGAGAAATATAATATTTATGAAACTTCATAGTACATTTTAGTTGCCAAAATTTAGTAGTAAAATGTTGCTTGCATTTTTTTTAACTGTTGCTTATGTAGTAATAAAACTGGAATCTTGGTGTATATTGTCGTTTAATATCAAATTTGCATTTCTCTTGTCCGCGAAAGTATTTTTTTGTGTATTTGTAATTTTGTATGGTAATTACAATTTCAAATCCTTCAATATTCATGGCATAGACTCTTCTGATGAATATGGCCGACCTACACCTTCCGGATGAATGAATTTTTGTTTAATATTCACCCTCTTTGTAATTTCCAATCAAATCGTTGTACTTTATTGACCAGTACAAAAAAAAACACAGATGTATTTACTAAACTTTTATTTGTTACCAGCTGAATATTTTCCATGCTGAAGGCCCCTTACCCGACAATCATTTTTACTGCACAACATTTAATCCTCAGAATTTATGCGTGAAAGAATATTAATTCGTTTCGCGAATCTATATTTTATATATCCGTGATTTAGTTTATGTACAGTGTGGGGCATAGGAATCTGACGAATTTTGATTGGCGTGTACTGGCGACTGATTTAGCTAATATTGCGAAGGTTGAGGGAGAGGATAGGATATCTAACGCCATTTCAGAAGCTATGTAACAATAGACCGGGCAACATTGTGCATTCGTAACTGAAACGTGTTTTAAGACCAGTGAATCAGTTATTACAACTCAGCGATGTGGCATACATTTTGGTATCCCGTTGTTCAGCTAGAAGACATTCCAGTGCCTTGGAAATTTCAAATCTAAGCTTTCGCAGGATTTTATACAAAGAGTTGAAACTTTCTCATCCATATAAAATGGTGGTTGTTCAACAGGTAAGTGATGTGTACTTCGTGTAAATTTTGCTCAACGAATGTTTGAAATTCCGAATGAAGGAAATGCCCTGGACTTTCTGCTTATGTCAGATGAGGCTACTTATACGTCAGATGAAAGCAAGGTCCAGCAAGTAAGAAGAAATCTTCGAAGCCGACTAGACTCATGCTTAGAGAATGACGGAACACGTCTCACTGGTGTACTTTTTAAAAAATGGCATAACATTGGGCATAAAATAACAGCAATATACCAATAAAAAGTAAAAGGAAAGGCTAAATTTCATTACAAAAACTGTCAGGTTCCTATGCCCCACTTTGTATAATAAGGCGTAATAATCCTGTACTTCCTTCATTGTGAGAACATAATACTTACTTAATAATATTATGTTATTTTTTAATGAAGAAGAGAGAATCACAAGCTTTTAGAGAGATGTACGAATACTACAAGAACTTGATCTTAACGGTTCCCAAATATGACGTATTTAAATACATAAAATTAAAATGTGTCTTCTACTGAATATGTAATATGTGATCTGAAATGTTGGGAACTTATATTTTGATGTTCATAATCTCTATAAGACTTGCTAAGGTAAATTATTGCCATTATTATTTTCTCTATATACAAATTTTTTCTCTCTTTCTAAAAGGGATATTAAGAGATAAGGAGAGTGGTCAAAGACGTCAACTGTGAGTTATTAGATCTATATGAATTGTAGAATCTGTGTCGAATAGATCACTTTATCATTGAAACTCGAATGACCCTCTGTGACCTTATAATCTTATATTTATGTTATTATTTTTTCTTACCGTACAATTTTGTGTTATATACTTATTCAGAAGGTATTTCATTAATTTATTTTTGTGTGTTAAATCTATTGTTGCTACTTACAGGGTTTATTTGTTACAATTCGGACAAATAGGGTATTAAAGAATATAAAAATAAGTAATTCAATAGACGAGTTTCGTTTAACAATTTTCGATTTATAGTAGGATCATAAGTAGAGAAAATCATCGGACACAATCATTTTATAGATTTAAACATATGAGAGCTTGTATTTATTTGTACTTATTCATTAAAAAGTTGTAAATATGTGTAAGATAAATAAGAAACTAATACCTTCCATATTTGCCAATGTAATAATTATTATAATAATAACTGTAAAAAGTGCCTTTAACAGTATTCATACAATCTGCCGTTGTAAAGATTTACGCTAGACTTTTAGAATTTATTTCTCCCTAATAACTAAATGTTGTAACGCAAATTTGATTTCTCTAAATACCACTTTGTCATGTTTTCAAAATCGTTGTTTACAAACATGACCACAGACTGTATATAGTATCAGTGGTATCAAATTAAACTGTATAAAATCAAAAATATCGCTACTAAAAGGATGTTTTTGTATTGTATAAAATTGTCATCTTTATTATCTAAGCATGTTTTCCGTTTGGTTGTTATTATGATAATGGATGAATGCTCATGTAAAATAATACAACTGTTGAAATGTCCAGTCAATATAAATATGTATGTATGTCATCTCATACCGTATATTGTTAAATTTTATGAATATTAAAAGCTCATAATATTTTGTGTTTGATTTAAATGAGTAAGAAACTACACCTTCGTTCTAGTTATAGCTGTATATATTTTAGAGACATGTGAATAATAATTTCCTTCATACTAACAGTTTTGCTATGATCCACAAATTTATTATTTGCAAAATAACTAACCCAAAGTTTCATGAATATTCTATGAAAATTCACTGGCGTTTTATGAATCGGACCCCAACTATTTTTGACAAATTTACGTTTTTAAGGAATTATATCAACTTTCATAGGTCTTAATAATAGGTAGATAACAATACTCACTCAATAATAAGACTCAATAATTGTTATACAATTGTCGTTATCTAATGTATGGTTGTTTCTGTCGGAATTAATGTTTAATTATGACCTAAATACATTAATTAAACTACGATTGTTGTAGAGCATAACCTTCAGTACACTTACGCGGAAAAGTAATGTAATCGTGTAAACAAATTTCATTATCTGGGGTTTATTTTTGTTTTTCGGCCTAAAAATAAAAAAAAATAAACAGTTTTAAAGCCTTAAACACACGCTACCATGTTCATGGGTCATGAGAAAGCACAATGGTGGACTATTTGAGTAATTTGTTTGTTAGCACGATCACTCATTTAAATCGTGTCGGATCGATCGGATTTCAACTGATTCTGATTAAGGACGTCCACACAATTGACGTTAACAAAATTTTTGTTGGCTTTAGTTTTCGTCACACCCCACCCTGTCCATGGGTTATGAGAAAGCACGACGGTGGACTATTTGAGAAATTTTTTTTGTTAACACGATAATTCAACTACATCATGTCGGATCGATTGAGTTTTGACTGATCTGATCGGGGATATCTCCCAGATGACATCTATTGATTTGGAGGTGGATAGGACACACCCCACCCTGTTCATGGGTCATGAGAAAGCACAAAAGTGAACTATTTGAAAAAAATGAAACTGTCGCATAAAACACATATTCTGCATTTATGTGTTGTTCAATTTCGAGTTGTTCTACGTGCGTATAAGTCCGTTTTAAGGTTTTAAAACTGTTTATTATATATTTGAAATATCAATTGAATTCAAAGTGACGTATGTTATGAAACTGATTATATATTATGTACTATTAATTAAACTACTTTATCTACTATCTCTATTTTAAAAACTAATTACAATATCTGAGATTTCACTCGTTAAATCATCGATTTTTAGAGCTTTTAATTCTATGAGCTGGTCGAATAGATTATTTTGAAGTCATGATTATGAATTAATTCTATAAAATGATGCAAACATGATGGATAAAAATCAGAAACTAGAAGACTTATGGAGTACCATCGACTATCTATTTATCGACTCCTCATGTGTTTTAGCTTTCAGGGGAAAACTAAAACCAATTTATCTTTGATATTAGACAGGCAGTATAACTATCTAACATGGAGTTATGTGAGTCCATTTCTTTTAAATTGCTCAGAGATGTGAAGTTATTCTCTATTATTGACCTAGTAAAACTTGTCTGGCAACATAATTAAAGTATGTAAAACTACAGATATACAGAAAGCGGTACGCTACTATGTGGATTACTGAGTCAAGAGGAATTAACGAGTGAACTCCACAGACAAGCAGAAGTCGAAATAGGCTATGAAAATAGTCACCGTAATACAGTGAGCCACACGAGGTATGGTGATGGGAATATAGACTACTTGGATGGAGCAGAACTTAACAAAGCATTTTATTCCATTTAGAAATGAAAAGTCACTTTGTAGCTTATAGTATACCTGACGTCACTTGTTGTGTTCTTATACTTTGCTGTTACACATTAAGGACAAAAATAAGGCTAAAAACGTATCCTCGGTATAATAAATACTCAATCTGGTAATATTTAATCTCAATCTGTATAATAAGTACATAGGATACTTCTTCCATTTTGACATAAAAATATAACATAAAGAAATACCAAAGTATTGGCTTGGGCAATTGTTGCAATTTCATTTTCTTCTAATAACTTCACTTATCAACTGAAACACTGGAATAATAAGTCATTGATATAAGAGATCATGGACATATCCAGACGCCACAAATGTGCTCTTTAAAATAATTCTCCCAAAACATTGGGTGTTTTTAAATTATGAATCTCATGTAGAAAATAACGAGGAATGTAATGATAAAACCAGTTTTGACGGGAAATGGTTGGTTTTCGAGATGCTATTTCTTTCTGCGGCCAAGATCTTGTAGATACTCATTTGTCTTGATTTTAACCAACATATCTTAAAAATTAAATAAAGTGTAGTTTTCTAGATACTACTAATCGATTCCCTGTACAAAATATTATGAACATATCTGAATCCTAGAAAATTGTAAAGTGTGACCGCAGGGAGAGACGAGATATACTCGACGAGATCTCGTACATATATATATATATATATATATATATATATATATATATATATATATATATATATATATATATATATATATATATATATATATATATATATATATATATATATATATAGCTACAACTAGCAGTTTCTATTTCCTGGTGTTCTTTGAAATAATTCTCAAAGAAATGGGTATTTGTAAATTATAAACCTTGTGTAGAAAGTGGCGAGGAATATGACGTTAAACTAGTTTTGACGGGAAGTTGTTGGTTTTCGAAATGTTATTTTTCTTTCTATTTGTCTTGATGTTAACCACCATGTCTGAAATATTAAATAATGTGCAGTTTTCTAAATACTACTAATCGATGCCCTGTACTCATTGACATAAAATATTATGAACATATCTGGTTCCTAGGAAATTGTAAGGTGTGACTGCAGGGAGAGATGAGATATATACAGCTATAACAAGCAGCTCCAGGTGTTCTTTAAGATAACTTAAAAAGAATTATTTTTAAATTATATAATGCAAAAAATAGCGGAAAATTTGATGACGAAACTAGTTCTGATGGCAAATAGTTGGTTTTCGAGATACTATTTTTCCGACCAAGATGTAGATTGCCATTGGTCTTGATTTTGACTAATGTATCTTTGAAATTAAATAAAGTGCAGTCTTCCATATTTTACCAGTCAATTCCCTGTGTTCCTCGGCATAAAATATCATGGACATATCCGGATCCTATAAAGGTGTAAGATGTGACAGCAGGGAGAGACGAGAATGCGTACAGCTATAACTAGCAATTTAATTTTCCAATTGTGTATGTTGTTCTAGTCATACGTAACCACCGTATCATTAAAATTAAATAAAACACATTTTTCTAAACTTTCCGTTCGATTCGTTGTACTAAAGGGTGGTCCAACCATAATGCACGATATTAATTGTGAGTCACACCTTAACGTCAAGTTTTTTGCCCAACTCAATTTGACCTTTCTTTGTTTCAGTGTTTGACAAATGCAACCATGGAGAGGCACACAATTGAGCAGCGCGTTAAGATTGTTGAAGCCTTTTACGAAAATGGGCGTTCAAATCAAAAAGCATTTCGTGCACTTCGTGACTTTTTTGGTCAGCATAATCGACCAAATGTGTCCACAATCGGGAAAATTGTGCGCAAATTTCAGCAAACCGGGTCTGTAGGAAATTTGAAAACACCTGTGCATGCTCGCCCAGTTCGTTCTGCGGAAGACATTGCTGTTGTTCGTACTTTTTCGAAAATGAGGTCGACCAAGCAGTTACCGTGAATGGTGTTCGCTATCGCGAGATGATAACGGACTTCTTGTGGCTAGAAATTGAGCATATGGACCTGGACGATATGTGGTTCCAACAGGATGGTGCCACTTGCCACACAGCCAACGAAACAATGGCACTTTTGCGCGAGAAATTTAATGGCCGTGTTATCTCACGTCGTGGCGATGTTAATTGGCCGCCACGATCATGTGATTTGACACCGTTGGACTTCTTTCTTTGGGGATATTTAAAAGAAAAAGTGTACGTCAATAAGCCAAGAACAATTCAAGAGCTAAAGGATGAGATAATTCGGCACATTAACGACACTGAACCTCAATTATGTCTCAGAGTCATTGAAAATATGGACCATCGGATAGAGGTATGCCATCGAAGCCGTGGCGAGCATTTGGCCGATATTCTATTTCACACATAATTGTCATAGATCCTTCTATCATAATAAAAAATATTAAGATAATTCTCTGAAAACTTTTTGTTTTATTTACAATTAACATCGTGCGTTTTGGTTGGACCACCTTTCATATTACATAAAATATCATGGCTATATCATTGTCAGCACAAATGGCAGTTCTCGTCCAAGCCCTAAACTGATGTCCTATTTTGTAACGCCTATTTAGATTTACAAATATATTCAATGTTTTATATCACCAATCTTTATTACTAGATTATATGAAAATTTTATTTTCTTCATGCACAGCAGCTTCACGCCCTTGATTCACACATATTTCGACAATAAACAAAATCATTACAGTTATGTACTTAACATGTTTCGACGTTTTGAGACGATTGTTGTAAAGCGTAACCTTCAGTACACCTACCTTTGTGATGTTCTAATTCCATTTCGTGTTCCGATCAGGAGTTTTTAGATAAATATTTTCATATATCTGAAATATCATATGAATTCAAAGTGACATATGTTATGAAACTTATTATATATTATTTATTTTCCGTTGTTTATATCTACTATGTGTGACAATAGATCGTATTGGGTAGGCATTCTACAATATCGGTTGAAGTTCTTCAAATTTTAGACTTGTCTGATGCAGTATTGTACATAGTTCATAATTAGATTAATGAAAATTACATAGTTCAGTAAATGGGTAGATGATTTTGCCTACTGATATCAACTAATGGCTTTATCCTTATATAAGTATTTGACTCGTAAATCTACATAAGACAGACAATATTAATTTGTTAAGTTATCCTATATACAGATAAACTAATCAGCGATACCGAAATGAAAACGTCTAACGATAATATCAGATGAAATAAAAAGTAACTGACTGACAACGATAGGATTATAGGATAGGTATGAATTTATTTAGGAAAATAATTAGGGATTAATTGAAACATTTTGTTTATAATTTTTTATTGGATTCTTTTGTATCGTATTTTCTGTTTTAATAAATATTTAACATACATATACATACTCATATCTGTAACACTTATAATAGACAATCTTTATATAACATAGAAATTCATAATAGTATAATATATTAAATACAGCGACCCATTTAAAAGTGGGACACTAAAAAAACATTATTTGTTACCGATTTAAACTTTACAATCTTTTTTCTAAATGGTAGAGCTTCAATAAATCCATTGTGGTGCCAAATTTCAGAATAAAATTTAAAATTTAAATTTTTTTTCAGATAAAAGAATCAGAAAAGACTAATAGCAATTTCGTTGTATTTAATAGACTATGTTACTTTAGGGTATTATCAAACGAGTGTGACAGAAATGTAACAATAAAATATTAATTTGTAAAATAAATATAGCATAATTAAAAGTTCTGGTAGTCATCAATATATTTCAAACAGTCGTCATATGAAAAACATAATGTACACATAAATTAGACAAAGGATATAAATAACAATGTTTTAAATAATATTCATTAATTCAATAAAATTTCAAATAAACTATATTTACAATGTTCATTTGCAGAGTCATCCGTTGAATTATAAAACAAAATTTAAACAACAATTATTTATAAATTTTAAAATGTATTTCTAAATAGGCTTTAATAATCAGATACAGGATATAGGATATACTTCATCCTAAGGAAAATTATTTCTATTAGCAAGCTTTGCAAATACTTCAATTTATTTACGGCGATAATGAAGTATATTAAGTAAAACTGCAGGTACATTATCAAATCAGTATAGTTGATAATTTAAGTTTACTAGAAAAAATAAATAAATAGTAAAACTTGCTGGTGACCAAAATCCAAGAGGAAATTATGTTGAATTTTTTTAATAGATACCTATAGCATCGACATATTAGCAAAATTACCGCTGGTTAAGTAAACTTTTTTCAGCATGGATCTGTATCTTAACACATTTTACGAATGATAATTTACAATGACAAAAATGAAATAGTGAACGAGTTGGAAATGATTTTACCAACAAGTCGAGAAATAGTTCAAGACTTTGTCCAGTGCAAGAAAAATACCAGGAATGTGAGGGCTTGGTTAAAAGAAGACTTTCCTTAGATATGGAGAAATTGTAAGTTAATAGAGTTTTTTCCCAGGTCCCTCAACTTAATCCCTCCTAAATATTTTCTATGGGAGTTTATGAGTAAGTCTACAATATCCGCTCAACAAACAAAGCATAACTGTTTAAAGTATGAAAAGCCCAACCAATTAATTATCTAAAGTATCTTCTTATGTATAGTAAGTATTAAAAGATGGTGAATTAAATGTATTGAATTAAGGGGGGATTTGCATGAAAAATCGAAAATTTAAATGCATGGTACTGAAATATCAATTTACTCTGTTACTTTATTTTGTTTATGTTAATATAGTAACATTAATATTAAATAAGTATTAAAACAAATTGTTTATAGTTTATTACTTTGAATATCAAACTGTTATATAACAACTATTATATAACAGTTTAATATTCAAACAAATCGTTTATATTCAAAGTAATAAAATATAAACAATTTGTTTTAGTACTTATTTAATATTCTTTTCTTAATATTGCTTCTTCTACCTGTATGTGTAAGAAATTTTTTTAAGGTAAAATATTTGCGAATTCGTTCATTATTTGACGTTGCAATAACCTTTCATAAAATATCTTTAGATACAGCTTCATACTGATTAAAAATTTAGTTCAATCGGTCAATGGCAGTTTTAATAATAATAATAATTGCAAAGCGTGCCAATAAAAATAATTTCCTTCGTCGTGGGGTATCTAATTAAAATATATCTAAAGAAAACAGACAGGCATAATTTATTATATTGGAATTATAAATAATTATTGATTAAAAATTTTTACAATTCAACTCATTTCAACTGAAAAAATATGATTTGGAAAATTATGATATACATAAGGAACATAAAGATTATTCAATATATTTTGATATAATATAAATTACAATATGTAACTATGCTATATATCTGCTAGAAACATACTTTTTTGTGAAATTTTGGTCACACTCATTCAAATGTATTCTGAATCCAGTAACGTACTCATTAGTTATAAGAACAGTTTCTAAGAATAGGTTAATTCTTGGATTTTTGGCTTTAAAAATTTCGAAAAATTCGGCTTTAAAAAGAAATAAAAAATTTCGAAAATTCAAAACAAAAAAAAATTGAAATTTTTAAAAAAAATTGAAATTTTAAAAAAAAATTGAAAAAATTCTAAAAAAACTCGAAATTGAAATTTAAAATTTTATACTGAAATTTGGAACTGCTGTAGAATTATTTTATCTGTCATTTATAAAATTGTTTAAATCGGGCAATAAATAAATATTTTCCGGAGGTGCCTTACTTTTAAATAGGTTACTCTATATAGAGTGACATAAGCAGAGACTAAACTGAAACAAACCAAAAAAAAAAAAAAAAATAGCAAACTTATACATTGTATTCATAAAATAGGTGATTTATTTTTAAGGAAAGAAGTTGGAACGAAATAATTATCTCAATAGAAGTTACTTAAAAATAACAAGGTATACATATATTTAAGGTACAGAATTTTTTTGCGGTTTGCCAAATTTCTGCAAAGAAATATTAACACTATCCACGCGTTATTATTAAGCAAAATTATTATAGAAGCTTCCTGAAATTACGTGTGCAACTAATAAAAGATGTATTTTATATTATTTTATATATTAAAAAATGTTATTAATCATCTTTTTATCGACGGAAATAGCTTAAATACATGAAAATGTGTCACATATTTTTCTCAATTTATATTTGTTTTGGTTACAAATCGATAATAATCAATACAAACATCGAAATGATATGTTAACAGAATTTTTGTTAGTATATTCTGTCACATATGAATCACACATTCTAATACAAAGACTTTGAGAAAACAAAAATCTCTCTCCTGTTTAGACCACACAAAATGTATAACAAAAGTGAGTGATCTGTGTGTATAAACATTTGTAAGAATTGGGAATTTTCTCGTGTTTAAATATGGGAATACTAACGACGACAATTACTTACTAATAACAAGTTTTTTTTTATCATTTCATTTTACGTTATTATTTACGGTATTAACAATAATACTCTTTTCACTTATATTTTGTCATAAGGCATAAATAACATGTCCAGGGATTTTTGTATTATTATTATATTCTCTATTATTTAAGGGGGTCACTACATATTTCAGTTTGAAAAAAAAGTGTTTTTGAAAGTAAAGATCTTTCTGCATCTTTTAGCGTTAGTATCATGGAAATCAGATGATTAAAAGTGGACAAAATAATTTCTTTAACTTTAAAAAAGTTACTTAGGAGAAAATATAAACTGTAAACGATGGAAAAGATCTATTCAAAAGAGATGTCACAACAGAATGTATTAGCTTACATATTATTTATATAATTGTATGCAAAATTTTAAATATGGTAGGCATATGGGAACGATGCACGCAACACTGAAAATAACTAAGGTAGTGAGTTAGAATAGGTTCCAAAACACATTCTAAATAGTTTTCTAATCATGGATAAAGCTGAGACATATGATATAATTGAATGAACCACAGATAGATAGCTCTCGCGTAGCAGAAAGCGGTAAAAAGGTAAGTATTTTTTTTAATATCTCCGCGTCTCGAAATGTCATGTTTTTTCACATTAATGTTTTTTTTTCGCCAAATAGTCTATCCAGAGTATCGTGATGGTAGTTTTTTAAAGATGTAGAATAAAATAAAGACCAAACTGGATGAATTGTGTTTTGGAAAATATTTTTGTTCATATAAAAGAATTGTGAAATATAAAAAAGGTGACCGAAAAAGTGCCGATTTTAGCAAACGAATAAAATATTTCTATTTGGGTAATAGATAAAGTTCTTCATTTAAAATGATGATACTATACTCGGTTAGGTGTCTACAAAATTTTAGTAAGACTGGTAAAAAGGTTTCATAGAAAAGGAACTTATGTAATGGGAATTTTCCTAAATGAATAAAAACATGTAGTGATCGCCTTAATAAAGTAATAAATAATATGATTTCTGAACATTTTTATGAAATTATAAATAATAAACAGTATTATTTTTGAAAATCAGTTCGCGTAGGTTATGTTACCATCATAGTTTTCAAAAGAAAAACTCAAAAATGACGCAATCCATAGATGTATATTTGATTTTCAAATATCGAAAATTTGTGTCTAAAACTTTACCCAATAAAGTTAAATAACAAAATTGTGATACTAACTTGCATATGTGGAATAATATTACAAAAAATTACACACACACACACACACACACACACACACACACACACACACACACACACACACACACACACACACACACACACACACACACACACACACACACACACACACACACACACACACACACACACACACACACACACACACACACACACACACACACACACACACACACACACACACACACACACACACACACACACACACACACACACACACACACACACACACACACACACACACACACACACACACACACACACACACACACACACACACACACACACACACACACACACACACACACACACACACACACACACACACACACACACACACACACACACACACACACACACACACACACACACACACACACACACACACACACACACACACACACACACACACACACACACACACACACACACACACACACACACACACACACACACACACACACACACACACACACACACACACACACACACACACACACACACACACACACACACACACACACACACACACACACACACACACACACACACACACACACACACACACACACACACACACACACACACACACACACACACACACACACACACACACACACACACACACACACACACACACACACACACACACACACACACACACACACACACACACACACACACACACACACACACACACACACACACACACACACACACACACACACACACACACACACACACACACACACACACACACACACACACACACACACACACACACACACACACACACACACACACACACACACACACACACACACACACACACACACACACACACACACACACACACACACACACACACACACACACACACACACACACACACACACACACACACACACACACACACACACACACACACACACACACACACACACACACACACACACACACACACACACACACACACACACACACACACACACACACACACACACACACACACACACACACACACACACACACACACACACACACACACACACACACACACACACACACACACACACACACACACACACACACACACACACACACACACACACACACACACACACACACACACACACACACACACACACACACACACACACACACACACACACACACACACACACACACACACACACACACACACACACACACACACACACACACACACACACACACACACACAAACACTATTTCATGATAAATTATTATCTAAATATAACGATTCATTTATGTGGGCGTGGTACCAGAGCTGTTATACAGATATAAATCCAACAGTGTTTAATATACAACCAACCCAACAATTATACCTTCTTTATTGTTTTATAACATTATTTTCATCACACTCTACTTACTCGTTAATGTGAAATCAAACTATTTTCACCTCATCGAGATGAAATTATCGACCCCTAAACATAAACTTTTAAATAAGACAAAATTAACCAATGTAATATTTACAACATTAATGTTTCATAAAGTTTAGTTTTTCTAGACAAGTACAACTACTTTATATATGGACAGTCAGCAGGAGCTAGCTTAGCTTGTCAGTTCTGAATAATGCGGGTGTGGGTTCGATACCCACATAAGTTCACTGCATGCGTCTGTACATGTATGTGTGAATATCGAGCTAGGTAGAAGAATAGCACTAAGACTAACCTCGCCCTCGTAAAACGAAGGTGCAAAAAATGTATCTATTTTATTTTATCTATATAAAAAATACTGAGTGTTTCCTCTACTTTTAATCCTCTAAAGGGATTTCATATGTATTGTAATTCACATGCATATATCATATATATTTATATAGATTTTATATATCTTAATTATTATGAAGGTATTGTCTACTTCCATATTTGAACAAGAAAATACTTTCTACTTTTCTATCCATCTTCCTAGCTAGTTACATTTTCAATACATTTATGTCTTTTATAGAATTTAATGAAAAGTAATATGAAAGAAAAACGAAAGATTTTTAGTCCGCTTTGGAGCGGAAGATGGGACTATGTCCTAATAATAAAACAGAGGGAATTTTGACATGTGACATAATATATTATTTGTATGTACACATTTGTCATGATATGATTATTACCAATTTATAGGCAAAGAAATAAGAATCAGTAAAAAGTTGAAGATTGTTTTTATCTCCTTAAATCGTCTTTCAACAGATAAAGATCAACGTTTTGCACATTTTTCAGTTAGACTAATTTGCAAGTATAAAGTTTCCAGTAACTATTCAGTCAATAGCTGATTGGCTATATATGTGGAATAATATATACAGTGCATCAAAAAAGTATTACCAATTTTTTCTTAAATCTCAAAAATATAAAAATGAATTGTTTGATACTAAATTTATTTAAAAACTGCCATCCAACTTCTAACTTTTCGTGGCAGTAGATTGAGTTAATTAAATATAAGATAAAAACGATAAATAAGAATATGAATTTCAAGGATCAAAAAGTATTGGCACAGCAAAAATTTTTATTCAAACAAGTTTAAAAAAAATATATTTATACTTAACTAATATTTTGTTACCATAGAATTTGCATCAATTACGGCCTAAAGTTTTCGTGGCATCGAGAATATAAGGTTCTGGGTTATTTCAGGTTCAAATTGATTATTAAATTTTAATAAAACCGCTTATAGCTACTGTTTTGAAGAAATTTAATTGTTTCCGATATCAAGTCCAGCAAGTACCATAAATTCTCTATGGGATTTATATCTGCGGACTGGAGTCGATTTTTGGTTTGCCTACGAACATTATAAAGTAACTATTTCTTTGTTTTATTGGCGGTGTGCTTCGGATTATTATCCTGCTGGAAGATAAGTGTGCCTCTGATGACCGTCTGTGCAGCATTGCATTTCCAGTTATGGCGCAAAATATTAACATACTTGTCTGCATTCATACTACTTTTGTTGAAACTTAGGTTTCTAGCACCACTCCACGACATGCAGCACTAGACTATCGCTCGTATGTGGAGGCCTTTGCGTATGCTTCCGCCACCGTGTTTCACTGTTGGCCTGGCATGACTCATTTCAAATGCAGCATTTGGTTTTATCAAGTGCAGTTTTTTGTTTCTCATTTCACAACTTTGATATCTTCAGTTCTGATAGTCGAAAATATATATGTTTATGGAGAAAATCAAATGCTAGATTTGAAATGAGTCATGTCAAGCCAACAGTAAAACACGGTGGTGGGAGCGTTTTAGTTTAGGGCTGCATGCCGTGGAACGATGTTGGAAACCTATGTTTCATCAAAAGTACTATAAATTCAGACAAGTACGTTAACATTTTGTGCCATAACTTGAACAACAGCGTTGAAAAGATGGACATCAGAGCCATACAAATCTTCCAGCAGGATAATAATCCGAAGCACTCCGCCAATAAAACAAATAAATTTTTACTTTACACTATAATGTGCGTAGTTAAATCAAAAGTCCACCCCAGCGCCCTTATATAACTCCCATAGAGAGTTTGTGGTACTTGCTGGACTTGAAGGATCGAAAAAGAAAAATTTCGTCTAAACAGAAATAACCCAGAACCTTGTATCCTCGATGCCACGAAGACTTCAAGCTGTAAATGGTGCAATTGATGGTCACAAAATACTTATTAAAGTGCAAATATATTTTTTAAGAACGTGTTTAAATAAAAAATTTTATTGTGTCAATACTTTTTTAACCCTTGAAATTAATTTTCAATTCGTTCAATCTATTTCCACCAAAATTTAATAGTTGAATGCTAGTTTTTAAACAAATTTAGTATCAAACAATTAATCTTTATATTCTTGAGATTTAAGAAAAAAGTGAGGTGTGTCAATACTTTCTTGACCCACTGTATATATTTTCATCTTTACTTAAAATAACGTTCAATGCTCGAAGAACTTTGAATAATAGTTTTATGTTAATTTATTCATTCTTATTGCAGAAGCACATATTTTATACTAACTCGGTGTTATTTTCAAAATCCACATCATTGTTTATTATAATTCTCTTCATTTGTTTCTTCTTTACAAATCTGTACACATTGAAAGACAAATTTAATAAGGAAGCCATGAATAATAAATACAGTACGACTTCTAGACGACCGTATTCATTACTTTCTGGATCTTCACTACTAACTAGTTTGTATGCGACAACTTTATCATTTACTGACTTAGTTTTAGTTGCATTAAAGTCGTTTACTGTTACGCGAGTTTGTACATCATATTTGATATTTTTAAAAAAATTGTAAAATTCTGTATCTTTAAATTCCTTATTAAAAAATGTATAAAAACTGCTAGAGTAGAACTCATTGTTAATGGAAGAGAATATGTTTTTAATATTTTCTTTAATGTCTGAGGCAACAGTGACATTCTTGTTATCATCTATAGTTGCGATATCGTCGCACTTAATCTCATTGACGTTGTGACTATAGGAAGTAGTGCCATGCAATACTTTTACCGATTGACTTTCAAGGATGTGTACTAATTTTATAAGTTTGGAACACGACCATTCATTATTATCTAGAGAAATTATTTCCAATGACTTTAGTTGAGACGTCATCTCGACACCATCCAAATATTCAATATTATTATCGTCTAAGTGCAATTCTGTCAGGTTTTGTAAGACATGCAAGGTATATGGAGTAATGGAACTTATCTCATTAGACGAAATATCAAGGAAATTTAAACTCTTCAATGAGTCGAATATTCCATAAGGCAAAACTTTTATTACGTTATAAGATATGTTCAGATAGTGTAGATTTACTAGAGTTGAAAACAATCCGTGGGGTAAAAACTGAATATTATTAGCACTTAAATCTAGAGTTTCCAAGGCTGTTAAATTAATAAATGACTTTCTGTCAATGACGTTGATACTATTTCTGCTTAAGTTCAAGTATTCTAAATATATGTACCCTTGAAACATGGTCTCGTCAACACAACTTAAATTATTTTCACTTAAACTCAAAAGTAATGCATTTGTATTACGATTATTAAATATACTAATATGTTTACCATTTACCGATAATTTATTTATATGAGCCAATTCAATTTTATTCAAACTGAACGGTATACTTTTCTCGGTAAAAGAAATATTGAGGTTATCTAATTTGCGTAATATCAGGAATATATTATAATCGATTTTTTTAATAGGATTATAGGATACGTCTATAGTAGTAATATCTTTATTATTAGTAAACAAATTTTTAGGTATATTGGACAAATTATTATTATTAAGATATATAAATGTTAAATAAACGTTGTTATAAAATAGCGTCCCGTCGAGTTCTTTAATGTCATTATGGGAGATATCCAAATATTGTTAACTTCTCAAAAAATCGAACACACTTCTGTGTATTGTTATTAAATGATTATTATTTAGTAGAACTTTCCTTAGTCTGTCCAAATCTGCGAACGCGTTTTCTTCTATCTCTTCTAATTCGTTGTGTTGTAAGTCTAACATTTTCAAGGATTTTGTAGTAAAAACCCCTTTACTAATTTTTTTCAAGTGGTTATCCTTCAGGTATATTTCTTCGCATTCACGTTTATTGATAAACGCACCTGGTGTAATCCTACTGATGCCTATTCCTTCTAAGTATAATCGTTCAAAATTAAATCCTTCAGAGAAGTCAGCAGGCAAAACGTGAACGATTGAATCTTTTATTGTTAATACTGAAAAGATGTTTCCATTATATTGATATGGATTACCGTTATGAATTTTATTATTTTGTAGGTATACTCTTAACTGATTTATTTGCGTACACAACATCTCCGAACTTCTTATGCGGCATTCCTGACATGAAATGTCAATTAATATAAGACTAGCAATTAATGTCTTATACAGCATAATACCTGCAAATAAAATTCCTTAAAATTATATCGTACGCTTATACCGAAGTAATCTTAGCTCCAGGCTGGTCAGCACCATGACGGGGCGAACCGTAATTTCACCGCGGTTAATAAAGCTTTGCTACCAACATGCATCACGCCGCTCAGATTTCAAATGTAATCAATCACTATTGTACAGTGTTAACGACAACGACACACACACACAGCAACAATTTTTTAAATACCATTTTTTTGTTTTTATGCCGAAAACGAAAAATAAACCCAAAAAAAAATTTTTTCACTTTTTAAAGTGAAACTTTTTTTCCATCGCCTCAAATTTTTTCGTCCATCTATCGCATGTCGCATTACAGTCGGCCGCGGAGTAGGAGTAAAGTAAAAGGCGCTCGTCAGAGCAGCCAAGGCCAACATGGCGGCGCCCATGGCTCGCATCAGCTGACCGTCTAGCATTTATATTCTCACTCATTCGTGCAAATGCTCCGCGGTATTTGTGTGTTTTCATCAGTGTATCGATGTAAATATTGTTGTTCACTTGATCGTAATGGACAACGATACAGCTAGTGAGTCAAATATACCGGTCAACGAGGGAAGAACCAAGAATAGTGCGAAAATATCCTACGATGAATTAATTGTACGCCGTATGAGACAGAATGCCGAGAGAGTTCGTGCTTGTAGGGAAGGTAAAAAGGCTCTTGGTGAGTTAATTTAATTTTTATAGTGAATTTATAAGAATTATTACAACTTTCTGCTGGTGCAAATCGTTGTTTATGTATTAATTTTAATTTTGAATGCTTGAATTTATTTTTACTCATTTCATATGAATATTTGATGAAGTATTTTAATTTATATCCGGTCCATTCAATATATTTAATTTTATTTAGTCCTCCAGTCATTTCACAAGCCGAGCTAAACTCTGAGCCGCCAAAAAAATTAGTAGACTGAAGAATAGAATTGGAGCGACTTTCGTTGAATCCACAGATTACTATTGCCGATGCAATCTCGAACTTTATTATGAGCCGACGGGGTTTCTCGATGATAACATTGAACGTACAAAGTTTACGAGCTCATTCAGAAGATGTTTCTACAATACTGACAAAATCAATCAACACCCTGGTTTTATCCGAAATTAATTTAAAAAATAATGAGCAGATAAATATTCACAATTTCCATTGTGTGAGTCGACAGAAACATATTAATTCTCGATATGGTGGAGTAGCTATATTACAAAACAATGACAGTTCATTGAGAGTTCAGTCGGAAATGCAAGCATACATAAATAACATGAATATTGGTCAAGCAACTACTTCCGAATCTGCTGTGGGAGATTTTTGTGCAGCTATTTGTCAACTTGATGACAACAGAAAACTTGTAATCGCGTCAATTTATATTAAAGTCGATCAAAGAATAGATGAACATCATGGATTTTCTAGGTTTTCATCTAGCTTCATTTGCTACGTCTTCGGCACAAATTTTCCGTTCTCGAGAAATATATTCGCGAATGCCTATTATTTTATCTGGTGATTTCAATACAGATTTTAAGAAAGAGGAATCTGCTCCACTTACTGAATACTTGAGAGAAGTATTTAATCTTGAAATGAAAAATGATAGAAATATACCAACCACGAGATATGGTACTACGATCGATGCGGTTCTTTTTAGATACATTGAAAAAATAGAATGTAAGTCATTGTTTACTTATTTTAGTTACCATAAAATATTAGTTACATTTATAGACTGTGAGACTCAAGGCGAAGATGAAGTTATTGATAGAATAATTGAAGTTCAAAATGATTCAATGATTTAAATATTGGCCTCAGTTTTTAACATGCGTCTATCATCTGAATGATTGTATTTATTATGTATTCCATACTCTAATACGCAGATTGAAATTAAAATTTATAGTTGGATATCTTGTGTACTATTGATTTCCCATTATCATTTCCATTTTCCAATTATTAAGTTAAGATTAAAAACGCGATTTTAATACCCTAAATCGAATAATTTTCCGAAAATTTTCAGTTAAATGCCTACAACCCGAAAAATAGTTTCACTTGCATCGTGGTTTCATAAAACCACACAATGTTTTTTTCTTTATACGGTTACATTACTTTTCCGGAGTGCGGAAAAGTAACAAAACGCTATTGACCGTGGTGGAACTGTATGATTCGCTCTATCTTGGAGCTTGTCTGTCTGGAGACAACATAATAGGTTTGACTACTATTCGACAGTTTTTTTGCACATGATGTATGGATGGATAAGAATAAAATAATAATAATATAATCTATACCTCTCCTACCGTTAGGTGTAGAGGCAAGAATAAAATAAGTATTTCGAAAACAAATTCAGGTTAACTTCAGGATAACAAATTGAATACTTTGAATGAACATACAACGTTCTTGCGTGTTTATTTAAAAAAAAACACATGAAACTAGGTATATAACTTTATAGACTATAATTTTACTTAATTTATTCCTTATTTACACAAATATGTACCACGACGGTATTTTTGATATCTCGATGGTCCTCTGCAATAACAACACAACTCAAATTATAATAATTTTCAGGAAGGCGAATGAAAGATTTTGCGCTGCAGGAATTGATTTTTGTTTGATGCTAAAATGAAATATATTATATTATTTCAAGGCAGTTATAGTTTTGACATCATTATTTATTTGTAACGATGAGTGTAAAAAAAATGTATTGATAATTTTTTTGCACTCACTTGCGCCATTGTGTAATTACAGTATAATTCATTTATAACTTTTTTTTTCATATATCATACTACTTGTGAAATTTTATCAAATATAGTAGGCAATTCATCTAAAAGGAAAACTTTGAAAAGCTAAATTTTATTATCAAAATTATTGTTTAATAAAACAAATACAGTGTTATATTTAATTACTGTATATTTAAAGACTGTTATTAAAAAATGCATAGAATTTTGTATAGTTTTCTTCGGCTAGTCTAAAATGGTCTGCTTTTCTTTTTTATCCCGTCCTATAGACTTGTCCTACAATGGCTTTACCACTTATCTGCAGTTGGTTCTGTCACAACTGAGAAATGTGTTAGTGTTCAGTAACCGATATAGCAATTTTATTGGTATAGCAATCTTTTTACACTATTTGAAAAATAAATCCGTGTGACATTTTTTATATTTTGTTATAAATTATTAAGATTAAGTTAGGAATTTTTAATTATCATTATCTTCAAATACACATTTCTATTGATACGAGTATTTATAAAAAGAAATTATAATAAAATACTACCAAAAATAAAACGGTTTCTTAAATTAAACATTTTTTCTTAAGTTGTTAACAAAAAATAACAAAAACTAGAGGTTTTACGAAACCGTTCATATTTGATACACATGAGTAAAATTAAGTAAAAGTAAAATTAGAAGTAACTATTGTTATTAACACTTTTTAATATTTCATAAAATAAGCTTATTTTCAGCGATTTTTTTTTAGAAGAAATGTCAAATTTTGCGTGTAGCAAGGTAGGTGACCAACTTCGAATAAGCTATTTTTTTCTTATTTTTTATAATAAAAAACAAAATATTTTATGCAGATTTCTACATTGTATAATTATTATTTATATATTTTTAGATGCACCAGGGGGTACATTCTATGAAGTCGTAGCCATTCATAATTATAACAGTATTGAATATCTTTCGAAGTAAAACCTTTAAACAATTTTTTACATTCTGTTTCTTATACTTATAAAGAAAATCTTCTATAAATAGTAATATATTTTATACCTAAGTTCTACAAATGATTGTCTTTTATATTATAAGATTTCGATGAAATAGAATGAAATAATACCTTTGCCTTCACCTCTGTTTCAATCATGATATTCAGATAAACTACAATTGTTTTACTAACTATAAAGCAATTGTTATGAGTCATAGCTACTTATATTCGTATATTTACGAAAATGGATGTACTTAAGTATTTTATTTTCTACATTCTATATCAAGACTAGCACAACTATATTGAGATGCAGTTCTGTCTGCTTTTAGTTGACCCAAAATCCCAATCGCCCTGAGTGAATTATATTTTGTACCTATAGTCAAGAAAATAAAAAACATCTGTATATAAATTGTATTGATACTCCTACAGATTTGCGTTAGAAACAATTTCATACAGGGCAATTTGATATATTTTAACATTCTTTAAATTTGTTATAGTAAGATAATCTGGAATTTATTGAAGGCAAAAATAACCTTTAATATGTCGAAAGCCATGTCAGTTGATGATGAATTTTATATATCTGTGCTTATGAATCATAGCCCTAGACAGAACTATATAAGTAGGTACATATTTCAATGATAATACTATATTTATAGTACTTACTTTTTGTTATTCCTAACATCGATAATATATTTTCAATGTGCTTTTCATTCATAGAACAATTCAATACTGTAACTGTAGACACGTAATACAATGTTTTATAAAACTGATTTACTTCCGTTTCGTATAGATAAGTGTGGCACCAAAATAAATATATAGGATGAACACTGCAAGTGTTTCATTTACTTTGTATCATACTATGTTGTCCATATATTTTAGAGATTATGAGGAAGAATCATGATGAACTGTACCACACCTGTTAGGTTCTCAATACCATTCAACGACATGCAGCCCTAGACTAAAACGCTTCCGCCACCGTGTTTTACTGTTGCCCCGACATAACTCATTTCAAGTGCAGCATTTGGTTTTATCAAGAGCAGTTTTTGGTTTCTTATTTCGCAAGTTTAATATTTTCGGCTCTAACGGTCGTAAGCATGTATTGATGGAGGAAACCAAGTGCTGATTTTGAAATGAGTCATGTCAGGCCAACAGTGAAGCAGTGGTAGAAGCATTTTAGTCATTATCACACATTTATCAATTTATCTTCCAACGCGCAGCGGGACGATGATCCGAAGCACACCGTCAATAAAAGAAGGGAATGGTCACTTTATAATGTTCGTAGACAAATCAAAACTTCTCCCCAGGCCCTGGAGATAAATATGATAGAGCCTTTGTTGTACTTTCTGGACTTGAAGGGCTGAAAAAATAAAATTTCTGCGAAACAACCTCTACAAACGGTTTTATTATAACAATAGGATTGAATTGGACCTGAAATAGTCCAGAACCTTGTATTCTCGATGCTATGAAGACTTCATTCCGTAATTGATGCAAATAGTATGGTAACAAAATATTAAAGTGTAAATATTTTTTTTTAGAACTTGTTTACATACAAATTTTTACTGTGGCAATACTTTTTCGGCCCATGAGTTTCATATTCTTATTCATTATTCTTATCTTATTTTTAATTCGCATAATATATTGCCACCAAGAATAAATAGTTATATGCTAGTTTTTAAATAAATTTAGTATCAAACAGTTCACATTTGTATTTTTGAGATTTAACACAAAAGTGGGGTGTGCCAATAGTTATTTGGCCCACTGTCTATTTTATCTCGCCTATTGGTGTTATATGCATAGTTAATATTTGATGTTATAATTAAGGAAATCTGTTAAAACAAATTGCGGATCTATTTTAATAGATCAAATAATTTAGAGAGTCTCAAGCAATTAATTCAGATTCAAATGGAAAATATCAGCTTACAGCAGCCTACTCGTCGATTCGAACAGTTCGGACCGAGGGGTAGGCAGATTGAGGTCTCGGTAAGAACTAGTAACAAGTATTGTTACATATCCTTCCTGAACCAACATTCCTTCCTAAAGTTCGAACCGAAGACTAGACAGATTGAGGTTTCGGTAGGAACTAGCATTTCCTTAATCCTTTCAATCCTTATGATATAACTAATATATATTACAGCATGAGGTTCTGTTTTTATAAAATCATCAATTGAAAATGTTGTCGATATTTAGGTAGATGTTGAAATTTTGTTACAAACAAAATTTCAACATTTAAAAATTTTTCGTAATAAACATATACGGAGGCAAAAGAAAGTAGGAAGGGCAGAGGAAAATATACGTGTTTTTGGTCGTGATCTTGTTTCGTATCACTAGGGCGTATTGTTGTACCACATCTTTGTTGTTGCCTTAAGGATTGTGAAATAAACAGGGGTGTTTACTTCAATACATAGATTTATTAAAACTAAGCAACAACGGTGTGAACACTTTAAAGAAAACGTTCTGTATAATGAATATAAACTGATTAGTGCCTAAGTTACATAGGCAGTGGATTTTGTAGCAATGCATGCGGTCGGCTTTAACAATACGATAGAGGCAATATTCTCTTAAATCATACCAATAACCAAATCAGTACATATCTTTATCATATTAAATTATTTTTATAATATGGTTTTACATTTATTATTATATTACTTTCGAATTTTTCTTTTATATTATTTTCCATACTTCTGTATAGTTATATCACACTTAGTTATTAAACAATTTTGCAAATTCCCTGTTTAATTTTTTAGCTTTACATTATTCTTAATACATAATATTCAGATAATGTCTATTCACCAGTGGTGTAAATGCAGGTGTTCCGGAGAATAGGGACCCCGTAATTCAAAGGACCCATGTCGAGCCACAAGAGACCCTTTTATTCCTATTAATACACTATATTTGATGTCAGCTTAAAGAAGAGAATATGTATCATTATGTGTTTGGTCAAAGCATCGTTTTCAAAGCATCAAGTGCCAACATTGGCAATGTCGATGGGAATAAATGTTATCCGTTTCAATATGTATTCTCCACTCATACAGCTGCAGCTTTAGGCTTGGAGGTTGATCTAATTTATGTGATTTCTTTTTATATTTATTAAAAATGTCACGAGAATATAATTGATTGAATACATCAGAGAGAACAATCTGTACATAATACGATAGCATGTAAATGTTAAATTTAATTACATTTATAAAGTTTTAAAAGGATGTCCATAGTGTATTTTATACGACAATCGTTATCACTTCAGTGGGAGCGACATTGTCATTGATAAGTATGTGGGTGTATTACCATGTTATTAATCGCACTGTTTTGATAATTGTAAATAATACCGATCTTTAAAATAAATATTCTAGCGAAATGTATGTGTGTGTAAACTTTATATTGGCATTTCATAAAACTTTTTAAGCAATTCCTCCATGTAAAAGTGGCTTTTTTTTTTGAGAGAAATCGCACAAGTCACGATCTTTTTACATACATATCCGAATTTTGTTTTATGTTTAGATTCATAAATTCACATTAACGTCCTCATTCTAATGATATGGTATGTACTTGAAAAAGAAAAATTAATGAGATTATAATTCAATAGCATATAAGTCGGAAATCGAGAAAGGAACCACCAAGCCGCCAAGCGGTTATCAAAGTAGTTCCCGAATAGCAAAGCTATTACATAGTCGACCTAGAAAATAACTACTCCTCGGGCTAAAGCCCCGCCAGGCATTGAATTATACCCAGAAGTGATTCTCGACCCCTTTCTCGTGCTTCTGCACGATCAGATAAGGTTTCAAAAAATAAAACCCGCCACAGGTAGGTTTCGACATTTGTCCCGGATCGGAACCGAACAACATACAGCTGTTTCGAAATTGCTAGTTCTCATCAGTGCCGTACACGGTACGCCGATTCAGGACAAATGCCGAATGAACTTTATGGCGTATACATCTTTTTCGATACGATCTCTGTCAGTAGCATATAAGTTGGAAATCGAGAAAGGAACCACCAAGCCGCCAAGCGGTTATCAAAGTAGTTCCCGAATAGCAAAGCTATTACATAATCGCTCTAGGAAACAACTACTCCTCGGGCTAAATCCTCGTACCGTGTACGGCACTGATGAGAACTAACAAGTTTGAAACAGCTGTATGTCGTTCGGTTCCGATCCGGGACAAATGTCGAATCCTACCTGTGGCGGGTTTTATTTTTTGAAACCTTATCTGATCGTGCAGAAACACGAGAAAGGGGTCGAGGATCGCTTCTGGGTATAATTCAATGACTGGCGGGGCTTTAGCCCTAGGAGTAGTTGTTTCCTAGAGCGATTATGTAATAGCTTTGCTATTCGGGAACTACTTTGATAACCGCTTGGCGGCTTATTGGTTCCTTTCTCGATTTCCGACTTATATGCTACTGACAGAGATCGTATCGAAAAAGATGTATACGCCATAAAGTTTATTCGGCATTTGTCCTAAATCGGCGTACCGTGTACGGCACTGATGAGAACTAACAAGTTCGAAACAGCTGTATGTCGTTCGGTTCCGATCCGGGACAAATGTCGAATCCTACCTGCGGCGGGTTTTATCTTTTGAAAGAGATTATAATTATTGGAATAAATCTTAGGGGCCTTTCTTTTATAATATTGTGTTCAAAATATTTTCAGATATTTTCTTAATTTTCTTTGTAATATACCACTTTTTGAGGTCATTATAAATTGTTTAATAATGGACCGAATTCATAAAGGAAAGGATATGCTTACACTTGCAGAATATGAAGGAAATTCTTCTGCTTGTATTCAAAATAATTTCAAGCAGAACCTTATATTTATGGAGTACAAGCATATCATTATACTCATATAAAAATAAAAGAGTATACTTTATAGTTTTTTTACTTTAAATAAAAAGCGTACCCTCCAAAAATGCTGAGATTGGTCATGCATAATCGAAGTGAAGGAAGCAGTGACATCACATAAGAACATGTTAGAACACGCTCTAATATGCTCTGATGCTCAGGGCTAAGACGAGTCAACCTTTTATTTGTGCTTGAAGCATATCCGCACAAGGATAAGGTAATCATTATAAATACAGAAAGAAGGAAATGCTTATATAGTTTATTTAATCGCTATTTGCCAAAGAAAAAATCCCAAATGGCTCTTATCTCATACCGTGGCTTATTTTTATGGCTAGGCCCAGGTAGACTGTTCCGTTTATCGGGAAGATAATAGTGTTTTTTATTTGGCAAATAGCGATGAAATGAATAGAACTTCTACCTTCTACTTAAATCATAAGCTTATACTAACCTTATCCTTCCTATATCCTTCGTATTATGAATACGGCCTATCATCTTGCATATTTGCAATACTCCACTTTCTACGACTCTCGGTACTTCATATACTTTTTACTATAAACGTTATATTAATTTGTCATAAATATCAAATATTTGTATTTATCTTTTCGCCAAATTTAACAATATTTCGAAATAGTTTTTGAAAAAAACAGTTTGATACACTGTTGCATTGAATATTGAATACCGCAGGATACTTGAATGATTTTTGGAAATATCGAAATCCAATGGTTTGGAGATATTTCCGTTTTTATTTTTTAATGTAAAAGTGATGCTTCTCAGCCTATAATCGAATAATCTATTTCAATGATAAATAAGTAATCCGTAAATAATCTTATCTTTTTCCAAAGAAAAGATATCTTTAATAGCCGATTTGCAATGGGTACATATTAGCAAAATAGTGACATAACCTAATCAAATCATTGTGAATCTTTAATATTATTTAATTTCTATGCATTAATATCCTAATTAATTTTTATACATTTCTACAAACCTACTTACAGTGTATTACTTAATTACATGTGAAATTTAATTTCGATTGCCATTTTCAAATATTGTTTGAGACGCTCTCTATTTATAACAGAGAAGAGAATAAAAATCTTCTTTTTTACTTTTACAAGAAACTGAGGTACGATTTCAAATCACTACACATATAACATGGCGATTATGCCCCACAATTATTATTTATCAACTGATATCTTTTCTAAAGTTTAACATATTTTTAAAATTTTTTGAGAAAAATGTCAATATTTATTTGAAAAAAAATAGGTATCGGAAAACTTAAAAGAAAACAATTTTGTTACAAAAAGCGGGAATTTAAAAAACAAATTTTGTGTTAAATTGTGTATTTTTTTAATAGAACTATTTGATAAAACATTTATTAATATTGTGCGAAATTTTATCATCACGCTGTATAAACAACTCCTGTAATTGGATAATGTTCAATGTTTAATTGTTTGAAACTATGCATGTTAGTTTTTTTATATAATTATAAATGCTAAAAGTTAGAAAGTTTACTTTTCATTTTTCTGGTTTAAATTAAATATATATAAATAAATAGTTTTAAAATCTTAAAATGGACTTTTCCGCACGTAGAACATCTCAATCCCGAAATTGAGTGGCCGAGAAAAAAATAAACAAAAACATAACTGTAGAATGTCTATTTTATGCGACAGTTTTACTGTTTTCAAATAGTCCACCCTCGTGCTTTCTCATGACCCATGAACAGGGTGGTGTGTGTCCTATCCACCTCAAAATCAATAGATGTCGTCTGGTGGACGTCCCTAATCAGAATCAGTCGAAACCCTATCGATCCGATACGATTTAATTGAGGGATCGTGCTAACAAAAAAAATTCTCAAATAGTCCACCATTGTGCTTTCTCATGACCCATGAACATGGTAGAGTGTGTTCTATCCACCTCAAAATCAATAGGTGTCGTTTGGGAGACGTCCCCGATCAGAATCAGTCCAAACCATATCGATCCGACATGATTTAGTTGAGTTATCGTATTAACAAAAATTATTTCTCAAATAGTCCACCGTCGTGCTTTCTCATGACCCATGGACAGGGTGGGGTGCATCCATCCACCTTAAAATCAATAGTTGTCGTCTGGGAGACGTTCCCGATCAGAATTAGTGAAAACCCTATCGATCCGACACTATTTAGTTGAATTATCGTATTAACAAAACAAATTTCTCAAATAGTCCACCATCGTGCTTTCTCACGACCAATGGACAGGGTGGGGTGTGTCCTATCCACCTCAAAATCAATTGATGTCGTCTAGTAGACGTCCATAATCAGAATCAGTCGAAACCCGATCGATCCGACACGGTTTAGTTGAGTTATATTGCTAACAAGAAAAATTTCTCAAATAGACCCAAGGGAGGGGGTGGTGTATGCTATCTACATCAAAATCAATAGGTGTCGTCTGGAAGACGTCTCCAATCAGAATCAGTCAGAACCCGATCGGTTGGACACGATTTAGTTGAGTAATCGTGCCAACAAACATAAATGCAGACGACAACGACGACAAACCCACAGCAAGAAATTTTTTAAAATCAGTTTTTTTTTTGTTTTTTAGACCGAAAAATAAACCTATAAAAACTTTTTTTCACTTTTATTTACACGATTATATTACTTTTCCGCGTATAGTGGAGTGCGGAAAAGTAATAGTAAATTAAGACTGATGTTGGTATGGCTGAGACAAACTATGGTAATTCTGATGAATTGGAAGATAATTATAAAGTAAATTAAAATATCATTTTAAAATATTAATTATTTTAAACATTCCTCTTTCTATCTTAAAAAAGCATAATTAGTTGAGATTCATACATCTAATAGGCGTTGAAATATTAAAATTAATTTTCCGAATTAGCAACAACCAAACCTAAAATGTTTGCTATTGACCTTAAAATACAAATCCCGCTGCATCAACCTTATATCGATAATTTAATGCATATACTCATGAACTTCACACCACTTTTATATTACGACCTTGTCTTGCTTTATATACTAGGTCAATATAAATTTCTAATTCATACATAAATGTTGCATACATATATTTAAGGATCATTGCAATCAACTAACTGCAACACACTTCAAATGTGACACGTGATATCTTTATAGTAGTATATATATATATATATATATATATATATATATATATATATATATATATATATATATATATATATATATATATTTTATATTAATTCCTTTTTATGCTTTTTCTGGTTAAAACTATCAGTTATTGTATTACCTTGGGTCCAAACGACGTTAATCCATTAAAATGCGAGAAAGGAATGATTACATACATAATTTAAAAGAGCGCTTATTATAACTGAAAAATATTGACAATGAAACATGAACTAAATGTAACGAAATATTTCGGACAAAAAGGATTAAAGTAATAAATCATAGTCAAAGTTAAATTATGTCAATGTGACCTTGACTTGGTGTAACTTTAAATGACTTAAAATTAGCAAAGCTGCACAGGGCGATGAGGTGAATAAATGTGTTATAAAATTCAAAATTCAAATTTTAATAGTGCTCGTTTAGCCAATTAGTAGAATTTACCAATAGTAATCGGATATTAATAAAAAATGAGAAACTGCAGTAGCCTAATAATCTTCAATTAAAATGGATTGTCATAAAGAATTTAAAATAATTAAAAATTATCATTGTCTAATAATAAGCAATATAGCTAAGTCCTCGAATGAGTTAAAAAACTTTTCCTCAGCGGTCCAAGAACTATATGTATTTTCTTCATATTTTGCTATGACATGGGCTGTTTTATAAAAACGTAGAAATCTCTTTGTTGCCCTTTAAATCCTTTATAATATGTTACATGAGAGAGTCGTATAAAAACCGTCAAGTTGTTAAACATCATTTGAAATATATGAATTCTAATATTGTCAACGTGTTTCACACTTCAATATTATTTAAAACAAACCGTAATATAGCTAACAAAGTTACCACAAAACTACTAATGTTCAATATTTTTCAATATTTTTTAACTAAATATTTCATAAAAAACAGGAGACTAGACAAAACGATTACTCGTTTCTGGACGCGCGTTTCGCTAACCAAGTTGGCATCATCGAGAGTACAGTTAGTTAAAAAACCTCTTCAACTTAGGTTTAAAGAGTTCTTTACCCATTTAAAATAGGAAAGATTAGAAACATCTTCTGTTATCCAACATGCTTTCAGAGACCATACCGAAAGATTACACTTTCTCGAAGTGCATTGCGTCAACTAAATTGGTATAATCGACAATATAGTTAGTTACCAAACCTATTGTACCTAGATTTTGGAAGCTCGTGACGCATTTAAAATAGGAAAGATTAGAAAAATCTTCCGTTGCCCAACATGCTTCCGAAAACAATCATAGAATAGACCCTAGTCACTTAAAATTAGTAGAAAGTATAACCAACAGCAGACTATTAGATGCTATGAAGAGTATTAATGTATTAATACTCTATTATTATATTAATAATAATATTTTATAATTAAGTATTAATGTAATGAAAATCTAAATGTGATAATAAAATAAACAATTATCAGCATTGAAAGTTCTCCACTATATATTGGAAAAACTTGTAAGGTCCAACATAAAATAAGTATTTTCTTTTAATATAGGGACTAGACCCTGAAAGGGGCTTTAAACTTCGATGGGAAATATTACACGTTACTTGACGTAAGTCTCTCCAACCAAGTGAGCATCATCAAATGATAATTAAAGCTTTTTTGTCAGTTTGTTCGTCTGGAGAATAGCATCAATTTATAAAGCTAAAGACTTTATTTTTATATATAACGTTCAAATATCATACGTTAATTTTATGTCGATACATATATTTGTTAATTAAAGTATTTTAAATATAGTTATAAGATAAAAATAACCTTTGTTCCAACCTAATTCAGAATGGACTTTTTATTTATAATCCTAAACAAAAATATATAGGTATGTATATTTTCTCATTAAATTGTTCCTGAAAAAAAGTCACTGAAGATGGCAGATGCAAACAAAGTTAACAAACTTGAATTGAAGTTAAGATATATATTCTGTATCTATTGTAAAATTAATGTGTTAGGCGAATCTGAGACGTGTTTACTTATGCGTTTATTTTCAAGTTATTTAGTTATGAGATTTAGATAATATGAAGTTATTGTCTTTTATTTATTCCTTTTTAATATTTGGTAGTAGATTGATCAGGCCGGAATATACATTGTTGTTGCTTTTTAGTATTTATTTGTAATCCATTAGTGAAGTCATATTTAATCTGATCTCAGTTTGTATTATTTTATATTGTGTAAATATGATTTAATTTGAACTGCCAATGTATCTGACTTTCATATTTTGATTTGTATTAGTTATCGAATTAAAACATCCTTTTTCCATTTGTCTTCCTCGTTTGAACTTACATTGCTCAGTTTAATAGTAGTACATAAAAAATATTTACGTTAATAATTATCTTTACAGATTTTCAATTTTATTTCTGTCTATTGTATTAATTTTAATACCTTTCTAATGCCTCTTTTACGTCAAAAGTTATATTATTAAGTTTATTAGTGGTCTGTTATCAGAAATGTTTATTATTTTTCTTTAACATATAAAGTAATCCAGATATGTAACTGGAGCATTTAAATAGTTTCTAATTGATAAACGATACTTGTTATGATCAGATAAAATTTCAATATAAACCTACCAAGGTTTTATAAATATTTTGCTATATATATTACGTTAATTGTATTTTATTTATATTAATGTAACTAATGTTAATATTCCCGCTAAAGGCTCTATCGTGTACTAATATTAGTCGTATTATTTCTATTTTATTCTCAATTTTAATTAATATGTCTCTCTGTTGTAGTTTGGCTGTGGATCATAATCTAATCAGTTACTGTTGAAATCAAAATTGTAGGCATAGGTTTTGTGTCCCTTATATATAATTAATTAACACCCTATCTAAACCATAATTGTGTTATTTATTTCTGTGTGTAAATTTGGCCTAAAAAATGTAGGAAATGTATGATATTAGATATATGAAGGGAAAGAGAGATATGTTTTGTAGTAGATATATGAAATCGAACTGAAAATTTTCACTAATGCAGTAACCTCGCTCTGACCATGGTACCACTTTTTATTCAAATTCAGACTTGGATTAGGTACACAGGTGTCTTCCTACAGTATTACCATAGCTATCGTAAAGGGGGACATATACAATTAGTGGGAATAGACCTTGCAGTTCACACCTTCGCATAATGTGCAGCGCTATTTACATTATGATATCTATATGAAAACAATGGCGACCTCTGCAACTGGACAAGGTTATCTCGGTAACCAATATCGTTGATGAATTTAAATTAATTTGAATAAATTTTATCGATCAGCTACCCTTGAAGCAAAACACCACCTTAGGAAGGGACATATCCCTACTCATATGCTGCTATAGCACTAGACATTTATATATAAACAAATTCTCCCAGCTGTTATTCGTGCTCCAATCGGGCTTCTTGTCAAGCATATCTGGCAACTGGAAGACTGGGGCACGACAAAAAAAATAAAATAGAAGAAACATTAAGTAATAATATTGATAAACAAGAAAACCCTTAAGTAAAGAGATTTAAAAACAAGAAGAGTACACAGAACTGATTATTGACTGATCAACATTTTCATTGTTATTCAAAATGAATGTTGTATTATTCTTAGCTGTTATAACATTTATACTGGCTGTAGCTGATGGTATGAATAACTGTAAGTATTTTTAAATTTTTCAAAATAGTGAAATTCATTATATTTAATCTTCAGTATATAGAAATATAGTAGATTAACGTTGCAACGTCATCAGAAACTAACGTATGCACAAAAAACGAACTGACGAAATACGATAAGAACTGATGAAACTGACTTACACAAGTTTTGCCTTTAATGCAATTGAAGATGACTAGAAATACTGCAATCTCAAGTTGCAATAAACATGAAAATTACATCAAGTATCAATAAATTTCGATTTGCTTAAAAAATTTTAGAAAATCACAATAATTATTATGGCTGTCTATTGGAAGTTATTTTTAAAACTACTCATATAACATTATGCACTATATAATTTATAGAACTCACAATCTCATAAAGTAGCTTACATTTTGATAACTATTCTATAATAGTTATCAAAATATAAATCTCAAATCAAAATATAACAATATTCTCCGAATATTGTTATTTAATATTTTGTAATTTTAATTTCAAGAAACAAAAAACTAGTGAATTATGATTCAAATGAGTATGAAATTCAAATATATGATTATTTATCAAGAAATGTATTGTTTTAACGGGGTTTTAAAATAAAATTTCATATAAAGTCATTTACAGTAATTGTACTATTTGATCTGTCTCAAATATCAATACCAATTTATAAATATTATAGTTGCCGATGTGACATGTGGAAGACATAAATCTGGACGGCGCCTGGCTAAAGTAGTGGGAGGAGAGAACGCAGAGAAAGGAGAATTTCCCTGGCTGGTTTCAATTACAAGGCGAGGAGGACATTTCTGTGGAGGAACAGTAATCAATAACAGATTTATTATGACTGCAGGACATTGCCTTTGCACGTAAGCCCTATTACCATAACCTTTTCAAAAAATATTAACTACATGTTTGCCAGAAATACAATAACTCCTTGAATAATTACATTTAGGGAGTACATTTATTTTCTGTTAAATTTAAGATATTCTTTTGAATTTTTATGGATTGCTAATACTTATTTTTCAGAGGATTTGGACCAGAAATCGTAACCCCACAGAGTATTAAAATAACCATGTCACAACATGACTTAACCGAGAAAATTACCGACGCCTACCAAGTGGAGATAAAATCTATTATCGTTCATCCTGGATATACTTGCAACAAACCCAAGGATGACATAGCCATATTAGAATTGGAAAACGAACTGGTGTGGTCGGAGACAGTATCGCCTGCTTGTTTACCTTTCGCTGCCAATCACGATAAACATTCATTATTTGATAACGTTTTAGCCACAGTGGCAGGATGGGGATGGACCAATGAAAATCATTCTAAAGGTAATATAGACTAGACAATTCCGTAGTATTTTCACTGCTGCAGTAATACGGTAGGCAATCAGGTCAGTTGCTCGAAGGGTATGTAATAAAAGTATAGCACTTTGCGCCGCGTCCACAATGTAGATTGGTAATCTATGGTATTCACAGAAGGCTCTGATAAAGTAATTCATGCTGTAGTCTGAGATGGTGGACTTGATCCGGTACTGGTGTGTCATTGTATGTTTTCGGGTCTGAACGGAGGGAAGTTTCACACGTCTCCCTTTAGAATGAGGGAGTTGATTTGTGGATGTCAAAGTTTCGAATTTTAAATAGTCCAATTTAATGTTATTGATCTATTTTAACAACACTGACTTTGAGGAAAATAATATAAAAATTAGTACAAAATCTAAAGGAAAACTACCCTAGTCCTATCTAGGTTAAGCATTAGTGAAAGTCCTCATTATATTAAAAAGGCAATTACATATTTGTACTAATCAAATTTTAAGTATGTTGATGCTGTTCCTCTCTCGAAACTAGACAACCTAACCTAACCTAACCTAACAATACCTATTTATGCATAATTACAGGCGGTCGCGCTAAGACACTACAGAAAGCAAAAGTGAATGTCATCGAAACAGAAAAGTGTAGATCATGGTACAAATCCCAAGGAAAGAAAACCAAGATTCAACAAACTCAATTGTGTGCTGGTCATGAACAAGGGGGAATCGATGCTTGTTGGGTAAGTATCGACAATTCCTTGGGGTTTCTTGATTGTGTATGGTACAAAGGTCATGTTAAATATCATCATATTTTACAGTATTAACTGATTATTAATTGTACCAATTATATGATATACTCGTATACAACACAATATAATAACACAATTATTATATTCTCTTCTTAACCACAGCCAATATTTAATTGTAAATGTAGTCTGTAACTTATTCACAAGCTTCGAATGAAAACTATAACTAGCATTCTAAGGAGAACCAACACATTCTGCTCACAAGGTTATAATAAATTAAGATTGTAGTTAAGTAAGAATATAATAAATGTGTTATATTTGTGAAAACCATAGAAACATTGTCCAGTGTGAACTTAGATATGTATTTTAATTTGTACATTTATCTATGACTTGGTAAATTGTAAGTATATCTTCTACATACTTATATTAATTCTATATCAAATTCTTAATTTTGGCCTCTATTTTTCAGGCTGACAGTGGTGGTCCACTTATGGTTGGCAACGATGGTAAAAATGATCAAATGATGGTGGTTGGAGTAGTTTCAACGGGAATAGGTTGTGCAAGACCTTATTTACCGGGAATTTACACAAGGGTATCTGAATATATTCCTTGGATTCGGCAGACAATCGGAAAATAATTATTTCGAGCAGTCGTCTAATTTATCAGCATTACTTCCAAAGTAAATCTAGTCTAAAGTGAACATTGATTTGTTGAACGTTTATATGAGTAAACCACAACGTTGTTAGTAGATATGTATCTTTAAATAGGAACTGACTTGTCTACTTAGGAATAGGAGAGAGACTATTTACAATTATATTATTTATTTATTAACTTATTTATTACCTTGTTAGTTTTTCTTGGTTTTACGAGATTATTGGTAAACTGTCCAACTTATATTAAGTTTTATCTATGATGTTATTTGACATTGATGTTTAAGTTTCAATAAAATATTAATTTTGATACAACTTTTTACGATATTTTTCGTTTGGGTTAGATGAGTAAGTTAAGATAAGAGCAGTAGCCTCTAATGTAGTGTTACCTTACTATTTCGCAAGTAGATGGCCACACTGCTATTTTATTAACAAATTTACTTGTTAAGTAATTTAGACCCATCTATTTAATTTTACTCAAGAGGTTATACTCTATTTTACTACGTCATACTTTACTTTATTACCCATAATACGGTGTTTAATAACAAGGAAATCATGGCTGTCTAATAAGTTAGATAACCAATTCCCCTGTAGAATATTTCCCTTCACATGGTTTCCTACAGACCTGCTTTCAGCAGAGATGTTATACGGCGAATGGCATCTTTGGTGTCCTTAGCGGGAGAATTGTTTCCTACTTAGTAAGTAGATGACCATAATGTATTCGTTTGTACATTTATTTCACTTTCTAGGTGGTATAAACCATCCATATTTTTTCAGCACATCAAACTTCTAGTATACTACACTGAAATTAAGGACGAAATCGTAATGTGCATATAAATATTTCTTGTGTCCGATAGCTCAATATGGAATAAATGAAATGAGGTCATTGTTTTATAGGATAAATGAGTTATCAGAATGTCTGTTTAGTTGTACTCAGTTGGTAAAAACTTCCAATTCGTTCACAGTATTTTAAATTACTTCCTATACTTTAGATACTTTTTCTTATACTAATGTATTGATTATATCCGTGTTTAATGGTATACCTTTGAGTTTATTTATAAAATTTTACATTATATGTAGTTTCTAGTGTTATGTTTTAAATACACCCTGTAATATTATTCCCATAAATCCTTCTGTATTTGGTGATGTAATTGTACCATTTCATATGGAAATTTAGCTAATTTCACAGTACCTGGGTCCAGTCTCGGCATCTGCTTTTTAGTACTGATTATCTGGCTCACAACGCAGAAAATTTCCTACCCTTATCAGTCTACCCTTACAGAAACACGCACAATAGGGTGCAAATAAAGTGGAACGGATTTCATTATGATATATTTGTTTACATGTCTAGTTGAATAAAAAAGTTACAACAATTAATTTTTATAATTATTTTTATTTTAATTTGTATAAAGAATTTTGTTCTATAATGACCGTCATGTTTTTCTTGCTTCCTTCATTTAGGAGATGTGTCTTTAGATTCTATCGAAGCTAATACACCTATATATGTATGTATTTAATATATAGTGTGCTACAACATAAAAAATAAAATACTATTTTTAATATGGATACCGTGATCGTATTGGTTAGGAGAAAGTATTAACAAATGTAGAACAAAGCAAACCCTAAGATTTTTTACATCAAATTACATTTATAGAAAATTAAAATGATTCTTACTTTCTACGTCGAAAGCACTTACATTTTGTGATTTCCTGATCATAAAATATACAACCTTATACTCAGTGAAAATGTTTTAAATCCTGCATAGAATCTTATATATTTTTTATAATGTCATTCAAGTAAAGTGGACAAAAAATATTAGAACAATCATGTCTTCATCAAGCTGTCTTGTACCCTATCACTATTATCTATCTATAATTCACAAACGATACTGATTTAATAAGGTGTTGTTTTTTATCTCTCGAAATAATTAGTTAAACTGTATTTCGTGAATGAAACTAGTTTGCACTACAGTGAATGTACAAATACAGATTTTCGATAACGGACAACAGAATAATTTGTTACTAATTTTCACTTCCAGTTTTTAATCTTGGATGAAAAAGGAAGCACATATTTTATGTAAAGTTCTATTCTACTCAAATTTATAAGTTATTTCTTTCTCTATCATCATTAAATAATTATCCTTCCTGTTGATTAAGTATGATATACTAACGGTTTTGTTATTAAAAAAATATTTTGAAAAATAAAATGCTTATAAGCGAATAAAAATGAAAATTAAAGGTCGCAATAACATATACCACTATATCTATCTATCAATGTGAGGATAGTTGCCCAATCTCGGCGTACATATCGCCAATAATAGAAGCTAAGTAGCCTCTGTAGGTCTATGTTGAAGACATACCATCCGTCAAATAAGATGTAAAGCAGAAGTGTCTTGTCTATTAGACAGAAAATTCGAACCTCGCTATAAAAGTATAGGTGTCGAAGTTAAAGACAGTTCGCGTTCTGGTGTCGACGGTAAGCCTTAATAGTAACAATAGGCTGGGCGGCATATAATATATGAAAAATAGAACTATCGACATTGTTAGAAGTAGGTGAATTATATTATACAAAACGTGGATCATGTATAAAGCTGCTCATTATGAATGCCGCATCAATGATATTACACTCTGCCAACTCCGTCGTAGCCGAGATGACGTCACGTATATGTGAGATATTCGAATCGGTGTAGGTACAAGCTACTCAATGTAATTCTGCAACCTATATGGTGCCGCTACTGATGAGCGGTAAATATAATACTCAAATATACTAAATCACGGACGGCCTCAATTAAATTTTACCTCAAAAGTCATTCACTATGGAACTACGTATGGCAAACGTTGGATTGAAGGATCCTGAAAATTATGCTGTAAACGGGATATCAGGACACGTGCCATTTTTTTTCTCGTTTATTCTTTGTAAATAATAAATAGGAAAAAAATAAAAAATAGTTTTTCTTATATTACCGTAAGATATACCGTTTATTTTGAACATAGTTTATAGTGAACATAGATATTGACGGGCACATAAATATGCATATATATATATATATATATATATATATATATATATATATATATATATATATATATATGCATATATATATATATATATATATATATATATATATATATATATATATATATATATATACATATATCATCTCGTAGTGAAAAACAACACTGAAAACAGTATATGTTCTCTTGATACATGATTGCATATTGCAATGATGCCTTTACTTGAATGTAATATCACTTATACACACGCTGTAATGGACCATTTATTAAAAGATTTTAACGAAGCAACTATTTGTGTAGAAGTGCAATAATGTTCAGTGATAACTAACGTGCAATGGAACTACATTTAAAGGAAATTCCTGTAGAACTCTGTTAAAGGATGTGTGTGGATAAGGTCATAAGAGAAATATTCAGTTTAGGGTGTCTGAAGTATGTTACAGTATTGAAAAAGTTTTCAAAAAGTCGTTACTGCTTGTTTCTAGAATTAGAACTGACCTATAAAGAGAACTTGATTCAATTTAGAACCGCCTATTAAGATTTGGTTTCTCAGTCACCCTAAAAGTACATGCAGTTTTTCATCATGTTAACGAATTTTGGACTAAACACCAAAGGAGTTTAGGCTTCTATTGCGAACAAGCTATGGGGTCAGTACCTTTTGATTTTACAGCTACTTGGAATAAATATAAGGTATATAGATATTCCATAATCATCCTGAATATGCCGAGAGATTACTGAAGGCTTTGTGCGAATATAATAGCAAACATGTGTAATAAAGTAAAGCTGATATGTCGATTTGCAGTACATTTTATGTTATTATTATATCTTTTTTTTGCTAAGTTATAGAGTATTATCAATTAATATTGTAGTAAACAATGGTTTTTCTGACAAAATACAAAACTGTTTAGTTACTGTGTATAAACGATGTGCATATTTGTATGCCCGTCAATATCCATGTTCACTATAGCTCCCGAATATATGTTATATCCTATGGCAATATACGAAAAACGTCACAAAATATTCTTAATTTTTTTTTATTTCATTCTTGTTTCCCCATTTGTTACTTCTAAAAAATGAATGAGAAGAAAAAGGGCACGTGTTTTGATTTCCCGGTTGGAAGCATCATTTTTAGGACCCTTCAATCTAATGTTTCCCATAGGCAGTTCCATAGTGACATACTTTTAAGGTAAAATATAATATGTAACTTATTGTAATTTCTCTCTTTCATTTTAGGACACTGTATAATATAAATTCGATCATTTAATATCATACACCAAGTAAATTTTCTTTTACATATCCGCTATAACCGAAACATGCATTATGTTACCATATTACACTATGCACGAAAGTAGTGAATATAGAAAATCCAAGGATACACCATATTCAGTTTATATTTTATGAAAGATGAATAAAGAAGCGATTCTTGTACTTATCAATAAGACAAAACAAGTTAGTACATCGTCTAATGAAGTAAAACATTAATCCATATAAAATTACATGCCATGTACTGCCAACACAGAGGAATTATGCGATATGTAATGGTTATTGTGCCTTTTACGATGGAGACCTTCTGCTGACAAAAGGCGCAAATAAATTAGCCTATAAGTGTTGGTCATTACTCACGTATACATCTACTACAAGTTATACGTGAAACATTGTTCTTCTTACATGAAAAGGAATATAAGCAATGTGACTTTTTAGAATTACAATGTAATAATCAATGAATCCTCGATCGAGTCGGCATAATCGCTATGTTTTCGACGAAGGCATTCACAAGGTCTTTAAGTAATGTTTACGTTATTGCATCAGGCAATATTAATATACATATCCTTAACGGCTTGATATATTTAGAGCATCAAATGTAAAGCTTATACAATGGCAACTTATAGTTATGACTCAACTGAACAAAGAATATATTACATTAGGTTTTTATTAATGGAATCTATTGCAATTTCTGAGTATATGCAGTACGATAAAGTTCGTACAACATTCGTAAATTGTTATGATTTTCAGTTTTTTGAGTGAAGTATTTGTGAAACTATCAAAAATGTCAATCGCATTTTGTAAAATTGTTAGCTTAAGAAAACACTTTAAATCACCACCCCTCTATTTTTTAACAAAAATGAATTCCGAGTACTATAATACCCCATATTAAGAATCTCCTGCTTACTGTTTTTCCTTCCAATTTATTGACACTCTCTTAGAAATAGACGGTATTTTTTTTGAGACATAAACAAACAAAGCAAATACAACTTTATTTTTGACCGACACTTTAAAGTTTTTCAAAATATTCTCTACTAGTAGTCTGATATTACTCAACTCGCAATGTAAACACTTTGTATTGATGGTCAATTATTTCCGGGCTTATATTTTTAATTTCTATAGAAATTCGTTGCTTCAGATCCTTTAAACTTTGTGGCCTATTAACATTATGCCGCAGTTTTAAGTAACCCCATGAAGAAAGATAAATAGATAAAATCAGATAAATGTGGTGGTAGCAGCTGGTTTTTCTCACCTTATCCATCTGCCAGGGGAAGTCTCGTCTAGAAATAATCGGAAATCACATCGAGAAAGAGCTCCATTTTGTTGAAAACAAATTCTTTGACTGAAAACGTTATCATCCTCCATCAACGGTAGACTGGTAAATCCTATCAGATTTACCAGTCTACCATATCTTTGATACGAGATACCATTACAGTTAAATACAATTTTATTTCAATATTACAATTTAAAAGTTTACAAGTAGTTTACAATATTAAATTTAACACCTTCTATCTCAACATGGTGAACATAAAATCCCTATATGGAAGGTGGGTACTCGAAAGGGTTTACGCAATTTATTTTTGTTAAACAAAGGTTTATATTGAAATTTAAATAATATTATGCATATAGTCTCAGCTAAAACAAAATTTGAAATAAATGATTTTTTTACATCAATTAATGCCTTTTAAGAAAACAAAGTTGATGCTTCAAAACGATCTGACGTTTTTGAAAAAAAAAACCATTTAATAGCAAACTTTTTAATACTGTACGTAACTTTATCACTACGTTATATATAATTGGATTTATTCGATTTTATTAAATCATCAAATATTAAGTAAATTGAAGTAAAATTTAAAACAAAAACTTACATTTTCGTTTTATTCTTTCGCTTATACATAACTGTTATTACGGCAAATTCAAATAGTTAATAAACTAAAACTTAATCAATTTATTATATAACAAATAAACGCATAGAAAATACAAACTTTTATTTCTTTATTTTAATCATAACGCGGATATAAATATAAATTAAGCTGAAGTGGGTAGCTCCAAATGAATAAACTAATAAACCTGGAGTCTGTTATTTGACTACAAATTTTTTATCTTGTCAATATATATTTTTATATAATTTTTGGGTAATGAACACAAGAAGGTTCTACTGCAGGTTCTTGGCGAATTTAAATGTCGATGAAGAGGAATAATATTGTTCTAATTTTTGTGTTGTTCATAAAAAGCAAGCCAACTTTCATAACGGAAACAGCTGATTTGGAAAACTTATAAACATAATAAAAGACGCATTTTAGACGTAAAATGGACTGAATTATAAATAATATTCCACTAAAATAACCACGCATTTTTAGGGGATAGATTAAATAATAACTAAACAGAAGAAATTTAGCAAACGCTATCTACCTATTTAGATGACAATAACTATTTCAGTTAATAACTTATTTCAATTATTCCATCCGAATGAACTAAGATGTCTAAAAACTAGTAAAATTGTTAAACCATTAGAAACTGTAAAAATTGTTAAAAATAATACGAAACCTATTAATGTTATTGAACCAATTATTTGAATTATATATAGATGAATCGTGTTGAAATGTTTTATTTATGATGCAATTAATACACAATTATATCACAGCACAGCTTAAGGAGATTGCGATAGGTTCAGACAATCGGAATGCAAGCAGTGTGTATGAAACGCCCGTATAAAGTAATGAAGTAATTGGCGTAGATCATCATTAACTATAGCTGGCGATGGTTTTGTATGGTAGCGATCGTTAGTATTAAATGGTTTAGTTGCGCCATTATGGTACCTACCAGTGAGGACATTTTCGGTGTAAGATACTAACTAACAAACTGTTCCAACGACAATAATTACTAAGTTTTTCTTTTATTTCACATGTTTAAATAATGTATGTTGCATAATGACTATTGTACTATTGACTTACTTTATTATACACAGCATACAAAATAATGTTAAAATGATTATTATCTATATTTACTAAACGGCTGTTTTCGTGTGAGTAGTATAGCAAAGGGGCTATCAAACCACCCTCGGATTTGTCCGCGGACATTTGATGCGGATGGCATGTGGTCATTGTTGATCTGAAGAACTCTTGGCGCAGGTATAAAACAGGTCTGTACAGGTATAAAACAGGTGTGTATCGGTTTAAAACAGGTATGGTGGTATTAGGACAAAAACATGATGTCATTAAACAGGTTACCATACCTGTTTTAAACCGATACATACCTGTTTTATACCTGTACAGACCTGTTTTATACCTGCGCCAAGAGTTCTTCAGATCAACAATGACCACATGCCATCCGCATCAAATGTCCGCGGACAAATCCGAGGGTGGTCTGATAGCCCCTTTGCTATACTACTCGTGTGTGTCACGAAATTTTTACGTCGATGTACGAAATGCTTTTCGTTCGAATCTCGGGATTTTGATAAAATGAATATAGTAAATCGACTCTTGCGAACAACGTGGTAACTTTTGTTTTTTGATCCGAAGCCTCTAGAGGCATGCTCCGGAGGTATCTATATTAAAGAGATTAATTTCGTGTAGTTAATGTAAATAAATAATTATGAAACATTATGTTATATCTAGTCCTTTGCGGATGACCAAGTTGTTATTGCGCAAGATATCGATGATATGGAATATATGGCACGCAAACTTATCGAGGAGTATGAAAAATGGGGTTTAGAAGTTAATGTGAGGAATACGGAATACATGTGTATTGGAGGACAACAACAAGATCTACTTCTGTCAACCGGGCAAAACATCAAACACTGTAATGAATATAAGTATCTAGGCTTGAAAGTATCAAACGACGGGACACTTGATGAAGCGATTTCGGAAAGAAACACTCAAGGAAGGAGAGCAATTGCAATGTTGAACAGCATTCTATGGGATAAACATATAACAAAAGAAAATAAAAGAAGAATATATAATTCAATAATTAAAAGTATAGTAACCTATAGTTGTGAAGCATGGCCAATAAAAGAAAGAACAGAAAGAATGATAAGAACCACAGAAACTGACTTCTGGAGGAGGTCAGTTGGAAAATCAAAGAGAGAAAGGGTAACAAATGAGAGAATAAGAAATATGATGAGAATAACACATGACATTGTAGATGATATGAGAACCAAACAACTCGTATGGTACGGGCATGTTCAGCGAATGCCAAATAACAGAATACCCAAAAAAATTCTAAACTGGAAACCACAAGGAAGAAAAAGGCGAGGAAGACCACGAAAAAGCTGGAGAGAGGGCATTGATAATGAAATTCGGGAGAGAGGTCTGGACGAGGACGTGTGGAGAAATAGAGAGGAATGGAGATTAGGAATCGGAAGGCGGCGAAGGACGTTATAAACCGATATGATGATGATATGTTATACAAGAAATATCACAATAACAAACTACATTATTAAAAATCTGCCATGAGAAAATTTTACCACTTCTAATGCTGTGAAAACTGTGAAAAACTATTTCTGGTATAAAATTTAACACCGGTATCAGGTATCCGAGGCAATTAACGCCCATCTAACTAAAAATAATTTTTTTTCTATAAATACTGTTTAAATGGAGCAAATATTGCAATAAAAATATTAAACATAATTTTCAGAATTGAAAGACGCTACTTGTGAGGTGTAATTATTTATGATTTTCATGTCAATAATATATTTTTAAAAACCGTGTCTTGGGCGTCATCAAAAATACTATGTTTATTACCGTTCGTTTGCGAAATAAGACGCTGGACGCAAAAAATACATTCTTAGGGGTTATAATATATCTATCATATAAATTTATTTATTAGAAATAAAAGAAATGTGGCAAATCAACATTTAACATAAAAATTATCAAACTTCGTAACACGCGTAAAGCAATTTGAAACTTAGTTATAATTATTTTTAACAAAACTTTTTTTTAAGTTTTTACATTAAATTTTATAAAACATAACAGTATAATGTCTGTTTTTTCCAAAAAAATAAGATTATATACCGATAATTTGACGGAGTGTTAATATCCAAGTGAGCGTTATTGTTGTTTCGAACGATTTTACACTAAATTACGTATATTGTCTTAACAATATTAACGAAATATGAAGGGCAGTTATGTACATTAAAATACAAATACAAGAAATACAACACCTACATTATAACACAAATATACAAAAAATACAACAAAATAACCAAAAACTTCTAAGTTTGTCCGAGCAATTTTTTTAACACTGGCGTTTGTGACTGAAGTCCTTGAAGCGTGTCACTGGAAAGATGATGGCTAGAGACGGGTCGTTCGCAAACGAACGAATCTTTTGGAACGGATCTTTGAAGTGACCGAATGATCCGAATCACTATCTGGAAATTGGAAGGATCCTCATGGATTCGCGTCACGGAAAACCCAGCGGCCAGCGGGCTCAGATTTTTAGGAGTGGGAGCTGGAAGCCGTTAGTTGCGCGATATCGGCCTCCTCTCCCAGTTGTTTTTGGTTTTGAAAAGTGCGAAGACTGTATTTAGTTCTAATCAAGCGCTATGATTGCTGGTCTCAATTCTATTGTATCTCGCACTAACCTATGTATATCGGGATCCTGCGACCGATCTTCTTGGTGACCGATTCAAATGATCCGAATCAATGGAAAGATCCGTTAAACTCACCTCTAATGGTGACACGAGAGACTTGCCTTCAGGCTAGGTGTGTCTCCACTGGTGTATTTTATGTGTGCGTGAGCCATAACGCGGCTTACTCGAATAAAAATACGTTTTCTGTAGTTTTGGCGTTATTTAACAGATGACGTTAATTGCCATACCCGCCATACTTATCTTAATTGGTAAAATTAAGGCTAGGGCTAGACGAGCTACAAATGTAGCCGACAGTAAGTAGTAAATTACAGTGGCAGTAGTTTCAGTAAAATTCTGGCTACACGGGTGCAGTAATTACAACGAGTTGTACATTCGAGGTTTGGCTAGACGAGCTACAAATGTCGCTGCTTTTTCTTCTTATGTTCTTAAGTGTATAGGCTAACATAATGACTTTTATCAAAACAAGAATAATAATATCCGTTATATTGGTAAAGCGCCATCGACAAAGACAACAGCGCAAGCGGAAATGGTGGATTCACCCTGTAATAAGTGAAAGAAATATATTGTAAAATTTTTTCACATTGCATAATAAACTGAAGTAGTACCCCGATAAGTTTCTTGAGTATTACAGAATGTCGATTTCTTCATTTAACTTCCTGCTAATTGAATTGAAAAGTTTCATAAGTAAAATGAACACTATAATACGCTTGAGCGCAGCTACAGAAGAAAAAATTCAAAAACCGAAGAAAATTGAATTGAATTTAAAGGCCGTAAACAAACGCCCGTCAAGCCACGAAGTGAGCGACAAATACTGCAAGTGAAATACTGCCCTCATAAGCAAGAATGTGGCATCTACAAAAATGTCAAGAATGAGATTTTAGTGTCAGTCAGCTTAAATTCCTATTTTCTACTAAGAAATACATATTAAAAACCAGTATCTCCACTGAGAAGTGTTTATTTCGTATGCATATTAGCGGTATCTGAACTATTTTGGGAATTTAAACAGAGTAAGACAGTGATATCTGATAGTTCCAAGCATATCCGCAACTGCTTGTAGATGCCGCGTTTTTGTTCATTAAATGTAGATCCGGCGTTTTGATTTTGTTTCTCAGTTTTGACATCAGTTGATTACCGTGCATTATAAGGGACAGCTGACACAGTTAAATAGTGCAGCACTACTTAACTGTGTCACCTTTTTTTCCTTCCGTAAAGCTTTATCTGTTATAGATAAAGGTTTATAATATACCTTTTCTTGTGTAGTAGATGCCGCCTTTTGTATATGTATTTATACCAACAGACAATATACCTGTTTAAAAGCAAAAATGCAGCATCTACTTTTTTTATTATATTTTCTTTAACTTACGATTTTTGTAAAAAAAATTCTTACGACTATATTATTATTGACTAAGGCATTGCGTAAACCCAAATGGTAATATTTAAAACTTACCACGACTATCAAATATTATGAGACAGTAAATCACCATTTTCTCAAAACTCTACAATTTCTAGATACCGCACTTTTGCTTATGGGGGCAGAATAGGTCTGGATCCATCGGCTTGCGACATGACCTTGAAGACTCGTCTCCCGATCTACTGCTGCGACACTTACAGCTCAGTCTAGTCATCTTCTATTGGTCCTAGCAAATCATTTCACAAGCTTTATTTTACTACTTACTGCCGGCGACATTTGTAGCTCGTCCAGCCCCAACCTTAATTGGTAAAATTTTACACCACTATAATTGTATACATAAGTTTTATACATTTTAGGTATAAAACTAATATTAATACCACAATATAGTATACTTTATATATAACGTGGGGTTGATTATAATCCCTGCGGTGGTCTTCACGTTGACACTGTTAAAAGGCAAGGTAATATGACTGTCTGGATTTCTGATTAATCAACTTATGTCCAAATGCTTAACCACATGTGTCTTAACAAGCAAGAATTAATTCCATTGACCAAGTTTTCTAAAATTTGTTGCCAACTGAATGAATAATTGTTGAATCACTGAATAGTGTATTGAATTTTATGAGCTGTTGAATAATTTCATCAAATACATATTATCAGGGGCGTATCGTACATGAATGCGAGTGATGCGTCGCATCCCTTGGCAAACTAGTGTTATTTAAAAGTTCAATCGATTTATTCAATTAATATAATTTTTTAAACCGACCGCAAACATACATTAGTTACTTTAAACGCTACCATGAATACTTTTATTTTAAATCGGCCATGAAGGCGCCCGAAATTAGACTCCCGCGTTACTTACTGCAGTGCTAAAATGCGATGGTCCACGTTACATCCACGCTACGCGTAGCCTGCCGCAGAGGTCAGTGATCTTACACAGTCAACAGTGGAACCCCGAGTGGATGTTGTCGTTATTTCCGGACTCAGTTATGCGAATATATGAACGCATCTTGACGACGGTTGCCATAACGTAAGGAAGATTTGGAGGCGCTGTTTCAGGTAACTGTGGAAAATGAAAATGAGGAAAGAGACCGAGAAACAATTATTTGTGCTAGGGGCCTTTTAACTTTATTGCGTGCATTTGATTTTAGTTTTTTCTTAGCAGTATTTTTCGCAATATTCTCACATTCCGAGAGTCTGTTTAAAATTCTACAGGCAAACATATCAGATATTAGTTACTGCAATAAAAATCGCCGGTTGTAAATGATATATTCAAAAAATGGTACACGAGTTTAGTGACATTTGGGACCGTATGGACAAATTTGTGCTAGAAAATCAACCACCAAGTAAAATAATGCGTCTAGAGTTAATTCCTGAAGAAGGTAAATAAATCACCTACGCACGATTGTTTTATGAAATTTTGGACGTTCTTACTTTGAACATTAGTGAAAGGTTTAGTCAAGTTTCTAAACTGAAATTCTTAAATCTAGATTCAACACAATTTACTTCATTCGTAAATATATTCCTTACGAAATATTTTCGTTTTAAGTAGATACATATGGAACATTCTTTGACGCAAATCATTTAAAAAGTGAACTTTCAGTGATTTATAGTGATCCCGATATGAAAAAGAGCACTGTGTACTATGTTTGATCTTCACCAATATATTATGTCCCTTCAATTATCTTCTGTTTTCCTGGAGTTATCAAATTGTGTCGTTTAATTTTGATTATTCCTGCCGCAAGCAGTTCCGCGGAAAAATAATTTTCATGTTTAAAGAGAAATTCTCAAAATCAAGAAAGACTGTCAGCTTTGGCATTAAAAATATTGAAAGTGCCTTATTAGAAGATATAAGATCCTCTCCAACGTTTGAAGAAACAATGACGGACGTTTTCGCTAGACAAACAAAAACCGAAGAATTAATCTTCGTTATAATATTGCTTAGTATAATTGACGCCTACAAGCATTGATGCAGTTTTGAAGCAAAAGAACGATTGTACTCACTGGTAATTGTTAGTAAGCTATTTAAAGTATTATCCGCCAAACTTAGTATTTCTAACGTGAAGATTTCTAATTTTGCATCATAGTGATAGGATATCGTTCTTTATATTGCAGTGTATTAAATATTACTAGTTTAAACGTTTGAATTATTTGTATTTCAATATAGTCTGACTACAAAAATAGTGTATCTGACTATGATTATATATATCATCATCATTAGGTCATCAGTCCTAAGACTGGTTGGACGCTAACCTCCAGCTTCTCCTATCTTGTGCTAACCTACGCATTTCGCTAATTGTGCTACAATCTACATCCCTTACTATTTGTGAGCAGTAGTCTAATCTAGGCCTACCTCTGCCTTTCTTCACTCCTATTTCTGCCTCCAAAATATCGCGGACTATTCCCCCATGTCTCAGCAAGTGGCCTACAATTCTATCTCTTCTCATCCTTATGTTTTTCCACATACTTCCTTTCTCGCCGACTTTCTCCAATACTTCTTTGTTTCTAACCCTATCAGTCCATGATATTTTCATCATTCTTCGGTAACACCACATCTCAAAAGCTTCTAATTTCTTCCTACTTGCTTCCCCTACCGTCCAGGTTTCGCAACCGTATAGTGCCGTGCTCCATACATATGTTTTCAAAAATCTCTTCCTCGTTTCTAAGTTTATTACTCTCGAGCATAAAAGTGCTTTCGTTTTGTTAAAAGCTACTCGACCCTGCGCTATTCTTTGTTTTATGTCTTTATCGCTTCTTCCATCCCAATTTATTTTATTTCCTAAATAAGTGAAGTCTTTAACTTCCTCCAATCTTTCATTATTAATTTGTACTTTCGTTTTTGCTCTGCTCTCGCGCCCTCTGCACACTAACACGTTAGTTTTGTTTTTATTCACCCTCATTCCGTATTCCTCTGTCAACACTGCCTCCATTTCGTTCAATGCCGATTCTAATTCCTCCTTACTAGATGCTAATACTGCTATATCATCCACGAATCTCAGCATTTTTAGTTTCTGCCCCTGTACTTTAATCCCGAAATCCACTCTATCTTTTACCACATTAATCGCCTCTTCGATGTATAGATTAAAAATTAGTGGTGATAGCGTACATCCTTGTCTTACTCCTTTCCTAATATCTACTTCCCTTTTTTCCCGTTCTACTTCTATAACAGCAGTTTGCTCTTTGTATAGATTGTGTACTACTCTCCTATCTCTATACTTCATTCCCGCGCTCTTTAGTATCTCGAACATTTTTTCCCATCTTACGTTATCAAAAGCTTTTTCTAAATCTACAAATCCTATGTAAGCGTTCTTTCCTTTTTCTATTGTTTTCTCTAACATTACTCTTAGCGCCAGAATAGCTTCGCGAGTTCCCCTATTTCGCCTAAACCCGAATTGGTCTTCTCCTAGTATTTCCTCCGCTCTATTTTCCATCCTCTTCTGCACTATTCTAGTTAAGATTTTTGACGCGTGGGAAGTTAGGCTAATCGTTCTAAAGTTCTCGCATTTGTCGGCTCCTCTCTTTTTCGGTATAGTAACGATAATGTTCCTCTTATAATCCTCCGGCATCTCGCCCGCTTCGTATATGTATTTTACCAGTTCAAACATCCTATTTACTACTTTCTGTCCCGCACATTTCAAAATTTCCGCCTGTATTTTATCTACTCCCGGCGCTCTATTATTATTATTTAGCCCCCTTAGTGCTATTTCAAATTCCTCTCTCAATATAGGTTTTCCTACATCTTCCCTATCGATGCTAGATTCTTCCTCTAATATATCTCCTAATTCCTGACCCTCGTATAAATTTCCTAAGTACTGCTTCCATCTATCCGCTTTCTCCTCTCTTCCGATCAGTATGTCCCCCGATTGACTCCTAACGTTTCTACTTATTGTTCCTATATGCCTGAAGTTCCTCTTAATTATTTTGTAAGCCTCATCGGTCTTACCTACTTGCAACTTATCTTCTACTTCTTTGCATTTATCCTCTATCCATTGTTCTTTCGCTTTTCTACATTTTCTAATGATTTCCCACTTTATTGACTTATAAGGTTTTCAGTCCTTTTAGCCTCGTCTCTTTTGCATTAAGTTTAAGATTTCGTCCGTTATCCAGGGCTTCCTAGCTTCCCTTTTATCGTGTCCTAAAACATCCGTAGCCGCGGAATCTAGATTATATATATGATCGATGTTATTTCATTTGATATAACTATATGCATCCTATGATTAGTATAAAATTATTTATCATCCTATGTCGTCTTACTTCTTTATAGTTTATTTCAAATTTAAAATCTGTTGTCGATCTGCAGTTATATATGTCTAAAGTTTCCGTTTCTGTATATTGTGTCTATAACACGTTCATCTTAATTTATTTTTGTCGTACATGATTCATATAATTATTTATAAATTATATAACGAGATTGTTCTGTTACAGTAGAAAAAATTGTGGGCGGAATTGACAAGTACCCAATACATCCTCATCGATATGGTACTAGGAATCTCAACCGAAGAGGATGAAATATAGATCTATTATCGAATACCTATACTCTTGCTTTCATCCACGATTAATCTAAACAGGATTTCGCGCAGACGTAAGGTATGTAAGTTCAATACTTAGTCTCCTTGATAGTTATCTTTTTAGGAAGATATTGAGTAAATGGTCTATTTACGTATTATTTTAATTTTAGATATGCTAATGAAAATTTTGTTTTTGGTAAATTGCTCAAGCCGTAAAAATATTTTATCAACAACTTAGACATGTTTTTCAGTAATCTTAATTGAGATTTACGGAGAGGTATGATCTTACCTTTACTTGAAAATTTTATACAAGTTCTTTCACATGTTAAAGTGTTTTGTGGAATATTTGTCTATTTCCTGATACTATATTATAACCTTCCTGTTAACCTTATATCCTCATTTATTCTATGCCTATTAGCCCTAAACATTCATATATTTTATTTAATTATATTTTGAGTGAATCGTCATCTTGTAATGTTAATTTCAATATACTACTTTTATGATGTTAAAATTAAGCACATTGATATAAAAAATGTGTGTTGGTGATTCATTAAAATATGTATGTCTATAAATACGTTCTTAAACAATGCTGCTAAAAACAAAAAAGACCACAGTATCAGTGGTAGATGTTCGTATGTAAGAATGTATTTGCAAATTATTCGTAAAAATGTAAAACTGAAATCCTTAACTGAATGCTTAATTGAAAATTATTACCATATCTCCTAAAAATTGCAGTTTTTAAGTTTTCTCTAGTAACGTCACCAAACTTCATATACACTTTCATTGAAGCTACATTCTTGTACTTTATTCTAGGGTAATTTTTATCTCATATACTATATTTACTATCAAGATCCTGCACGCTCTCATCAGCTAAGTTATTATAGTCAGAAAAAAACTCATTTAAGGATTCTTATAAATCATTTTCCGTCAAGGACCTCTTCTTTTGATAAGATTATGAAGTATGTTATAAACTGTTACGTTTGATGTAGTAATGGATACTGTATTGGATATAAAATATTTATAAAAAGTACTGTGGTATTTAACTGTAAACAATATTACATGATAACATTTTTAGGTTACTTTAAATAAAGATAGGAACAGTAAACAAATTATCAAAAGCTTTATACATGACAGTCTGTGATCACTTCGCATCTTCTCAGTGCATGTATAACTAGCGTGTATAACTATGTAGCACCTGACCGCAGGCTACAACTAAAAAATTGTAGTATATTTGGACAAACTAATGAAAAATAATGTCTGTGATTTTTTTGCTTTTCTGAAACATATTAAATATAGAATTTACAGAAGCATTTTTAGAAATAAGTAGACTTGTTCAAAACACAGTGCTTAAAAATTAAACAAATAACAACAAAATATATGTAGGGCACCATACATATTTTTTACAGTAATGTCCGTATCGCTCGAAATATTTCTCTCACTTATAGAATTCACCACAGATGAAACGAAATTCTGAATATTTACATATGTCAATACACTATACATATACTGTATATATTGAAGTCTTCCAGGAAGTAATATATTCTCAAATACTGCTCAACATAACTTCGACATAACTTCAAAAATATGGAAGTGACAGTCAAAGAAGATTATATTTTATTCCAACTTTTTTATAATATACCCGGTGTAAGAAGTATAATTGCTAGTATTTGAATAGTTGTTAGTTTGCTGCCATAGAATAGAAACTACAATGTTTCTGGGATTCCGTATATTAAAAATGACTTAAAGGGCAATAAAGGTTTATGTGTATGTATTAATACTATCAGTGATTCAAGATCCCAGAAGGGGAAAGTTGAACGAAATGTTTTCTTCGTTTTATTCCTACTTGAAACCTTATGTTTGAACTTTTTTTCCATTTCTTTCTCAAAACTGAATTATTGAAGTTGATGGACACGATTTCTCAAAAACTAATGCACCGACCTTGTTGAAATTTTGCACGCTTCTTATATTTAGATAAAATTGACTAATGATTGAATGAGAATTCTTTTACTTTGGTCATAACTTATTTTACAGATCATACAAGGCCTAGATTTTACCGAAAATCGTACTGTTTTGTTTATAACTTTGCCAAAGATTCTAATCTCAATTTTTTTTTAATTCTTCGTTCAGTCACGAGCTATACCCACTAACAGAAAATATTTGTTTTTGATTTCAGATAAAGCTATCATGAGTTATCCTGACTTCCGCAAGGATACTTTTCTCTAAGGGGTCTACAAGAACTAGTTTTCAACGGCTGAATTTTCAAAATTATTGGATGAAAATTTTACAAAACATTCCTCATGTATTGTTCTTTTACATGCTTAAAGTTTGAATGAAATTATACTTTTATTATATTAAAAAAATTAGAGGATATGTGTTTTTTGCCTTTCAAAATTCATATATATAACTCCTTAAATTTGTGGTAATCAAAGGATATTTAAATGTCAGATACACTTAAAGTTTCAATAGCTAGAAGAGCTACACAGTTAGATGCCTCATCAGTGACAATGCCATATATAAGCAACTATGTATAAGTTATAATAATTTATATAATATTTAATATTTAATATATATATATATATATATATATATATATATATATATATATATATATATATATATATATATATATATATATATATTATTTATTTATTTATTTATTTAATATATATTCCATATAAATCGCCGGAACCGAACGGCATTTATCCGATACTTCGGCAGAAAGCAGAAGAGATAATCCTCGGTCCGCTTACAAGGATCGCCAGGGCCAGCTTGGCACTGAAGATGGTCCCGAAAGTGTGGCTAGGCACAAGGGTTGTTTTTATACCTGAACCGGACAAATTCGGATACACGTCCCACACAGGACTTTCGGCCGATTATCCTTACTTCATTTTTACTAAAGACGGCCGAACGATTAGTTGACAGATACCTTCGGGAAGTATCCCGAAGGTACTCTATATGAAGCAGTCTCTCTATTAGGACAGTATTCCTAATAGAGAGACAGCTTTAAGGGAGCCAGCATGCTTATCAAGCTGGTAAATCAACAGAAACAGCTCTGGATGAGGTTTGTGTCATCGATACGGTCACAACAGGACTCCGGAGGATACGTTGTCGGAACCTACCTTGATATTGAAGGAGCCTTCAACTTTACATCCAGGGAGGTGATTAGCGAAGCATTAGACTATACCCCCAGAATAATGACTGAATGGATAGACCATATGTTGAGAAACAGACAGTTTACTGCCAATAATGACAAGACCTATCATCGAGGGCCGGGTCGATTCGGGCTGTCCACAGAGAGGGGTATTGTTCCCCCTTCTGTGGTGTCTGGTAGTGGATGAGCTGCTTGAAAGGTTGAAGGATTACCAAGTAATTGGCTATGCCGATGACTTAGTAATAATAACGAAGGGCCCTTTCTGGGAGCCGATTCTCGATATAATACAGGGAGCATTAAACAAGGTTGAGAATTGGTACAGGAATAGGGGACTCTCGGTCAATCCCTCTAAGACTGAGGTGATGGTGTTCACCAAGAAATATAAGTGGAACAGAACATGTCCGGTGAAACTTGGTGGCCAGGAACTGAGCTATAATAGCTACGTGAAATACTTAGGAGTAATCCTGGACGGGAAACTGTCATGGGTAAAACATATAAGTCACATATGTTCCAAGATCACAGTAACACTTTGGCAACTGAGAAGGGCCATTGGTAATAGGTGGGGTTTGAAACCGGAGACCATAAAATGGATGTATGAGGCAATTCTCAAACAAAAACTGACATATGCAGCATTGGTCTGGTGGGACAGAACCTGTTTAAAGTCGGAAGCCAACCGACTTAACAAGCTAAGAGGATTGATTCTAAGAAGTATAACCGGAACCCCAAGATCAACATCGATCGAGGCGATGGGGATACTGACGGGGATACCACCTCTTGATGTCACCCTGAAAGCGGAAGTCGTAAAGGCAATGCACAGGGGGGAAACATGAATAGGAAGGCAAAGGACCTGAATAGACTCTCAAGAGAGCTAACTGAAGAGGGACTCCTATGGATGTCCTCTGACAGTACGGGTGTCCACTTCCTGTTTGACAAGAAATATAAGATCACCCTCACCAGTAAGACCGACTGGATGTAGGGTCGAGCTGGATTATCTGTGCGGGTGCGGGGGTGTATAGGCGATGCGATGGGATAGATAAAACCTTCCCCCTGGGCAAATACACTACCGCACTCCAGGCCGAGTTAGTTGCAATTACGTACGGTGTTCTGGAGGCCGACCAAAATTGGACCTAGGAGAAGGTATGTATCTGCTCGGATAGCAGGGCGGCATTGGCAGCCCTGAATACAACAACGACAAAGTCGAAGCTAGTCTATAATTGCTATGAAGCATTGAACTACTTGGCAGGGAAGGGACCGGTGGAAATTTTATGGATACCTGGGCATAATGACATTAAGGGAAATCTAATTTCAGATGACCTTGCCAGATTAGGGACCAGGGAAAACCTCTATGGACCAGAACCTGCAGTGGGAATAAGTTGGAATCTGATCAGAGACCGCATCAATGGCTGGGCAAGAGACGAGCACAATAAGAGATGGAGAAGAGTAACGGGTTGTCGAATAACCAAACTCTTCATCCAATACTCAGAGATTGAGAAGTGGGCCCAAGAATCCATTAAATTGAACAGGCACAAAGCCAGAACCCTTGTCTGAATGCATACGAGGATACGGGTATAAGCACAAGCTGAGACTGACTGACAGCCCGGCCTGCAGATGCTGTAAAGAAGACGAGGAAACCCCGATTCATCTTCTTTACGCCTGCCCCGCACTGGAGGAGAAGAGGTACCTTATATTGGGGACACCTGTCATCCTAAAGGAGGCGAGGCTTAAGGCGGGGGATGTGTCTAAATTGCTCCTCTTATAGGATAGCATGTTTGGATAATGACCCAGATAAGAGGGGATCGCCAAGGGACTACCCATGCGATCAGTGGCCAGTGAGGCCCAAACCCATATAACGGAATGTAATATTTAATACTTACCCAATTAACATTAAAAATCCGAATTAGTTCATGTAAATATGTGGAGCGTATGTTTCGAAAGTCGTTTCTGCCAGTGATCTCCGGTGTGGATATCGTTCTTGTGTGATAAAACGTTGTTATATAAAAACCTACTATCATCTAAAGATGTAATATTCGTTAATTAGTCAAAATTACTTCTGTAAACGGTTACTGTTATTGTAAATATGTCTTAGTCTGTCAAAGTCCTTATTACTACAGGTTAAGGGATTACTATAGTAGGATCTTTCCTCATTACTTAGCACAACACGAATACCTTTCTCGACAATTGGAGTCAGTAGCAATTTCTGCATATCATCTACAATTTGTAATAATTCACTTAAAAATAATGAAGTATATTGTAATTTGTATATAACAGCATCCACTATTTTTACAAAATTACCATGGATAGTTTTCAATTGTACTTCCACTTGAAGTTTTCTTGAACGTCTTGAAGTTTAATCTAACTTCTTTTAATCTAATTGTACTTACATCGGTTCAAATATCTAAAGTCTACGCTACGGCATCTCGGCTGCCACGCGGTTATCCGAAGGATAACTCCACCTATGTAACACTCACGATAGGCAGCTTTAATATCTCCAAAAATTCAATAACAATAATCGAATAAGTCAATCCTTTTTTCTTTCTCATTCTCAACTTCTTCTTCTCATACAGCAGAATACATATTCACGATAAGAGTAAAATAAAAAAAAAATACTACATGTGCTACAATACAAAAATACATTACTAAGATATTTCTAGTGGCCTACAAGTATTTTGTTTTATATAGTTACGGTATTGTACAATTCTCGTTTCATATTAATATATGTGAGATACGTGCACGTTGATCTACATCTGAATACAAAAATTGCATCTAAACTATGAAAGATTCCGGTTGAGGTTTTTTTATGCAACTCATGAGCATTTTTCCAATTTTGTGCTGACTCAAAAAGGAATAAACTCCAATAATAATAAATTACCCGTTACGTGTAACAAATCAATTATACTTTATATGTGTAGGTATCTGAATTGTACTAGTTGAACTTTGTGGAGTAACATCTTGATTAATGGAGGCTACCAGGAGCATTGGCGTTTATAAAAACAACATTCACAATCATTAGGCTTACTGTAAGTTCTTCTCACGCCTACGTAACATAAATTGTTTCATGTATGGTTGAGCATACGAGATATTAAAAGGATCTTAATAAAGTATTATTTCCTAACATGTTGGAATGATAACAAGAAAACAATAAACTTTGCGGTACATTCTAGATGTGCCTGAAAATGAAATTAATCATAGACAATCTCTGTATCGTTATTAGTATATATAGTTCACTCGTATTTAATTATAACATTAATTATAAAGTGCAGTTAATTAAAGTCACCTCCATTAATTTATAGTAAACTTAAGGTTTATAATAAGGATTCAGTTCATTATACAGAATCTGCCTGTGCATTAAACAAATCTTACTACATCCTAATCATTCACTAAAATAGAAAGTGAAATACATAAAATAAAACAAACTCTGACTACCTACTCTTTTTCCAATATTTGTTAGTGCTTTTATCTATCAGTTTTCCTTTTAATAAAAAAACCTTTTCCTGCTTATATTATAACCTTCATGTGTTTAGATTTAATGAAACATTTGTATTTATTTCCTTTATTAAAGATAAATGTATAAACTACAAGCCATTATTCTATTCTCGGTGTCACATTGAAGCAAAGTTATTAAGTATCGAGTAGTGACCTTATAAAGTTCCTCAAGGCTCTAATGTAGGATCCCTATTGTTTATAATACTTATCAATCGCCTAGCGGATGTAAGACATTGCCCAAAACTTCTTGCTCCTGATGATTCAAAAATACACGCCACAATATCAACTCAGGAATAATCACCTACGCCTGCATATAAGTAAATGTTATTATGTGACATCATTTCATAGAAGAATGGGTACTACTGAATACGCGTACAAAATTAACAACATCTCCCTTCATAGATCAAATTGCAAATCAAAGGTTTAGACATTCTATTTTATCCAAAATTACATTTGTCCCACAAATTAAAAACATTTTATCAGCTGCTATTAGAACGATTGCGTTTATAATACAAAAGTACCTATAGATATTGAGATATCTATACTTTTATTGGCGAAATGGCGAAGCTTGGAGTCAATAAGGATTTTATACTTATGAGAGGACAAAACTCGAGTATGCAAAGCTAATATGGTATCTTGCATCAGTGAACATCTGGGGATCAATAATAATTTAAAATCAGTATAATGAAAATTTTTTAAATATTTAACTTTCTGATGAACAGACACTATCCAGAGCTATAGAGTATTTAGATTTATTAGAGAAAGTTAACTTTCTAGTGTTTAGATTAGGTTAGGCTAGAAGAGAACTCCATACTCCTTGTTTTCCTACTGTAACCACGCTAGAACGAACATTTTATGTAAAAAAGATCTCCAATATTACTTTTCCGCGCTCTACTATAAGTGGAAAAGTAATGTAATCGTGTAAAGAAAAAGTGAAAAAACAACATTTCTTTTGAGTTTATTTTTCGTTTTTCGGCCTAAAAACCAAAAAAAAAAATGGTTTTTAAAAATGTTTTGCTGTGTGTGTGTGTCGACGTTGTCGTCGGCATTTATTTTTGTTATTACAAAATTATAACCTAAAATAATTATATATAAAATATCGGCCTAAAAACCAAAAAAATGGTTTTTAAAAATTCTTTGTTGTGTGTGTGTGTCTTTGTTGTCGTTGTTGTCGTTGTTGTCGTCGGCATTTATTCTTGGTAGCACGATAACTTAACTAAATCGTGTCGGATCGATCGGATTTTGACTGATTCTGATCGGGAACGTCTCCCAGACGACACCTATTGATTTTGAGGTGGATAGCATAAACAACCCCCTCCCTCGGGTCTATTTGCGAAATTTTTTTGTTAGCACGATAACTCAACTAAATCGTGTCGGATCGATCGAGTTTTGAGTAATTCTGATCGAGGACATCTTCCAGACGACACTTATTGATTTTAAGGTGGATAGGACACACCCCACCTTGTCCATGGGTCATGAGAAAGCACGATGGCCGACTATTTGAGAAATTTGTTTTGTTAATACGATAATTCAACTACATCATGTCGGATCGATCGGGTTTTGACTGATTCTGATCAGGAACGTCTCCCAGCCGACACCTATTGATTTTGAGGTGGATAGGACACAACTCACCCTGTCCGTGGGTCATGAGAAAGCATGACGATGGACTATTTGAGAAATTTTTATTGTTAACACGATAACTCAACTAAGTCATGTCGGATCGATCGAGTTTTGACTGATTCGGATCGGGGACGTCTCCCAGACGACACCTATTGATTTTGAGGTGTTCATTTGTCATGAGATAGCACAATGGTGGACTATTTGAGAAATTTGTTTGTTAGCACGATCACTCAATTAAATTGTGTCAGATCGATCGACTTTCGACTGATTCTGATAAGGGACGTCTACCAGACGACATCTATTGATTTTGACGTGGATTGGAGAGACTCCATCCTGTTCACTGAACTATTTGAAATAAACAGTTTTAAAACCTTAAAACGGACATTTTCACACGTAGAATATCTCTATCTCGAAATTGAGTGGCCGAGAAAAAATAAACCAACACATAAATGCAGAATATGTTTTATGCGACAGTTTTACCTTTTACTTTTCCGCACTCCACTATAAGAGTAATGTAATCGTGTAAAGAAAAAGTGAAGAAACAAAATTTTTTTTAAGTTTATTTTTCGCTTTTCGGCCTAAAAACAAAAAAAATTATCTTGCTGCAGGACTCAGTATAAATGGCATTTATGCGTCTTCCGTGAAAGGGAGCATTATCTTCTGTAAAATATTAAGATCAATATCTGCAGTCATAGTTTCCCTAATTCAGTAAATAGCACCTGTACCATACCATGAAAATCAGGCCATTACGCTATAATGGCCATGGTTTATTTTTTCTATTGTGTACTTAGGATTGTATGCTCGTACTGATGGTCTTCGTATGTATGTTTCATTGATGCTAGGGTTGAACAACAATGTTTCATCAGTTCACAGTACATTGCACCATTTTAATGATTTCCAATGAATGTGTTCTCTTGTAAAGGATAGTCTTTTAGCAATCTGTTTATAATTTAGTAGTGGAACCTCTCTGGCCCGTCGTGATTTTAAATCTACTTTTAGTAACCTTCTTCTTATTGAAGAGGTGTTAATGGATAGATTTAATTAATTTTTTGTGCTGATGTGATAAATGGGCTTTTTCTTTGCGAGACAGGCAATGTGTCTGTATCTTCTGTTGCGGTAACTTTTTTTTTTGTAAATTTTCCGCCTCGATTTTCTTTGCTTTTCTAATTTTTATTGCATCAACAATCATTATTGCAGAGCAACTCAATGAATTTTCAATAAACTTGCAAGTTTTTCCGACACTTAACATGTTTAATATTAACTCACACTGTTCTTGGGTACAATGTTTCCTTCGATCCATATTTACCAACATACAATGACAAATAACATTTTTTTTAATTAACTCTTTGTTAACTTATATGCTTATATTAAAAAAATTATTTTAGTGATAAAGAGGGGGTCCTTTGAGATGCGGAATAGACATAATATTACCAGCCTAGGATATTTGATACTCTTGAAGGAAACTACTATTTGAGTTAGAACTTCAATATGTCAAAATAAATATTAAATATAATAATTTGTTCCTATGGTAACACTGCATTGCAATTTTCATGCACATGACTATACAAATGTGTTTTTATGTCAAAACATCAACGTTCTGTCTAATTTTGTTAATTCTGTATACTCTACCCGTATGCTCTGTATGACCTATTCCCTAAAAACCATCCATCTAGAAAGTACCTTCCATTGGAAACTATGCTTCCATTAAAATTGCCATTTTTCAAATAAGACTCACGTAGTTTTTCTGTTAATATCAAAAATTGAATATTATAAAAAATGGAAATAATAATTTTAACAACAATAAGCTTTAAGAATATCAAAATCAAAAATGAATTACTTCTGTCCAATATCAGCTTCCTCCCTTCCGAAAAATTAACAATGCTCTTTTCTTTTTCGCCTTCCTCCACCTAACCAAATAACATCAAAATTAACACCCAGTACATTATTCCTCGTAAAGAAATACGTTTTATTTCAATGACAGAAGAGAGTCTTCATCATTTTTTATATCTATGTTTCCTACAAGTTTTTAATAAGAAATATTTTACGTGTGAAACTGTGATCTAGTAAATGGATACCTTTTACATCATTTATATTCTTTCTTGTAACTTATATGTATATACGACGAAATATGACGGATTAAAACTTAAAAAAAATAGAAAGTATGTTTAGATATATTCTAAATACAACTGAATATGTGCTGTTTCTTACGTCGTTTATCCGCCATTTTGTAACTTCATCAGTGGGTAGCGAAATACTGCATGAGTAATGCGTATACATGACAAAATTTTTAAGTAAGCGATACGTTAAACAATTAGAGCTTCTCCTCGAGGATCTTGCAAAATATACTAACACGCAATGTGCACCAACTGCGCTTACACACATAAAAGTATATAAATTTCTCATAAAATTATCGTACTATCTGACAGTTACAAATGCATAATGTGTGTTTCTTTTCGTAGAAGGAAACTGCTCTTTAAAAGACCATCTGCAATAAAGCCATTATTTGTACCTTGCAATATGCAATAAAAAGGTCAAAAAGTATAATAGGCTATAGTGAAATGCACCGTATTCTTATTTGGCAATTACACGTCTGTCTGATGTATGTCAAACGTTATAGTTTAATTTCATCGCTAACTACGTGCATGCCTTTAAAGGAAATAAAAGTCAGTATGCCATTCCAGTGAGCTGCCAAGGAATTGAACTTGTGATATTTTAAATAAATTAGCCGACATTTTATTTTATTTGCATTTATTTTTATGTTGACTGAAAACGTAAAAATATAGCATACAGTAGAATTTATTTTCATTTATTAAACCTACGTCATTTCATAGGTTATTATTATACATACATAGTGTAAGGTTTAGCAACATAAAATAAGGTAGAAAAATGTATAGTAAAGTGAATACGTATAATACATTTTAAATATATAAAGATATAAATGTTAATAAATATATTGGGAATAAGTAACCTATTACGATAATCAACAAAAACATTATATTTGACAGTATGCTAGACAGCCACCAAGTTAACAAAAAGCTCTAAGTAAGATTTTTTAGACTTTTTAATTTGTATTAATTATTATTACGAATTTCTATATTTGGAATTAAGTCTAAAAGGATTAGACCTTTTTAGAAGTATTTTTAAATTAGATTCCAATATATCTCAAATTTTTGCGCTTGCTTATATTATAGTCACGATACAAATTTAGAAAAGTAAATGGTTTTTAACAAATTTTAATAACCTAAAGATATATACAATGAATCCGAAAAATAATATATAAATTCGATAGAATTAGTACTGTTTTTTTTTTAAAGCCGACAATCTTAAAGAATTTGATAGACCATCAGGAGCTGTTGACTTTGTATGCCAGCTTAGCAACAACCCAATAGCAACAGATTTATTTTTGCTGTTATTTACGGAAGAAATAATCCATGATATTGTTTTCCAAACAAATATGTTTGCCCAGCTGCTGGGAAAACAGTTCAAGCCAATTATAGTTGAAGAATTCAAAACCTTCATTGGCATAAATATTTTAATGGGGATTAAGAAACTTCCAAATTATAGATATTTTTGGAGCAGCTTTGACCTGCTCCATGACAATTATATAAGCTCACTTATGGCGGTAAAAAAGTTTAGCTGAATCCTTATACATATGCATCTAAATGATAACAGCTTACAACCTAGGCGTGATGATTCAGCGTTCGACAAAATGTGTAAAGTTCGGCCCTTTATTACAAAGCTCCAGAACAGATTTTCCGAATGTTTCTTGCTGTCAAAAACTTATCTATTGATGAATTTATGATTCGCTTTAAAGGTCGGTCCACTATGAAGCAGTATTTACCTAAAAAGCCTATAAAGCGCGGATATAACGTATGGATGCTGGGAGATAGTAGTGGTTATTGCCTCAAGTTTGATATCTATACTGGAAAGGCGAATGAGTTAGTCGAAAAAAATGTAGGTACACGAGTGGTAAAAAATGTATGTAGGGGTTTGGAACATAAAGTTCATCGTGTGTATTTCGATAATTATTATACCAACGTAGATCTTATGGAGTCCCTACAAGAGGATGGCATATATGCTTACGGTACTGTCAATAAAACCAGGAAGAACATATCAATATTTGTTGCTGATACACAACTTAAACGTGGTGAATATTGTATTAGTAATACTGATCTTCTAACTGTCAAATTGATGGATAAAAGACTCATACATTTGCTGTTCAACTTTCACGGTTTTGATGACATTTGTACGATATAACGAAAGAATAGAGACGGAACATTAGAAGACATACCTTGTTCTGAAATATTAATCTATTGTAATCGGTACATGAATGGAGTTGATAAGTTTGATCAGTTAAAATCTGTCTGGGCTCAGGTCGTCATAGATCGGTTTGATGACTTTAAAAACTTCCTTAGGCAACGGCGGCTTATAATGGAAAGTACCCAAGGAATTCGCTGCTTGCGCCTTCTTCCAGTCACACCAAGACTCTGAGCACTTCTCGGCGCAGAACGGCCAATATCAAATTGATGGCACGGTGGCCTAGATGAGGGGTTTGTTGCGTAGACCCGCACAGCCTCGTGAAGGATGAGTCTCCCTTTCCCCCCCACCTCACCCACTCCTAGCACCAGCAGCGCAAGAAACGCTACTCGTAAATAGGAGCAAGGAGCCTGGTGGCGGTGGGTTCGAACAGACCTCCCTTTGTCCTAGCTCGTTTAACCCCGCCGGCTGGGGCCTCTTCTGATGTTCTTCTTGCCTGCCCATTTTCTTTCTTCACCGGCTATCTGTCCCTGAGGGCGTGTCATGAGTGCCGCGCGCAACGCAGGACTCTGATGGGAGTACGTTAGGGTGAGTCTTATAACTCAGTACGGAGATTTGTTTGGGGGTTTACGGAAACCCCCAGCTCAACCTCCCAGGGTCGGAAGGCAGAAAGTACGGCATTAGGGCTTCACTTCCTGTAGGTAGGTGTGGAAATGTCTATGTCGGTCTACCTGTAAGGTAAGGGATGGTTATCGGGCGACAGGTGTATATGGCCTGGTATAATAAATAAATAAATAAGTTGGGGTGCGTATCCTGTTTTCTTACCCATAAAATAAACAGAAAGTCATAAATGGTATCATCGCATTCCTATATATTGTTGATGTATGCGTGGTAAACGCGAACCGTATTCATTTAATTAGTAAACCGTTTAAAAAGAGACTCTCGGGAGAGCACGTGACTCCAGTAAGGATTAAAAAGCATAAGCCATATATTCCGGAAGAACAAAGGACAAATGCGGCCGACCATTAGCCTGAATACGGTAGCAGAAAGAGGTGTGCTCTCTGCAATACAAAAAAAAGTATGATGGAAAATAGAAAAGCCGTTTTATGAAAACACCTTTTTTACGAGAAAGCTATAACTTTGGAAAAAAATATATTTTGGAATTGTACAAAAACGATTATTTTTATCTCACTTAGGACTACATTTTCTGAAATTATTAAATGTTTTCATCAAATATTGTTATTTTTAGAGCAAAATCAAAAAAACGCAATTTTCAACGGTTTTTTCGATATATCTCGAAAAATAATGAATCGATTCGAGCTCACCAAAATTCAATCGAAATATTTTTTCATTATCTATAACTTCTTCATTTAACTTTTTCCAATCCGAGCACAACTTTCTTTTTTATTCGCGAAAAACCGTTTTTTTGACTTTTGCGAATTTTTTTGGTTATGTTAGCGGCCGACATTTTGAAAGCAAAAAACTGTAAGTTTCTTGAAATTTTATTTTCTATATGCTCAGATTCTTTTTTTTACTGTTTACAATTAGTGACCATTTAACATAGGGGCTCAGACAGATTGATTGGACTACAAGTGTACCTATACAATGTAATGTACCGTTATGTTTATCGAAGTCTAAAAACTGTTTTGAAACATTTCACATGAAGTAATTAGATCTAAATGCGCAGTGGCCTAAATTATGATGTTTTTTTCTTGTTAAACAAATTATTTTGTTTATCGCCATTTTTTTGTAGTACTTGCACCTTAAGTAACAGTAATTAATAAATATTTCGCTAATACTTACACTTTTCTTCTGTCCCTTTAAGTGAATTTCATTTTAGAAAATCTGTCTCTGAGAGTTAAATGCTTTGAAAGTTACCCTATAATTTTTGAGCCATATTTTTATAAGTTGTCATGTCATCTATATTTTTTTTTAATAGAAAGCATCATTTTTTATCGCTCCACTTGAAAGAATTTTTTTATTATGTACAGTAAAGTAAGGGAGTGATTACGTAAACATCTTTGTGAGCAAATGAATTTTTGAAATCAACAAGAAATAAAAAGTATTATAACAAAGTCATAAAAATAAAATAAAATCCTTCATAATTATTGGAAACGGAGAGAGTTAATTTATTTCCAAGTTGTGATTGGAGCATATTTGGAACATAATGTCTAAATTAATATTCTTGTTTTAAATCTTAATGATTTTCACATTTTCATTTGTTTGTCGAATTATTACTCAGAAAATATATTATGTAATTAAATCCTTATTTTACTTTACTGCACATAAAATAATAATTTTTGAAGTGGCGTAAGCAAAAATTGGGCTTTCAATAAAAAAAAAATATCGATGACGTCATAGCTTTTAAAATTGGGCTTTAAAAATTAAAGAGTAAAAGGATTGCTTCAAAAATAACACTGATATAAATTTTATCGAATTCATATATTACTTTTCGGTCTCACTGTATAATGAAGATAGAGTAATATCATTTCATTACAGAATATCTGTTTGCACGATTAAAGATGTTTGAGTCCAAATATTGTACAATGGCTTTGTATCAAAGAGTTAAGAAATAAAGAGGTTAAAGTACTTTGATTGACCTATTGGTAAATTTAAGTCTTGATTATTGACTGTGATAAAATGCAATAAATGTGTGCTGTCATACAATTAACGCCAATAAAGTGAAACTGCATAAAAATTTGTTTGTTCACGACTAGTCTACTTAGCTCAAGATAATTAAAGTAATCAGTTTTCCTTTATTTGCTCGGACATTGTGGATGTAAAAAATGGTGACACTAAATTTATTATCTGCAAAGGCACAGCAAACAATATATATGAAATTTTTGATGTTATTAATATATAAATAAATTAATTCTCTAGCCTTTAGGAACTCCATACATAATTCACATTACCTTTTGCCATATTATTCTACGAACTAGGGAATATTAATTTTATTCTTTTGTATAGTAGGTAATATTCGGATATATTTTACACTGGCCAGTAAGATATAAGAGTCAAACGTACATAGCATAATATGATGATTAACAGAATCAAAAGACAAACAAATGAATAAATTATACCATAAATTTGTTACTTTCGGTAAACTTTTAGTAAATGGATTTAAAAAAAAAACAGTAAATCTGTCTTTGTTCCCTCGGAAATTATATAGCATAATGACCAAATATTTCTGAGTTATATGAGTTATACGTTCATTATGCTACGATTTTAGAGAAATTTTTAATAATTTAATACATTATTAATTCAACTTTAGTAAGTATTCAGTAATTAAATAAATATTTCATGAAAAGTAATTGAAATAACTCAGTAATTCAGTAAACATATTACCAAAAAATCAACTTAATTGACTTCATATTACATTCAGTTAAATTTGTATAGTTTAGATAAATATTTATTAAAAATGTATATTATAATATTTAATAGAATAATTGTCATATACACATATATTCTGTATATATTTTCGTAACTCTTGAAAACTGAATCTAAACTATATATTTCAACTGTTTTTAATTCCTTTATTGTTTACACAATTCTTACTTGCATAAATTATTATTCACTACGCCTTTTGACAACCACATTACACTGCTCTAAAAATTACTTTGTCAGCAGTAATAATATTTGCGTCATTTATTTGGCAATCCGCATTCTCATTATTTTGTATCAGTCAATAGGAAATGAACAGTACATCATTGGAAGTCATGTATCATATCGCCATAAATAATACAATACCTCCGCCGCAACCTTGCTCTAATTATTATTCATCCAAAAGGTTTATTTTCGCAAATCGCGTTACCTAATGCCTTTCGCGGCACGAAGATGAAGTGTCTTCGTTCAGTTGACGACTGCTTTACGACGTAACCTCAGTTTCTAGCTGGGACCTCCTATATTCTATGCAGGCCGTATTCAGATGCGGAAATTTAATATCTTTGTTGTTTTTTGTTTCATTACAATCTCTGAAAAAAATACAAACAATTAGGAAATGTTAACAAAAATTAAGAGCATATTATTAAAGACAGTAGATAGTGTAGATCTTTATATACAAATAGATTAGAATAACAATATAAAATAAAGAGAGAGATAAAAGCGTTTCTAATACCAAGAAGTATGCAAAAATTACAACGAGGATTTTATATCAGCACATAAACTTGTTAAGCCTCAGCAATTGCAATCTATTTGTGAACCAAGAGCCTCATGGAAACATATAGTAGAACAACATTGGTCATAACTTACTTGTTTCATTAAAAACCAATAAGCAAATTGGAACTACAAAATTCGACTTCCTTCCTCCAAAACCTGAGGCTGCGGAAAGGAGGGTTATTCTCTCTCTATTAGAACAAGAACTCAAACAAAATTTTATCACAGCATGAATTACTTTGTTACTGATAAATGTGTAAGAAAATGAGATAGGTAACCTAACCCATAAAGGCTTAACTCCGCCTCAGACAAGTGGTATGAATGCCCACCGTATTCTCGATTAACTTATGTTCTAGCAGTTACAACTTATTATGGGTTTTTGAAACAGGTATATATGATAATCGTATTTAAACCAGATAAATGGATAGGAATTTTAAGAGAAAAATTATAAAGTTGCTTATATGATTTAATTAAAGAGTCACTAATGAGTGTCTATAAATATCAGAGCATTAAAATGAATTACTATTCATTTCATCGCAATTTGCCAAATAACAAACTCTCTTATCTTGCCGATAAACGGAACAGTCTACCTGAGCCTAGCTATAAAACAAGCAACGGTATGAGATAAGAGCCGTTTGGGATTTTTTATTTGGTAAACAGCGATGAAATAAACTGTACTATATAAAGTATTAACAGTTTAAGCCAGAAAAGACTTAACGATGCTAATTACTATATACATACGTACGGTATACTGGTGATAGAATTGTTATATTGCTAAGCTACTTTTGATCATCCAATAATGCAGAAATCTCTTATACATTAAACCATAACGCATTAAGAAAAGTGAATAGAGAGTAAAGAAATGAAAGTAAATTTAAAAAGTTTTAGATTCTTACAAATTAGTAGAATATACTAGTTATCTAACACTTTAAAGTTTCAACAACATTTTCAAATTTAAATTAATAATAATAATCCAGTTTATAGTGTGTTTAGTTACCATGCGTGGAAATTAAAAAAGAAGGTGTGGTAGAATTATCCCTTAAATTTAAATAATTAATAAGAATAGAACTGATACTATCCAAAAAATATTAATTAAGAAAATATAAAATTACGGAAATTTTCTTATGACTGGGATGGAGCTTTCAAACAGTTGCAAAAGATAGATAAATCTATCTCACTAAAATAATATTATAAGGGCTATAAGAGAAGTATTTTCTAACTTTCTTTTAATACGGGTTGATTGTTATTGTTTATCAGGTATGTACTGGAATTTTAAAAGTTGTTTAGATGTAGGTTGATGTTTTCCCACTTACAAACAAAATTGTTTAAAGCAATATAAGTCACTCCTTGGGGTGATGTTATGAACAATAATGAATAGTTAAATGGCAAATATTATTCAATTAAGTTGTTATTTCAAGTATCTTAACTATTCCTCTGATTAATATTGAAAACTCGTCAATAATTCGACAACAAATTCAGTTGTTTACAAAAAATAAATCAATAAAACTCATCAGCAAATTTATGTAATTGTTTATTAATATTATATTATATAATATTTATTTCGTAATGTGTCGAAAAGTGCACTGAATTTTGGTTATCTTACGAAGCAATGAGAAATAATGTAATGAGATACTTTTATGCATTCCTCTAGAATGTAGACAATAATGAATTAATATTGGAATTAAATATATTCTTAATCATAAAATTGTGACATTCTCTATTAAGAGAGCATAAACTAACTATAAAATTAATACAATGTTGTTTGTATTTTAGAGAAACGTATCCAATATATATATATATATATATATATATATATATATATATATATATATATATATATATATATATATATATATATATATATATATATATATATATATATATCGTTACATGGTTACATTCGGTGGGAAGTCAGTTAGTAGTTGCAAATTCATTTAAATGCTTTAAATTCTGAAAAATTATCTGTTAATCGTTAAAGCACTGATATTGGCAGTTCTGTAGCGGATTGTCCTGTAAATAATCTTTGAAGGCCTCGCCTGAGCACATTAGAAGAGCTGATACCGTATGACGCAACTTGCAGCTGAAAGAAGATACATTTTTATAAACAACTGAATAAATAAACTATTTGCACACGTGAAAGGTACTTTTGAGCATTACAATTGCGTGTCGTCTGAATAATATGATTCCCAGTGGGGCACAAAACTTCATTCCACCGTAAAAATACGATTAGCCGCTAAAATTGCAAAAAAAAAGTCCAATACGGTGGCTGTACTAAATACATGATAGTGAATCACGATTCAATACTTATATAAACGCGGGTCTTCAGCGAATTCATTCAATAGTTGACATTCCTTTAGGTCTAGTTGGCTTGCAGTTTAATTCACCTATGGTTTAAGTTCAGTTCATCTATAAATAGTTATATTTGCACCTCATCTCATTATGGATAAGGTAAATAAATGTGATTTTACGTATTTAAACAGTGTAAATTAGGGTTAACTCTTCTTCAAACGGTTTCATATATTTATGCCAAAGGTAGTAATGCCCTGTATTGAAAATAGAAATTTTTTGGAAACTCTAGAAACTCTGAAAAAATTAACTTATTTTAAAACAAAAGTGTCTATGACAATTTTTAAAGCATTAAAATCAATGTTACTTTAATATTAAGCGTATACTTCTTAGTAAACTTTTTATAATTGAATGTCGAATAAAATTGAGGCTTTTAAAATTTAATAAACAAAGACGAAATAATTTTAAAATATCTGTTTTCAAACACATTTCTGATTTCTTTATTTTCACTTAAGGCAATGACTTATTCTGCGACTTATTTAGCTATATAAGTAAATGGGCTTAAGTCATATTATTATATATTCTATCAAACACGATATTTTACTTACAAAATTATATACAATACCTTTTATACTATTTTTTTTATAAATAATTGACATACTTATCTCTTATATAACAATAAGTTACACCACATTATATTTGACACTAAAAGTACGAACTGTATATTATCGATCACATTGAATGCGCGGATTTGGTACTGATTAATTGACTATTAGCCATTAATTATTATACACTATTAACTGTTACACTGAAGTGCAAATTTACACGACACAGGATGAATTCAAATAATCAATAAATTCAATAAGCTGCTTATTTCCTTGCATAGTATCTACCAGATATGATTGAAATTAACAAAAAGAGGTATTAGATCTTCCAAAAATATTGTGCGTAATTTTGTTGGCGTAATTTTTGGTGACATAATTGATTGAAAGAAAAGATATTTGAAATGTAAAAATTCTATATAATAATTAACATAATTAATAAAATAGTTAACAGCATCTATCTCACAACATATTGTTTTTCAACTAGGAATATATTTCGTAGAATTCTATGCTATTTTAATGGAATCTATTTTTCAAAATATTTCCACATAAGAACTATTAGAAAAGCTTAAATTAGTCTCTATCTAGTTCTCTACCGAATACAATTTAAAGGAGTAAATATTTTCTAACTTGAGTTTATTTAATAATAATTTTGTTTAAACTCACCAATATCTAGCATTCCCTCTAAATTATTTTCAAAAATAACATGGATATATGAGTTTCTATGGAGCATAAATTTTTAGTAAAATTATTATTTGATAGGGTTTCTTACATATTCTAATTTTTCGTAATCACTTTTATATTTTTTATAGGATTTCTCTTTATTTTCTTATGTAAGATATTGGAACAACAATGAAAAGAAACGCTATTTTATTTTATGCTTATATATTATTAACATTTAATTATAACTATTAACTATAACTTTATATCTATATAATCTATTAACTTTTCAATTATCTCCTGAGAACTATATTTGAAAAATAAATCAGATATAATGTTATGTATAATAATATATAACTGTCTAACTAAATCACATGTGATATATTGAACAAAATTTAATACTTTGAGAAAATATTTTGTAATTAGGTATATTGAAGTATAACAAAACTAAATAAAAAAATCTAATTCACCCTTAATGTAATACAAACGTTAAATATTAGAGACATTTTAAGCATCTACGTGTAGAATATCTACATTAGTGTTATTTATCATCACAGAAGAGTCGAATGGAAAACATTGTCCATAGATATTTAAATAAAGTTATAAAAATAATGGAGGTTGTTATTAAAATAACTTTTGCCCCATTGTTATTTATAATTTTTAGTAGAAAGAAAAAGTTTAGGGATAAAGCTCTCTATTTCAACTTATTCTTATAACCAAAATCATGCTAATTCATACTACATTGGCTATAAAAAATTCTAGGAATTCAGTCTGACTGGAAGAAGTGTTTCTAATCAGAGAAAACTATACATTAATTTTGAGATCAGAAAGCCTACCATACACGTATCTAGAGAAACATTTCCATTTATGTGGAACACAACACTTGTACTGATTTTAGTCTGTTGTTTGGCTTACAATGAATTTGCTTGATAATTGTTTATTTACTTTGATAATTGATTATTTGTTTTATTGAACTTTTCACTTATTTGCCATTCCAATGTTTGATTTTTAATGGTTTTGAAAATGGCGAATGCGCCGGTAGAGAAGAAGACACCCTTTATTAGAATATATTAAAACCTAACTAATTTAACTGCCTAATTAATATCGCTAATATATAATTTCATACAGTCTCAAACTTAAATACTGTATCCATGACTGCACTACACATCCTCAGGATACAGAATTCCATAGAATGTTCTATAGTGCTAAAATTTCTTGTAGTTGACTTATTGGTTAACTGAGTTTTTATAGCATTCTCAAGTACCTAATAAAAGTCGTAACTAATAAACAAAGTAATTACATTATGATTAAAATCACACTTTGATATGAACCATAAACCTTGTTACACAAAGGAGAGAACGAATAAAGATGTAAAAGTAAGGTCATCATTTTATGAGAATGAAACTTTCAAGTGTCATTCACTAAACTAAAATTAATTCTGTCTAAAATTAATTTAAATTAACCTCGACAAGAAACTTATTTTCTCAGTAACTCAGTAACAAAAAGCGTTCCACATATTATTTATCAGACCCTCCATCAGGGTCGCTTTAATATTACTATTCGTTATAGTAATTGGTCTCTTAAACTCTTAGCTGACAATATTGAAAGTAATATGAAATCCATGGCATTATATACGAATAAATATTTATTATAATATTCTGTATGTATAAATATAAAATATTCACGGATATATCGGAAAAGGCAAGAATGTTATTCTTGTATGTCTCTGTTCATTCTCCATTTATATGTGAGGCTAATATATTTATAATACACGAATAATAGACCAACAAGTAAGCAGCTGTCAAAAACCTACACTTTTCAGTAATCCTGTTTACTAAAATACAAATTTCTCTATTGAAAATTATATACTATTTTATACTAAGAAACCTTAATATAAAATATTAATATTAAGTCTATTATAATAGATACTCCAAAAATACCTATTCTTCTGCAACAGTAGTATCACAATTTATTGGTCCCTATAATTAACTAACTTTTTGTAAATACTACTTTTTCGATAGCATACTTTTTCTTTGTAAATATATACCTAAATATTAACTGCAAGTAATGACTGAAGAATTTTAATAACAAAATAATGTATCCATGATATACGATTTAATTATTCAAATAAAATTGGGGAGAAAAAATCATTATTTTTGACAAACTATTAGCTATTACGTAAGCGAATTAAATTTATTGCTTAGGTACAGTAATATATATATATATATATATATATATATATATATATATATATATATATATATATATATATATATATATATATATATATAATTTCTTTCTAGATGATAATTCTTCCACTATTTTGAAAAATGCAGGCCTACGTGGAAAAGTAGTCAAAATGAAAAAAATACAAACCTAATTTTAATACAAGAACATATTTCTATATAACACAGACATGGAAATATCTCAGTGGGAAAAGTAAAATCAGTATTGTGTAATATCGTGGCTGCTTAAATAAAATATGTATCATTAGATATAATCGTTATATAATACAAAAATAACTACTTTTAAATTAGTATGTTCCTTTGGTGTTGTATAGTTGCTATATAAACATCACAAAATGGTTACGGAAAAGAGAAAATTTCGTTATTTTCTGTAACAATCTGTTGAATATTGTTCATATATTATTTATTGGCATATTTCATATTTATTTAATGGCATAACTATTTAATGTACATTGTACACTGTTAAATTATAATAATTTGATTTACTTTTCAGTTATTGACATTTTTGCTTTTAATATGGAGCGTATCAGTAAGGACAGAGCCACCAGTAAACTCCTACTTACCACCCGGCACCGGAAACGGAGGATACCCTAGTAAGTAAAATACGAATATCTTTGTGCGTAAAATATACGCGATATGGATCAACACAAACTACATTTTACTCCATAAGAACATTATTTCTAGTCCACCTATAATAAAAAATATTTATATTTTCATCGCAGTAGAAATAAATATTGAGAATAAGTTAAAAACGTTTCTCGTTATTTTCAATATAGCTACAAATATAAAATAATATATAACTGAAGCTTAAACAATTATCTATCAACTAAGTCTGTATTACAAAAACATATAATACTGTTCTGATCACATGATGATACTGACCAGTATCATCAACACTGGTGATACTGGTCGAAATAAATCAATCGCTATTTTTATCAGCACGCAATATCAAAGAAAATAATATTAAAAGTCAATCACTACTTTGTTTTTGTTTTAATTTTGTTCATAATATTCTAAATTTACAATAAATCAAGGAGCCTATGAATGTATACATTAAAAGTGTTATTAAGAGGTAATTTTAAAAACAATTATGACATGCTTACGGATCAACGTAAACAAATATAATGCAATTACAACGTAAACAGATACTACGTGCAACAAATATGATATGTTTAGGTATCACCAGTGATACCATGCGCCATTATACAAGCTAATATAGCTTCTGGGTATAAACTCCTTTGTTTTATGATTTCACATAGAAACATGTATCAGCGCCAATGAGATTTATATAACATTAATTGCAAGAACAGAGAAGAATGTTAAAATACTTGGATTGGAAATGATATCATAGAACATTTAAAATTCAATTCAATTAACCAAATTTTTAATTACTATAATCTACTCTATTTAATATTATATTGTTTACTATTTTTAGATTGATAATTGTAATACGCGTTCAATGTGTAAATTAGACTGAAGTAGTGTAAAATAGATTTCTTTTTTGTTATTATTATTTGTATTTGAAATTATGTCTCATTATGCCTTATTTTACATTATTATTATACATCTACAAGATTTCTATGATAATAACAAATTTAAAATATCATTATTTGACTAATACTCCCTTGTTATACTTATATTTATTTCTCTATTCATTGGACATGAGCTATAATAATGCAAGGAACATTACTACAACATTAGAAATTATGTACTTCTTATGGCACAACTTTTTCATTTTCGGAGTATTTTTGAAAATTGAAACCATAATCAACAACATTATTAGTAGAACAGCAATTATCTTAAAAACTAACAAGAATAACTACAGAAAACTCCTTCAATTAGTGAAAAAGTCACATGGCTTTTTCGCAAAATTTATAAATGCAATAAAAGGTAAAGTTCCGCTTAAAAAATATCTTGCTGTGCTTCAAGTTTCTTAGGTTTACCAATTCATCTTGAGGTTCTTATATAAGACAGGGTGTTAAATGGATTGAAGTAAATCGTATAATTTTAAATTTCTCTGCCTTTAAGATGAATTTACACTGTGTAACTTCTGAAGTACAAATATTTTATGATAACATAAAATATATTATTTTTAAAGAAATCATAGAACCTTATTTTATACACGAAGAGAGTGCTTTGTAAGATTATTTTAAAATTTAATTGAGATAATGAAGGTGTTTTAGTTAAAATAATGTTTTAATAAATAATTTAATGCTCATAATCGCTATAACCGGAAGCGACAAAAGTCCATCAGTATTTTGAAATGAAGCAACAGGCATTACCAACTTACCCTATTTACCGTTATCTTACTGTAAATCCTTCAAACCGATACTGGTAATATTCCAACCAACGAATTGCATGAATATCTCTATATAAAATGACTTTTTCAAATAGTATTAATATGTACACTGGTTTGAAATATTGTTTAATGATTAACGTAGAAATGGTCAACATTAATAAATTTTTACTACTTATCTTAAGATGGTGGACCTAGTTCAAAGTATGGTCCACCTGGCTTCCAACCTGGTCCGCTAATAGGGAATGGCATCGGTAATGGTAATGGAAATGGAAATGGAAACGGCGGTAACGGAAATGGAGGTTATACAAACGGAAACGGAGGAAATGGTAGACCTGGCTCTACGTATGGAATACCTGGAAATGGATTCGGAAATGGGAATGGAAATGGTAATGGCAACGGCCATAGAAACGGCAATGGGAATGGTAACGGTAATGGTAACGGTAATGGTAACGGTAATGGTAACGGTAATGGTCATAGCCCAAGCACAGTGTACGGAGCACCTAATGGTGGTAAATATAACCATTTTTTATTATTCTGGGATATTTTCTTATATAAGTATGTATGTAACAGTTAGAAGGGAAAAATGATATGTATATTCTTTTGTTTCGATAATATTTTGTTTTCGGCATATTTCTGAAGGGGTTTCATATTTAAAACCTAGAAAGTTCAAATATTGTTACTGTTCTACAAAATTCTACTTATAGGTTTAGGTATAATATTGTTATAATAAAAATGTTCAATCATACCACTAAGTTAATATAAAAATGAAACTTAAGGTAAATCTTCTCCTTATACGATTCTTTCTTTCTTCTTTCTCGTACACGAGGGACGAACATACCAAGTCTCTAAGGCAACCTATTAAAAGTTTTTCTTCATGTTCCCATTAATATAGATTCTGAAAATATGGTATAGATTGTAATAAATACGATATACTATTTAAGTTGTAGAAAAACTTTTCAATAGAATACGATGGGCATTCAAGTTGATTTCTTGACGTTGAGTCAATAGAAATGCAGCACATTGCTCCGCGGCCATATCACGGATGGGTAACCTATCGTGTTCTTCTACTTATGAAGGTGGCTGAAGCAATTTCATTAGTATTTTCCCCCGAGATGGTTGATCGAGGACAGTATTGAGGGTTTTATTGTATGCCAGTATTGTATAACCTCCCCCTCCGTGGCCTGAGGCTTTAATGTAGTAAGGCGTAAAGTGTATTAAGGGTGTTAATTTGTGTGCGTGCCAGATTTGAAAATTGAGAATATCTTACAAATTTTTCGATAGGATCATGTTAATAAAAGTTATTTTAACTTTAAATGTCAAGTTAGGTAGTTAACAATTTTATGGCAACTTCCAATATCGCTAAAAACCAAACATAACTAGAAAGATTTTCTTTACAAAGATCCCTATTCTACAAAGACATTTACAAGCATATTTACAAAAACCCCTTTAATTACCCCTATATCAAAATTTAATCTTCATTAGGAATTTTTACTAAACGGATCACGTGAAACCCTTCTATATATTAAATTACATCTAAGGGCGCGTATTATTTATTAATTATTTTTACAGAACCAAATCTGGAAATTGCAACAAATATTGCTAATCGATAAATGTTAAGAAAATAATACAAATATATAAAACGCTTATTTGTAAACACCATACCGTACTGTGAAAATTGTTTATACAATTCCAACAGTTCCTTCGTTTCATCAAACACCCACTATCCCTAAAGAAAAAATAAACAGTTTTGAAACCTTAAAACGGAATTTTCCGCACGTAGAACATCTCTATCTCGAAATTGAGTTGCCGAGAAAAAATAAACCAACACATAAATGCAGAATATGTGTTTTATGCGACAGTTTTACTTTTTTCAAATAGTCCACCATCGTGTTTTCTCATAGCCCATAGATAGGGTGGAGTGTGTCCTATTCACCTCAAATTCAATACATGTCGTCTGGTAGACGTTTCTAATCAGAATCAGTCGAAACCCGATCGAGCCGACACGATTTAATTGAGTGATCATGCTAACAGAAAGAAATTCTCAAATAGTCCACCATCGTGCTGTCATGATCCATAGACAGGATGGGGTGTGTCCTATCCACCTCAAAATCAATAGGTGTCGTCTGGGAGACGTCCCCGGTCAGAATCAGTCAAAACCCGATCGATCTGACAGGTTTTAGTCGAGTTTTTTTTTTTTTAGTTTTTAGGCCGAAAAACGAAAAATAAACCCTAGAAAAAATTTGATTTCCGACTTATAAGTTACTGACAGAGATCGTATCGATAAAGATGTATAGGCCATAAAGTTCGTTCGGCATTTGTACTGAATCGGCGTACCGTATGCGGCACTGATGAGAACTAACAAGTTCGAAACAGCTGTATGTCGTTCGGTTCCGATCCGGGACAAATGTCGAATCCGACCTGTGGCGGGTTTTATTTTCTGAAACCTTATCTGATCGTGCAGAAACACGAGAAAGGGGTCGAGGATCGCTTCTGGGTATAATTCAATGCCTGGCGGGGCTTTAGCCTGAGGAGTAGTTGTTTCCTAGAGCGATTATGTAATAGCTTTGCTATTCAGGAACTACTTTGATAACCGCTTGGCGGCTTGGTGGTTCCTTTCTCGATTTCCGACTTATAAGTTACTGACAGAGATCGTATCGATAAAGATGTATAGGCCATAAAGTTCATTCGGCATTTGTCCTGAATCGGCGTACCGTATGCGGCACTGATGAGAACTAACATGTTCGAAACAGCTGTATGTCGTTCGGTTCCGATCCGGGACAAATGTCGAATCCTACCTGTGGCTGTTTTTATTTTTTGAAATATCTAATAATAATAATGAAAATTTTAATTATTTGTAATACCACTCTAAAGGAAACTGTATTTGACAATTAATTAAGGAATGTGGATCAAACAGATGAATATTAACTGTTAGTTCAACTTTGGATTTGGAACAGAAATGTCTACTTTTGTTATAGGTCTTCAAGTGTATTGCTTATCTTAAAAGTTTATTTTGTTTTAAAAGTTCTAAAGGTGCTTCAGGAAATATTATACTTAAGAATTCAACTAAATACTGAATGTTTGTGTAAAATGCTATTTTTCTATTGCGTGACAATTATGACTCAGTATATTATAATACGATACCAACTTTTCAGGAGGAAATGGTTTCGGGGGCAGATACCCGGACAGTGATCAAAAGCCAGGTACTAGTTATCTTCCTCCTGGTAATGGTGGTACACCTGGTTCTACTTACGGATCCCCTGGTCAAGGAAGAAATGGAAACGGCCACGGCAACGGCAACGGAAATGGCAACGGAAATGGCAACGGTAACGGCAATGGTAATGGCAACGGCCACGGTAGCGGCAATGGCCACGGCAACGGCAACGGCAACGGAAATGGCAACGGTCACGGATTTGGCAATGGTAATGGTAATGGATTTGGTAACGGAAACGGTGGAAAACCCAGCTTGACTTATGGAGCACCAGGTTAATAAATTATTAATTATATACTTATGTTTTACCTGATACTTACAATTAGTTAAAGTATATTCAAGTTAACATACGAATTCCAAATGCGATTTCTTTCAACTGAGCCGATATGTCAAGTGATGGTATTGAAAATATCATCACACTTTTACAACAAAATAGTTTTGGTAAATTAAGTTTGCTGAATTGTCATCAATATTATTTTTTTCAACATTTGTTGTTTTATGTATCAATTAAATTAGATTTTGTGAACAGTTATCGTAGCTATTCCCAAAATTAAAATCCAAGTAACGGCTGTTCCAAATGTCACGTGAACGAATAACATACCGGCTTGACAGTAACTTGTAGCGGTTTGTATATTAATGCACTCGCTGAAGCTACGCAGATACAGACGAAACTTGTGTAGAGGACATACCATTCCATGGATAAGATGTAAAACTGTATGTTCCTCATCTACGATAATGTATCCTTATTATAATGCTGATTTAATTTACAGTCGATCGTTTACCTAATTTTTGGACTAACCAATGCTACTCGCTAATAATAAGAATATTTTATTTACATTAATTTCATTTTAGATTGTAATATGTTTTAATGTGCAAAACAAATTGAAATTCACCGGTTACAACTGGTGCAACATCTAACCAAAGATTGATTTAGAGACTATTATGTTCATGCTTCTTATGTTTCAGTTCTTGAAAAAATATCACTGTTCCCAAAGCGTTTAGGAACAGCGATAGACGATCATATCAGTTTAGCTACTGGTTTTATTTACAGCATTTTTCTAAATCATTTTCACCTTACAAACCGGGACTGTCTCCAAAATTATCATCACTGATCTTATTTGAGCTTAAATACAAGATTAGTTCAATTCATTGCTTTATTATGTTGAAAGGACAAAAATAAATATTTATAATTCTTTATAATTGCATTGCATGTTATATAAATTTCCTTTCGATAAGGCCTCTATTGGCAAGAGGGTAGGTTAAAGGTTCGATTGCAGTAATTGTTTGTGTATTTGTTTAAAGCAGTTTCTAGATTTTATGTACATTATATCCATATTTAGGTGGCGGACACAGTAATGGTAATGGTGGAGGAAATGGTTTTGGAAATGGTAATGGAGGTCGACCAGGTTCTGTGTATGGAGCACCAGGCAATGGCAATGGTAAGCCTATTTTTTACCAGACTTAACACATTATGAATATTAATTAGTTTTATGAAATAGATGTAACCCAATAATTGAGGAGTGAACGTAACCAAAAAGAAACCTTGCCTATTTTTGTTAAATGTACGCTAAATATATGTCATGCCTTTTCTCTCATTAACATTTATTTATATTTACTTAGTTATCTAAAGCATACATAATTGTGTATAAAATCCATGACAAAAGCTCTTAGATACCTATTCAAACAGAACCTTTAATAAAGCCAGTTTCGTCCACGTACTGGAGACAAAACTTATTAGTTTTAGAATGCCATCTGTATTATTATTTATTCACGAGTCGTTGAAATAATACCGCTAACTATCAGAAATACAATAAAATTGTCAGAGGCCATTACAGATTATTCTAAAAATTGTATCGTTTCAAATTAAAACACTACCAATAATAAAGGCTTTATGTCTATATTTCTCGGTTAGAGTATCACTCCGGCCATTTATCTGAAGATCTCATGAGGCATATATTCTATAACAGAATTTATTTCGAGATAATCATACGGGTATATGCCAGCAGACATAGTATTTGGCAGGGTGGAAAGACTTATAAGCCATAGTGTAATAATATTAGCATAAAAATATTATAAATTAGGCAAACCACATAAATTATGCGAAGTCTGTAATACTAAAAACGCTCTTCTCGCTATGTTCAATGTCCAGGAAAGAAGTGGGTCTAAGTGAATGATAGTATAGAGTAAATAGATAAAAATAAACAAATAAATAACTCTAAATATACAAAGATTGGTTTAGAAAGTCTATAAAAAGTTTTTTATAACTAGTTTCATTAGCAGAATGGGATAAAGATCTTGAGCAGACTTTAACGAAATTGGACAGAGATGTTGAAATAGAGTGACTAGACGCCATATTCTCTAAAACCGAACGGAAATGCTATATATATAATCGAATATTATACAGATGAACAAGTAAGGTTTCTTGAATTGCAATAATAACAATGGAGGTGTTAGGCTTTAGTTAAATTGTTCCTTTTTATGTATTTTAGAGATAAATAAATACATTTTTGACCACCAGTTATATTTAGATGCTATTTTGCCCTTTATTTTTTATTAAATAACTAATTACATGTAGATAGTCCGTTTATGAAACAGACACAACATTTATACAACAGTAGAATATGACGTTTTATTAATAAAAAATTAAATTTTTTTGCTCCATCTAAATTAAAATAAGGGAACAAAGGGCTTTCTGAAATTATACTACTTAGTTATTTAAATATAAACTTCCAGGAGGAAGCAATGGACGACCCGGTACAACATATGGAGCACCAGGAAATGGCAATGGACACGGCGGAAATGGATTAAACGGTAACGGTAAAAGTAACGGTAACGGTAACGGTAACGGCAACGGTAACGGTAACGGCAACGGTAACGGTAACGGTAACGGTAATGGAAACAGCAACGGCAACGGTAACGGAGGTCGACCAGGCCAAACATATGGTCCTCCTGGGAATGGAAATGGAAACCACGGCAATGGAAACGGCCATAAAAATGGAAACGGTAATGGAAATGGAAACGGAAACGGCAATGGTCGACCTGGATCATCGTATCTTCCCCCAAGTAATGGACTCGGTGGCAACGGTAATGGTAACGGAAATGGTGGTAGACCAGGTGCAACATATGGTCCCCCAGGTAACGGTAATGGAAACGGGAATGGTGGTCGACCAGGTCAGGGATACTTACCACCCGGAAACGGAGGGTATAACGGTGGCGGATCAAATGGGTATGGAGCCGGTGAGGACGAAAGTACGGTAAGTTTCTCTTTAGTTTCATTGGCTCTAAGTAATTTTGAAAACAGATGAATACACTCACTCTTTTGTATGTGTTCGTATATGTCGTATACTAATACAAACATTTATCTTCTAGAATGATGAAATTCATGACATACTTTCTTCTATAGAAAGAGAATCATAATAAAAACATCTTTACTGCAGATAGAAACAATTAGAATTGTGGACACTCCTCATAGCATCTGTTATTAGAGCATTTTATTCAGCTTTGTTTTCTATATGTCTGTCCTTAATGTACGTCATCGTTTGACTTTTCCTCACTATAGAGGTGGAAATTTAGTAGTATCAGAACCTCACAATGGTATAACGCCTGCAGAGGGTTTGCTCTTTTTGGTAATTACAATGTTACCTCATCTATTAACCCCATCAGACTCTATGATGATATCTATTGAGCCGGTAGTCTTCGATTAGAAGATGCAATATTATTCTGATAATGAGTCACACTTCATTCTATTTCAAACCCTCTTGTTGTTATGCAATAAGTCTTCTCCAAGTTTAGGTACTCGTTTCTTTATGAACTGTTTTATCTCTGGAAAACAGAAAATATCAGGATCTTTGTTTTTGAAAGCTCTAGTCAAATAGGTAAAAGTTAGTAACTAGTACTAACATATAACTACAAATATGTAAAAGATATTTAAACTACTTAGTTGGTAATTTTTCATTTTATATTATTGTATTAATTTTATTCTAAATTGCATGTATTATATTAGACATATTAGCACATATTCAGCAAGAGGTGCCAAATCTCTCGTTGGGACTTGATCCCAAATAAATGATGAATGACAAAGCCAATACTTGGTTGAGTCAGTCACCCCAAAATAAATACGAATAGCATTATTACAGTATTTTCATTATCATCCATCCCTATAATAGATCAGGATTAAGCGATTGAGTTTCATTAGCTCCAAATCGCGGCACTGTACTTAATTCCCGTCCTATCAATCATGCACTTCTATTGTATTAATTTGATAATTGGACTATTCGTTCAATTGACGCATACGGTGATTCCTCTCCCAAAAAAATCCTTGTATAAGCGGTCCCTGTATCTATATATCAGTACAGGTTCATTTGTTACAGAATTCTATAAATTTACATTGGTTTGGCTTTCTCCTCTCTTGACCACTTCTTACTGACACAAGAATTAATAAAAATTTAGCAACTTATTACATAATGTAACATAGCAATATGTTATATTATCTAATCATGTTACATTAACTGCTAACTCGGCAACATTCGTTTTCTGTTTTAAGTCATTTATGGTAGCGGAGAGTGTCATGAATTTTTTGTCACCTATTAAAAAGTTTGGTATATTTAAAAATAGTTTTTCTAAGTTTTCTATATAGGTTTCTAATAGTTTTTCTATATCCCTTCATATTTACATAAATCCAAAGATAAAATTATCAGCCCATAGCATGTATCTGTACAAGAAGAAGTTTTTTATATACATTTTTTTATTATTTAAAATTGTCAATGCTGCTTAAATAAATTCGCTAGATTTCAACCAAAATTAAAATCAGGTCGTTTTCGAAGAATTGGCGGATGCGCCAATGTCACATATGGATTTAATGTATTCTAATTTATTTAAATATTCTTTAAATCAAGTTCTCTAAAACTCTATTTTCATATTACATCGGTTAAATATAATTATCTTCTAGGTACAGGATGAGATAATCAAGTGAAAATGTTGTGGCAGTAAAGAAATACATAAAAAATAAATCCATAAAATAATAAACTGTAAATAATAAATACATAAAACTGTGGCACCTCCGCCAAGTTTGAAAATAGTGTTTGTTAAGTAATGTGCGACTTCTATTAATATGCATTCTCCTTATAGGAGCCTGCCAAATACGAATTTGAATACGAAGTAAACGACCAAGAGACTGGCGCCCAATTCGGCCATTCGGAGCAGAGGGATGGTGATCTGGCCACAGGCGAGTACAATGTTCTTCTACCCGATGGTAGGAAGCAGACTGTGCAATATGAGGCGGACACTGAAGGATATAAACCAAAGATCAGTTATGAAGGTAGCCATTAATCGATTGCGTAAGCTTTCGCTGTCATATTGCACACTAACTAGAGAAGTAGCTTTATTAATATTCAGATTATGTGTACATACATGCTTTAGATTAAGTTAAGTAATAACTGGTGTTAGTTAAGTTACACCTTTGATAAGCTGAATTAAGTAGAAATGACGTGAGAATTAAAAGCCTTTAGTTTATTGTAATCGAAATTTTTTTCTAAAAGAAATATACAGCTAACCCTGATTTCTTGAGAAAACGAAACTTTATGTAAATATGCAAATGTATATCCGGTTTACATTAATTATAATAATAATAGTAACATATATCCCTACTTTACTTTAAAGAGTAACCTTTAAATAATTCAATGTGTTAAGTAAAGAAGGGATGACTATCATCAGTTTTTGTCATGGTGCAGTGAGGGTAATTTAAAATAATTCAGTAACATATTTACTTCCGACAATTTACGAATATTCTACTGCCAGGGAAAAACCTAGATGAACTTAATACAGCAAATGAAGACTACTATAAATTTTACTTCTTTCGTTATAGTTGTTTTAAATTACGTAATATGTTATGCATTTTCATGATCAAAAATTAATGAAACTGAGTTTACATTTAAAGTCCTCAAATTTTATTCACACTGTATATTCATAAATTGGAGAATTTATCTAAAAGAAAGGATGTGACTTAAGTATGCAGAATGAATGTCTATAAACATAATTAAGATACATAAATTATCCATCAGTTAGTGTTAGTTTATCTTAATCTTGAAAAATATTTGAGTGCAAAATATCCATACTTAATTATTTTTCAGGAAAATTTATCTAGTTTCATGCCGCTTGAAAATGCATTATGTTTTGCGCAATATAATGCATTTTTTGTCTTCTAAACTGTACACATTTAAAAAATTAGTACTAGGAGTTTCATATTTTTTAAAAATATATTATAGTCCATTTATATATGCCGTATTATATACACTTACATGTTAAAGCTATCAATCCTTAACACATGAATGAAAAAAAGAACAGGAAGGAAGGAAAAAAGTACCACTTTTCAACGAACACCGAAAGATTACACATTTCTCGACTTTGGAATATATCGCCAATCAAATTGACATCATCCGAAGATGACTAAAATTTATGGTCATCTCACGATGATGTCAACTTGGTTGACGAAACGCGAATTGAGAAACGTGTACTCTTTCTGTGCTCGTAGGAAACTGGTTTCCTGTTTTTGTTGCTGCATTGAAGGTTTCAATTCTTTTCCATGAACATGATTATTAATTAAACTATGTATGTGTATATATATATATATATATATATATATATATATATATATATATACACATACGTATGGAATCATATACTCGTATACTCAGCAATTTGTAACCCTTTGCGAGTAACCTATGTATATTCTTAACTAATTAGCTTAGCTTAGCCATTGGTTTATAACTAAAAAAAAATAGATCCATAATATATTTATATGTAATATAAAATAGCGATAGAAGATTCTCACTCATGGTATGGCTTTCACGGCTGTTGTACAATGCAGAACATTTTTCCTGGTAATAAATGCTATGGTAGTAGCCGAATTCGTCTTGACCTTTGGTTGATTATCTTATTGCTTCTTCGGAAGAAATCTACAGATCAAAACTACTGACAAATCTTTTCGATTTCTTCTGGAGAATCTAGTAGAATCACTAGCGAAACATCAAGGCAAATTCGACGATAACCACAACCTAACTAAAAAGAATTCACTTAGTTACTACTCCAGCTTGGACACCAATGGACAATAAAAACGTGAACTGTTTATATTGTGGATAAATAGTTATGAATATCAAGTTGTCCAATAGGATAATACTTTGCAAGAATCGTTCTAATGTGTTTTCAATCCCTAAGATGCGTGCTATTTCTAGACAACTTTTTATATAAGTGACTATATTAAGTATTGACCATGTTTCAGGTGGTAATGGAAATGGAGGGTATCCCAGTGGAGGCCCTGGTGGCAACGGAAATGGAGGCTATCCTTCAGGACGCCCTGGAAATGGCAACGGAGGCAATGGGAATGGGAGTAATGGCAATGGGGGATACCCCTCCGGTGGACCATATTAAATGTCTACCATTCACATTGTTCTCCGAAGCTCTCGTAGAACTGTTAATATTATCAGGAACATGCATTGACTAGGGTATTTATAGACTTATTAATCAGACTTTATTCATTCGTCTATTAATTTCGTCTGTTTTGATTGCAGTGGTCTCAATGTAGCTTTAAATAATTTTCTAAATTTTCTTAGACCACATTCCCTGATAATTTCTCTCTGAACATCGCTAGCAAAGTAGGTATCTATTCACATGTTTTCATCTTGAATTTGTGTCATAAATATTTTCTTCATTCGCTTGGCTATACCAAATAGTCAATTGGAAAACTGCACCATTAATATACAACTTGAAATTCACTAGTTTTCTTGATTAATATGTTTTCATTCAGTTAAGCTCAATCAATGCTATTTGTAAATATCGCTTGCATTTAAGTTATAGTTTACTTTATTCTTGTATCATTCATATTAACTATATTAATATATAATTAGAAAGTAGGTAATTAGCTATAAGAACTTAAGTATAGTGTTTTATTCATACAGTACTGATGATGACTGCTTTGCTTATGGAACTGATTTTGGACTGCTATTCGATTTATTAGAATATTATGATGTATATTTTGCACCTACTATGTATATAAGGTATATTTTATATATTAAATAAAAACTATTGTTAAGCACCTACAATTTTTAATTTACATTATTTCATATATTTCAGTAACATATTCCTACCCTTCAACAGCACAGACTAGTGATGCTGTCCAACAGAATCTAAAACGAAAAAAATATATCCGTATCTTAAACACAGTTAACAAACAGCAACGGTATCCATATTGTGTCTGTATGTGATCATATTGTGATATCAAAGAATATACGCTCAGTATCATGTGTAATACAATGGAATAGGTACAAGCGAAAAATTATAATTGTGTGTTCATCACTGCTTTAGTTGCATTCCATAACCATTAGTGAATACAGAATTACTTTTCATTAGCTTTCGAATACATTCTCGGATTGATCTATACATCTACAGACTGGACTAGACATACCACAACAACAGTGAATTGAACAACAATGAAAATGTTCTAGCAAATACTCAAGATGTAATAATGAAGTTACTAGCATTTATCCGAATATGTGGAATATATAAAAAAATATATAAACAAACATAAAATGTATTAAACCTTCCATCAGGTGCAGCCGATCTGTGAGATCCGGCAGTCAATTTTTCTTTGCTCTTTTGTGTGTATTACGGATATTAACTCGAACTCCCTCATAGCTTCCTAGCTCCAAACCACACTTCTCGATATGGTGTAAATTTTTTATAGGGCACTCCCTGAGTTTACATGGGCCGCCCGAATCTGTCAGATGTATTGCGCCTGATTATATATGTTATTATTTTCAGTTTTATATTTTGTTAGATTTCTTTTATTATTTAATTTAATAACATTTTCTTGGGATCTATACACTTATATATTCTGACTCTTTATGTTACTATTATTCAAAATTAACACATTTGCGTTTTAAATTAGTGGTTTATAATATCATTGCCAACAATGTTACGTTTATTTTTGTTTGAAACATGCTAAAATGATGAAGACGATTTATAATTCTTTACACTTAAAGTAGGCAGTTATTTATAACTTTTCTTTGTAATTCACGTCCAATGTTTTTATGTATAACTCTATGGCTTTTACACTAAAAGAATACGTGGTTTGTTTCCTGTATTAAAATATTGTTCAATACTATCAATTTATGTGTGTGTATTGTCCTTAAAACTGAAAAAAACTTGTCAATAGCTGGTTTCCTTATAAAAATATTCCAAATTTGTTATTTTACAACATTAAATGAGTTTCTTCATGTAAATTTAATTACTGCGATTAAAAACTAGTGTTTAATATTTATCATTGTAATATATTAATTAAAATAAGCGTTTAATTGAGTCTCCACCTCATTGATATCTAAATTGCGTAAGACTTGGTATGGGATCTCTCAGATATATTGCGCCCAAATGTGTTTGGATTCAGACTGTGCCCGGCGGAAGGTTAAAACCATAGTTAAAAAAATATAAGGCTATAGTAAAAACTGTAATAAAAGTAATCGAAACTAATATTAGGTACTGTACTCCTATTTGATATATTTAAGTAACGTATTGTAAAAAATATGATTAATGTGTTGTAAGAAACATGATACTTATATTTTAAAAATAAAATTGACATAATGCTTTGCAGAGGATGCGCTTAAATAATATTATTTATCATTTCCATAAAACACTTAATATATAATCAAAAGAATTGAAGATGCAATGTTGGTGCGCGATATTCCAGATTTAAATTCGCTATTTGATAGCATTTCGAATTAATATCTGTCAATTACACAGCATATATATTTCCTAGAAATACAAGATATGAGCGTTATCTTATGCAAGTCCCCTTAAGAGATAGGCGTTCTGAAAAATTAGTGTAAATTCAGAATCCTAGCAGCAGCTCGAAATGTAACAATTTCTGGATGCACGGTCAGGAGAAGGCTTAATGGAGGGAGATTGGATAGTAGAAAACCAACTATTGCACTACTGTCCAGCAGGGAACATAGAGCGTTTTGAATCTGGCAGAGGAGAGGCTAGGAGAGGGTTTTACTGCATGTAATATTTTTCCAAGGATTCCATTTTTTGGTGGCTCAGAATATAATATAGATAGATGAATATAAGACCTTACTTTGTTAGTCGGGGGCAATTTAATTTTTATATAGGATAACGCTTGGCCACACGTTGTTAAAGTATACTGGACTACCTTCGATCTCTGAATATTCCAAGTATGGACTGATCACTAAGAAACTCAGATATCAGCTTCATAGAGCATCTATGGGATGCATTAAAACGATCAGTTAGGCGCTACATGCCTGCCCCTATGATTCTTAGGGAAGTCAAACAAGTAGTTCTTGTCAAATGGGAGAATATTCCGTAGGAAACCATTCACCACTTGATCGATAGCATGCTCACATGAATGAAAACAATGATAAGAGCTAGAAAAACTACCCGCTACAGTATTCAAATTCCTGTGATTTAATTTCACCTTCAGCTTTGTTTCTAAAGTTTTTCATTAACACCGACTTCATTGCATTTGACATTATTGTTCCTATCTGTTATTTGTTCATGTTTCTCCCGATAATACCATTCTAATTTGTTAAACATTAGTTGAAATCATTTAATCATAATATCAGGTAGGTACTATGATTTAAATCTTCGAAAAAATAAAAGTAATAATGTGAAATTTCACCGATACGTTAATTTTATCCAGGAGTTTATATGTTTTTTATATTTTAGAGGCTTTAATATTACGGTACTGCATAAACATAAAGTAGCAAATAAATTAGAGGTCAATTCGCTAACGCGTCACGTACACGTGCAGATATAACGTGTAATTATAAAATGCGAAATCGAGATCTTTCTTGAGAGATTGACATATGTAAATCTCAATTACAGTTATTATACGAGTAATTCATTTGTGGGTTTTATTATCGTTTATTTGATTAAAACTGCACTGGGGTCTAATTTTTAATTGGAGCTGCCTTGAAACTAGAATGAAAGCGACGTAATATTTACTAATTAAAATGAAATTAAGAAACATAATAGAATCGTTTCGATGTTCAGAATTGCGTGTAAAATATTACTAAGTGATGTTTTTAAGATAGCATTGCTCTACTCTGTTTTGTTGATAACAAAATATTTAATGAGTTAGTAATGTGTGTATCTTACATAATTTCCGAAATATTTTATACTATTATACGAACTACTGTTCATATAAGTATTTTAACTGTATTTTAACTGTTTTAAAACATGGCATTCTTATTAATTATAGACCAATAAGAATTATATACACTATTTCTAAGGCTCTTGAAGCTGTAGCTCATAAAAGACACACCTTAACATTTGTGAATAATTAGGAAACATTATTATAAAGGGCAATCCAGTGATCAAACATTTTTGTTCGACATAATTTATTTTCGAAGCTGTAACTGAAGCAGTACATCGTTTATTCCGATTATGGTATATCTTTTAACATGCTTAACGTTAGTATTCCTATGCAAAATTTTGTTTTTTTTTAATACGGTGCGATGTAGTGTGGTACATTTCAAATAGATTTTTTAAATACATTAATCAATTTATTTATGTTTACTTTATATCATAGGAATCAGTATGTTGAATAACGTTATTTTCAGTCTGAAGAGTCTATCGTTATATCCAGTGTTCCATAAGTCTCAATACTAAAGTCCTTAATTTGTGTTATTCATATTAATGATATTGCTGATATTTTATATGTAAATAATTTAAAAATGGCTTGGTCTATTAAATCGGATAAAGACTCTTGGAGCTTAGTTGACTAAGCTCCACGCAAATCTGAATAAAATCTACATCTTGGTGCATTGATAACCATCTGCCGTTGAATTAACAAGAACGTACTAATATTCTGAAACAACATGATGTCTGATTTTATTGTTAGACAATTTTATGGTTTTACTGAAAATATAATTCTACTTCTGGTATTCAATGCATTTATATTATCCAAGTTCGAGTATGGAAACGTGATATGAAATGCTGAGTATTAGGTATACAACAAAAATTTGGAAAATATGCAGCAAATGTGCCTAAAGTTTGTTTTCTATGACACAGGTGTTTTTCTACTCCATTGTTGATACTTTATTTTAATTATTATTGACTATTCACAATGTCTTATGTTTAATTACCAGAAGAGAAATATACTTTCTTGTCTTTTTATTTAAATTTATAAATATTTGTCTTGATTAAACCCCATTTTGGAAATCTCATGATTAATATTCCTAAATTCAAAAAGATCTTACTGAAGTTCTTTCGATTGTTTAATTTGTGTAACAATTATAATGATAGTTACATAAATAATTATGCAAAATTATATACTACTCGTAGTACTGTTTTACAGTCTGAAGTGGTAGATCATACACGATGGACAAATTCTTAAATGCAAAGCACCCATTTTGTCGGCGAGTATATTCTGTTTTGAAAATTCAATTAGGAGAATAATGGTAAAAGGACATTTGTCAATTTATATATTCAAATACCTTTATTAAGAGTGAATGGGTGGAAAACTACGTGGAAATAAATACAATTATCAAATATCGAAACGAAGCATTTGACAAAATTGAGAAATATTTTAGAAACATTACAGAATGTGGTTCTCTATCGAAAATTAAAGGATGTTCATTATATGCTATATTGCCTATATTGCCCAAAGTTCTTACTAATAAATAAATTTTTATTACTACTAACTAATAAATAAATTTTTATTTATTAGTTAATACAAATAAAAGGACGTAATCGGAGATATATTTTATGTATTTATTGACTTATTACTGATATTGTCTTATCTTTGTATTATAAAGATTTGGAATTTGAAATCGTCTAGACAGATGATGCTTTTTAATAAAATAAATGAAATAATTGTTACGCAATCTTATTCATTTAGAATATCTAATACGTACTTCTTTTTTATAAAATTGATAATATTTGAGTAAATTTACTAATTCTCTGGTACGCATATTAACTTTTTGATATAAAAGTATATTTAGTTTTAAAAACAGAAAATGATATTCTACCATTTTCAAAACACATTAGTTTTGATCATTGTATATGTAAATTCCTAGGACTTTCCGTAATGTTACTACTAAATCTTAAAACAATTTTTTTTCTTTTGTGGATATTATTATATGACAATACCATGGTGTACTGAAATATTTTATTGTTACTTAATTAAAAATTATGGAACCAAAAATATTTCTAACCGACTATGATTTTCTATAATTTAATGTTTAATAATAAAAAACAATTTCTGTAAAACTTTGTACAAAAAACAAGAAAGGGTTTCTATCATACACGTTTTTAATACGATATGAATGTTTGTAATACATTTAAAAAGACCTTACATAAGTAGATTTTATTTTCCTTCACAAATTTCACTTTTATCTTCCTGCCCAAGTTTATAGAGAAAATAAAACTATACTTTGAAATGTTTCTCTTATATATAGTATCACCATATACAACAAAACAATTTTTTATAATAATATTGGTAATAAAATCTTAAATAAGAAATAATCTATTAATAGTTAATTTTCTAATTACAATATCAGATCGAATATTATACATCGCTTTAAAAATAACAAATAGTATTCAAATAAATTTAGGAATTTGGAACTATTTTATTAGTTCTTGTAACTAATGAAATAATTACTAATTTCTAAATTTATTTGAATATCATATTTTATTTCTTATAATAAAATCTGTATCATATATAATATTGTATCATCATGTATAATATTGGCAACCTTGTATTAAATTTTTATTATACAATTTATTATGATATATTGATCCTTCGTCGTGAAGTTCGTTGAATTCACGTGTCTGTTATGAAATTTCAATACAGTTAACGCCATATGAATCTAATATTAATTAATTTTTGATTTTCTGTATTTCGACGAAAATATTTTGTTCACTTTAGGAAAATAAATTTTCAATTTGTGAATTTATAGATCAGTTCTGAAACATCAAAAGCATATCTTTCACAATATTTCCCGAACATATACTGATGTATATTTTCATACTGCTATTTAATATAAGTTAAATAAACAAAAGATTATGCTATTTACTTCACAACGGATATTAGTAAATGTACAGAGATGCAATATTATTTTTAATTATAGTTAAAGTAACTACTCTAGAACTAGTTAAAACTTGAAACCAACTTAGTACAAATCATTGTTAAGAGAACTTTCTTGGACTAATCTAACACCACTGGCACTTCGTTATCCCCCTCTGGTATGTTTAATCTGGTTACAGTATCGGTATCACCTAGAAATATAAATAATGTACATCAATTACATTTGTAGAACTTAAATACCACCTCTACTAGCTTGTTCTCCTTCAATCTCACTTCCCACCGTTTTCCCCTTTTCATCTACACCTTTACCACTTTCAGTTACACCATGTTCCAAACTGCTATCACTTCTTAATTCTCCATGAAATATACTCGTATCTACAATAAATAAGTCCAAAAACTTATATTAGTAGTCAAGAAGTCTCCACATTAAGAAAAATACTCGACTAAAAGTTAATAAAACAAATTGGAGTAATTTATAATTTATATTTTACCTAACTTCTCTGTAACATTCTATAATTCTATATATGCAATTGAAAACTGTAAAAAATATTTTTAGTGCAGGTTATATAATCTCAGCATATTGAAATTTAATATTCTATTCGTGAATATAATAAACTTTAACAATCTTTATTAAATAAAATATTAACCTCGAGTTTATTATTTTCATATTCCCTCACCTTTTGCATCAGACTCATTATTAAATCGGCCTCTATTTCCATGAGCTTTCTCCTCTTCGCCTATATTATTTTTCACTTTCTTAGATCCGCTAATACCTAAATCGTCTCCAATATCTCCATTAAATCCATCTCGAATTCCGTCTGCAACACAAAGATATTCAGGTAAATTCAGTATACGCTTATGAATACTTAAACTATTCATTGGTATTTTTGAGAAAGGGGGGGGGGGAACCCGCCACGGGTAGGATTCGACATTTGCCCCGGATGGAATCCGAACGACAGACAGATGTTTCGAACTTATTAGTTCTCATCAGTGCCGTACACGGTACACCGATCCAGGACAAATGCCGAAACAAATCCGTGGGCTTTTCATCTAAATTGATAAGATCTGTGTCTGTAACTTACAAGTTGGGAATCGAGAATAAGTTACAGACATAGATCTTATCGATTTAGATGAAAATCCCACGGATTTGTTTCGGCATTTGTCCTGGATCGGTGTACCGTGTACGGCACTGATGAGAACTAATAAGTTCGAAACAGCTGTCTGTCGTTCGGATTCCATCCGGGGCAAATGTCGATTCCTACCCGTAGTGGGGTCCCCTTTTTCAATACACTCTGGTCGTGCAGAAACACGAGAAAGTGGTCGAGAGATCGCTGTTTAGGTATAATTCAATGCCTGGCGGGGCTTTAGCCTGATGAGTAGTTGTTTCCTGCAGCGATTATGTAATAGCCTTGCTATTCGGGAACCACTTGATAACCGCTTTGCGGTTTGGTGGTTCCTTTCTCGATTCCCGACTTGTAAGTTATATTCATTGGTAATTAGTTGAAATGGTAGAAAATGTTATGATGGCGTTATGTAATAAATAAACCGTGTAGTGTACAACATATCTGTAAAGTTCGGTCATAAGTAATTAAATCCGATTATGTAATAAAAAATATAGTTCAACTAGACTAATAGTTTTGGGAAGGGACTGGAATCTTCTATGTAACAACGAAAACAGGAGACCCATTGAAGAACCTTCTTTGTGTTGACTGTAAGTTGGTCTACTTCTGAATACTTGAATACTTAGTTTCAATAGTACCTGCTACCAGATGAACTGCGTATAGTAAATATATGATATGAAAGAGATAAATATATTTTGACTAGCACTGCAAGTTGACATTGTTGTATATCAAAGTCTACACAAATGTCAGTTATCACATTATGTATGCCCCTGTATTGGTCACTGTGTATAGTATTATTTGCAAGAGGCATCACATGTGATAAATACATGCCTCGTTGTATTCTATTTGTTAACTTTCCATTCAATACATGGTCCCAAAATTGCATTATGGCATTTTTCACAATATGAGCGAAATAGTATAACTACTTCACATAGTGCTCGTCAAGAATAGGAAAAAGTGTGAGACCTCTAGGTATGCGTAAAAGAAAGAGTCAGGCAGCACTCGGAGGCAAAAGAGTGCACTTTACGCGCAGCCAGATCGAACTCTGTGTACATACACATTCGATATATATTCATCGATATTCACTCTACAAGAGTCTCAATGCGATTGGGTAAAGACCAGGATATTTACTGTGCACCTCGTGGGCGGTCCGATATCGTAGTTTTGAGACTTGTTCCTATTCTTGACGAACTGTATATAAAGTTGGTTAAAAACGTACTGTGCAATACAGGGCATCATACCCTATAACCAGCAAAGGTATTTCGAGAGAACTACAATAGTGAATAAGTTTAACATAGTAATAAAACACTATGCCGACCATGAGTGCATTAATAAGAAAAAATGTAAAATAAGGAATACAATGACAAAATATAAGCTACCACACCTGAGAGCTGAAGTCAGTAGACTTGTATGTAAATGGATCTGAAGGAGGTCGAGATTTAAAACAAATAGAAGGCGTACACAAAACTTCGATAATAAACCTATTTGGAACTTAACTAGGAATAGTTTATAATAAAAGCTAGACGTAAATTATTACAGGTAATTACTACTCAAACGGTATTAAAAAGTAGAGCAAGTAAAATAATACGTAAATTATAAATAGCTAGATATGGCAGAAATAAGAACGAAGATCCAAGATAAGTACCTACTGTTAATTAAAAACTAGAATCATCAAAGGAGAAAGAGCCGCACTCTTAATTGCGGCCCAAGACCAGGTATTTCGCTCAAAGGAGTCTGAAAAAACATCCTCAACAGAAATGTCAATTAAATGCATAGACTATATAAAAAAGAGAAAAGATTGCCTCAACAGTAGATTATCATAATAAGAGTACTTAAAACAACATGACCAAATATTCAAATGAGTCCACTATGAACTCTACAAAGGATACAACTTCACACGAGAAGAAATTACATAAATACAAATTCGCTCCTATAAAAATACCAAACTCTATCATTAAAAATGTATAGCTACGGAATTAGAACAGTGGAATTAATCTGACATGGTACAAAAAACTACGACAACCATAAATCATCATTATAGATGTAACCCAGTATGTAGATACAGAGGTAATATTTTTCGATAGCAAAGTTGACCGCTGAGAGGCAAAACAAGTAAAATATAGATACTCAGAAGAAGATGTGCTCGGCAACCAAAATAATATGACATGAAAATGAAAATAATCCTTATAGTTATTGGAATACTAGGTGGTACACAACACAGATTGATTTAGAAAAATTACCAGTTAATTCATTACAAAACCTAAAAACAAAGAAATACTTGTAGCGGCGTACATATAGTTTATTTCATCGCTATTTGCCAAATAAAAAATCCCAAACGACTCTTATCTCATACCGTGGCTTTTTTTATGGCTAGACTCAGGTAGACTGCTCCGTTTATTAGCAAAATATGTAAGAGAGTTTTTTTATTTGAAAAATAGCGATGAAATGGATAGGATAATAGAAATAAACCATGACCTACACTAGAATTTATGCTGATAGTTGAAGACAAAATAATAATGATAACCATTATAACAAAACAATGATATCAACTCCATAACTAAAATAGTATTGTAAATTTATTGAAGATAAAAGGTTTATTTAAAATACAAAGACAAGAAAATTATACGACACCAATACATGCAATATATGAAAATATAAAGTAAGAAATTAAAAGGTAAATAAATAAAGAAAAAAGGCTTCCAAAAACTAATAATACAATATGATAGTTAATAATAAAAGTAAGAAATAAAACTAATATTACTTACTCTATTACTATCTATATGTACTAAACGACTGTTTTCATGTGTATGTGTGTGTGTGTGTGTGTTACGAAATATTTAGGTCGATGTACGAAATGCTTTTCTTTCCAATTTCGACATTTTGACAAAATCAATATAGTACATCGACCCTTGCGAACAATTTAGTAACTTTTGTTTTCATCCGAAGCCTCTAGAGGTATGCTCCGGAGGTGCCTTCGGTATGAGGGAAGGGACGGCGCAATATTATTGCGATTTGCTTATTCGTCAGATATATTAAGTAGGTAATATTCTTAATATATGGAATAAGTAATAAGGGCATATAAACTAGAAAATAAAATTGATCTATAGAAAAATAATTGGTGACCATAGATCTCAATGCTGCAGTGAGCAAACAAAATAAATTAACGAATATTAATAAATAATTAAGCACTGCTTATAATTTTATTATCATCACATAATATTAATCAACTTTCTAGTTGTATTTGGTAAATAATTTTATTTCTATAGAAATGATAAACATATAGACTTATGGGTGGAAATAAAATAAGAAAATTGGTAATAAAACTGTCCTAATTTAAAAGTAGCTTAAATTATAATTTAAATTTTTACTCACCTCGTTCAATTGTCGTTTTCTCTGTACCAACATCGTCAGTTAAACTGTCATATTCTTCTTCGCTTTCGTCACTGGATTTGTCATCAATAGTGTCTGGATACCAACCAGCACCAGCACCTGGATACCAAGTAACAGCACTTGGATACCATGTAGAATCGGCGTTTGGATCCCCCTTAGTTGTTCTTCTAATATCTGCAACATTATATAATGCAACAAACAACTGTAGCTATATCAATATAACAAATTTTTAACTGCGCATAAACATATACCTAGTTAAATTAATTATGTTTATAAAAACCGTCACGTTCAGTAAAGATGGTAAAGAAGGTATTACATGGTGTAGTAGAAGATGAAATACTTTATTTTAATATTTACCAATATTTTCTTCTTCATTTGAATTGCGTGAAACATTTTCAGTTGATTCATTTGCCTCATTACTGCTTAATGTACTATTTTGTTCTGTCTGAGTTTTGCCTACGAATATAATATGAGTAAAATGTATTACTAATGTATGTAATGGTACATAATCCTAAAAATAACATGCGTTTTCCATTTAAAAATGGAGCCAGGATTCCTTTTAATAATTTCAAAAACTATGCTACCAAAAATATTATTACTAACATATGGATAAGTACCTTTACATATATCACATACTGAACAGTCTCGTCCATGGACAGTTTGGTCTCCATTTGCTTGATCTGTAAATTCATATAATGAAGTACTTTTTAAACAAATTGTCTATTATTTGATATTCATTAATATTTTAATAATTAAGCATTTATTAGAATCTTCGTTTAGTTACTTTAATTTGTATATTTCAAAAGTAAGAATAAATTGCTGTTTATTGTCTTTAATTTTCAAAAGAAGTTAATAGGGTTAATTAGCGCATATATACAAACTAGTTTTCAAATTATTGATATTTTTCGGGGACAAAATGTGAGAAGTGAGGTCAACGATATGAAGTTACTACTACATCCCCAGAAGCAATATGGTCTTTCATGCAAATGAAAATTTAACTCAAAAATGGGCATTTAATTGAATTACATCACATGTAACTTAATTTCCTTATACTATCACCTACAAATTATAATAGAGTTTAATAAAAAAAAAATTCAGCATTACAGATGCACTAAGTTAAATATAATATGCAATGGCTGCAATACGTCCATAGTTTATAAAATCAGTTGATTCGTAATTGTAAAGATACTTATTTTTTTACTTATTTTTACTTATAAATACTTATACTTATACTTATAAGTATAAGTATTTATAAGTAAAAATAAGTAAAAATGTCGACCAGACTAAAATAAGTTCAACACATTGTTATATGTTTCTATGAATATTTACTGATAACATGTTAGACACTGATAAAAAGATTTCAAAAGAAAAATTGTGATATAAAAAAAATATACTGAATTAAATATTTACCCATAAAATGTTAGGTGCCCAAGATATAAATGTACGGAGAGAAAGTGAAAATTCGACTCATATTAATATATAAGTATTTATATACAGCAACTAAAAATAATGTCCTATACAATACATTTGGTTATAAACTTATTATTCCAACAATAAAACAGAAAACCAGTTTTCTGATAACACCGACAGCCTATTTATAGATCAAGTTGTTGAGACTCTTTTAGTTTCTTCATCACTTTCCATAGGAAATAATCTGTTGCGTCAGTCGACCTCAGATATTGGAAGTATTCTTGCACTACTAAATTTTGTTCAGTTTGTATAATTGCTTTCGATTCTTTTACTGATGAATTCCATAGAACTTTTGCGTTTGCTGTCATAGTTTACGTAAATGTCTTATTTCGACACAATATGACACAAAACGTGACAGTAAAGATCAATGGGAAGAGTCATCAAAAGTATATGAGACAAACCAGTTTTTAAGTTAAAACTAAGTTAAAACGATTGGTTTTACCTTAGTTCGCTAAACATACGGCTCAGTTAAATAAAAAATTTTCATCGTTTATTATGATTTTAGTACTGAAGTTTGCTGAATACAATCAATGACATCCATTAAGCGCTTTTGTAAATTGAAAGTACGTAGGGCAATATTATCATGATAATATATCTAATTAGATCTTATGGGATGCAATGTATTTAAGAATAAAAATTATGCATTATTGACTAATTTGTATTTTTATTATATTATATTTACCTTCGTCTTCTTCCTTTAGATGAACAGGCCCGTGTATACTGAAAAATCTTAAACTTCTTACGGTACGTACTCGACTACCAATTTCCTTACGATCGCCTAATAAAAAATATCTTGTATTATCGTTCAGTTACACAACTCTTCAGTATGTTTTGATATTTTAAATATTACTAGAGGTAATTGATTAGACTAGTCTCCTATTTGGCACCTATTTTAAACAATAGAATAATCTACATTTTCTATAAATTTCAAATTATGGTACTGTATAGCAGGGGTTACAAAATACAGGGGCAAAAACAAATACAAATACAAAATTTCAGGCGCTACAAAATAAACAATTCAAATCGCGCGCGCTGTATGCGTCGCTCACTCGCCGATAGGTACCTACGATCGGTAATCGTCGATATCCCCTCCTCCCGCGTTTTGATCCGTGCGCAATCCAACTAGCTAAAGACGTTGCATTATGTCGATTGCATTGTTTTGGTATGTCGCTTTGTTTGTGTTTTAATCAAAATGGACAGATTTTTATTAAATAAGCAAGTCGGTAGTCCAAGTGATAGTGATCAAGCTTCTACAAGTGGCGGAGAAGCAAAAAATCGGAAATATCGCAAATATGATGACAACTATTTGGACTTTGGCTTTACTTCAATAGAAATAAATAATGAAGAAAGACCACAGTGTGTGTTCTGTTTGAAAATTCTGTTGTCAGAAAGTATGCTCCCAAATAAGCTGAAGCGACACCTTGATACCATTCACCCTACTATGGTTGAAAAATCACACGATTTTTTTAATAAGAAGTTGCAAAATTTACAAAAACGAAAAAGCGTGTTCAATCAACAAGCCTCAGTAGCTAGCAACGCACTGTTAGCATCATTCAAGGTGGCATACATTGTGGCGAAATGCAAAAAATCTCATACTAACGCAGAAGAGCTTATTCTACGGACTGCTCTCGACATGGTGAATATTATGGTGGGAGAATCGGCGGGAAAATTAATTTCTAAGGTACCTTTATCTAACAACACTATTAGTCGAAGGATCCATGACATAGCTGACGATCTCAATCAACAATTAATAGAAAATATGAAAGACAAGGAATTCGGCCTTCAACTTGATGAGGCTACTGACAGTAACAAAGACGCACATCTTATTTGTTATGTACGCTTTGTGGATGCAAATATTATCATTGAAGACTTTTTTCCTGTAAAAGCATTACGGAAAGCGCAAAGGCTCAAGATTAGTTTGAAATTCTTGACAAGTTAATAGCAGAAAATGATTTAGATTGAGAAAAGTGTGTCGGTGTATGTACTGATGGTGCTCGATCAATGCCTGGCAGGTATGGAGGAATACAAGCGCTTATTCGTAAAAAAGCACCGCATGCTATGTTGATCCATTGCATCATCCATACAAACTCCAAATACTTTACCGATTGAAACTTTTTGCTAAAACTAGCGTATTTGTGCGATATATTTGACAAACTGAATAATTTGAATCTGTCTCTGCAAGACAATAACATGAACATTTTGAAGTTATTAGAGAAGATTGCGGCGTTTAGAAAAATACTACAGTTGTAGATAAAAAAAAATTATGAGGATTGCGGACCAGATTGTTTTCCGCAATTGCATAAATACGCGGCTTCTAATGAGCTTCTTGTCTCACAAAACTTAATGTCTCTGTTCACGCAACACATTTCGAAGCTCACAGAATGGTTTTCGAAATACTTTGCCGAAGACGAAGTCGAAAAATATTCGTGGATCTAAGATCCTTTCCATGCACAAGCTCCACCAGAATTCCCTTCGCAAGAAGGAGAGAGTCTTATTGAACTTTCTTTCGACAGCAGCCTAAAAACAAGATTCACTGTTCCGATTTGGTGGAGTTTTGGATATCGGTCCAAAATGAATACCCAACTTTAAGTTCAAAAGCATTAAGAATTCTAATTCCCTTTGCAACATCTTATTTATGTGAGACCGGATTTTCAGCTGTAGCTGTAATAAAAAGCAAATATCGGTCAAAGATAAATGTGGAGCAAGAAATGAGAGTAGCGGTATCAAGCCATATCTCGCACTTTGAAAAAATGTGTGGAGATCACCAAGCTGACTCGTCACATTGATTAAGTTGTCATCGTATTCTATATCCTATTTTTCTTAAATTATAAATGTTTCTTGCATGTCAATGAAAGTATAAAAACTCAGCTTCATATTGCGGATGTTTTAATTTTTGTGCCTATCTATCTAGTATCCTTGTACCTTTTTTCGAGTACTAACGACTACGGGGCGCCGAGACAAAATATTAAACCTCTAAGTGCGCCGCGGACTGAAAAAGTTTCGGAACCCCTGCTGTATAGAGAAATCCATATATAAATGAAAAATAAAGAAAAAATAAGACAATGCAAAATTACGAAAAAAAAAAGAGCAAAGAAGAATATTGCTACCTAATGGCTCATGTTTTTATTTACAAGACAGTTTCTACTGTTAACGCAATTTGATACTTATGTTGAAAACAAAATCTACGCCCGGAGTAGGTACCAAATATTACAGAGATATCGTCGTTATATTTGGAGAGAACGATTTATGCTCGGTCGATTTATACATAATGGACAAGGAAGGACTAAGCAATAAAATAGTGACCCAATATTATTCTTACCAAGGAATTCCCTGGGTTCGTGTAAGGTTTCATCTTTTCTATGACTTATATTTTCTCTAGAAGGTAAACCTCCACCAGCTTTAACTCCTAAGGAAAATATTACAACGGTATTATTTTCAAATGAAATCTCTATGTATTTATTCAATAATGTTATTTATAATGTTAGTTAAAGTATTTAGAGAAATGTTTTAAATATATTAAAATATCTAGAGAATATTTAGAGAAATACTTCAGAATTGCTTCATTATAACTTAATCACCGTACATCTAAAGTGTAATCATAAGAAATATAACATGTTTATAAATACCTTCACATGATTCACACATTCGACAAACCCTTGCTATTTCTTCAACTGAAAGTCCTCCTCTTTGGACAGGAATGGTCACATCTTTACTGTAATGTCCTGTAATTACATAAAATTGAATATTTATATTAGAAGGATATTAAGTAAAGTAAAATGCAAAAGCATTTTTGACAGATTATACTGTTTATTATTGATGAGTTGTAAAAGATTCAGAAGAATTAAGATACTTCTCTTAGTCTCAAAATAATCTTATGTTAGAGCTGTTCGCTGTCTTATGTTAGAGCTGTTCGCTGTCTTATGTTAGAGCTGTTAATATTGCGATTTAAAGTTATTTTCTAGTAATATCATTTAATGATCTATTAGATATCAAGAACTATTTGAAAACATTTCACTGACACATATTTCGCAAATTTAAAAATTTGTAAAATATAGCTCGTGGTACGTAATTCAGAATAATATATAATACAAAATTGGGACGCATATGTAGGGCTGTACATTTTCTGTAAAGATACACGAGCTCCATTTGACAATGATTTAAAATAAGACAAAACTTTAAGCACATTTAAAACTTTAAACTAATCATGAACTCATTTGCTTCTATATAAATATTATATTAATTACATATTACTTACTTCAAATTTAATTGAAAATTATATTGAAACTTTTATACTACTGTATACTAGTGCGGCATAAAATCAGCGTTGTTGAAGAAGTTACCTTCTTTCGTCATATTTTACAGTTAAAATTCACAATACGCGCAATTTTTTGAGACTCGTGCATTTCTAGCATTTTGCAGGTCATCTGAATAAAACATCTATATAAAAATTAATCCAGCTTCACCCTTATCAGTTTAATTATAATATTTCTCCAAAAAACTTAATTCAATGTTTTGTCAGTCAAATCTATGTAATGTATTGCTATTACTACCACATTATAATGATAATTTACGGTGGTGTAGTATTTGTTAAATTGTTTTAATATTACTCCAATACAAATGAAAAGTATATGCTTATGCCACCGTTCTATGCTTTTTCTATTTATACATTAATTAACATATGTATACTGAGTTCTACAAAATTAGCATATAATTGTTCTCACTACTCATTACTACGATATTGATGCTTTGGGTATACCCATGCGAGTTACTATACCGGGTGTAACAGGATCATGGTATGGCCCCTTTTCTCCTTTAGTTTTGAAGATAATTGATTGAAATCTGGAATATTCTATACACATAATAATTTCCATTACTTAAATGGAAAACTAAAAATTAGATTATAAAAAATATTGACTTGAAATGTCACTTATTTGGTATCGTTGGATTCATAAAATTATGCAGAATTCAAAAATGCAATAATGTATAGGGTATTCTATTTAAAAATCGAAAGTTAGTGTCACTTGCGGCTAAACCGGAAATGAAATAAAACTGAATTGTACGTCAAAATGTGCCGCTTATTACATGTATAGGATATCCCAAATTTCAATCAATTATCTTCAAAACTAAAGGAGAAAAGGGGGTATATCATGATCCTGTTACACCCAGTATAATCTTCTTAATCAATCAATGTGTATATTTGGATTTATATTTACTTACCTGGTATTTCTTTGGCTTCGTAACTTGCGTAACCACGATCTGGATATGGCTTACCATGACTGGTCAATGCCGAATTGATTATTAGTAAAACGATGGGAATCTAAAAACAATGTAACGTAATATTGGAGATACTAAATACTATTTTACACTTGAAGAAAATGAACAAAACGTGTAAAAAGTTATATACCAATTCTTAGCAATTAAAAAATATGCATATTCTGAAGCGCATAATCTTGGATGAGATAATTCTCTTATATACCAGGTGTCAATGAGGTCATGTATACATTCGCCATTTTTTTTTAATTGAAATAAAAATTTTCAAATGTAAAACTCATATATGAGAAACAAATAGGCTTATTAGGCTTATAGGCTTACTTTGACATACATATGTATATTATCAATAGCACAATTCTTATTCCTTTTATCAACCCCTTAAACCCCCGTGTTTATTTCCCCATAGGAAACTAAATTAAGCTAATTAAGCTCTAATTAAAGTTTGAACTAAATTAGTGTGTACAAAATGTATTTCATTGTATAAAAAGTCAACGAAAGTTTATTTGCAAATTATTTTAATTTTAATATATTAGATTAATATCTTTCATACAAAACTAGATGATTTAAATTTTCTACAGTTCACTTATAATCAAATCGAATTAGCTTCAACATCATTAGAACAGAACCATACTATCATTTTCAATGTCTCGAAAATTATTATACTTTAATTATATAATTGTTATACTAATTTTATTATATTTCGTTTATTAATTTGGAATCCTGTAAAAAAAGTTAAGGGAATATGATACTCATTATTTACGGAAAAAAAACCAGATTCTTTGCATAGTGTTTTGATTTAATTGGAAATCGGAATATATTAAATTACACAGGGTGTGCGATTATACAAAAAAGTTATAAATAAAAAATACTTACGACACTTGATAAATGTTAAACAGGTTATGTATTTTTAATTTGGAAAAATTAATGAGTGCTCTGTTGAGTATATGAATTCAATTACAGTTTTCGGTAATCGAATATAGCGGAACAAAACGATGGAGACAGTGTACTCGTATCGCGAAAACTTGTATGCGATATATTCCCAAGTGACATACTAGTTGAATAGGTTAAAATGAGTAGAGAACTGATAAAAGATAATTCAAGATATGCAATTCCTTGAAAAATAAAAAATGCTGTCATATTAACCATTACATCCTAATTAACACTTTACCAATTACTAATAATAATACGATTAAATAAACAGTCCTAAAACCTTAAAACGAACTTTTCCGCACGTAGAACATCTCTATCTCGAACTTGAGTGGCCGAAAAAGAAAACCAACACATAAATGCAGAATATGTGTTTTATGCGACGATTTTACTTTTTTCATTGGCGACTGCTTTAGTACCGTATCAATACGTTTGTGATCGAACGATATTATTTTTTTTCTTATTCATTCGTATATGATACAGGCCGAATATACTCGTATGTGTTTTTCGTTCAATGCTAAATCAGCAACTCGTTAAATGTTTATGTTTAAAATCTGAGAATAAACATAAACATTTACATCGTGCTTTCTCATGGACAGAGTGGGGTGTATCCTACCCACCTTAAAATCAATGTGTCATCTGGTAGACGTCTCTAATCAGAATCAGTGGAAACCGGATCGATGCGACAAGATTTAATTAAGTGATCGTGCTAATAAAAAAAGAATCTCAAATAATCTACCATTGTGCTTTCTCATGACCCATGAACATGGTAGAGTGGATTCTATTCACCTCAAAATCAATACATGTCATCTGGAAGACGTCCCCGATCAGAATCAGTCAATACCCGATCAATCCGACACGATTTAGTTGAGTTATCGTGCTAACAAGAAATTTTAAGACCGACGATAATAACAACGACACACACACAGACACATATTTTGTAAAGGCCATCTTTTTTTTGTTCGTTTTTAGGCCGTCAAACGAAAAATAAACACTAGAAAACATTTTTTTTCCATTTTTCTTTACACTTTAATTGAGAGCGGAAAAGTAAAAAATAAATGAGATATCACGATGGATTTTGACAACTATCAACAATATGTCAAAGAACTTCTGCCTATATATTATATGCACCGAGAGTATACTTTTGATTTATTAAACATAGGAATAATCATAATAGTCGGCTATAATGGTTACAGGAATCACTAATATATACAGTAACATGATCAAAGGACATTCTTGTCTTCCAACTATAGTATTTTTCTAAAGATAGCTTCAGAAAAATTAGTTTTTAAAAGTTATTTACTATTATAAATATTGTATAAACTATTATAAACGTATAAATATTGCCTTAGTTTGATTTTAATAAACAAAGTTAATGTCGACACAACGAATATAAACCTCTTTTAATACCATCTATGAAATGCATCATAATAATTTGATCTATTTATATTTGTATAATAACTATAATATATTAATCTAAGTATATAAGTTTAAAATTCTACCTTAAAACTTTTCATTTTATATACCATAGCTTTGAACAACCAACTATGATCTATCCACAACACAACAATGTTCAAACAAACACACTCAACTGGAATAAATGTGTAGTTCTGAAGAATATATTATATTTAAAGAGTTCATGGTCAATGCTTTTCAGTGAACTAAAAATCCAGTGCTAGAACAATTAATTATGTAATTAAATCCATTTAAATTAGCATAAGATGTCTCAGTTTTTTATTGTCTAAGTGGAATATTTAGAGTTTTTCTTTTTAATGGAACTGTGAAACAATATTGGTCGACTGTATAGTATATTGTTACTATGGATGCATGTCGTATCTTTAACGGAATAGGCCCTCTATCACTATTCATACTATTTTTATACTTTTCAATTTCGAAACTTTTAAATGTATCTAGCTGTCTAGTATATGCTACATTCCTACTTAATCTTAAGTTGCTAATATATATCTTATGGTTGTTGTTGAAGGCATGTTGAGCAACAATTTTTTTCTTGCAAGCTTCTTCTTGGATATGCACCAGCACAGTTTCTTGTACAGGGTATGTGTTGGGATCTACAAAAACATTTTTACCAGCATTTTTGTCATTGACGTCTTCTATATTTGAGTCTAACAGTTAACACCTAAGATGTAGAATAGATCCCGTGTCTCGTTGATGTTGATATTTTCAATTAATTTTCTAAGAATATAGTAACAGGCATATTTTGAATAGATTTCGATTAGAGAATAGCCTGTGTTGCCCTGTTCAGTCGCCCACAGTAATGCAACTGGGTATTTCATCATGGAGTAGCATTCTAGGAAAGACAAGTATAATTATCGAGCGGTGTCGAGTTCCTGAAAAGAGAATTGGCATGTCTGTCATGGCTTTTGTGACTATTCACATTTCGATTTTTGATAAGTAAATTTGTCAGCATTGGATAAGGTTCACTTCTTTTATCAGCATTGCTTATAGGCAAAAATACGGTTCTAATGTTTATGGTACCTTAATTTACTTTGGTGGATGAGAAATATATTCTTATCTTTGTTAATGTTTACCGTATAATATCACATAATAACTTTTAACATTCATTAAATTAAAGCCATTTTTATCATTGTCATTAATAGTACTTACAATATTTAGACAACAATAACTCATTCTATATTTTTAAGATGTTTAGCTTAATATGAGGATATTTATTTCACTTCTATGATCAATAATGCCTGGAAAACAACATTTTGTTTACGCTTTTAATGCAATAGTGAACACATATGAGTTTTGTATTCTTTATAATTGAAATTAATAAACATATTCATTTGATATTAAATGATAATATTTACAAACTAACAAATATTTAAAATGACAATTATATAGTCTTTAAAATCTCTTTTCCTTACATTATTTAAAACATATTGCCCCGTTTTCAAATTTCTATTGGTTAAAAAGTTCTAATTTTTTAAAATGTAACTCAGCGTTCTTAGTAACAACATATTTTTGAATTAATGAACTATTGTTACATATTTTACAACTTTCGGTTGATTTTCATTCAGGGAAATGTATATGCATGCGTTCTACAGCTATACTTTATTTCATTTTTCAGAACGATACTCCCCCCGATGTTTCAGTAAAATAGTACATGATTATATGTATCAAAAATAGCATTAGATTTCCTAGAAGCCTTTCATATTAATTCTGTTCTATGGGTGTAATAGTTTTTCGACCTTTCCCGAACGGAATATGGGATATTATGGAAAGAAGTATATTAAATATATTTCACCTTCCATAACCTTTAGAGGCTCTTCAATATGAGGTTCAGATTGCTTGAAAAAGATACCTGAAAAACAAGTCAATAATCTTATTCGACTCATCTCAATACTTTCCTTATTGACTGTAGTATAGTCCACATACGAAATTTAGTTCAGTATAGGCTTTTACTCGGTAATTCTACGGTTTTTTCAACCCAAGTTCGATTTATCTTTCCTAAAATTACATCCTATCATATATTTCCTATTAGCTGATTAGGTTTCCTAATTAGGTAATAAATTATCGATCGAATTAAACCATGCTTACTAGGTATTACATTTTGTGTCACCTAGTATTCTCACACCTGCATTTGTAATATTGGTACAAATAAAATATAAATACACTATTTGATAAATGAGTACGTTTATGGTCAACCTCTGGAGATGTATGGAATTTTAATAAACAATTCCAGTAATTTCTACAATAAGAGGTAGCAAACTACTTAATGCTAAATTGTTTTTTTAGTTTACTAATTATTGCATTTAAAATTATTTTTTGTGAACAGTTATTACGTTTTACATAATTCCTAGTATTTTAGAGATTTGTTCCAATTTGTTGGTGAAATCAGGTTTTCAAGGTTATTTATACCGTTTAAATTAACATTCAGTTTTAAATATCCCATACCGAAAAAAATTGAGTTAAATCAGATGAGTTAGGTGATCAATCAATAGGTTGCATCTACTTGTACAAGATGAAATATTATTTTACAGATATACATTTGTATAAATATAACTTTGGAATATTTACTGAAACTATTTCTATTATTATCATCGAAATATGTAACAATATGTACCATGTATATAATGTCATAAATTTAATATTATTCTCGACAAGAATGCGAGATGAACTAACCGCATAGATACAAAAATGACAACTAAAAATCGACAGCTTCTCTGCGATAAAAGGATTGATATAATTTCAAGCACTTTGATATATATTTAAGCACTTTACATTACGCCTGGAATTTATTTAAAACAAAACGCATTTATTTATCTGACTTAAATGTAAAACAAATTTATATATTTGAAGAAATGTCTAGTAAACAACATTAGCTTTACAAATACAATTTAATCTAAACAATTTTTTGTATACTTTTTTTCTAAAAATAATAATGTACAAAATCTTGATAAAGCGCTCGTCCAAGGACAGCAATTAACTGAGACACCTAATTACGGGGAATTAAAATAAATGTTATTGCGTATAAACATTAAATTATGCGCATAGTTTATATAGTTTCCAGTGCTCCAACAAAGACCGCAGTTTTTATTTGCAGTTATTATGTCAAAATAAGTAAAGTGTGCCAAACTAAAAGTTAAATTAATAAAAAGCTAGTCATAATAGGGCTATAATATATTTATTACTAAAATAAATAAGATGGTAGAAACTATAAAAAATTCACAGAATTGTCCCCCTCCGCTTTCATAGGAATAAATAAGATATATTTTTGTATTTTTTGGGGGGATATGTAGTTTCTATTTTTGAAATATCTACAGACAAAATAAACAGAAGTTGCCTCAGTACTGACCCTTGTGGAATTTCCAGCTGGATTGATTTCATGTGTGACACAAGAATTGAGGAATCTGTATTAATTTTAGTAAATTAGCATCTGTTAGTTTACGAAACGTACTTTTCAAACCAATAAAGTCTACCTAATTTTCACTAATGCCATATTTCTGAAATTTATCTATCAAACAACTAATACCTGAGGAACCAAATACTTCCAGTCATCAAAAAGTATCAATTATATCAAGTTAATTTCAAATAAAATATCCATGGACGATTGTATGACGATACAGATAGGGATACATAATAATAATTATTCATCAATATAATGCAAAGTTTTACTACCAGAGGGTAACATTCAAACTACAGAAATAAGGAGTTTATACTCCAACCCATCTGCAAATGCCTTATAAATATAATAAGGACTAAACAAATTAGGTCACAACAGCTATTCTCCTGGCTATATGCCAAACGCCGAGCACTGAATTATATGACAAAATTTGTCGCATTTTTGTCTAACAGAGTTAGCACGAAAAATACAGTGATTGTTTCAAAACCACCAAGAAATCCAAGAATCCACACGTGTCATAAAATTATAGAAGTCATCAAGAAATCAATGGAAGATCGCCAGTGTTATACAGTAGTATTCAGACATTGAATACTACTACCACCCTTTTGACAAATTCTGGCAAACAGGCCTACTATCTCTTCACAACCTTGGGAATATTTAATAAAGTTTATTTATTATAAGTTTATAAACTTTAAAATTTTATTTAATAAAATTTTAAAGTTTATTTTAAAAATTACCGATAAATTTATATCCATCCGTTTCATAAATTGAATTATGCAACACTAGTTATATTGATTTGGATATGTTCCTATATTTATTATAACTATATTGTATTGGAATTTCAGGAATACATTACATTATCATAAATAATGTACCCAATAAATACTTTAATTTATATAAATCATATCTAAACTAAACACAATTCTTAATAAATGTTACTGAAGAAACTTCCAACAGTTTTCAAATCTACTCAGATATACCACAGGGAAGTAGACCTACTTCTGTATGTACTATATACATCTGATTTGCCAACTTTAAGGCAGATAACTACTGGAACGTTCACTGATGGTACAGTTATAATATCTAGAGACATAGATCCTAATATTAGAACACACAATCTTCAATATCATCTAAGAATACTTGAGGAATGATTGGAAAAGTGGAAGGTAAAAGTAAGTAGTTCAAATCTTCCCCCATATAACATTTACCATTAGAGAAGTAATTTATGTAAACCAGTAAATTTTACCTCAGGTATCAATCGTTAAAAAATACCTTTATAGGCATCTAAACAATAAACTTACCTGGAAGGAACACATCCAAATAGGAAGCAAATTGACTTAATAATGAAAGAAATCAACTAATCAATGAATCAATAGAAAACAGACTACCACTTGGAACTACAGAATATAACTCTGGGGCTATGCAACCAAATTACACATTACCATCCTGCAAAGAGCTCGATCGAGGGTTCTTCGTTCCAGAACAGACGCATTCTGGGATATTTCAAACCACACGTTACATACTCGTACAGACTTGAATATCCCCTATGTAGGCGAAGTTATCAGAGACCAAATCTGCAATCATCTTATAAAAGTCGAAGCACATCTTAACCCCCTCCTAGAAATACTATTACATCCAGTTCAGAATCGAAGACTGACGCGATGTTGAGCAGCAGGAGAATAAATTAAGTAGAAACCGGTGATTTCGTTGGATATTCACCCCTCCAGGTCATCAGTGCAAGCATCTAGTCATTACTGAAGTTAATGCAGTAGCTTAAATATTGTATCGTGTCCGTTTATTAATACAATATAAAAAAATTAGATTTGGAAGAATTATGTTTATTTGTAAATAATTTTGCATGAGTTTGTATGTACTGAAAGATGGATCCTGGAGTAGGTTGGAACCTTTGGTGTGAAGACAACACTAACTGAGTTTTCCACAAAACACCAAAACACTATACACTACACTCGACGCGCGTTTTGCCAACAAAGTTGCCATCATCTAGAGATGATTAAAGAATAAGATTAGTTTTAATCATCTCCAGATGATGCCAACTTTGTTGGCAAAACGCGCGTCGAGTGTAGTGTATAGTGTTTTAGTGTTTTGTGGAAAACTCAGTTAGTGTTGAAGGATGGATCTCAATTTTTCGAGATTTTAAAAATAAATAACCAAAACCTATAAATGTATCACATTTATACACTTCCAAAGTAAATTACATAAATACTGCAGTATCGAAGAAAATATCTCAAAAGTACTTAATTGAACATGTGTTCCATAAATAAATTCCGATCAGTCCACTCTAGACAAAAATGTCAAACCATCGACACGAGTTAATTAGTTATATCAATTTGGGCAGTACACAATTAAATAATTGTTTCGCGATAGGATTGTCCCCTAGTGACATTTCAATTTGCACGGTTTCTAATGAACAAATTGTATCGTCAATGTTACCAAATTTGCAGATAACGTTATTGGATTTTATGTCACTGCTTACAGTGTTTAATTGTCGGCATGCTTCAAGACTTTAAATGACTATTGTTTTTTTTTCTGGGCGGCTATAAATCTACTAATATAGCGGACAAGGTGTTTTAGTTTGAGCATTCGTGTTGGTACTCTATAAGTCTACAGTACTGATTTTGTAAATTTAATTCGTCTTAGTTATATGGTTAATTTTGTTTTAATAAAATTAATTACGTCAGATTACTTCAAATATTAAGAAAACATTACACGTTATTACACAAGAAGTTTATTAAATAAATTGAATTATAATTTCTGAGACAGAGTAGTTAATTAATAGACTTTTTATATTCATACTTAATTAACTACTTTCAGAGTAGTAGCGCAACAAAAATTAATGTTTATATTTTATATTCTACGTATTATTAATTACACTGAGGAATGACCCATTTATTGCCAGGAATTTAAGAGTCGCTTGTGAGTACATTACTGCCCCTAATGCTGAAAATGACATTAGTTTTTCTTGATTGACACTAGTTTCTGAAATAAACATACATAATAAATATTGATGCAACATAATAAAAATAAAATGAGTGATTTCTCTTGTTTTGAATTTTTTTATATATGAAATTTAGTAAGAAAATAAAGAATAATTAAAGCAGCAAAAAAATTTACGATTTTTTTATACTTTTGGTGTGAACAGTTTGTTGTGAACAACTGCCTCTGCAGACTACAACAGTAATCGGCCATCATGTGACAATCCCACCTTCTTGTTCCCCACTATAATCGCGTAAGTTAGAAGGAACTTTATGACTATGCGGACTATTATGAGGAACGGACCAAACTCCAGGAGTAAATGTATTGTACGCATGAAAATAATGTAAAAAAAACTCAAATTTTGTTATCCGATTTTTATTTGCTTTCAAGTTATAGCGCAATTAAAAATAAACAAAATTGCATACATTAACGTATTACTAATTCTTCGTGAGCTGGTCATTTTCCGATCTCGCACATTTTGTTGAAGACTCTGATAAATACATTTTTATTAGGATATCTGTGATGTGGAAACCGTTGACAATATTCCTCAACAGCAGCTCTAGCATTACCATTACAAAAACCATAAACATACACCATATTTGCATATTCCAAATTTGAATACGTGTGTGGTATTTTGTAATACTTTAATCGTTCAAACTCTAAAATAAACCTTAAATCACTGTCACAATACATTGACACATTATCGAAACAACAAAGTTATCAAATAAATGTTTTTGAACCTCGAACATGGCATACTAGATAAAAAATTTTAATTACGCTATAACTTGAAAACTTGAAATAAAAATAACTTGAAATAAAAATCGGATAACCACATTTGAGTTTTTTTTACATTATTTTTACGCGTACGATACACTCCTGGAGTTTGGTCCGTTCCTCCCGACTCACCCTGTATATGCGTTGTGATTGCCTGAAAAATTTTTCATTTCAGATACACAACAAACCATCAGATATTACAACGGTCAAATATCCGTTAAAATTTGAATGTTTTACCAGTGTTCGAATTTGTGGACCGTCAAAAATCCCTACTTTTAATTTTTCCATACTCGATGCTTGGAAAATGTGTTTAAATTAATCAACTGACTTGTCCAGTACTTTTACAAGCTGGTTCATTAAAGCCAGTTTAATGTGAAGAGGTGCCAGTGTTATTTTTTCTGTATTAATGGATCATGAAAAATATTGGCTTTTCCAACTATCATAGCAACTCTCAATAGCCAAATAGTTTACTGTTTTTCTATGCTATTAACAGAGGTGACAAAGATATTTAGTATATCCACTTTCCTGTCCAATAAATATAGTGACCATTTTTAAATGGATGCAAACAAACCACTAATAATATTTTTATATTGTTTTGTAAGCTTTGTTGAATGACCGACTGAAGTCGACGCAAGCTTATTTCCTTTGTGCAGGAATGCGAATTTCAAGCTCCTTTCAAGAGCATTACCGGGCACATATGATATTTTTTTAATTCTCGTATTTGATGATGATTTAAGGAACACAAATATTTTAACAAACTAATCAGATTAACATTATGAAAAATAATAATTAACCATAAACGATTCATTAAACTAAGTGTTCAGATTGTCTGCCTACGTGACTTACCTTTTGACAATATGACGAAATTAAATAATTTTTTTTTAAACGTTATTTAGCGCTTTAAAAGTCTTCTGTCTTTTAATATATAAATAATATTTGATCTGTTAAGATCATATATTATTTATACATTAATACACATCGATTGTTATACAAACATTCATTAAAAGACATACAATGTATACAAAAATATACATTGTCATTTAACATAGTCCAGTGGAGCTAAATCTGGAGGTCTAGGTGGACACTCAGTAGCTCCTCTTCTACCAATCCATTTATTTGGGAAAGACGATGTTTGTGTAATCGCAATAACAATTTGTTAGTAATGTTGATATCATATTAAATTTTCTGGTATTTGGCAATTGTCATTATTTAGATTCAGTACCACAAGCAAAGAAACGATCTAAGCGAAGCTAGCGAAAGTTAGAAGAAACGAGCTAAGAATAAACACTGGGAAATCTTGTCTAAGAGAATGGAGAGCGATTTTTATGGAGTGCAAAAACAGATATGGAGACTGATAAGAGGTCAGAGAAAAGAGGCAAATGAACTCAATAGTACTGGTACAATTGAGAAAGGAACCTGAAAGACTCTTACCAAGCAGAGAGTCAAAAGGAACCAAACACACCTGAAATAATGGTCAACGATAAAATATTGCTAGAAATACAAGATGTAGAAATTTCACTCAAAAAACTTAAAAATAGGAAGAGTCCAGGCCCCGACGATATACCTAATGAACTACTGAAATATGGAGGGGAAAAACTAACCCAACAATTAACAACTTTGGATTACAAAATACTATCCCTCTGTAAAATTCCAGACGAATGGCGAAATAGTACCATGATCATACTTTTCAAGAAGGGCGATAAAAAATACCAGCAAATTACTGAGGCATAAATCTGCTTAGCACAACCTTAAAGTTCACTACCAGAACTATAACAAGCAAAATAAACGAACGAATCACATTGGCAGACGAACAACAGGGGTTTCGGTCAGGAAGATCATGTACGGACGCTGTGTTTATATTAAGGCAAATAACCGAAAAGTCTATTGAATACAACCGACCAGCCTTCATGTGTTTCATTTATATAGAAAAGGCATTTGATCGAATACAACTAAAAGACGTACCTTCTACATCTTCTATATAACAGAGAAATACCACATAACATCATTAAAACTATTGAAAACATATATTTTGCAAATACAATCCAAGCCAAAATCAACGGCGAGTTCACCGAAAAAATATCCAGCAATAGTGACATCCGACAAGGGGACTCTTTCAGCTCACTCCTGTTTAATATTGACATGGATGAAGTAATAAAACAAGTACAAAAACACAAAGGATATAAAATGGGAGGCAGGGAGATAAAAAATTTATGCTATGCCGATGATGCTGTATTAATAGCGGAAAATGAGGATGATCTACAAATACTATTGTTTCAATTCTATAAAAAAACAGCAAAAGCATTTAACATGACAATATCAACAGCAAAAAGAAAATCCATAACTACTTCAAAGAAATGAAATTTAAATACCTCGGCATAGAAATATCTGGTTACGGAGATATTGAGGCTGAAGTAAGAAGCCAGGTGACAAAGGCTACAAGAACGGCAGCATGTTTGAATAACATAGTATGGAGAAACAAGCACACAGGAATCGAAACAAAATCTGGGATATACAAAACAGCGATCAGATCTATTATGACATACACAGCTGAAACCAGGTCCGAAATTGCTAAAATAAAAAGAATACTAGAAACAGCAGAAATGAAAATAGTACGCAGGATAGCTGGCAAAACATTGATGCATAGAGAAATAACCGAGGATATCAGAGAAATGTGCAGGATAGAAAACATTAATGAATAAGTATTAGGTAGAAAAACAGAATGGAATGAACACATTAACCGAATGTCAGACAAAATATTAGTAAAAGTAATTAGAGACAAGTGACCATCAGGACGCAGAATCATCGGAAGACCTCGGAAACGATGGAGGGACAATATTCCAAATAGCCAGACTTAGGCAAGACGACGAAGAAAAACAGACAATATGCCTAAATAGAAGAAGGAAGAAGAAGAAGTAAAGAAACTATGTCAACTAATGTCAATAAAAAAATGGCCCTACAATTATGGTACCAACAATTCCTGCTCATACTTCGACTCTCTCTGAAAACTGCATTTTTCCCTCTATCATCTTAAGACAACATTTTCACTCCCTCATAGTCCTCATACAACGTCTAACTGATTTAATTCACGCGTTGAACTTGTTACTAAACTTTTTTCAAATATACTAATATGAAAACCTCCGTCTTTGTATTAATTTAGGCAACTAATTAATTACTAATCTCTAACAATGTATCTTGAAATTTATCCCTTCCTTGTACATATTTGCTGTTAATCCCTTTTGATTTTCTTTTAATTAATAATAAATACAGAGCCCACCTTTTATTAAGTATTTATTTCATTGCTGTATTATATTACGTACAAATCATAGTCATGTACTTAAAAAATAATAATTATGTAAGATCGAATCTCAAAGGCGAGCAACTAAATTTATTTAATTAATCCACTGTGGTTGCATCTCTCTATATTCTATAATTAATTATATTTAATCATTTACATATTTATTCAGCTCGTTCAAATAAAGCCAAATTAACACTTTCACAAAGCAATTAGTAAACTTAAATACACTCACATAATAAGTCTCATAACAAAACTAATTAAGGTGTGAATAAAATGAAACAGTAATATTTGAATATTTCATCACTTTATATGCCTACCATATACTAAATTTCACTTAATATGTATAACTTTTAAAAATATATAATAGAAGATACAAGGGCTGCTTTTACAAGAAGATACAAGTGTTTACAAAAAGTGAAAAAGAAATGAACAAGTTCAAAACAAAGTGTTTTATTTCTTTTCGAAATATTAACCTTTTAGGTCTATACATTTTTGCATACGCTTAAGCTAATTCTGGAAACATTTTCTCCACCCTGAATTTGATATCGTAGAAAAATGGTTTTGGAAGGCTTCAACAGCTTCTTGAGGTGATAAAAATCGCTGTCCACGCATCTTCTGTTTGACAGTGGGGAATAAGTAAAAGTCATTAGGTGATAAATCGGGTGAATACGGGTAATGAGACATTAAATCGATATTTTTCTCCTTCAAATATTCAATTGTTTGACGTGCTGTATGACGTGCTGGCATTGTCGTAATGAAGAATGATGCGCCGTTTTTTGTTGATTTTCCGTATTTCATCGAAGACTGTTGGCAAATAAATTGTTGTATACCATTCAGCATTAACAGTTCTTCGATACTCTAAATGAATGGTTGCGACGTGTTCAGTATATCCGAAGAAACAAGCGATCATTTTGTTGGAAGTGTTCCGTGAATGAACCAATTTAATGGGTTTGGATTCATCTTCAAACACCCAAAACAGTAAACTATTGTTTGCTTTCCGGTTCATATGAATATATCCACGTTTCATCTCCTGTATTAATATTCTATACGGATCTTGCACGTCCTCGGTCGAATTATTTTCCTGACACCAATCTACACTAGCCTTTTTTTGCGCCTCGGTCAAATTATTCGGAATCCATCTAGAACAGATCTTTCTCACAGCTAAATGTTCATGCAATATCGATTCTATTGCAGTCTGCGATATGTCAACAGACGCCTCTATATGTCTGTAAGTCACATGCCGATCTTCTTTAATCATGTTGCGCACAGAATCGATGTTTTTTGGAACAACAACCGATTTTGATCGAGCCCCGCGACATTCATCACTGACGGACGCACGACCACGACGAAATTCTAAAAACCAATTGTAAACAGTCTTCTCTGATGCTTCATTACCAAAAGTTGCACGAAGCGATTCTGTGCATTGTTGTTGAGTAAGGCCTTTCTTAAAATCATAAAAAATCATCCAACGCAAACCTTCGCGGGTGATATCCATTTTTGCACAAACTTGCTTTTTTTAAACGTTTACTATCAACGCACTACTCGGTCAACTTCTACATAAGTTGTCACTGGCTTCGAAATAATAAACGTCAAAGTTCATGAATACAGTGATGCCACATCTCAGTAGCGCCATCTATTGGTCGATTGTAAAAACTTAAAAGGTAACCCTCGTATTTCATATAACCAGAGAAAATTTCATATTAATCTCAAAAGATTCTATTTGAGTGCTAAGTTTTACTGATAAGTATGATATACATTTTAATTACATTATTTTTTTCGTACGTAATTCGAAAGAGCTCATATCATTACATACAGTTAAGAGAAATAATATCTCCAAAATAATTAAGAGGGATCTAGTTTGTCCAAAAGCATGACAAAGTCTATTAAATTGGGCATATCTCCTAGAAATACTAAAAAGCTCGAATATGAATTCAACTATGAAATATTCTGCTGAAGAATATCTGGATTATTGGTCTGGCATATTAGGTTTTTGTGGGTTTGGATATAAATCTGCAAGAGCCATAACTCGCATAAAAGATGTCTAGGTATCTATTTTTAGTTAATTTTTTATCACAAATTTGTACATCTCGATATATATTTTATTGTGATTAATGTCGATTTTCTCTGTCCGCTATCTTTGTTATTTGGGCAGAAGGTTACTTAATTCAAGAAAAGTGTTTTTACAGTATCAGGGTTTGATTTAATTCAAGACATATCATCAGATAATTCACGTATCACACATGGCTTATACGGATGCGCTATATTTTAAGCTGAGGACGATATTAGTTCACAATTTGAGGCAACATAGGAGGAATGAAGATTTTCTGTCATAGAAAATAGAGCACTGAGTTCGATCGTCTTGATTTCGTAAAATATAACCTTATTTTGGAAAGCTCAGAACATGATTTTTTTCATTTACTGTATGTTTATTTTATTCTACTCAGCGTAACTTGAGGATTTTCGCGAATTATCAAAATCTTCTTTTATTTAAGCTGAAGCTGTTCTTTAACCAAAATCAATCGTAATTAAAATTAAACAATTAATTGATTTCAAAAACTAAAACCCCCCACAGGTAGGATTCGACATTTGTACCAGATTGGAACCGAACGACATACAGCTGTTTCGAACTTATTAGTTCTCATCAGTGCCGTACACGGTACATCGATCCAGGACAAATTCCGAATGAAATTTATGGGGTATACATCTTTATCTATACGATCTATGTCGATTTCCGACTTATATGTTACTGAATTAATTGATTCTCTACTTAAATTCATTGATTTTATAAATGCCACCAGAAAACAGAAGATTAATGTGCACCATAATTATCCATTTAACGATTGACTAGTTAATGAAAAATAAATTAGAGGAATCGTTAAAGAAGAAGAACCAATAAAAAACTGAAAATTAACAAACGTCTGATTACTGTCACACAGAAGAATTTCTTTAATAAAATTTTTACTTATATTTACAAACCATTAAGTTAAAGAAATGATTTGTTTTTTGGCATTGAATTAACTTTTTTATTTACTTATATACTTAAACTATTCTTAAATATAGTAAAATAATTATTATTGTCAGTATTTGCAATTTAACATGTTAAATGGTCCATATAAAATGTTAAATTGATGACTGATAAATGATATATCTCTGATATCGAATCTCTCTGATAAATAACAGAGAGATTCGCTTCTAAAATCATAGTAATATAACTTTTTGGAAATGATACATATTGACTATACATCATGTACTATATATTCAAAATCTTTAGTAAGGTTATTTACATTTAATGTAATAGTTGTGTGAGATCCTTTCTCAAAATTATCAACTAACTATTATGTGGACATAACTCATTATGTGGATATGAGTTTTAATTTTTTTGAGTTGTTTTAAAAAATATTCAATCGAAATTGATAAATTTAGTAGATATCTATTCTACTAAATTTATCAATTTATTTAAAGGAAGAATAAATTTCTAAAGACTTTAAAAGCATATCGAGGAGAATACTATGAACTATCATCAGATTTGAAGATATGCCCAGGAAGTGGTAAAAGTGTTTATTATGGATATACTTATTACTTGATAAAAGATATCTTATGCTAGTAGCAGTGGCGGTACTGGCATTATTTTGCGGTTGGGGGAAAACAGGCGGAAAATATCTAGGGTGAACGAGGGCGTTAAATATATTATTTCATGTGCGAATGTGATATAGTGGTGTTATAAGAAGTTGGGCAACTGGTTGGGCGAACAGGATTTTACTTGGGCACTCGCCCATTCGTGCCCATCCATGCCCACCCCTCTCGCCGACACTGGGTAGTAGATTTATTTATATTCATGTAAGAATGAAGAAGCTATGGCATAATATCTTTCACATTATGTCTAAACAACAACTTCACTTTATATTTTGTGAAGTCCAAGTGACTATATAGTTGAAAAAAATAATTATTTTCAATAAACCATCATCATCATGAGGTCATCAGTCCTAAGACTGGTTGGACGCTAACCTCCAGATTCTCCTATTTTGTGTTAACCTACGCATTTCGCTAACTGTGCTACAACCTACATCCCTTACTATTTGCGAGTAGTAGTCTAATCTAGGCCTACCTCTGCCTTTCTTCACTCCTATTTCTGCCTCCAGAGTATCGCTAACTATTCCCCCATGTCTCAGCAGGTGGCCTATCATTCTATCTCTTCTCTTCTTTATGTTTTTCCACATACTTCTTTTCTCGCCGACTTTCTCTAATACTTTTTCGTTTCTAACCCTATCAGTCCATGGTATTGTCATCATTCTTCGGTAACACCACATCTCAAAAGCTTTCAATTTCTTTCTACTTGCTTTCCCTACCGTCCAGGTTTCGCAACCGTATAGTGCCGTGCTCCATACATACGTTTTCAAAAGTCTCTTCCTTGTTTCTAAGTTTATTACCCCTGCGCAAAAAAGTACTTTCTTTTTGTTAAGAGCTAGTCGACCCTGCGCTGTTCTTTGTTTTATATCTTTATCGCTTCTTCCATCCCAATTTATTTTACTTCCTAAATAAGTGAAGTCATTAACTCCTCCAATCTTTCATTATTAATTTGTACTTTCGTTTTTGCTCTGCTCTCGCGCCCTTTGCACACTAACACTTTAGTTTTGTTTTTATTCACCCTCATTCCGTATTCTTCTGTCAACACTGTCTCCATTTCTTTCAACGCTGATTCTAATTCTTCCTTACTAGATGCTAATACTGCTATATCATCCGCGAATCTCAGCATTTTTAGTTTCTGTCCCTGTACTTTAATCCCAAAACTCACTGTATATTTTATCACATTAATCGCCTCTTCGATGTACAGATTAAAAATTAGTGGTGATAGCGTACATCCTTGTCTTACTCCTTTCCTAATACCTACTTCCCTTCTTCGCCATCTACTTCTATAACAGCAGTTTGCTCTTTGTATAGATTGTGTACTACTTTCCTATTTCTATACTTCATTCCCGCGCTCTTTAGTGTCTCGAACATTTTTTCCCATCTTACACTATCAAAAGCTTTTTCTAGATCTACAAATCCTATATAAGCGTTCTTTCCTTTTTCTATTGTCTTCTCTAACATTACTCTTAGCGCCAGAATAGCTTCGCGAGTTCCCCTATTTCGCCTAAACCCGAATTGGTCTTCTCCTAGTATTTCCTCCGCTCTATTTTCCATCCTCTTCTGCCTTATTCTGGTTAAAATTTTTTATGCGTGGGAAGTTAGGCTAATTGTTCTAAAGTTCTCGCATTTGTCGGCTCCTCTCTTTTTCGGTATAGTAACGATAATGTTCCTCTTATAATCCTCCGGCATCTCGTCCGTTTCGTATATGTATTTTACCAGTTCAAACATCCTATTTACTACTTTCTGTCCCGCACATTTCAAAATTTCCGCCTGTATTTTATCTACACCCGGCGCTTTATTGTTCTTTAGCCCCCTTAGTGCTATTTCAAATTCCTCTCTCAATATAGGTTTTCCTACATATTCCCTATCGATGCTAGATCCTTCCTCTAATATATCTCCTAATTCCTGACCCTCATATAAATTTCCTAAGTACTGCTTCCATCTAACCGCTTTCTCCTCTCTTCCGATCAGTGTGTCCCCCGATTGACACCTAATGTTTCTACTTATTGGTCCTATATCCCTGAAATTCCTCTTAATTATTTTGTAAGCCTCGTCGGCCTTACCTACTTGGAGCTTATCTTCTACTTCTTTGCATCAATAAACCACAGTCCTGATAAAACATATATTATCTACTGATAGTCTACTATAGTCTGATATAAAGACTGTAAAATGGGAGTAAAATACATACGATTAATAAAACTTCACAACCATCATTCATAATCAATTATAGTTTAAATAGCTACTTAGCATATATGTTTAATTTGTCCTAAAATTACCAAATACAGTATACCAATTTTCCTTGAACACAAATACGATAACAGCATGAACAAGGATGAGGGCCCCATACCTAACATCCGTTGCTTTGGTTGATATGGTAAATGACGACAATAATATATAGGTTAACGTTTACTGCACTACAGTTTACTAACCATGAATGGAAAGGGACGTAAGAGATGAGGTGTTAGAACCAATAGTGCAGTAGCCTGGAACATATTATTCCTCCAATGTTCACCGACCATGAGGAAAAAAATCGTGACAATCAGTGAGCTTATTAATCAACTGAATGTCAATAAAATGTATATAAGAGATTATAGGTAGTTATAAAGTTAGTGTTAGTGTTAACATGGTTAGCGAAATGCGTATCCAGTAACGCAATAATTGGCAGTAATATTTCGATATTCTAGCTCTTGGATTTAAAATCATCGATTATTTTAAGTAACCTTTACTTAGAATATATAAGCCACTAACAGTTACTGTATATTTCTGTTTGATCCGCCACGACTTGGTAATTGACAATTACTTGCAAAATTGCACAAATCTAGATCGTCGAGGATAGTTTACGACTTGATGTTATCTCTAAAAGCATCTTCAAGTCATAAATTGCAGACAGTAACTCACAGCTAGACGCGGACATGGAACGCGAGGCAAATTATAATATAAAAGTGTTGCGGTAAATGTTACGCCACCATTTCATTATAATAATTGATACAACACACAGTTGAATAATGCAGTGATAAAGAAAGCGCTGAATACCTATTTTATAGAGCGAGAAAATTTTTTTTTGTGTATAATAGAAGCATTTAATTCAACATACAGTAAATATGTAATTCCTGAAAATTTAGTTGCTGTACACTTTCAAGGATAGTGAAGATTCATACGGAACTAAATACAATTATTGTTATACATGTTGAACAAACATTGCTAATTCAACTTTACAATATTTATATTTTCAACTTTATTCTATACTTTTAAGATCGAAGATAAAAAAAATTAATTTACTTAGAATAATCTTCTCATAAAATATCATATTATCAAAAAAACTATCAGTATGGATTCCACTAGCTATAAAATCATTTTACATTCTATAATGTAGAAGTACCGGGATAGTCACCTAAAATTTACCCCCCTTTATTTCTCTTAATTTCAGTCGAATCGAAAAATTCAAACAAGGATTTTACATGATTTTTTATAGATTTTTTGAATATTTAAACTAATTTTCAAAAACTCTGCAAATTGAAAGGGGGCGAAGATTTTTTATTTTTTTTAAATAGATCACCCTGTATTTTTTTACTTAAAAAAGTTACCCACAGCTTTATGATCACAAAAATATATAATTGTTGTATCTTGGTAAGTATAGTTCTTGAGATATTCATACAAATATATAGTCACATCACAGGAATAAGTTTAGCATAAAACCATAAATCAGGAGAGCTATGTTTTTGAGATATAACGACACATCTTGTTTTTTAAGAAAAAAAGTATGAAAATTCTTTGATTCGGCAACACATAATAATTATAATAAACAAATAACCCTTTATTAAAGTGACAACAACAAAGTTTCATGAACACAAAACATAAATAACGAAATAATGATAAAAAAAACAAAACAATTCAATGTTTGAATTTTTTGATTCGATTTAAATTAAGAGAAATAAAGGGGGGGTCAATTTTAGGTGACTAACCCTGTACATTCTTAGATCTTTGTACTAAAATCGACAAAGATATATACGAGGGCGGATCAAATATAAACGGGACTTTATTAAAAAAGGATATTGATTGAAAGGCAAAAGGCAAAGATACATTTATTTTTCTATATAGGCTCCTATTTGACAAATACATTTTTCCTAGCGAAGAGGAAGTTTCTTTATGCCAGTATCGTAGAATGATACTGGGATAAAGAATCCCAGAATGGTTGCATCAGGAGACAATTTCGCACGAATTCTTCTACGTCCTGGTCATCTTCAAATCGTTGCCCTCCTAGAGCTTCTGTAAGCGGTCCAAACAAATTAAAATCGCAGGACGATAAGCCCGGACTGTCGGGAGGATGTTCAAGTAGAGTCCAGTGTATTTCTTTCAGTTTTTCGACCGTTGGAGCTGCAGTATGGGGCCTGGAATTATCGTGAAGGAGGATTCCCTCTTGAATCGGTCGGTTTCACCTTTTGCGGCGACTCGCAGCTTCCATAACTTATTACGACATTTTCTGTAATTTCGGATACGGTCACCCGTCGATTTTTTTCAAGAATGTCTCGAACCTAGCGAATGTAATCGTCCGTAGTGCTGGTTCGACGACGGCGATCGTGTTCCTTATTTTTCATTCGTTCTCTTCCTTCCTTGAACTCTTGCTTCAGGCAAACACACAAGTCACAGGTGACAATATCTGATCCCTGAACTGTGCAGTAAATCTACGGAAAATTTCCGTCGTTTGAACTACTTCATGAACAAGAAATTTTATAATAATGCGTTGCGCGACAGCGGGGTGTTCCTCTCGCCCCGACATCGTGAGCGCTACTGACGAACTGATTGAGAGTGGGTAATTTTCCATTCGTAATAACCCCACCCAAGCATACTAACCTCGATCCGGTCCTAACAACCGAAGACGCTCAGGATCGAAAATCCCGTTTATATTTGATCCACCCTTGTATGTACTAAGGGGCCAAGGTGAAAGAAAAAATACATCGTAATAATTCTTGACAATTCTAATAGGTTTAAACTTACACAAAGATATTGCAAATTCCTGACTGACAGTCGATTTGATTTTTGAAATTATTATAATGAGCTCTGCTTCTAACGGGCCTTACATTAAGAAGAGCCGTCTCACAATGACATATTTAATTTAGACTAGAACACATGAACACATTGGAATCAGTCAACTCTGCTTTTAAAAATTCACAAAATATTATTTTTTGTATAACAAATCTTCAGTTATATTTACTTTATCAACTATGTTTTTAAACTTCATAATCATTAGAAACTATTCAATATTCACTTTTGTGTATATAGATTACCTTGTAACCTCAGTGGATAGTTTCCTTTTGGTCCTGAAATAGATTTGCATAGTTTAATTTAATTTAAATTTAGATTTAATTTAGATTTAAGCATGTTTAAATGACCCTCATCTATGATGTTGGTATGTCCAAGGTTAGTATATATGAAAAGCTTCACAAAACTTTCAATCATCAAGCGCCTTTAACTTGTTAAGCGCACTCTATGGAACATTAAATTACAAGCAAGTAATTACAATTACATTAAATTATTAAATATATGTCTCCTAAGTCACACTTTTTGAAAGAAAACTTAATCTGTTCCGCTACACAGTAGTCTGTAAACAAATCAACTTTTAAATGTTAGCTTTCAATAAGTTTTAGCTTTTCACTTCCATATTCAATTGGTCTTTTTTTAATAAAAATACGATCCTATATGTAAAATTGCAATAAAGTTATGCAACTTGTATATGTAGTAAATTGCAACAGTTATTCATAGAGAACTTTTAGTTTCTGATATTAGTAATGTCAACAATGAATAAACAGTATTACATGAAAAAGAGCCATTACATCCATACATAGAAACATCAATAAATGAATAGAAACAAGCCACCCATTTATTCAATTAATAGCGAAAATCAGTCAATTTAAGCTGAGTCGCATATAAGATATGGACTTGGGAAAATTGGCAGTCACACCAACAAAAAAGGCACCAATTAGACATACGAAACGTTAATTTTTATCATTTTATTCATGAATGAAATAATCTCTTTGTATGTCTTACATATAGTTTTCAATAATAAAATAAAATAAAATCATTTATGCAAATGAAAGATAAATTTGAAGATGTATCTTTTCAGTGAAAAAACACAATAATTCACTATATACACAACTCATTATATATTATTATATACGATTGCTTTATATAAAATAATATTTATAAAAATACTTTTAAAATTTGATTATGGTATGATCAAAGATATAAGGGGAAGATCGTAAATCCTATTGCACATACGATTAAAATTAAAATTAGATAAATCACAAATGTATCGTTTGTTTATATCAAAATATTTACATCCGCATTTAACTGTTTAGGTACTTAACTTATCCAATTTTGCTATTTAATAAAAAATAGTAAAATTAAAAGCAAACTTAGAGAAGCTACTTACCACTCAAATGATAACGTTGTCATAAGAGTACCAATATTGTCATTGACATGCAAACAAAAATAACTTGAGCAGAGGTCTACCACATTTGACTTTGATCAATAGTTAAATTTTTTTAATGATAGAGAGTTGATTTTTGTAATGATAGAGAGTTGTGCAATTTTTACTTTGATTGAGATAAAGCAGTTTTTCCTTAAAGTAAAATATTTGGATTAACATGCCAGAAGAGTTCCACAGAATATCATCCAAGGTTCCCAGGTTATATACCTTCCATTAACAGATATTTATTTTTAAGTAAACGACAAATCTATATCGACAAACCACAAAATCTAGAATGTTTAAGAAATTCTAGTCACTGCTGGATTTACAGAATTAGCTATATTGCTAAAAATCTGTTGGGATAATACTTTTCTATGATATAAAAATTAAGTAAAAAGGCACTATGTTTGTATATAATTTTAATACCCATATACTTGGTAAAACCGCTACATTTAGGAACTTCAATGCATTTTAGAGTATAAAGTTGATATAAATACACTACCGTGTAGTATGTTTTACATCATACGGAGTAGATTATAATCCATGCGATATTATTATTTTACAGTGCGTATGGCCTTACCATTGACAGTTTTCAAAACTTTACGAAAAGCTGTTCGTGATTTACGATTGATCCGAGATGTCCGAATACTTTCATCTGTCCTTCAATCCCACGATGGTGTATCTGTAACTTTAAGTTTTTATATATCATTGGTGTGCAATTAAGCATCGCATCTCAATAGTATATAAAGTCATTGAAAATATTTAGAGCGGATTCATAGATTTGTTTTATTCTCAATACATTAATGAATGATAACACAGGCCTACCAATTTTTAAATTTTAAAACTTGATTTGGTAAGTGATTATAAGTGATATATTTACGCTGATTTCATATCTATCTTCCGTTTTTGCCTCTCACGTAAGGTATTTGATCAAATGAATAATCAGAATAAATTAAAAACTAAAGGAGAAATTATATTTTAATAAACATTATATTTAATAAACATTAAAAAACATAGTAAAAAGCAACAACGCAAATAGTTTTGAATCTCTAATTTCATTCTTTCTTTGAAAATCTTTCCCTTTTTAACAAAGAACTTTGTTTTGTAGTTTTTCTTGTGCATCATTCGTTGGATGTTCTCTTCTCAGCATCCAGCAGTAATCTGCCATCATTGCCACATACTATCGACCCTGGTCTATCTCCTTTGTCTCCTGATTGAACCTTTCACCTTGCTCCCCAAAGAATTTTTTGCGGATCAACCAAATTTGCTTAAATAACGTTTTTTGAACCAGGTGTTAAGTTTTTAAAATATATTTGGTATATTTTACAATTTTTGGGAATTTTTAAAGCAAAATAGAAGCATACGACCCGATGTCACGGGTAAATGTACACATATTAAAAACGTACTACAGCGAGTATGTAGACATTCGACTTGTATAAAACCGGAATATCGCCATCGGCCTCTATTTCAGTTAATCCCGTATATTTGTGTGTACGCTTCAAGCCGATTAAACACAGGGGCGCCGCAAATATTGAGGCAAAATTTTATTTTATAGAATCTAGGTTTTAAAACTACAAATTATTGTACAATGTACATTTACAAATACTGGTGCGTAATGGAACCAAAGAAACAGTGTTTCTGTAGTTCATGGTATATAACTAAGCCAAAAGGTCAAAAATAGTCCAATCACAAAATATTTGTTGGCCTGTGTAAGTGAACACTCGATCTGTCATTTTATTTTATTAGTAACGAGTTGAGTTTATGAAACTTAATATTTTATATATGTATCCTTCTTATTAACAATTGTCACGTTTTCTCATTTTTAGTTGTCTCCTTCTTGGTAAGTTTTCAAAATCTTTATCAATTTTTAACAGTCAAAGGATCTACGAATGTTCAGAAACTGACATAATACATTGATCTTTAGTATACAATTCACCATTTAGTATACATTTAGTATTTAGTTTTAGTTGATTATACTTAACAACACCTTCATCGATGAGAAATTATTGCGAACGTTTTTTATAAAAATGTAAGTTAATAAAATCTCAAAAAAAAATACAAGTAACATTATTATTATTTATAAATAATAAACTGTGATATAAAATAATTGGTTTTAGAAGAGTGACAGGTATTAAGCGCAACATTATTATTATTATTATATCTAATTGTGCAATTTTACAGTATAACATTATTATTATTACATCTAACTGTATCCTTACAGTACAGCATTATTATTATGAAAATACAAGATACAAATAAATAATTATGACTATTATTAATAATTAGTCAACTATATGACGCTCACTACAAATGTGAAATTATTTAGAGCAATATTATTATTATTATTAATTTCATTGTTTCTAATTGTTTCATTTCCCAGGATCATATAGCACAGGATTTAACAATAAATTTCCTTGAAATAATTAGAGTGCTATCTACTAGATCGCGGCATCTCTTCGCTATAGCTCTCCGAGGAAATACACGGCTGATATTTCCCAATAATAACTACTCCGCATGTTGCACCGAGGACAAGGCATCAATAATGTACATTAAGAAAGACGTTCTTCTACGCATCGCTACTCGCCTTTGTCAAAAGTAGGCAGCTCTTAACTTGGCAATATAGAATATATAAATCATTTCCATGACGGGTAAGTATCACATGCACCCAAGGCAATTACACGATCTAGTTTGGTTTCACAATAAAACGATTCTTTTAATTAATAAATAAGAAGAGCGCAGAGAATGGATATTGTTTGTAAAATCTTATTTCTGCTATTTATTTATTTATCGTATGGCTCAACATATGGATTCAAATTACAATAATTACAAATACAAAATATCATAGTTATATATATTTCACAGTGCCAGATCCAGGTTTTTGATCCATTCGATCGCCGAGGGTGTAAGGGATATAAAGTCGTCCGCATCTCCTGGGTATGCTCTATTTCCACAGTATTGGACGATGTGGGTTATAGTTTGGATGGAATCCCCGCAGTCACATTCAGGTGAAGGCAGCTTACCCCATTTGTTTAGCATGTCCGCACATCTGCCATGTTTACTCCGGATCCTGTTGGCAGTCTTCCATATTTGCCGTGGGAAGTCGAATCCAGTGGGCTTACTCTGGACTGTCACTTTAGGAAATACATCCGGCGATGTGGGCTGTTCCCAGGTTTCTTTCCATCTCTGTTCCACGTTGAAGCTTGCGCAGAGTTCTAATGCGGTCTTGACTGGTGGTCTTAGGGATTTAAGCCTGCTAGAAGTTGCTTTACCAATGTCCTCATGTATGGGGAGTTCATACATGTATATCAGCCAATATTTTATGGTATTGGCGAGCTAGAGCATCTTGTCTTCTGAGCTGTGGCAGAGCGATATGGCTGAGTGTTGGTAACCAGTATGTCGGGGTGGACTTGATGCATCCCGTGATGTTGCGCATCGTGCAGATCAGTTGTGTGTCGAGTTTATGGACATGTCTACTATTTAACCATACAGGGGCAGCGTATTCCGCAGTACTGTATATGAGGCCCAGGGCAGATTATTTCTGCTGTTATTCGACGATTATTTGATCCATTTTATGATTATGTACGTGTTTACTTGTTTTTCTAATCGATCATTCATTATAATAAGTAGCGGGATGTTTCATAATATAAGTTACACAACATGTAACAGTCTATCAAATCATAACGTTCTTAATAATTCGAGTACAAGTAGAAATAATTCGACAACAGCAACACCTTACTGCATTATTATTGCTCTATTTTTTTATAATTACTGAGCCAGCAATAAACCCAATAAAATTGGGTTTAAAATTGATAATATACTGTTCATAACTGCAGTATTTCTTGTAATACTCGTATGATGCGGTAGTAGAAAAGACACAAATAGAATAAATAATTATAATTGCAAACTACTACTATGTATATTTTATGAACTACATAGTCTATTAATATTATGGTTGAATATGTTATTTCATCTGCAAATACATATAACTGTTTCAGATTTTTGACTCTATTCAAAAAGTTCATCGATATGAGAAATATATAAAACAGGCAAGTTTATTAAGTACGTTAAGAATGTATTATACGTACAAATAATAATTAAAGTAGTCCAAAATTAATAATATCTGTATTTATCATCCATTTCAATTTGAAGTACAGCTTTAGTTAAAGTAAATTGAAAAATATGTATGTTGTCATTATGTATTCTATATCTGTATTTTCTTTTTTTTTTTTGAGGAAAATCCTTATGGGCCTCATGCCCTAGTCTCTGCATGGTGTGTGGGACTCCCGTGAGTGGTGCAACCACGGTATACCCACTAAAAACATCCATTCTTCTCTCTGCTCTTCCGGGATCTCCTGATTTAGGTTACATCAGCAGCCACAGTTGTCCTATTTTGTTAGTTGTCGCATGTTCTTGTATTTATGGCTGCCTGTGGTTTTGTCTTTCCCTATCGTCTTTTTCTTTCGTGTTCAAAATCTTGTTTATATGTCTATGTATTGTTTTCCACTGGTTAACGTTTGCCATCATACATTTTATGACATTTTCCACCGTTATTTGTTTCCTGATCTTATCCTGGAGTTCGATTCTTTCTCTTTCCCATCTCTTACACAGGAAAAACGTGTGTTCTGGTGTATCCTCTTCTCTGCAATACGTGCAGTCGCTGTTTTGGGTGATCTTCATTTTGTTTATCCATTGCTTTATGTCCTTTATTAGTTTTTTTGTCCAGATACCCGACCCTTCTTGCCGTGTCCATTGTTCTTACCATTTTTGTAATGTTGTGTCTCTTTCCTCCTTTTTTATTTTTTGCAATTCTCCATCTCCATTTCCTCGGTGTATTCGGTATCTTTGGTCTACTAGCAGGGTAATAGGAGGGATTCCAGCAATTACCTGTGCTGCCACTGTTGATATTGTTCGATACCCACTTATCATTCTTATTAATGCCCTTCTTTGTGTTCTATATATCATTTCTCTATACTTTTTCTTACCTATTGCTTCATTCCACATCGGTGCTCCATAAAGAAGAATTCACTGTACTACTCCATACATAGCAGCTATTTTTTGTTCTCAGGGCCGCTGTATTGCTAGTGAGATTTTTACCATTATTGCAATCATCCTTTCGTTCGAATTTAAAAAATCAAATGAAACATATCTAACTGGGTTTAATAGCGACAAAAGAAATCCGGGAAAAAGAACTAGCTCACAAGAACTTCAAAAATATGAAAATGAACATTATCTAAATAAATTTTACTTCAAGCTACTAATCAAAAACAGACCAATGATCCATATAAAATCTATATGCATCCTGTCTATGTTTTGGTGTTTTACTCAATTCAATAATGTAATTCACGAACTCCAAAAACTGTAATCTATAACTATGTAATGAATCACCTGAAATCCTGAATTCACATAAAATCATGACTTTGCTAAGTATTTTGTAGGTGCATACACCAAACATCATACGACATATGCTTCGAATAACACCTCCTACTCTTCGGAAACAGTATATATCCCATCTATCACGAAAATTTATTTTCGGTAAGCAGTAAAAAGGTTTAAAAACAAATTGACTGCCGGTGTAGGCAGCCTACCTACCTAATTTTATGGTTTTGACTGTACAGCCGTATTTGATACCCAGTAAAATGTCATCTTCAGTCTGATAATTAGCACAAATGAATTTCCAAATACTTGGAAAATTACTAGAATATGTCCATTTTTAAATCTCGGGATTCGGCCTATGTGCACAATTATAGAGCAAATGCAATCTTATGTAATTATTCAAAAGTCTTTGAAGTTATTGTATGTTCAATAATAATATCTACGAAAATGTTATCGGTGCGGATTTAGTCATATCCCAGAGATGTAGTTATAAACCTGACTTGTTTTGATCAGTTTATATGCCAAAATTTGGACGATGATTCACAGGTCGGTGTTGTTTATATATACATTGAACAAGCATTTGGTCACACAGACCATTACTTATTACTATGTAAGATGTGAGGAATGGCTTCTATAATTTTATTGTGCTTTTAGACAACTTATCCACTCTTATTTTTATCGTACTTATGATGTTAACTCTTATTTAGCTTTTAGAGAACCATTTATAGAGTACGGCCGACACACAACTTATACATATACTCATAACAACGTTAGACGTTCCGCGGGGTTTCAATTTAGGACCTCTCCTGATTTTAATATTTATAAATAATATTACATCACTTATTGATTGTCACAATCTACTATTTGCAGACAATTTAAAAATTAAATTAATAATACCCAAACAATACACGACTGTCATAATTTGCAAGAGCAAATTGCTCACATTGTAATATGATGCGATACAAATTATTTAAAGTTGAATATTTTTAAATGTGAAACTTTGATATTTACGACGTAACTATACATTAACTCAATTTGGATATAACATCAATAAATATAGTAACCTTACTTTTTACTTTTTCAGGGTGACCTTTACAGAAAAGTGATATCTTCTATGAAGATAGCTGCTACAATGTTATTTGTCCGAGGTGGTGGATTGTGTTTACTATTGGGGGTGTTATTCTTGGTATGCGTGGGTTCAAGTATCAAAGAAAAGTATGGCATTTCTGTCTACGGATGTAGACAGAAATGCCATACTTTTATATTTTATATGTACTTTAAAACACCATAGGTGTTTTTCCTCATCTTTATGTGTAACCTTCCCCTCCATAGCTTCATGTTTCAGGGGAAATAAGTTTCTATGTATGCAAACAAATAAATTTATTTTAATGATATATTTTCCAAGATGATATGAAATATATTGATTAGAGAATTTCTAATTGTAAACACTAGAGATTACCTACTGGAATGAAGAACAAGAAAAGTTAGTCTTCAACATAGGACAATTATTAACATGAAATTAGACTGACCGAAAACTGTATAACTGCTTTGTTGAGGAAAAATTAGCTGTAAATAGAAATCTTCTAACACAGTGTGGTGGCTTAAAGGGACACGTGTAAGATGCTATTTAGTTATGCTCTAAGTTAGCTATTTAGTTATAAACAAGATAGATTAGCTAGTTCATTTATCTGTAGGTAGAATAGTAGAAATTTCAACAGTATTTTGCATAAATATGAGGTTGTTTATCGTACATATCTCTATGGCCAATTGACTCTTAATTTGGGATCTAATTTAATATTTTGTTATTAAGTGAAATATAATATAATAAATTAAGTTACTGAAATTGATGTTATAAAGAAACTAGGAGTTTAACACTAACTAATACCAAGACTAGGAAATTACAAAGTCAGTTTTTGGAAAAAAATGTGTTTAGGATGGATATTAAATGAACCTATCAGAAACACAAATGTCAGTATCTCTTTTTCATTTGTATCGTTACATTTTACAATCTAACCAATGATTTTTTTGTTATTTATAATTATGGATTTTAATTTCCACATTGCTTATCTTTTTGCTCAAACGCTGCTGATTAAAACGTACACGTGTGAATAAACATCCTAGATACGTTACTGAAATGTATGAATAATTTATAAAACCATTAATATTAACTAATCTCCATGAAAATATTTCATGTATTTTGTTCCTTTTGTTTTATTCTATTATTTTTATTATTTTATCGATATGTTAGTTTTGCATTTTTCTTGTTGGATTTTGTTAAAAGTCCATAGTTGAAGATATAAAACTAACGGCTATGTTTGTAGGTTTTTAAACGTTTGTAGAAAACTTACTTATTTTTACTCTGTAAAAATGGACAAAAATCTACACCGTACATAAGAAACGTCTACGTCTAACTGAATTTGATAGCCCAGTATGAATATATATATATATATATATATATATATATATATATATATATATATATATATATATATATATATATATATATATATATATATATATATGTATACCGTGTTAGATCTCAATTTTCTTAATGTGTCTAATTCCTCCAGAAATAGCCTTTTAAAATATAAATATGTTGTGGTTAGTAATTATGTTATCGTTTACTCATTTTACAGAAATGACTTTTTGAGTAAAAAAAACTTTACCATATATAATATGGTTATTACAGAAGTAGGTTGGAACCTTTTGTGTGAAGATAACACTGAGTTAGTTTTCCACAAAACACTATACAGTACACACGACGCACATTCGCCAACAAAGTTAGCATCATCTGGAGATGATTAAAGCTCACGATCATGATGAGTTTTAATCATCTCCAAATGATGCCAACTTTGTTGGCCAAACGCGCCAGATTGTAGTGTATAGCGTTTTGGTGTTTTGTGGAAAACTAAGTTAGTGTTATGGTTATTACATAAATGTCAATTGATACCCTCACTAAGATCAGTGCTATCAACTTTGGCCCCGCGCAGACAACGAATTACATAGTAGACAAATCGCAGCATTGCATCAAACGTAATATATGTTAGGGTAATTGCATTCAAAGAACGTCAGTAAAAGATGTGTGCAAAGAATAGGCCATTAAATTAATATTCTGTCGTAAAAGAATAAATCATGATAATGAAATAAATCAGAAGAATTAATATATCATTAACGATGATTAATAGTAGTATTTATGGTGTAAATATCTATAATATATCATATTACAATATGAAATTGGAAAATTGGTGAACCCATCTAGTACTGTATGTAAGGCTATTATACCTATACCACACAACGTTTTATGTATTTGATTAAAAAAATATTGAGCCACTTAAAGTTTCGAAATTATAATAGTATAATTTTTATGTTGAATGTTTTTATAAACATGCTGAATCAATTTCGTACCAAAATATATTCCGCCATTTCATAATGGAAGTCATTACGACAAATTCTAAGGTGAATATTACATCATTAAAGCATATAATATAATATTAATAATCCAACAATAATAATATAACTCTACACAATTTTAACAATAAGAACCAAATTATCATGCGTCGTTGATAATAATATACATACTAACGACTAACAGAATCGTGTCGTTTTATACCAGCAGTAGGGCATTTAACGGTTTGTATACATATACAGGTCTTTGAAAATATATTGATATCGAAATTAATAGGCAACCCGTTGTAATTACAGCATAACTTAGTGCCAATTAATAAACTTCATTGATGATTTAAAAAAATACTATTTACCAAAAGCTCTGTTCTTGTTCCATTTATCTCATCAGGTAGCCGGCAATCTGTTATAGGTATCCGGCAGTTATGTTAAATTACTAGGGTCTATCCTATAATTTTTTACAAAAGCATTTTAGGCAACGGAATATTTTTCTAAACTTCCATGCTTTAAGTGAACCACGTGCTTATTAAACTCAGTTACAGTTACTCTTTTCGTCTGTCCCTAATATAAGGTGCCTCTTCTTTTCCAGTTCGAGGCAGGTGAAAAGAAGATGAAGCGAGGTTTCCTCATCTCCTTTACAGTATAAGTCAGCCTCAGCTTGTGCTTATATGCATTCAGGTTACTATGGTGGCTCGTAATGATTCCCACCACAATTCTAGCTTTGTGCCTGTTCAATTTAATGACTTCTTGATCCCATTTCTCAATTTCTGAGTATTCGATGAAGAGTTTGATTATTCGACAACCCGTTACTCCTCTCCTTTATCTTTATCTTTTATTGTGCTGGTCTCTTGCCCAGCCATTTATGCGGTCTCTGATCAGATTCCGACTTATTCCCACTGCAGGTTCGGGTCCATAGAGGCATTCCCTGGTCCCTAGTCTGGCTAGGTCATCTGCAATTAGATTTCCCTTAATGCCATGATGCCCAAGTATACATACGAGTTCCACGGGTCCCTTCCCTGCCAAGTGATTCAGTGCTTCATAGTAATTATAGACCAGCTTCGACTTTGTCGTTGCTGAATTCAGGGCTACCAACGCCGCCCTGCTATTCGAACAGATCCCTTTTCCCGGATCCGAATTTGGTCGGCCCCCGGGACACCGTATGTAATTGCAAGTTCGGGCTGGAGTGCAGTAGTGCATTTGCCCAGGGGGAAGGTTTTATCTATCCCATTGTATCACCCATGGACCCGCTCTGTCCAGTATACTTTTGACTAGAATCTTGGAAACTGATTTCATCTTTCGTTGTTTTCAATTATATCTTTGAAATTTCGGGCACAAGTAGAAAACTAAGCAGCAAACGATGGACCAAAAAATTTGAATTTGCTAGTTTATGTTGATAAGAATAATGGAATACTTATTAGAAATGTACCTAAGAGTATAACTATCACCTTCCTATATATACAAAATTCTAATACTTTTTCCGTGTTTCTGAACATTAATGTATCAAGAAATAATAGTTCTTCAGATGAATTTTTCTTCGACTTCCATTTCAAAACTACTCATAAAAAGGTGTTTGCATTAAAATCGGGTAGTGTTCTTTGCAGGGGACAGGACACGTTTCAGTACTGCTCGTCAAGAATAGGAAACAGTGTGAAATTTTCTATGTATTTCTGGAAGAAAGAGTGAGGCAGAATTCGGAAGGAAAAGGATGCACTTTATGCGAGGCCAGATAGAACTCTGTGTACATTCAATGTGCATATTCAATATATATTCATCCATATTCACTCTACAAAGGTCTCAATTCGACTAATTATGAGTAAAAACTAGGCTATTTACTGATTGCCTTGTGGGCGGTCAGATATCGCAGTTTTAAAACTTTCTCCTAGCCTGAACGAGCTATACCTTTGTGTTCGATTACAAATTATTTGTTATTGAATATAGAATTAGTGAGAGTAGTGTATTCCGCGATGATTTCTTGAATAAAGTCATTTAGTTTGAGTTTGAGATAGTTTTGAACTCTGAGAATAGAAATACCTAGAAATAATACTTCATCAAAGGAGACCAAAACTTCACCTTGTTGCAATTCTTCAATAATATTGATGTCTCAATAAAATCTGTCGGATTTACAATTGACAAACTAGGTTGTGCTATTCGTGAATTTTCAAACCACTTTATTAACCATTTCGAAAATCCACAAGTAGGCGGGCCAATTACCGAGACAATTGATCGTACAGATTTCCCCAACGTGTGTATTTTTGACGGACAGTATAATATAGTTATAATAGGGTTCGATATTTATAGTTTATTTTTTTAATAAGGGAATAATAAAACATCGCTTTGCCAGATGATTTCTAAGTAATTTTGGTTAAGGATCATTTTCAATTTCATTCATTTTCAAGTTCGTAACTCCTTCAGAATATTCCTTTTTGTCTAATATAACAATTTTATTACACTTACTATATTTTAAATAGGTTTACTGAACCTAAATATAATTTTGGTATAAATAGAGATTAGATATAATGTAAAAACTAACTTTAATCATTTCCTGATTATTCTGGCGACACGTATGTCAAGTAATGGATAATTTTTAGGTATTCGTGGAAAATTAGTCTCTTGTATTTATTGGTGTGTCGATTGTTCTAGTTCCGTCCTAGGGTTATAATAACACTAATTAACTGCAACCAATAGTCCATACCTGATTTTCGACAATTTTCTTATTGAATAAAATCAGTAATATTATATTATTAATTAAAGGATTACTTTCCATAACCTTGTTTTTTTCATACCTAGTACCTTCCACTTAAACGAGTTCCAGCGTTTCTTCACTGTTACATCCCGTAATAAAACAACACAATAGAACAAAAAAGTATGTGTATAATCTAAATAAAATGACTACTACGGGCTCTACTTTTCTATTAGCCCCAGGCCGATAATTCACAAAATGTAAAATTTTACAGTTGCTTGTACCAGATTAAATGAAAAGTTTCATAATTGATTTATACCTTCAATTTGAATATTTAAAATTACTAATAATTTTAAGGCATATTGTATGTTATCCAATATTGGCTGCCTTCGATAATCACAAAGCCTTAGGATATATTATGCACAATACAGAAATACCAGGTTCTAAGCAAGAATGAATAAATAGAATATATAACCAGTATCTATGCAAATCTGCCGGTAGTTCACCTAATAACATACATATATATATATATATATATATATATATATATATATATATATATATATATATATATATATATATATATATATATATGTGTGTGTGTGTATTTCTGCAGCTGGCTTTCCTATATTTCAATGATTTTACCAAAAAAAAAAGATAAAGGTAGAAACAGAACAGTAGTATTCTGACAAGATTATATCATGTATTTAGTTAATAAAACGAGAAGAAGTATGGCATAGGTATTATAATATTTTGAAAAGGTTAAAGAATTCGCAAAAATTAAACTTCGAGTATTTAGATAACTTTTATGGTAATATGTAACAAATAAATAAGATCAGGTTATCTACGCAGTATAGATACTGCTAACTAGGTACCTGTTGTTAAATTTAAAATATATGAATTAGAATTAGAATGTGAATAAATCACTTGGCAACTATGAACGTTATTTTAGTATGAGATAAATATAAATAATGTGTTGATTTAGTTGAAAATTAAATAAAAGTATTTTCTGTTTACTTAATATTTTTCTTCAATAAGATACTACATTAATAATATCCTCCATAATTTGAAGTTCTAAAACTTTTTCTAAAACTTCATTTTTCTATAATCTATCAAATTCTGATATAACAGTACTGAATACTACTGAACTTCATATATTATAATACATAATATATATATATATATATATATATATATATATATATATATATATATATATATATATATATATATATATATATATATATATATATATATATATATATATATATATATATTATAATATAATATAATATAATATATATATATGGTATAATACATTTTTTACTCAATATATGTTTACATAGACATTTATGTATGTGTATATTCACATTCAATATATATTCATCGATATTCACTCTGCAAAGCTCTCAGTTCGACTTGGTAAAGACCAGGCTGTACTACACGCCTCGAGGGCTCGTTCCTACTTAAATTATAACTTTAATTATCGTAATAGTATATTTGATGTAGATTTTCATTTCTCCGCACTCAAATATACGGAAAAGAAATGTAATCGTGTAAAGAACAATGGAAACATAATTTTCTAGCATTTATTTTTCGCTTTTCGGCCTAAAGACCAAAGAAAAATGGTTTTTAAAAAATTTTGTCTGTGTGTGTGTGTGTGTGTGTGTGTGTGTATGTGTGTCGTCGTTGTCATTATTGTTGTCGTCGGCATTTTAAAAATTTCTTGTTAGCACAATAACTCAACTAAATAGCGTCGGATTTATCGGGTTTTGACTGATTTTGATCGGGATCATCTCCCAGACGACACCTTTTTTTTTAAAGGGTGGCGTAGCCGGCGCTTGCGCGATCCGGACAAGTGGCCTCCCTGCTCTGTGTCCCACCTACCTCGGAACCGCTTACGCTTCTCATCAAGGTAGGGGTCAATCATTTTTTAGATGTTGTAGTTTTCTTCCATTGCCCTACATCCCCCGTCCATCAAAACGATTAAGGGTTCGGGCCTAGCTCCCTCTCTTCTTCCTCCTTCTATCTCATTATATTAACTATCATTCTCTCCGCAAGCATCCAGACATTCACACTTTTCACCATCCCACTCACCAATCCCCTCACGCTTTCATGCCGATCCACTATTGATTTTGAGGTGGATAGAACACACTCTACCATGTTCATGGGTCATGAAAAAGCACAATGATGGACTATTTGGAAAAGTAAAACTGTCGCATAAAACACATATTCTGCATTTATATGTTGGTTTATTTTTTCTCGGCCACTCAATTTCGAGATAGAGATGTTCTACGTACGGAAGAGTCCATTTTAAGGTTTTAAATCTGTTTATTTTTTATATGAGGCATGTTAATAATCCTCAAAGTATCACATTAAGATGTTTTAATCAAATCTCTCAAATTTTACCTCTTTTATTTTTTCTTATTTTAGAATTACTGCATATAACGTTAATGTCCAAATGGTTTTCGAGCATATTTTCCATACCTCTACTAGTTTTTTGTTAAATTAGTAATTTGCTTAATATTGTTCTCATTGTATGATGTATATTTATATTTTGTTGTATATTTGCTATTCCATTAATAATAGGCATAATATTGTATATATGTAGACTTACAAATGGAAAGAAGATAAAGACATGTTAAATTGAAAACTTAAATATAAGTAAACAATAAGAAATGTAAATGAAGGAACCATAGCCCAAAGCAAAGGGAGATAAGAAAATTATATAAAAATTAGACAATAAAAATAATTTAAAAAGGTAATATTGCTCAACGTTATAGTTTTATTGCAAAAATTATATCATTGCCATATTTATCTTTATATTTGAAATAAATTTTATATCGCTGCTATATGTATATAAGGGTACTTCCTTTATTTCTTGATGGTCACAATGCTCCAAGAACAAGAACAATTTGTATCTGATTTATTATAACAAAACATATGAGAAGAATTCTATCTTTGTCTAAGCCAATAATTCAATTGTTCCTCATGAGCATATCGAACAAATTAGTAAACATAATTATTTTCAAATTAATTTTTTTTTATTTTGAAATAATAATCGTGGTTAGGAGGCACTGATTTAGAAAAAAAAAATACATTAGTAAGTTTGCTAAGGTAGTTTATAGACTTTGCTGTCTCTTTTCTCTGGCAGATGGTAATGACAAAAACATGGCAGTCGAACTAATATTACACTTTATACTCGTTTGCTCCTATTAATTCGCTGTAGTATGGGCATGGGAAAGATGTACTAAAACCCGACACATGCCCATAATTAAATTACAAATTTTCACATGCTTCCTCTGATTTATTTACATTTGTCTACCACTAATTACATAATGTACTAATTAATACACTTCTCATAGAACATCAAGTTGCTTGCTGAAAGCAATTTTTTTGTTATTCTTACCTAACCTAAATGAACTGATGATAGACAGTCTCACAAAAGGAAACCATTTAATGCTATTAATGCAGGATAGTATAGATTACGGATTTATTCTAAAATGAAACAATGCCTATGGAATTAGATGACATCACAATGCTTGTGTTTCATCTTCAAACAAAAAATATGGAAGCACAGTTTTTATTGAGTCATTGAGTTTATCTTAAATTAATATAAATCATCTTTATTATATATGACATCGTCATAGTTATTTTGTTATTAATCACATGGAACTTCATTAGTCATGAAAACGTAACTAAGTCTTGGCTATGTTATAATATGATATTTTATAATATTATTTAAATTTCATTGATATATGAAATAATGTTCCAAAATTAATGCCAAATTGTAGGATTGTTCTCTAATCGTGAATACAAAAGTCCATAGTATTACAATAAAGTTCATTGTACCTAAATACATATATTTGACATATACATGTCAAATATACGTATTTGAAGTTTAATAAAGAATTATTATGTTACATTAATGTTCTTTTATATTAATGTGATGATTATGAATTTTAATATTAGAGAAAAATAAGTTGTACTTATATATGTACTTGTAATAACGTTAGTACTTTCTATATCGCTTTATTGCAACTGTTTATATTTCCTATTTGTATTATCATGATTACAAAAAGTTCAAAATAGCTGTTAAACAAAAATAACTAAAATACAACCATATCTCATACAAAAACTAAAGAACTTTACTGGCTTAAAATTCATAATCTATACAAATACAATACAAGTGTGTCTGTCCATAATGTACTTAAAATCTCCTCGCCACCTTTCTCTCTGAGATATATTTCCTGACTCTTCTCCATGATACTCGTATTATCGTACTTCTTCCTTTCAGCGATGATTTTGCTGATGATATAATGCAGTTATTACCTATTTATAATAATCTAAATGATCTTTCTAAAAATCTTTCGAAAAAAAGTAAAGCTATTTTTACAAGTCAACTGAATGTTGGTAGAGTTTAAATGTTTTACAAAGAAAATGCTTTTTATCCAATTTAACGACTTATTATTATTAATAACTACATATTCTCTATTTTCTCTAGATTTATTTTCTTTTATAAATACATTTAGTTCGCTCTGTGCTATACATTATACTATGGTATTTTTTTAGGAATTGTACACTACTTGGTTATCGATTTATATTATATTCTGTTTTGTAGATATTATAAAATTATATATGTTGTGTTAAGTTGAATGGCTAGACTTCCTCCTTGTTAAAGAAAATTGTTCATATTTCGTTTATATACAATTTTTCACATATAAAATCGATTTATTATTATTATTGATATTATATATTTAATTTTAATCAGTGTGTTGCTATTAAACTTACCAGGAAATATTTCTTAAAACGATTAATTCCAGTAAAATTAATTGACGACAATTCGTGCAAAAAGAAAGATTGTTGAATGTCAATAAAATATTTTAAAAGACAAAACTTCCACAATTCAATTGAACAGTATCATTTTGGAAATTTCTTTACGGGTTTTTGCGTTTACAACAGTTGTAGTAAATAAAGTTTATTATGTAGTAAATAACTGTTGCCCCGAATATAGTTTAACTTTATCTTGATTAACTCTTATGCAAATATTTAAGAATATACGATACGTACTACTTAAAGAAGTATTTAAGTATACACAGCACACAACGTAAGTAAAGCACCGATTACTAATAAAAAACTACATGCTAATTAGCCTAAATAATACTCCCTCTGTCCCAAATTAGTTGTCACATTTGGTGTCTAACTTTTGTCCCAAGTTAGTTGTCACATTTCGAAAAAACTACAAGTAAAAAAAATTAGGCACACGAAAGCAGGTAAATAGAAACTGAAATTATTATTTTTTAACTAATTTCACAAAAATATTGATTTCGTACTCGTAACTATGGATAATAATTCTTATACTCCTATATGAAGATAATTCTAAGCTGCTACAAACTAAGTACTATTAAGATAATTTTTTTTGGCTATTAAAACAGCTTCAGGATTTTCCATGCATATTTGCAAAGTTAAAAAAATGTTGTCTAATTTCTCTCTCTCCAATTCATCGAAAGCAATTTCCACAGCACCTACGAATTCATCTATGCCTTTGATCGCCATCTGATTTTGTAACGACTGAATTGCGTTAAAAAATCCTAAATCAAGCACATTCAGGTTGGGACTATTTGGAGGCTGATATTTCAGTTTTAGATGCCACCCATCTTTAATTGCCTCTGCCTGTACACCAGGATCTTCAAAGGATAAGTGAGGGTTCGCATTGTCTTGTTGGATGTAGATCGGACCATTCTTTGCAGACCGAGGAACCTTTGCACGAATGGCAGGCATTACTATTTCAATAATCATTTTTCTTATTTCCTCCTTGTTGACAGATTCTCCAACTTTAGTAACAAGGGTGTCCTTTTGTCGATTTTTTTTAATTTCTTTTGGCCGTTTCTGTATATACAAAAGGCCACACACCCAATATTCCATCAAAATATGTTTTCTCATGAGGATCCCACACCGGGGTCTTGTAACAACCGCCATGAACATTACTTTTGTTATCAATCGTGGTGAGGGTCTTCTTCATCATGTGATTACTTTCACACTCGCGGTGAGGGTCTTCTTCATCGACGCCAATATAATAAGAATGCGATATTCTCGTAATATAGAACCATTTTTCGTCAATATGAACGTGATTCTTCATATCGGAAAATATTCCGTCTGGTTCCAAATACTGAAGACAAAAGTGAAGTATTTCAAGCTTCTTTCAGCAGTTAAGAAAAGCTTTACTGCAAATGAAACACGTTTAAGTGTTTTACCTTCTTTTGACATTCGATGTAATAAAGCTCTTAGTATGGCTATTGTGCATGATAAACTTCTCAGGATACTTATTTTATGCAATGGAGCTTTTCTCAATTTTGCTAAATTTTTTGAATAATTTTTCTTTTTCCTTCCACATTTGCCTGGTTTAAATAAATCGACGTTATAGTACATACTTCCAGAAACTTTGGAGTTTTTTTCCTATTTCCATAGCTGAGAAATTGTACGTCTATGGATCATGAATTGCTCTTAAGCAGCAATCATAACACTATGTTTTAATTTTTCATTTTTACATTGTTTTAGCAAAAATTGAAAATGACGAATCTCTCATTTTTGGCACGTTTCACAACGAATTAAAATGACAGCGGGTGTACTTTCAAAACTTTGTGATTTGCCAATCTGTCACCAGCCTACTTGTAATTACAACCTTCAAACAAATTTTATGAATGATGTGATTTTAAACTTCTCTTTTGAGCATATAATTTTTTAGTATATTACTTCCTGAATTAAATTGTATTTGACAATAATCAGCAGAAAAATCGTCAAATGTGACAAATAATTTGGGACAGAGGGAGTACATAAAAGTCATCGAAAGTATCGATATTACTCATCCCTTATTTAATATTGTGCCACTTAAGAGCCCACAGTATTATTATTGTTTCATGTTATCATCTAAGTCCAACGATTTTTATATTAAAGTAATAAATGTGATAATTACAGTGGTAAAACCGACAAAGTGGTAGGCCGCAGAATCTTGGAGGAATTAAATATGCATTTAATTAAATATGCCAAAAATACCCCCAAAAAAAAACGAAAAATACTACAAAACTATGACAATTTTAAGCACTAATTAAGCTGCTTTATGTTTCTCATAAATCAAGTGAAAACAACAATGGGAAGATAATAGGAAATAATATATTTAATTTTGCTCCCTCATTTAAGGATAAACTCTGGGTGGCTTACTTAGTGAAGTGGTTAAGGTCAAACTTATGCCAAAAAAGATCAATTTATCGTTGTCTTGTTAGTTAAATTGTGTATTGTTTTGCCAAATAATGATAAAGTTTAATTGGAGCCTTCAATGTTGTATTAACTAATAATTACTTTCGATCTCGACATTCTCTAGACATAGATTTATTTCGTTGTACGTCACCCAATTATATAAAAAATAAACAGTCTTCGTATAGAATAGCTTGTAATAGTGTAATGCGAGTAATTAGGAGTGTTAACAAATATTTATAATTAATAGTATGATATGGGTATATTATACATATTATTTGTTGAAATAAAAAGGAATTTCTATTAAAATTATGTTCGTTTACTTGCTTAATTGTTTTGTATTATTTTTCTATCATTTTTCATATTTATTGTATAAAAGCTTACCAAATATATCCACTTAAGTTACGATGTTACCGTAGAATAGGCAATTATCATAAATAAGCGAAGAAAGTGATTCGAGTTAAACTCAATGTTGGTATGTTTTTCCATGCACAGAAACAGGAGTGTGTAAACAAGTGTAATGGAATAAATTAGCAATTATTGTCACTGCCTCGAGTTTCACTTATTTCAAATTGTAATTACATTTTCCTACAACTGTGGGCTCCAAATTTGGTAGTATTTGTAGTAATTTGTAGAATAAAATTATAATGTATTAACAACAAAATTAAAAAAATATAAAAACAAATAACGCAAACCAACAAATTTAATTAAAGCAGAAGTAAAGTCAAGTATTACACAAGTTTTCGCTAATATCTTCTTTGGTGAATAAAGTGATTCATTTATAAATTTCATAATTATAAAATCTCGTTTTACAATATACCCTTCCTCGAGACAGTCTTTTTTTTTTCTCTAGGGGAAAATATTCAAAAGACACCTGGTGTTCTGTTATTGTTTGGCCAGGTAGTGTCGGATTCGTATACGCGTACCGACTAAAAACCCCCCGCTATCCTATCAGTGTGATGCCGGAGAGGAACCGCTCTCACTTTACTCTTCGGCATATGAATCAAGATACTTACTCATTTTTCACTTCTCCTTACCAATTCGTTACCATCCGCTCCACCACTGTCCATCTTTACCTGCTCGCGAGCATGATTGGGATCATGTTGTCAGCAATGATAGGATGTCCTATCTCTTGCTCTGCAGCTCTCCTTTCTCCTGTCCACCTTTTTCAGCTGAACACTGTGCGGCCGGCATCGTGGACCTCTCCACAGGACCAGCACTCTCTGCTCTCGCGTTTGCCTATATCCAGTAGGTAGTCCGCGAAACAGCCGTGCCCAGTAAGGACCTGGCTTAAGTAATACCCGACATCGCCATGTGCCCTTTCGCACCATGGCCTTATTTCCGAGATTAACACCCTCTTGCATCTCCCTCGGGGCTCCACCTCCCATCTCTCCTGCCAGTATTTCCATAGGCTCTCCCTTACTGCACCTCTGTCAGCGCCTCCTTACACCTCCCATCTCTCCCTTGCTAGAAGATCGATGGGTGGTATACAGGCTATCACCAGCGTTGCCGCTGCCGATACGTTTCTGTATGCACTACAAACTCTTAGCGCTGCTCTTCTCTGGACTTCGGCGCGCTCTTTTCTCCACTTGTCTCTTCTCAATATATCCACCCACACCGGGGCAGCATACAGTAAGATCGACTGCACCACCCTGCTGAGGACTCTCCTATTTGACGCCCTGGGGCCCTTAATGTTTGGCATAAAACGTCCAAGGACCGAGACAGTTTTACCCGCCTTTTCCAGCGTCTGTTTGATATGTTCCCTAAACGACAGAGAACTATCAATCCAGATTCCCAGATACTTAATACTCTGCTTCGGCACGATTTCGGTGTTCCCTACTCGAAACGTGATGCACGGAATGTTTCTCCTCCTTGTCAGGAGGGATGCCTCCGCTTTTTCCAACGCCAGAGTCAGTTCTCTCTCTTCAACCCATCTCTTGATCATCTCGACAGTGAGGTTAGCGTTTTCCCTCACGTCGATGTCACTTCTTCCAGTAACGACCACCGCAACATCATCAGCGTAGCCCAAGACCCTCACTCCGTCGGGCACTCTGAGTCTAAATACGCCATCGAACATAATGTTCCATAGGGTAGGACCCATAACCGACCCCTCGACACTCCACACGAGATTCTCTTCCTCTCGCTACCGTCCCCAGCCATCAATATCAGGCGTCTGCAAGACAGGTGATCATGTTTACAACATACGGTGCTATTTCCAGCTCCCGCAACCTCTCCATGATCTTTCCCCATGAGGCCGAATTAAACGCGTTTTTCACGTCCAAAATGATCATTCGCACAAATTCTTGGACTCCCACGCCTCCTGTGCAATGGCTTTTATGACCACGACAGCATCCACCGTAGGTCTCCCCGCCCTGAACCCGTACTGGTTCTCCGACAGGCCCTCCTTTCTCTCCAGCTCACCTAGGAGTCTTCCTAGGATGAGATGTTCCAGGAGTTTCCCGAGCACATCGATCAGACATATCAGCCTGAAAGATGTGGGGTCCTCCACCAGCTTGTTCGCCTTGAGAATTAGAACTAGCCTGGCCATCTTCCATCCCTCGGAAAGTCGCCACTCCTCATGACGTCATTCATGATTCGCAGCACCTCCACAGGATATTCCTCCACCACGGCCTTCTGGATCTCAGGGGGGATACCGTCCGAACCAGGCGCCTTGCCATTTTTAATCTTGGCACAAGCCGTTAGCAGTTCCTCCTCCGTAAGCGGATCGAGATCTGCTCCTGGTTGGCGTTCCCATTCCTCCACCGGTTTCACGGGGAAGAGCGCGTCCACCGCCTCTTTCATCTTTTCTAGAGGTATCTCCTGCTGCTGACTATTCGTCCTCTTCACCACCAGTTTGTACCCGTTACCCCAGACATCTCTATTTATGTCGGCGCACAACTCGTCCCACTTTCTCCTCTTCTCTGCCTTGATAGCGTTCCTCAGCTTTTTCTTTTCTCTTCGAGACAGTCATATCATTTTTAGAAGAAACAACAGATGCTTCTACATCGATTAGTCATGCGTTTATTAAATACATCCACATTAAGTGCATGTATCAAATATATTTTTATAGTCATTTTATACAAAAAAGATACTATTTTTAATATCTATTGAAAGACCTATTCGATAGACCGTATTATGATTATTTATTCCCCAGAAAGTGTTTATTTCACAACTATTTAATTTATTTTGACATGAACATATGTAATTTACCTTAGTAAAGCCATTTTTAACCAAAAGAAAAAGGATTTATGAATTTTCATAGTAATAGTGCGGGAAAACTGTCTTAGTTTTCCTCAGATGTGGTTAAAAATTAGGATACGAAGTTCTTGTTGAGTTTTAAGTACCTATTCTTATTACAAATTTTTTGATTTCTCGTCAAATTTACTCATTCTTCGTTATCACCCACAACTTTCTTTTACATTCCCACTAAAATAGTGGTCCGCATGTTCGTATCCATAACATATGTTAAAATCGATTCTTTGGTTGTCGGTTGACGAAATTTTTTAGAAATCTCAATAATATATTTGTTTTCCATTTATAACTTTATGGCGGACACTGTACATACATACAGAAATTTTAAAGTGCACAATTCTAAAACGGACACATTATCACAAATATCGACTTCAGTTGTATAGCTTTTCCACCAGTTACACGTACTTTTTGAGATATATTTAGTGGAAAATATCTTTTTGTGACATTTGCGTGCTATAACATAATTTTGCCATACCTATTTATCTTTAGAAATATCTATTTTATAGAGAATATAATATAAAGCCATAAAACATATTTACCAATATTAATGGCACAGACTTAAGTTTTTTCAATTTAAATTTTAAATTTACCATTTAACAGTAAATTATTATTTTAATTTTTTTTTTAAATTTGCAACAGTCTTACATGATACTTCTCAGTGTAAAACATTATGTTCAGTTATACACATTTTAGGATATAGTTTATTTTTAATCAATGACTTGTTCTTTCTATAAACTTTCAAAATAGATTTTTTATTAAATATAAATTAAATTTCATTAAACGAGGGGTAGAAATTTATTTTTCTCACAATTTAACAAAACAACTAATTATGAAATTTTCACTATAGTTTAGACTGTATTACCTGGGATATTTTCGTTAATTCAAAACAATTGATTATATTCATATATTAGTTACAGTTACATATGCACATTAGCAATGACTTCAACGCTCAAGCAAGAAAGTAACCGTGTGTATCTAGTTAACATAAAATTTAAATAATAGTAACTGAATCGTTCGACTTTGGGTATTTATTTTAAATAAGGTTATTTAATATCAACCTATTTCTACTATCAGGCCCTATTACTGACGTAAGGACACGTTCTACCTGGAAATTCTACCTCACCATCACACTTGTAGTGGCAGGGGGATATCTTACATTACAGGACACTGGTTTTCCATCTTATTTAAAAAATTATATATTTTCTATACAAACCTCACTCAAGTTTGTGTAGTTTCCATGAATAAACCGATATACTGCTCATGAAGAATAGGACAAACTGTGAGATTCTCTAGACATGCGTAGAAGAAAGTGAGGCAATATTCGGAGGGAAAAAGATGCACTTTACGCTTGGCCAGATCGAACTCTGTGTACATATGGATTTATCGATATTCACTCTGCAAAGGTCTCAATGCGACTGGGTAAAGACCAGGCTATTTACTGCTCACTTCATGGGTGGTCCGATATCGCAGTTTTGAGACTTGTTCCTATTCTTGATGAGCTCTACAAAACACTTGACCTTATAGGCGAACGAGTTCATCGCCTATCGAAGAAATGGACCATATATCATTGAATCATTGTGAATCATTGATTCACTTTTAATTTTGATTATTTGTGCACCTATCACATTATTATACCAATTTCCATAGATATTATCAGGGGGTACCTCTATTACATTAAATATATTTATAAACTGTTCACTTAAATCATTCAAAACTATTATTAACTTATATACAGGGTCTCTTACCAGGAAATGCATCGATCGATATAGGGAAAAGTACGCACCAGAGAATTTTGAAAATTTGGGAAAATACTCGTACTAATGGCAGTATGGCCAATTTAGCTAAAATAATTACAAACATACTGGCACTTCCGGTTATACCGGAAGTCGATACCAACTTGCTTATTTTAAATGGAACACCTTATATATTTTAGGGTTTTCGAAAAGAGCATAAAATTGTGAGTCTTAAACATGTAGGATACCCTATGCCTAAATGTTTTGATTATTTTAAACCAACCGCAAACGTACATTATTTACTTTAAACGCTACTATGAACTGTGTTATTTCAAATCGACCGTGAAGGCGCCCGAAATTATTGGACTCTCGCGTTACCTACTTGCTTCAGTGCTCAAATGCGATGGTCCACGTTACATCAAAGCTACGCGTTAGCCGGCGGAAAGGGTCGGTGATCTTTCGCAGTCAATATCGGAACCTCCAGTGGATATTGTTGTTATTTCCGAACTCAGTTATGCGATTATGTGAACGCATCTTGACGACTGTCGCCATAACATAAGGAAGATTTGGAAGTGCTGTTTAAGGTAATTGTGGAAAATGAAAATGAGGAAAGGGATCGAGAAACCGTTATTTGTGCTAGAGGCCTTTTAACTTTATTGTGCGACTTTGATTTTAATTTTTTCTTAGCAGTGTTTTCTGCAATATTCCCACATTCTGAGAGTCTGTTTAAAATTCTACAGACAAAAATATCAGATATTAGTTACTGCAATAAAAAGATTGCCGATTTCAAATCACATATTCAAAAAATTCTCGAAACGAGTTTAGTGACATTTTGGACCATATGGACAGATTTGTGTTAGAAAATCACCCACCAAGTAAAAGAATGCGTTTGGATCCAATTCCTGAAGAACATAAGAAAAACAGCTACGCACGATTGTTTTATGAAATTTTGGACGTTATTACTTTGAACATTAGTGAATGGTTTAGTAAAATCTCTAAAGTGAAATTCTTAAATCTAGATTCCACATAATTTACTTCATTCGTAAAACGTTTTCCTGACGAACTTTTTTCTTCTTTAGTAGATACATATGGAACATTCCGTCAGTTCAGTTCCATAGGAACGATTTGCGTCAAAATCGTTTAAAAAGTGAACTTTCAGTGATTTATAGTGATCCCGATATGAAAAAGAGCACTGTGTTTGAGCTTCACGAATATATTATGTCCCTTCAATTATCTTCTATTTTCTCGGAGTCATCAAAATTGTGTCGTTTAATTTTGACTGCCACAAGCAGTTCCGCGGAAATATAATTTTCATGTTTAAAGAGAATAAAGACTTATCTGCGAAATTCTCAAAAGCAAGAAAGACTGTCAGCTTTAGCATTAATAGATATTGAAAGTGCCTTGTTCGAAGATATGAGATCGTCTCCAACATTTGAAGAAACAGTGATAGACATTTTCTCTGGTCAAACAAAAACCGAAGAATTGATCTTCATTCTAAAGATTAGGATATGTACCTTGGCATAATCATTTTCGGTCAGTGTCTTTTTTTTTATTTTTACCATTTTCATATGATATACCATACATCCGACTATACCTCTTCCCCTTATAATATTTTTATCACATTCCTAGATTCTTTTCTCACACTACGCCCCTGCCTAACATCGCCTTTTCTTTCGATGATCTGTTTTGATCAAATTCGTTATAATTATTCTTTAATATCCTCCATATTTTTTTTAATCGAAACGGGAGTGGTGAAGGACAAAGTACATATGGTTTCAGTAATATTCGAAATTCGAGCGTTTTTATTTGAAAAAGAATTATTAAGCTAAACCTATATAATTTGTTTCCATATTTCCAGAAAAAAGATTTCAGTAATCACTTGGAATATTTTCAAATCATCATATTCACTATTCCCTATAATTTAATGAAAATGCAGTAACATAATGCCTATACATTACTATCTATTAGTCTCTGCATATACATACATATATCCCTAGACTAGCTGATTCGGGAACTGAAGAAACAATTTTAGAAGAAACAGTTATATATAGTAAATACCCATAATATGTAGAGTATTCATGAAAATTCGTTAACAGTTTTTGAGTTTTCAGTCTTTGATATTTGAAAATTGAATATTATTTAATTAATTATATATTGTTTCAATTATGTGCAATAATGCTGGATAATCTAGAATTTCTTATAACTAAAATTTATCCCTTCTGAGTTAATTTGATTTTTAGAAATAATTTTGACAAAAGTAGGTATTTTAGAAATTGTATAACTGTATTTTTAAAGCAGATTCTATAACTTTTTTTACCATGATAAATCTATACTATAGTCTTTTTGCAGATATTCAACATTACTTGAACTATATACGGGGTGTCCAAAATTTATTTACGAATACGTTATTTTTGAGACGGTAAACATTTTCTTTAAATGGCATCATTGTATATGAATCGAGTGATGAGTCCAGTATTTGTGTTCATAATGAATTGGGGATTTATTTTCACTACAAAAAATATAGTGGTGCAATTTGAAAAGAATATATATTGTGAATCGTTGAAAACGAATTATAATTGTTGAAAAAGCATGAATGTCTTAAGTTTGTAATCAACAAAGTTTTTTGTTGCAATTACAATTCAATACAGCTTTAATTGAAATAATGCATACATTTACTGTAGAAGATATTCTTAAACATTGTATAGTTGCTTGATGAAAAAATACTTATCCCTGAAATTCCAATACAATATAGTTATAATATAGTCACATATCCAACCCAATATAACCTATGTTGCATAAGTCAATTTATGAAACTGACGGATATAAATTTTTAAAATAAACCATAAAATTACTTTTCTTAAATATTCGCGCAAAGTATATGAAATAAATAAGCAGCAATAAGGAAATAAGTGATTGCGGTTGTAACGACCCGACCCGACCCTACCAGACAGACTACTTTCATTGCCGCATGTCCATATTATTATGCATTGACATAATAAGTGGGAGTAAATATGATGCGTAGGGATTGCCGAGATTATATCATTTGCTAAATACCCAACATATTATGTTGCACACTGAATGACTGTAAGCGACGAAGGTTGATTGGCAGTGTTTTTCATAATGCGCCTTAATTTCAAATTGTTTTGTCATGTTAAATGTGGCTAAGAGAAGGAGAACATTTTCCTTTATAGCAGTATCATCTGGAAATATAATAAAAACATGTTCCTGGAACTAGAATAAATGAACGAATAAAAAAGTATAAGCATGAAATAATGACATATAAAAGAATAAGTATGATATGAATATAGGCATTATATGCGCTATCGAAGATAGCCGAAAAAGTAATATTAAATAGACTAAATGCTATTATAAAAGAATATAGTACTATTAATGACATATAATGCGCATTCAGAGCTGGGCATTCAAATAAGAGTAAAGCAAAATAATAGACAGTACGACGATACTTTTCTTGATGCTTATGATGTCTTATGTCTTATCATACTCGTAGAATTAAACAGCTTATTCCATATCTTGCATCAAAGCAAAATTTATTAATATTTTCTTTTTTCAGGGTGGAAGTGACAAATCATTTTAAATAGCAGTTCATTGCATATTAATTATTATAGTGTTTTGATATTTTGTAGCAGATTCATAATATAGAATGGTGATGCCTCCACCTTGGTCGTTATAGTTAATTTTCTTTATGTTAGGTATACTATTATTTTTCCATTATTTAGAATTAGATAAATAACAATTATTTCTAACTTCATATGAGTTACCTCTGCTGCAGCAAATCGTTAAAGATTCTTAACAATTCAAGAAAACAACTAAAAGGGGTTCTAGTCAAGCTATGACAGTTATAATATCATTTATCAATTAAAGATAATTTTCATACATAAATTCTAGTTCTTGCAACTTACATATACATAGATTATAAATGATCTCAGAGTGATCGATGGTGGACTGAAATAGTTCGTAGACTATGGTTAATGGACCAATATAATACAAATTGTTCTTTGTGGATATATATATATATATATATATATATATATATATATATATATATATATATATATATATATATATATATATATATATTGCAGCCTTGAAATGTTGAGGACTTTACAAGTTTTATAGTTAAAACTCTAATAAGTTGTTAGAACTAGAATCTCTCTTTTGCATAAAGATTATAAAAATACTAATTATTAATCACCTAGGAGTTTATGAGGTACAACTCCATAGATATAAATGTGGTGAAATATGTTTTCAATTGTATATTTAACGTAGGAAGTGATAATTTAAAGTAAATATTATTTATCCTAAGTTATACGCATACACATAAAAAACTGAATATTCGGATGCAATTAAAAAAATCCGGATTTTACTTAAAGTACTTCAACCAAATATTGAACATGTCTAGGAATATGGTAATATAGTCAAAACATGTATTACAGGAATGAATGCTAATAGTAAATTATTGAGCAATATATTCAGGAACTGTATTACTTCTATGATCGGATGAAGAAGGACAAGGACCAACCAAGAATATATTCTTAAAAATACCTCATGTGCTATACTTAGTTGTAGTTATATGCTGTTGTATTAAAAACAACATAGAGGCAAGTGGTGACATATGAAGTAACGCATGGATTGTATATTGTATAAAATATGCACATATCACTTGGTGAAACAGTTTCAAAATAAGAGAATAAAGAGAGAACTATACTACTGGGCTTGAGAAGAAGAATGAATTATGACAATAAAGAATGACTTGGAAGAATATGAATTTAAACAAATAGTTAAAAACAAGTAAATTGTCTTCTGGTTCAGTCGAATCTGATTTATTCCCGAATATAGTGCTGAGACATCAAGATATAAAGATTTTCTTCTCGTTGAAAATACATAGTATTTAAGTATTTAAATTGAGTATACATAGTATACTCTGTAACATTCTTTATATTCTAAGAAAATTAAACGGACGGACACATTTTTGGAGTAAGTGAACACATTCATATAATATCTCTCTGATTATATACTTGCTAAATAACAAAGCAATAGACGAAATAGACGAAATAACATATATAGACAATAGAAAATAATCCCAGATCATCAATTTGGATTCCGTAAAAAGCACCGTATAGAACAAGTACATAATATTTTTAATCAAATAAATAAAGATCTGAATGGTAAAAGATAATCAGCTGCCTTCCTTGATATATTCTAAGCTTTTAACAAGCTGTGGTATACAGGATTGCACATAAAATTAAAAGTCCTTCTACCTTACCCCTACTTCCAAATGCTATAATCATATGTCAGGTGAACACTTCTTAGTAAAAGCAGGAAGCGACTACACTGAACTGAACCCTATGCAGTCAGATATTCGACAAAGAAGTGTGCTTGGATCAATATTATACTTTCTTTATATGGTCGACCTGTCAACTATACGGCATACCATCGTAGCGACATTTGCTGACTACACAACTATATTAGTATCTCATACCGATTTTGCATTAGTTTGTAGACATCTGCAAATAAACCTCAACAAGACCCAGAACTAATTAAATAAATGGCGTAGCAAATCCGTTGAACTAAAGTCTACCTATATGACCTTTATCTTGCGCAAAGAAATATATTCACCCATAAAACTTACCAACACCCAGCTTCCACAAGCTAAATATGTTAAATATCTCGGCTTATGTTTGGACCTATGGCTGGAAAAAAAATATATTGATCAAGCGCAAGCAGCTAGGGCTGAAGCTAAGCCAAATGTATTGACTCCTTTGCCCAAAGCCAAAACTATCCCTATCTCTGGACAACAAGATACAAATCCATACTTAAGCCCATTTGAACTTTGGAACTCAACGGAATTCTACTCTGGAGTGCCTCCAGAAACATCAATATAGACATTCTGCAAGGGTTTCAAAATGGGGTATTGTGTAACATCGTCAATATGTCTTATTACGCCTCCAATGATGTTGGTTCAGCATTACATCTCTCTGGAATCCATTAAGGAAGCGATACATCGTCTTAGTATGAAATAGAGTGACAGCGTTAGTGCATCCTAATGTGCTAGCCAACCGATTAAATGTACGCAACAACAATGAAGGGCGTGGACTGAAACATCTGCTCTCATTCGACCTGATAACAAGACTAAGATAAGTTTATATGAAGATATATGAACTCACATAGACATATAAACTCAATTTTTATGATTTAGATTAATATTAAAATTAAAGGAGATCACTCACTGGAGTGATACTCTACGTATAATTATTATTGTTTTATTACAACCAACGCTTATTGCCCTCTGAGAAGATTGCAGTATTCACTAAGAGTTATAATTAGGTAAAAATAAAGCAATTATCTTTGCGATATCAGAGGATATCAGAGACACCATTCTCCGCATGAAGTCTCTTTTGAGCATAAATAAACATGAAAATCACATGTAGGGAAACATTCTTTATCAGAAATGTCTTGTCTAATTTATTGTCGATAAATTGTTTTGGACGATCGAAAAAAAGCTTCTCAAAAGGAGAAAGTGCAATATCATGGATATTTCTATAAACTACTCCCTCTTGAAATGCTCAGCCCCTTTTAATTAGTTGCTATGGAAAAAATTTGTCGCGATTGATTTATTTCCATTATTAAATACACAAAGTCATATTCCTAAAAAAGGTAGTAAAGCACCCACGCAATCGCTCAGTTATCAATTTCATCAATACTTCTTGGTTTTAGAATTTGTCGCTCGGCCCCTTTTAATTAGTTGCTATAGAAATAAATTTGTTGCGATTGTTTCTGTTTCTCTAGATAAATTTCTAGTTAATGTTTCTCTAGATAATTTTTCTCAGAACTAATTTTTCGTTTTAGACCATCTTCAGTAGTTTGACATTAGATGTATGATATAAGGATCAAATTGCTTCTATAATCCTCCAAAGAATAATACTCGTAATAATAATATAATCTATACCTCTCCTACCGTTAGGTGTAGAGGCTAAATACACCTTTCTTTAAACAATTAATCTAGATACTACAATTACAGTTACTTAACTGAATACCCCATTCAGTATTAAACAACTTGAAAGAACTTCTACAATTTCATACAAAGAAATATACAATTAATTCACGAGATTTGACTGATACAAGTTTATTCTTATAGTGACATGTTATGGAACCTACACGTATGTTCTCATATGTGATAGATACAGCTTCTCATTCCTTATACGGTAATGACTTCTTTAATGAAAACAGCATAATTAACGATGGGTATTAATTAAAAAAGACTATCATTTAATTGGGGATAGGTAAATAAGCCTAACTGGAGATACATTTAAAGAAGTTGACGCAATAGTTTGGTAAATACAGCACTAGAACAAGAAATAATTACTTTCACTTTTATAGGTAATTAGGATTGTTGTACCAAATTATATATTACAAATAAATATGTGTAACAATACTACCATTAATCTTAATAGGGGCTTCGATATAACGTAATATTTTACATATCGTTGTAAAATCAAATGCGAAACTTATATAATCATGACTTTATGAACTATGTTTAATTTAAAGTGAAATTTGAAGTATTAAAAAGATTAATTATCAAATAAAATGCCACCTACACATTATAAATATATAACCCTATATTTCTGGCAGTATAGATTTGATAAATTCAATTACATAAACAGAAATTAGTCCTATTTTATCCCTTACTATGATTGAAATTGAGTGTGTAGAAAATTTATATTAACACAGAGATGTGTTATTGTAATATTTCAATAGAAAGTTAACATTTCATATTGTTTATGTTTAAATAGACAATGAGCATATAAAAGTTGAAATTAATTCGTTTGCAATCAGAGCGTTTTGTTCCCGAAAAAATGTCAGACTCGTTAATATTTCATGTTAATTAAAATATTTTTAATCCAAGTTTCATGCATACTAGATAATCTAAAAATAATATCATCATGAGGTCATCAGTCCTAAGACTGGTTGGACGCTGCTAACCTCCAGCTTTTCCTATCTTGTGCTAACCTACGCATTTCGCTAATTGTGCTACAACCCATGTCCCTTACTATTTACGAGTAGTAGTCTAACCTAAGCCTACCTTTGCCTTTCTTCACTCCTATTTCTGCCTCCAAAATATCGCGGACTATTCCCCCATGTCTCAGTAAGTGGCATGTCTTCTTTATGTTTTTCCACATACTTCTTTTCTCGCCGACTTTCTCCAATACTTCTTCGTTTTTAACCCTATCAGTCCATGGTATTTTCATCATTCTTCGGTAACACCACATCTCAAAAGCTTCTAATTTCTTCCTACTTGCTTCCCCTACCGTCCAGGTTTCGCAACCGTATAGTGCCGTGCTCCATACATATGTTTTCAAAAATCTCTTCCTTGTTTCTAAGTTTATTACCCCCGAACATAAAAGTGCTTTCTTTTTGTTAAAAGCTACTCGACCCTGCGCTATTCTTTGTTTTATGTCTTCATCGCTTCTTCCATCCCATTATTTTACTTCCTACATAAGTGAAGTCTTTAACTTCCTCCAATCTTTCATTATTAATTTGTACTTTCGTTTTTGCTCTGCTCTCGCGCCCTCTGCACACTAACACAAAAATAATATATCATGTCAAATTTAATATTTTTAAATAATTACCACTATACTTTATCTCAGTTTTGAATTCTATATAAAATTTTGATTGTGTATCACAGAGGGAAGGCATAATAATGTAAAGGACTTGTGATAAAATACTTATACAAACGGTTCAGTTAACTTTTAATAGGAATTAATGTGACTATTTAGTATAATTTAGTGCACGTAAGAGGTAATGATATGGATTCTGGATAATGTTAGTGGATTAAACAAAATTAATAATTTTTATAATAACGTTTAAATATGGCCCATTTATGATCTCGCAATTTAATGCCTGTAATTAACTAATAAATCAGTTAGATAACAAGTATAATATAGGTCATAAAAATTAAGTTATCAAGAAAAATTTAGTAATATAAAAAAGTACACAGGGTGTTCCACTGAAAAAAAAACATATATATTTCTATCGTACTCCGTTTACATAAATCGCCCTGTATATTTATTATTTTATTTAAACGATATACGACGACCGAATCAAAAACTGTCAGTGCTTTATTGCAGATTTATATTAAGAAAATGTTAATTGACATTAAATTTAAGCTAATTTTGAAGATCATACAGATATAAAATTATGTAATTTTATTAAACTAAAACATAATTTGCTAACATGGCATAAATATGCCCGTCTATGTAATAAGTCACTTCAAATAATGTTTTAATTTACATCCGATGGTATACGAAAATATCAGTCAATCTTTATTGTCATTTAAGGTCATCTTATACAAATCAATCTTTCTCATATAAATGGCACCCCATGGTTCATACAAATTTATCCTTGAAATTAAAGTATTAACAAATTTAACATATATATAATACTGACTACTGTATATAACTCGGCATAAGAGAGTCCCTTCTCTATATTGATATCTTGTTTGAATATTTATTGTCAAGGTAGATAATTGAGGATATAGTGCAACACTTATTTCTACATCTAAGTTTCTAGTTTTGATTTGACACGACAAGGATTACTATCGAAATGTCAATTAATAATGATTGCTTAAAAATGGTATTACTTACTGTAAACTTTTAATGATATGGTTAATGGTATTGAAACTATTCAAGTAAATACTTGAAGCATAAATATATATTACACTTACGTACAGAACTAATATTACTATATTAACAACCATTGTAAAATATCGTGGTTGGAAAATTACTGTGGGGTAATGTCGATATTTCCAGGTTTTTCAGTTAAAAAAACTGCTCTAACATCACAAATATTTAAACTATTTCTTATAAACTATAGAGGAAAAGTGATTAGCGGCTCTATAGATTTTTAATATAGTGTCATAATCATAAATCTATTACAATTAATACTGTTAGAATACGTCCCACATAACTGTCGCATCATTAGTGATCGCAAATTTCAATATTCTCTTATTCTGAACACGTTAATTTTCTGTTAGAAACTAATAGCAATAATCAAATAATCTTACCTGAGGCCGAAATTATTGTAAAAATTATGTAACTTGATCTATAACAATTAAAAAATAAATTAACATCAATAACTCTCAAAACCGCCAAATTTTATATTTAGAATTCTTTAAAATATAATTAATACATACAGGGTGATTCGTGTAGGAGGTATGACTTCATCGATATTGTTTTAAAGGTAAAGCCCTTTTTTATTACGGAATACGAAAGAGCATATTTTTTATATACGCTATGGTGATAATTATTACATTAGAGAGAGTATAGAATAGATACAAAAAAAAATGAAGAAAAACGATTGTGCAATTTCAAAATACTAAATTTATTTTGTATGCCAATGATTATTTAAAAAGTAAACTAAATTAAATGTTCACCAGTTAGGCTCAAGGAAATTGAGATCAAGAATCCTTCCATCGACTATGCCACACCACATATTCACTTAGTAGAAATTTTAAGTGTGATAGTCCACTATCTATCGGGGATCTTCGGTAGCTCAATAATGGCAGTTTTGCCTATTGACAAGGCCATTTAAATCAAAGGTAGCCTCCTCAGGCTACTTTTGAAGCTAATAAGTATATTTTTTATGAAATTATTATCATTATTGCATAGCTGTTGTATTTACTTGCAGAATTGATTTGACAGTCTCAAGTCGTCTTCAGACAAACGCAAGGAAAAAGGACACCCCATAAGGGTGGTGCTTTCCTTTTTCAGAATATTGTGTACAGTAGACTCTACCATATTGAAATCAGAAGTCAATTGATTAAGTGTCCAGTGTTAATTTTCTTGCATTATCAACAAACCACTAAGTTCATCATCTGATGGTGGGAGCCGACCAAATTTAGAAAGATGACGAAGATTCCCACCCGAAAAAAGAGGAGGGTTAGAGGGCCATGTTAGCAGCCTACTCTATGAAACCAGCTCAAAGCATCGATAAAAAGCCTCGGATATGGACTGATCCAACGTTGACGAACCACACAGTGAAAGCATCAGGCAATCATGAAACATAGACAACATTAATGAATGGATCCTGCAAACAGAGGCCGACCGCGGAAAAAATGGAGTGACAATTCAGATCCAAGATGAGGACTAAATCGAAGAAGGAACAGATCATAGACCTATTATATAAAGAAGAAGAAGAAGACTCATAAATTCGTGGTATTTTGACTCAGCATTGCTTACCATGGTTTGGCTGATGTCGATCAGGATGAGTTACACTGAACAATTCAACTATTTCTCTTTAGATACGCATCCTGTCTCCAAATCCGATCTTGCAAATAATATCAATTCCTTCTGATTCATTTAATGTAACCATTTTGTACAAAATGACAAAGTTACAAACACTCAAATGCACGGTTTTTCCAAACAGAGTGTTAAGAAAAGTATTCCTTAAAGAAATAATCTCAGAAACAAAAAAAAACGATTGTACGATTTTAACTATTTATCTGAGAGCAATAAAAAATCATTATCACTCGCTAAGATCACTATCAGGCAGTCAATGGTGCATAATTTGAACTTAACTTATTTCATTTATTAAATAATCATTGTCATTAAATTTAGTATTTTGAAATTGAAACAGCGTTTATCTTAATTTTCTTATCTAACTTATACTCACACTAATGTAATTAATACACGTATAACGGATTTCTTTAAAGGACTAGACGTATCACTGCCAGCATAGGATTCGTCGCATTCATTATCAATGCATTTACATTACTCCCAATGGGAAGAGCCTCTTCTATAATAAATGACAATTCTTCTTCATTATGCATTAAAACAGGATCTTCAATTTGTATTTCTTCTTCCTCCTCGCCATCCTATAGGTTACTCTGCAATACGCTTTCATTATTAACAATGTCTTCACTACTATCATTACACTCGGTATATGTCAAATATTCCTCAGAATAATTCCCTTCTGTGTTTAAATATTCTTCGCTTTCATATACTGCCTCGTGTTGTACAGAATCTTCTTCCTACGTATGTAGAAAGATGTTCTATTTCAGATTCCGTAATAAAAAAAAAAAGAAAAATGTCTCCTACACGAATAACCCTGTATATATATTAACACACATTATATTAACACACACATTAAAAAAAGCGCAAACAGTAACAAAATTTAATGGGTCTCAGAATTTTTCCCAAGAGTTAATCCTTGAATTTTTAACGAATTTATTCATTACTTTCCGAAAGCACTGCATATAAAAGAAATTTCATTCTTATTTTTCTTTTAACTGGTCTCGTTTATTTCCTGCAAGTTCGAGAAGTAGATCGACATATACATACCAGCCTGTCACATGTTCCATACATCAAGATGCGAAACAGACGTTGATGGGTACATTTTGCGCTACGCTGAGAGTAATGCTCTGAAACCACTATTGTGAAATTACTCTCACTTGTAGATGTTCGTCTGTCAGTTCAGGCCTACCTCGGGAACTCCTGAAATGGATCGAGTAAGTGTAACAGAGTCCAAGGTCGTGATGCTGCTGCTACCACCACTGTATATGATGCAACTGGTGAAACTGATTGCTGAACCGTTTAAACGGGCATTAGAGGAACGAGTTTAATTCATTCCGTAGCAATTTAATAATAGATTACAAGATCATGTGTAGTTTATTGCCTAATTGATACGTATTATGTGGTCGTATACTAGTAATTTGTTGACATATGAAATTATTGCTGTATATGTATCATGTTATGCTATTCTTATCAGCAGCGGATTAGGGAACATTGGCGCCCTAGGCTAATTTATTTTGGCGCCCTTTTTTTAAGTATGCAGTTATTCTTTTTTTCTTTTCATTACCGTTCGGCCGTCGATAAAATAGAATAAAAATTTCAAAATCAATCAAATAATACAGAAGAAATAAGAATACAAACAATTTACTGATGGCTTATAAATTAATAACAAATTTAACACAAGTTGTGACAAATAACCTAATACAAACAAAACAAATTTAATTTCTTATCGTTATACAGTATATACTAATTAGGTAGTCAGTAACTAGAATGTTATAACCTTTTTTGCGATTTCATGGAAGCAAATTTCTCAATTAGGTCACTGAAATCGATCATATCCATAATTTCGCTCTCAATGGACGCTCTCAACAAAGCTAAGTCGCTCATTTTTTGGTTTCCTAGATTGTTCCTTAAATAATTTTTAACTCTCTTCATAGCTGAAAATGACCTCTGTGTAGTACAGTTTGTAGCAGGTATACATAGAAATACTCGTAATGCCACGTCAACATTAGGAAAAGTGGCGACAATATTTTCCCCTCTTATCGTCTTCAGCATGGACGGAACACTCTCTACATTTTCCAAAGCAGTAATCAGATATTTAAATTGCACACATTCATTTGGAAATTCATCATCTAAGTCTTCCTCATATTTATTCCGTAGCAATGTAGCCTTTAAACTTATTTATTCTGTAAACTTTGGTTATTCCCTGTTTATTTAAGTCGTTGTTTATTAGTTTATTTAGGTGATTTAGGCAGCTGTAAAATTATTGACAAATACATAAAACAATTTAAAGAATGGAACACAATACGTAATGTATATATTTTTCGTTTTCTTAAAATCATCCGTTTTTTCTTTAAATACTAGAAATAGATGGGAATAATGTTTCTGGAACAGAATTTTTAGTTTCGTCTCGACTGGCGCCCCCTTCTGCTGAGGCGCCGTAGGCTGCAGCCTACTTAGCCTACTGGTTAATCCAGCGCTGATTCTTATCTACCGTGTAATTGATTTTCGCTAGAAATAGAGTATTTTAGACTTTGTCCTAGATAAGAAGTGTTTTCTATATCTTCTTTTGGAGCATAAATATACAATGCATTATTGAGTAATCTAACATAATGACCAAGTATTTGTCCCACTTTTACATAAATTTCCAGATCTGATGTTATCGTTTATTTTTAAATAGCTATAATATAGTTTTCCAGTTTTATCCAGAGTTACAGCAATACGGAATAGAAACTGAAAAGAAGTTTAGGGAGTATAGTACTGTTGAAGATCTTCCGACAACTGGACGTACTTATACTTGTAAATGATGGAAATAGCTTAAACCTTTTGCTTGCGAACATGGAAATCGGCATTCGACAACCTGAAGGCAGATAGACATGGCATATGTTTAATTTGTCCAAATCACTCTCATTGAGAAGAGCAATAAATATCAATAAATATAAATTCAATGTTAAGCCAGTACAATAATTAAATAGAGATGATGCAAATCGACTGATTCAATTCTTCTAGGAGATATGAAACTTATTCAGTAACATATAAGTCGGGAATCGAGAAAGGGACTACCAAACCGCCAAGCGGTTATCAAGTAGTTGCCGAATAGCCAGGCTATTAGATAATAGTTATAGGACACAACTACTCCTCGGGCTAAAGCCCCACCAGGCATTGAATAATGCCTAAAAGCTATCCTAGACCCCTTTCCCGTGTTTCTGCACGATCAGACAAGGTTTCAAAAAATAAGATCCGCCACGAGTAGGATTCGACATCTGTCCCGGATGGGATCCAAACGACAGACAGCTGTTTCGAACTTATTAGTTCTCATCAGTGCCGTACACGGTACTCCGGTCCAGGATAAATGCCGAATGAAACGCCGAAGATCATATCGATGTAGATAATACCCCCGATTTCATTATACCCCGGAAATACCCACGGATTTCATTCATTTCATACATATCGTCAGACCAAGGAGGCTCTATTCTATATTCTATATAGGGTAAGTACTCTATATAGGCGAAGTATACCATATCTACATAGTAAAATATCATTCCTTTTCTGAGATATGATTAAATAAACACTATTTGTGCAAGAGATATGTATAAAACTGACATTTGGTTTTATATGAAATCAATTTTAATTAAATAACAGAAATAGAAACATAAAATACATAACATAAGTTATACAATCCCCCAGATCTAAGCTGCCTGGGTGGAGGATACACATTATTCTCGCAGGCATTGATAGTGCCTGTGCTTGAAATCGAACTAATATCACGATAGTCAGTAGCAAGTCGCTGTTGCAACAGGGCACGCGCTAACCAACTCAACTATCATAACGGCGTGTAAATGAATAAATTGTTTATGTGGAATTATGGTTAAATTTCAAAATGTACATGACATAAGTTTTCCGCCTATATCAACATTTAACACCAAGCACAAGTATAGTTTATTCGTGAAATATTTATATCATAACAATGACGAGAGTAAGCCCATGGCTACTAATTTATAAACTTAAATTGACAAAAACGTAACCCTACTTTAAAAATAATATAATATTTTTAACAGCAGTATAATAATTATTTTACACATTTTTTATGTTACATACCACTAATACTGTCTATATGTTTTTTATCGTATATTTTTACCACAAATAGTATAAAACTATGGCTTTATATTTGGTTATCGATCTTTGTCACAGAAATTATAAAAACTTGTTACATTCTGCAGTGATAGGAATGACTTTCATAAAATGTATATACTTTGTGGAAATGTGCAATTGCAATTCATTTCATATCTATTTGCCAAATAAAGAACTCCTTTATCTTGCCGATAAACGGAAGTCTACCTGAGCCTAGCCATAAAAACAAGCTACAGTATGAGATAAGGGCCTATAATAAGATAAACTATACTTATATTGTAAAAAATATATGTTTTTCTAGAATCTGTTTCTTTTTAATTCATAACTACGCCCAAGTTCAGCGACTTGTTAATTTTTATCAACTTTTTAACAAAATTAGCCGAGAATTTTAGTAATAATTAAAGAATATGAAAATTTGGTTAATAGATAGACAATGCACTTTCTAAAACACTTCTAATAAGGTGAATATGGGCATCTCATCATATCACATTGTTATTCTATTGTTAGCCACAGGTTGTGGCTAAGCAGGACTATGTGGCTATTTTTTATATAACCATTTAATGAGACACCATAGAACCTCTATCTGGTGATATGTAAAGTAGCTACAGTATCAGATTTTTCAGTGAGACAGAGCTCGTCTATATGTAGAAAAAGCACTATAACTGTTACGGTATCCTCAATCATTTAGCAATAAATTTTTTATATTTCGATCTATTTTCCATGATCATTAAAATCCCCAGACATTTCATACTTTGAAATTTTGAAAGACCTTTTGCACGAGTGATTGATAAAATAAGAGATTTTATAGAAGAGATAGAAAGTTGAATAATTCTTTTAATTTTACTTGTGTAATATTTTATCATACTTCATGTATTAATTGAAGTAAAGTTTTTCTATTTCTATCATTTTAAATTTTATCCATTTATTTTATGTTACTGTTTTACTTTTCTTACACTGTTCCTTTAATTATAAAATAAACTCATTTTGATTGATTGATTTTGCAACTGATTTAATTAATTATACAGTACAAATGTCAAAGGATTTGTATTCTAAAATAATTGTTAGACAGGTCGGCACATATATTAACTAAAAATATTACCATTCATATTTTAAGGTGACTGAACGAATTAATTGAATTCATATTTTAGACGAAGTAACGATCCTTCTCACAAAAAATTGTTATGACATGTTATATTATGATATGTAGTTGATATGTAGCAATATAACAACACATATAATTCCAATGATGTCTACATTGTCCCCTGTATCTGCAAGCCTTCTGTAGTTACAAGATAATCATTACTTATACAGTATAGTATAATAAGTGGTTATAATAATTAAAACAGCCCCGGGAAACATTATTAATCATGTTTTGAACAAGGTCAAAATAATTTGTGCAATTAGATAATTTCATTCATAAATAATAATGAAACATAAATGAGGTTAGTATTCTCTTTAGGAAATTATATATAATACATATGTACATGTATATACTGACAAGGGTCTTATATGTTTTCTTATTTAATTATATATTTTTTTCTTTTAGAAAAAATAATCTACAGTCACATAAGAGTGTTGTACAATGATTTAAGTATCAAGAATCAATGTACGATATTTATAGTCTATTAGAACCATTTGTGTATTAGATTAATCGATTTAACTGAAGATTTATTTTTCATAAAAGTTTTTGCATATAGTAACTTATATTCTATATTCTATGTAGCTTATATTAGGTAAATAAGTAGAATGCATTACGTGTTAACTATCATAATACACAGTATATTATAGATATATTATTAATAAATGAAAAAATCTTTCTTTGTTTCCGGTTTTTGGAAAAAACCCGTATTAAATTGGAATTTATTACCAACGCTTCGTCAATTATAATCGATAATATTTCAACGATACTTTCTGGACAATTGCAAAAATCAATCCTGAAAAAATTTTGCTTGGTAATAACAACGTCTATCAAAATTTGATGTCAATGTATGATTTAAAAAAATGATACAGCAAAATGGTACTAAACTAATTAGTTTAATCGGCTTATTTTGACACAAGGAAATTAGAGATTATTCCATTATTTTTAAAACTACCTAGTATTAGTTTATCATAGAAGAGCTTAAAACTAAACAAATATAGTTACAAATTAAGAAAGCAAAATGAAACAGAAAAAAAATAAAAGTGATGAAATAGAAACCTAATTTATTGGATACTTATGCTAGCTTTTTTGTTTGTAGTGAGTTCACTGATTGTATTTTCGTTTAGCTATTGTCTAATCAATGCATAGCAGTGCTGCAGTGATAGATCAGTCATATCCATATCCAATTTTAGTTAGTTTTTTGTCTTAATATTGAAAACGGTAACTGAATGATCTTGTTTGTGGACGGTTGCTTGCTTGTGATTGACAGACCTGCCATCTTTCAAAACCAGATTACGATTAAAATTATCTCTAATTATGTCTAGTATTTACATATTAATTTTAAACCTGCATTAGTTTAAAATTAAAAATTTCTACTTGGATTTTTAATAGACTAAAAATATTCACAGTTTCAATTATACATAGTCAGATGTGGTGCAAGACTCTTTCATGTACCAAAAGATAAGTGGCAAATAATATGTTAAACAATACATTTAGGGAATTAAGAGAGGTATTTCTTAAAAAGATTTTCAAATATATAGGGTGTTTCGAAAAAGTGTGACACAATATAACATATGAGGCGTTACTAGTAGAGCGAAAATCAACATTACATGATATCAAATATTATACAGAGCATCCCCTAAAACTAAATATGTACATTAATGTTGTTGGTCAACAAATTGTAGTTCCATTTCTTGCACAAGGAAGTTTGACAACGCATATTTGCTTATATGGTTCAAAAACCATGTTATATCTGATGTTACCAATTTATTTCAAGAGGACAATCGATAGATTTAACTGCAATAATTTTCAATAAGCTGGTGTTCATTAATCTTCTCAGTAGCTGTTCATAAAATTTCAATGTTTTATATTAATTATTAATCATCGTAATGTGGAAAACGTAAATTTTTTGGTGTCCTGAGTTAGAAATCTTCTCTGGACTATAGCTGTCTTATTTTCTTGGGACACTCTATTTCGACTGCGTAAATTTAACAATCTTGTTAAACCTTCATTTTATTTATTTAAATTCACAATTCGTAATAGTCGTACTTCGTATTATTTATATGTGAAGTAAACATTAGATTATTACGAAAATTCTATACAATAGTATCTTAAATGTAAATAAAAATCACAGTTTTATGATTCACTTCAGTGGTATATTTTTGGACCTAATGAGTGAATGGTATCTTAAATGTTAGTAAAAGCTTTAAAAATTAAAAAGGGCACAGTTTTCTCATTATTTTCAGTAGTATATTTTTGGAGTTATCTATTAAAACGATATTAAAAATGTTTCTTAATACATAATTACTTTCAATTTTGAATCGATATGATATTGATAGATAAATTAATTTAAATCGGTTGAAAATAATTTGCTCATATACTACAATTAATTACTATCTCGTGACCATAGTATTATAAACTGCCACTAAAATACTATCACAGAAACTAAAATAATTAAGTAGTTGCTCACCTAATTCAGACATGTTCATAATTAGAGGTAACCTTGCTTTTAAATATTCATTAGAATATGCCGCCGATGTGTAATTTTACAAATCTTGTTATTGTATAATATATATTATTACTTTTCCGCACTCTGGAAAAGTAATGGAATCATGAAAAAAAAATGAAAATAAAAAATTTTTCTTTGGGTTTATTTTTCGTTTTTCGGCCTAAAAACAAAAAAAAAACGGTTTTTAAAAAAATTTTGCTGTGTATGTGTCGTTGTCGTCGGCATTTTAAACTTGTTAGCACGATAAGTCAACTAAATCGTGTCGGATCAATCGGGTTTTGACTGAGTCTGACCGGGGATGTCTCCCAGACGACGCTTATTGATTTTCAGGTGGATAGAATACACTCTACCATGTACATGGGTCATGAGAAAGCACAATGGTGGACTATTTGAATTTTTTTTTTTTTGTTAGCACGATCACTCAATTAAATCGTGTCGGATCGATCGGATTTCGACTGATTCTGATTAGGGACGTCTACCAGACGACATCTATTGATTCTGAGGTGGATAGGACACACCCCACCCTGTCCATGGGTCATGACAAAGCACGATGATGGATTATTTCAAAAAAGTAAAACTGTCACATAAAACACATTCTGCATTTATGTGGATTTATTATTTCTCGGCCACTCAATATCGAGATAGATATGTTCTACGTGCGGAAAAGTCCGTTTTAAGATTTTAAAACTGCTTATTTTTACTTAAATATTTGTGGTTTAATGAATTTCTATGAAACTTCAAAAACTGAGTTTTATTATGCTGCCTAAATTTAACTTATCCTATATTTTATTTCTTTAAATTCCCAGTTCCTAATACATTTTTCCTAAATAAAAGTCACAGTTTTGTCATGCTTTTCATTGATATATTTTTGGACTTAATAACTGAATACTCTGAATAGTATCTTATATATAAATAAGGGCGTTAAAATTTAAAAAAGTCAATTTTTTCATTATTTTCAGTGATATATTTTTGGGCTTATCTATTAAAAATGTGTTAAAATGTTGTTTTTTATCATACTGTTTAATGAGAAGAATCTCCGTTATCATTTTCAATTTTAAATCGATATGATATTGATAGACAAATTAATTTAAATCGGTTGAAAATAATTTGCCGATATACTAATTCATTATTGTCTCGTGACCATAGTAGTAGTGCCACTAGTAAATTATCATAGAATGTAAGATAATATAAGTAGTTGTTCACCTAATTCAAACATGCCCATAATTTGAGGTAACCGGGCTTTTAAATATTCATTAAAATGTGACGCCGATGCGTAATTTTGCAAATTTTATTATTGTAAAATATATATTATTTTAATAGTGTTAAACATAAATGCATAAAGAGTTGCAATATTCAATTAACGACAATGCGCCATGCAATTATAAAAAGATTGGGGTACTATATCGTAAGAGTACATCCGATATTCACCGAAAGTTAAAAAGGTCTGCGTATTTCTTAAAGATTTCTTAGAAAGTGGACTGGGTCTGGACCTGAACTACCACTGAAGTTCAAATTCAGGATGAGAATGTTCAAGGCTGAGTAAATTGCATGACAAGCTGTTCTTCAGCGAGTTTTATAGTTGTTACGCGATTGCTTTTCATAACACATTTTTTACACTAGCTATCGCACTCAGTTGCAAATCTTGTTACTATTGTTCTTCGTTTGATGGATCAATGCAGAATTTATAAAATTTAATTATATAACTTAATGTGATATTAAATTCAGTTCTGCATTAACAATTGAAAAATTATCTAATACGTATTGTAATAAATTAAAATGCTGATTTTGAAAGATTTATTTCTTAAAAATAATTTCATCGATGACAAATCATGGTGATATAAGTAGCATATCTCAAAGCTTCCAAAGTTAAAGGAGGGAAGATAATTTAGACGCCCATTATATAAATCATTGCACGCATTTAAAAAATGATGAAAATAATTAAACAAATACCAAACCTTTAAACTAGGTTTATGAGATAAACTACTGTAATATGTTTGTAATATTTAAAACGTTTTTAACTGCATATCCAAAATGATTCAGTATATTCAATAATTGGTGTACAAATTTAATAAAATAAGTATTTGGTCATAGACATATATTCTATTCACAAAACTGAGATTATTTCATAGTACATATGACCACGTCTTTTTAAAACATACTTATATTCACCATATTTTACTTACTTAGTATTTTGGACTGTGGATGACTTCATCAGAGACTTTAGATCTGTGTTATTAAAATATTTTAGTAATGACATTGCGTTATCCCTTATTGAGAACAATGTAAATCGGTAAATCCCTGATATGACCAAATTCCTTAAACTTTTTCTTTTTTCGGCTTATAGTAATTTGAGAAATTGGTTAATAGTCAAGATGTGTTTCACCGAATAAATGTACATGATTTTATGTTCACGATCTGTTGCGTGTTCGTGTAATAATTTTTGCGTAACTTCAAAGAACCATTAATACGAATAAAAAATTGTCTAATTACTCTCAAATGTCTAATAAGTTTAACCATTTACTTTAGCTTTCTTATATGCCGTTATTTAACGTTCGCTGATATTTGTTATCCAAGCCCATCAACTACGATACGAGACGTGTTTTCCCGAACTTAGCAATTTTTCTAGCCCCCATCATTGTAGTGAGATCCTTCACTTGTCTAACATGTAATAGTCAAGAGGCATTACATCTTATCTGAGGGTTGGTAAATTTTCTATAAAGTACAAATATGCAAGCCTCTTGGAGCTACCCCTCCCCCAGTGGGAACTATGATGGCCAGCTCTTGATAGTTGATGAGGTTTTATTATATAATATACATCAAATTTACCATTACACGTAAGATGTCAATGAAAAATAAATGTTGTACTATTGTCAATGAAAAATAAACGAAATTCATGAAATCGTAGCTTCCAGGAATGGGATATTAAGAAATTTTATACAAATGTCAAAATGGGAAATTTACATACAATTTTGTGACAAATACAATTCTGTAAACAACTTTGCATACCATAAGGTAATATGAGGACAGTAAGATCATAGAAACATTTCTATTATACATTTGACTGACTATTTCTATCATATTAAATATGATTGTAACAGGTATAAGTATCATAAATTGAATAATCATATCGAAGAATAACTTTTGTGAATTAGAAATAATAAAATATACACTTTTAAAATAATATACACCTTTTTGTAATTAAACTGCAGATAATATATTAAGATCGTTTGTATTGCAATATATAATTGGATTTTATGAAAAACAAAATTATGGAATGTTGCAATAAATATTATTCCATTGCACCATAATTGCAAATGCAGGTAAAGGTGATGCGATTTAATTGAAAAAATGTGTTCAAAAATAATACTTATTAAATTCTAGATTGTAATCTAGACGCACTTTAAATACATAGGTACGAAGTGAAAGTATCTCAGAAGATTAGATTTATCTTGATACTATTTATCATGTATCAAGATGGAATTAAAATATATAGTATTTTTAACGTATATTCGTTCTGCGGGTTTTCATCAATCATTAGTTGCAAAATGGCAGATGTTTGGGCTACTCGTATAGCCGTGTCAAATCAAAAAGTACTTATAGGCATAAATTTGTTTATTAAACTAATAATTACAACACAACTATATAATCTATATAACAACAAAAATCTCTTGGGTCAGTCGTGCAAATATTAAGTAATAAATTAAGGGAACATTAATTATATTTGCTACCTATTAGGAACAGGTACGGTTCAATACAGAGATGTTTTTTATACGATGACGCAATTATAAAACATGGTTACGCTAAAATATATTATTTTAAGTGATATATTCATTATTATTTGTTTATGTAAATCTACTGGTATTAATTCTAATATCATCATTAGTCTTTCTATTTTTTTTTTAATTATTAAGATTATTTAAAATTTCGGTGGACATTCAGGCCGATTGCCCGATATGAAGCTAATAAAATTGTAGCACTTTATTCCATGTTCACAACATAGATTTGTAATAATCTGAAAATATTTGTATAAATAATTAACATATTAAGTTCTTTACTATTATTTAACGTCGGACTATTTCTGTTACCAAAGCCTATCATGATCGCCAGGAGACAAGTTACTCCTAACCAAGGAAATTTTCCTCAACCCCCACTCTTGTTGTGGAGATTCGGCATCTCTTTACATCTTTCATTTAATATGACTTAATATGGAGCTCAAGGCCTATGGAATTACATCCTATCCGAGAGATGGCATGTCTTCTACACAAACCTCGACCAAACTCGTATAGCTAGTCCTGGTACATAGTAACAAATCCACTCACATACAAGCCACTAGAAGTTATAAGTGACCCCGCCGGTGCTGACGTATTCCAGTGATAACCACTACTGCCATTGCTTGGCTGATATGAATGATATATGCACCACGTCAGTCTAGGCTATTGTTCGCCCAATCATATTTTCTCATTATCATCACTATAATTACTAATATCAAAAGTATTAATTTTATATCGCAGGTTATTTCCACTCCAGTATTTTCACTACTTCTCTTGTATAACTGAAAATTACAATCAATCTGATTCAATTTACAGTTTCTATCCAAAATCAATTCATCGAAACATCATATAACCATGCAAAAATGATTTGTAAAAGCTCTTCTAAAAGATAAGCAAAATCGGCAGAAAATAGTACCTACTAACAAATCAGTGAACATAAAGTTATTATTGACAATAATAATATGTATAAGTAGTAGTTGACTATCAGTACACATAATTAATAATATCCTTGATATCACAGCAAATATTTTTTTTAGGTTTGGATCCACAACAATCAGTTTCTTCCTCTAAAGTCTCAGGCTATGAACAAGATTACACATAGAAATGAAGATAAGCACACCCATGGTGGTGTTAATCCAGTATATTTCCCATTAGATAGGTACTTCTGAAATCAGAAGTGAAAAAGTCCTTGAAAACATGTAACAACATTACCACTTCTTTGTTGAAAAATGGACTAAAAATGTCCAGTCTCATTGTACCTAGACTATATTGTTTACCAAATATTCACAAGCCACTGAGGTCGGTATAATTAATGGTCTCCGATAGATTTGTTTCACAATTAAATAACCATTATGCATTGAATACCTTTTATTGATATATTAATAATTGATAATATTGAAAATATATTCGAATTTGATGTATAGAAGAATAAAACTAGCACTCTCAGATATATTCCTTATGACTCTCATCATTGTTATCCACATAAAATGGCAAGTAAGTTTAAATTTGTTGGTTAATCGTTTGCAAGTTTTCCATTTAATAACGATAGGTTCGAAAAAGAAAAGATCATTAAGGATGTAGCTAGAAGTAACTGGTACCTTTTCACATAATAAACTAATTAATTAAAAAACGTAGATTTAGGGCAACTCCTCTTAACTCCACGAAGTTTCGAGAAGATTCCAAAAATCGTGAAATTGTGTCAATTTCATATAAGCCATAATTTATAAGAGGCCTCAAAATAGTCTCCAAAGATTTAGAAATGACACTAGTGCACTCTTCTTTGAACACATACAGTGAAACTAATTGCAATAATTATTAGAAAATCCCAAAGATAAAATTAAACGAAACGTCCGGGATTGATGAAATAAGTTGCCAGTATTGTAGTAAAAAGTACATTGGGCAGACAAAAAGAGCAATTGTAACTATGGTTAAGGAACACATAACCCATATAAAATACGAAACATTCGAAAAATCTTCCGTTACCCAACATGCTCTTGAAGACGATCATGGAATAGACTCTAGTAACTTAAATTTAGTAAAAGGTATAACCAATAACAGATTGCTAGATGCCATGGAAAATATTAACCATTCGTTAAATGCTAAGCCGTCCCTAGGACCGCATTATCACAAAAGTTAAATTAGCGCGGAAACCACGCATCTAAGGCCAGGGAGAGTCACAAGTGGGGGCCACTAGTATTCTTCTTCTATTGTATTTAAAACATTACAGGTAAAGAGTTGGGTCTCCTAGAGTCTCCGGCAGTCGTTGGCAGAACGTTGTTTGTTGTGGAAATTGTTCCATATGCGGTGTATGTCATGACCAATAAGGCATGTAATAATGAGTTAAGATAGCTAAATATCACAACAGCATAAACAAAGATAAGGGCCTTATATCTAACAGTCCGATGTCTTTATAATGACAGTACTGTACGGGCGCGGCAGGTAATTGAGAACACACATTACGAGAGACTCAGTATCTTGTATATCATATTTACAATTTTTTTTGTTACAGGTAAATATGGCAGACCTCAGCCTAATTCAAAGGCATGCTGCCATTTTTTCCTCGGCTGCAGGCCACTCCGATTCAGAAATCGCTACATTGCTGCACGTTGCCCGGTAATTGGTCTTCAAAGTTCGGAGACAACTGGGAGCAGCAAGAAATTATGTGGCCACTGTTTTCCAAAGGAAACGACATTGTCTGCGTTCAGACATTGTCAGGACGCCAGAATTCATCAGTTCTATCCAAGATATGATTGATCAGAATCCTGAGAAGTCCATTGGAGCAATCGCCAGGGAGCTGCATGTCGACGAAGTTACCATTCGACATGTGGTTCATGAGAACTTTCGATACAAATCGTATGTGATCGGAGAGCGGAGCGGTCAGTTCTTATTTAAGTAAGCCAGGGAGAACCGATTGATCAGAGACAGGTGACTCTTGAACAAGCTAAGGCATCCAAATAATCAAGAAATGCTCTGTTTTTTTTCTGATGAGAAGAACTTTGTCCAGGACTAGAATGTAGATGAACTGTAGATATGATCGGTAGCCCTATAATAGCCGGGAAGAGGTTCCGACAGTCATGAAGTTTCCAGTTTCAGTAATGGTTCTGGGGATCGTGAGCAGTGAAGGAGACGTGATGCCTCTACATTTCTTTCTTCAAGGTACTAGAGCTAAGGCCGTTGCTTATACCGAGGTATTGAACACAGTTGTGAAGCCCTGGATTACTGCTGTAGCACGTGGGAAGACCTAATGTTTTCCAGCAGGATTCCGCTCCATCCCATACAGCCAATACAACCCAAGAATAGATGGCTAGGGACTTTCATGACCATGTCACTCCCAACATGTGGCCTCCCAGCTCCCCAGATGTTCACCCAATGGACTATTACGTATAGAGTGTGGTTGGGAGGGACTCCAGTAAGCATCCACATAACACCCTGGCTCTCAAAACAGCTATTTATTATATAAGCAATTACTAACATTCCAATACCCATCTCACTACTGCCTGTAGGTGCTTTCGAAATCGTATAGAAGCTGTTATTGAGGCTGAAGGCGGTTTCATTGAATGATCTTGTCCATTTAAGATGTAGTTATCTGTACAAAAGTTTAATAGTATAATAAATGCTCTTTCTCTAGTGTTTGTTGCTCTCTGATTTCAGACGTCATTTTGTTCTCAAATACCTGCCGCACCCGTATATATCATATATATTCAGCATTTAACTGTATTAGGCGAAATCCATTATCAAAAAATTAATTATGTCTTTGTATAGAAAAATATACTCCTACTACTATTTAAAATCTCAATACACTTTAGTCCGCTGGGTCTCCCAATTAAACATAATTATTTATTTAGGGGTTGTCGTAGGATGTAGTAGTTGGTAAATCAAAAAAATATGCGTCAGTAGACGGCTATGACATAATTCTTACGGTTCAGAACATTCAGAGAAATAAAGTCAGGTATTAATGACGAACTAAGTAACAGTTAACAAATCCGTGAGTCAAATATAATTAACTAGTTCATTACGATTCAGTTTTAAAATCGCCTGATCGACTCTGATTTGAGGCATTGTCCAAGTGCTAGATAATTATCCCGCCTTCATTTCACAAAAGCGCGTCAACCTTGTTTGCGGGTGGCAATTTGATCTTAACTGGGCCGCGTCGTGACGATTTGCTCCTATTAGGTTTTCGCGACAAAGGAGTTAGTTTTCATCTCCCGCATTCCTTATTTAATTATTGTGTGTGAGGTGGCCTACTTTAAACTATTAAAATAATAAAAATACGAGAAGATTAACGACGTTGCCTGATGTTAACGTCTGTGGTGTAATCGTTCATTTAGATCATCCGATTTTATTGATGTACATCGTACAATACAATGTGTAGTTATAAATTATAGATTACAGCCAAACAAATCTTTATATTAATTGACGGTGAAACGTAACAAGAGCCGCTACAAGATTTATTATAAAAATCAATCATCTGTACCCGGTGGCAAGTGCCAGAGAGGCCAGCAATTCATTCTTGGAACCTATCCTTCATTGGTGGATTTACTTTGACCGGCGTTGCAAACGAATAATGGTCAAAAGTGAATGTGGTAGTACTAATTTCTAAGAGCTAGACGTTACGTTACACTTTGATAACGTAAATATAGTATTTATACATCTGTTGGTTAATGATGTTACTTTGTAATATGATCTACTTTTCTTAAGTTCAAAGAATGAGTACAATGATGAATACACACACCAAAAGAACAGTTTGTTTATGGTAGCAAGTCCATTTGATCTTAATGTATTCAACTTAAATATGCCAGATTGTATAGAGTGATTTTCTTCTTACAGAAAATACTTATATATCTCTATTAATAGTGGGTTTACGATATAAGAATTATTTTCTATGGATTATAAGGTACTCGAAGGCGAAGTATAAAGAAATATTTTAAATTACCTCCAGTTTAATCGAAACTGGTATAAACCTTAGAATTTTAAATGGGACGCTGTAATTTTTTATGTAGTTTTATAAATAAAATGATTAATTGTAAGCAGCTTCTGGAATCGAACCAAACTTTAAAAATCAAAAACAACTCCTCTATGAGTAAAAACCTCTTCAAAGTATTTGGTCCATCTTATATAAAGGGTCTTTCAATAAGGACGCTCGATTTTCAAATGTAAATAAAATAAGTTGTGTGCGAGATGTCCACTCAATGCTTCTTTATTTTAAATAGTATTCTATGACATTAAGTGTGAAATATAACGTCGTTCAAATATTCACTGCGGCTTTGATTGGTGGCACGTATTCGGGAGATCCAGTTTTCGATAACTTTGTTAGATGGCGTTCGTTATGTTTATTTTGAGTGCAGCAATTATTTGAAATTTATTCGCATAGACCTGCACTTTAAGATAGCCCCAAAATAATAAGTCTAAAGGCGTTAAATCACACGATCTCGGTTGCCAGTTCATGTCACCGCTGCGCGAGAAACCCATGCTTTCAAATCGCTCGTGCAGAATATCCATCGTGGAATACGCTGTGTGGTATGTAGCGCCGTCCTGTTAGAACCACATGTCGCCGGTATCCATATCATCTACTTTAGGCTACAGGAAGTTTCTTATCATCGATCTATGGCGCTCGCTGTTGACGGTTATGATAATGCTAGTTCTGTTTTGGAAGAAGTACGGACAGATGATTCCGCCAGACCAATGAGTGAAATTCAAAAATGGACCTCGTCACTAAAGATGATTTTTTTGCGAAATTTTGGTCAACTTCCAACTGTTTCAGAGCCCAATCAGCGATCCATATTTTAAAACGTCCCACAAAAATTCGGGAATAGATTGTACTTTTGTTTAGCTAACAATGGCGGGCATTTTGAGCACATAAACAAGTAACGTTTCAAATCGTGTTGTGCAAAAGTCAATTTATTCACTCAATTTCGTTTGTTTTATTCAAATCATTTTATTTGCTTCTACTACTAGAACGGATCAACCGATTTCTGTGTTCTAAACGGAGTTATATTATAAGATATGAGGTGCCACATGAAATTTTTATGTAAGGTAGGTGGTAAGGTAGGTGGGGGGAAGGGAATGAAACCTAAACTACAACAGGCACTGGTTTCAAAATTTATCTTCGCTTTTTAAATTTACTGCTCATCAATAATAGGAGAAAGTGTGAGGTTTATCTATATATGACTAGAAGAAAAGGTGAGGGCAGCACTTGGCTATTTACTTAGATCAAGTTATTTACTACACTCCTTGTGGGCAGTCCTATAAAGATTTGTTCCTATTCTTGATGAGCAGAACGTGTTTTTTTCTAGAGGTTATTTTCTTTGTTAAAGAAATTGTAAAGGGACTAAGTAGTTTTGAATTTCAAACACTGTATATTGTATACTAAATTTACTAGAGTCTATTATATTCTTCCTTCCCAAGTAATGTTGGATAGGGAAAATTTTGTGATTTTCCAAAATTTAAATGAGATATGTGATCCTTCAATCTAGTTACGATCACTCTTTTTGTCTGCGTAATATTCTCTTAATTGGGGAGTACACTAATATTATTCTCAAATCTTTGAGAATTCATTTGAATCTTCTGGTGAATTGGAGCTCATACGACTACAAATTTACAATTTCTAAGATATACTCGAGAGACCTTGGACTTACGACAAGTAATGTCAAATCTCTAGTCTAGTCAAGAATAATCTCTTGTATATTTAAGGCATACAGAAAAAATAAGTGCAAACTATCCTACAGCTGTAGAGACAATACTTACAGTTATATGTAAATTATGTCACTGTAAAATAGCTTTTGCAGAAAAAAGTCGTTCCTTTCTGCATACATGTTTGACTTAGATTATCCATTATTAGATATCAATTTGGCATACGAGGACTAAACCGGTGCCGAAGTTGACAAATTTCATTTCTTTAATATCTTTTGCATTACAATCTATATGGACACAAACGATATAATGTCGTATACCTAGAAACCTAAAAAAGAAAATAATTACGATCGATTAATTTGAGTTGATTGGCAATAGAATTTTATTGACTATGACATTTTAACCGTACCAATTCCATTATAAATTCCAACTTGTATTTATTGTGATGTGTAAGCAAAGTCGTGCTTTTCCACCGACATAAATTATGCCATCACCAAATGCAGCTTATGGATACAGATCGAGACTTACTTTTTCAGCGGGATTACAATTCAGTGACATAAGTGGTGCTGTCTAATATGCAATTTAAATTTATTTATTACATCGTATTTACGATCTCCCATTTACATAATTTTCTGTAAAGGTACCATTAGCTCGGTGGGCTCAGTGAGGCTTACATATATATTGTGAATAAATTCTGGATAGTAATCAGGTCTAATATAGGCGCTGTATTAAATAAAGCACTAATTGAATTTATAGTAATGCCTGTGTTTATATGGGCTGGATTGCAAAAAACGCTGCAAGCGCAACTCCGGTATTTCTTGTCCGATCTTAAATAAAAAAAAAACAATAAATCAACATCAATCATTCTACAAATACTATTTCCAGACTCACGATATAAATGCCAGGTAACGTTCAATATCTTTTTCAAGTGAAACGATATATATTTTTTTATTATAATATCATGTTAGACTTTTAGATTCAATCATTCAGCTAGTTCTAAACAACTTTGTATAATATTTGTAACGGACAAAAACAAATGAGTATACAGTGCGGGTATATAGTCCCCCCCTCTTAAACTTAGGAACTGAGAGACCTAAAAGAACAAACATAGGAAAACATACATTGAAGTATGTTTTAATTAAAAAATATTAATATAACGATAAAAGGTGGCATTGCAATGCCATTGTGATAATTTATTTGCCATTTTAAATGGCAACGAAATACGAGTAACCTCATTTGGAAGCTGCTTCAAACACATCGTCTGCTGGGTAAGAAATACTTTCAAATTCAATATTTGTTTTTATTTTTGAAATTCGTCTTTTTGATTTTTGAAAAAATCATTTGAATTTAATATTGGAATACCATCAAACTTTTTAAGTAGTGTGTCCATGTAAAAGTTATGTCAGTTTTCTTTTTCTGACAGAAATTACACAAAAAGTCACTTACTGAATTTTATTTATATTTTATTTTATGAATTCTATAAATATTATTCTAATTATTAACGAGACATGAAATCTAACACAGCGAAATAATGTTCAATAAAACATATTCCAAACTCTTTGTATTTTAACTTATTTTCTACTTTTATTATTTTATTATTGATGAATTAAATTTATTGTTTCCATTGATCTAGAATTTATTTGTAATGTAAGCACAAAATAAAATTTGGACATGTAAAAGCCTCTAAATGACTTCTATATGATTTCTGTAAGAAAAACCTGACGCTTACCTTCTTAGAGAGATACTGCCTAAAAAGTAAAATGGTATGCAAAAATTAAATTTAATGTATTTTTCTCAAAAATCGAAAGAAAAATGCCAAGCAGCATCCAAATGATGTGTTACTCGTATACTGTTGCCATTTATTAATAATTTTCAAGGTGATGATCCGGTGGTTCACACAATACCATCAGTAACAGTGCAGTATATTTGATGGCTTTATTTATCATTATTTATTAACTAAAACAATATCTTTATACTTTAAAGTATGTATATATGCCAATTTTCATCCTTGTAGGTCTCTTAATTCCAAAATTAGAGGAGGGAAAAGATTTTAGTTGCACACTATATAGTGTACTTTTCCATATTAATTTGAATTTATATCAAAGCTAAGAGACGCACGGTTAGCAAATGGTTAGATTTCATTTAAGTTTCTCGGTTATGTAAAATTATAAACATTTTAAATAACGGAGAAACATATATTGCTTCTTTTTCTTCTCTTTTTTCCTAACAAATATAAATTAATATTTTCCGAGGATAATGATATCAGATATTAGGAGTTTCGTATTTACCGTTTATAAGATATAAAAAATATCTCAAATACGGTAAATAAGAGTTTATTCTCAATTTGAATTAACTTTTAATTTGAAAGTTGTTCAAAAGGTCTTTTGAATAACTATCGTTTCTTTCAGGTTATTCATGGAAAATATGTTCAAATACTAAGAAGTAGTATTTTTATACATCTTTTTGAAAACCTTTTCGGAAAAATCGCTTAATATTAATGGAAATTTTACCTCGATAACTATTAAGATAAAATAACCTGATAAAAAGTGTGTTTTACTAAACATATGGAAGTACATTTTTAATCTTGCTTCATAAACAGTCTAGTACCAATTTATTCTAAAAATGATTCAACTTATTGTAATAGGGCCAATTAAAAATAAGGATCAACGGTTTTTCACCCTCTTCATTATCTTCTCAATCCTTAATCAGAAAGTAACAACGTTCATGGGGATAATTTTACACATATCTCCAGTAACGTTTAAAACCTTCAATGGGTTCAAATATATGAGGAGTGTAGTTAATAGTCATTAACTGTGCACATTGTAGTTTTCAAGAAATATATTTTTTGGGTTTTTTTTTATTTTTTAAATCTATTTATTTTTATCTAGTACTACGGATTAACATGATATGAATAGTATTTAACGTTAATATTAACAGTGAAATTATGTATTATTTAACATTATTTTAAATCCGACCCTGTTAACTATCGTACATTGGGGATTAATTAGGAGTAACGAAAGCATACGTTTAAAAAATCAAGGATTGTATTATACAAATTGTTTTGTATCATCTACCAATTAAATATTAATCTGGATCTATAAAAAAGTGTATACATAATAGCTTGCCGTCAGCATTAGAACAAAGATGTGGCAATATGTAGATATTAATGAACACATACCTAATGCGGAGAAGTGTGTGATGGTCAATATGATTACTGTTTGCTGTTTCCTACAATGAAATAATTTATTTCATTCAGTTTAATCATTCACTCGATGTGTAAAAGCATCGAACCTCTGCCCTAACATTGAAATAATTTATATCATGATTAATGAAGAATATTTTGGAATCTGTTTTTAGGAACGTTTTGTTTCTATAAGGAGAAGGTTAAAAACTTGTTAGTTCTATGCCAGAACTACTTTCGTCGTCTTAGAAAAGCAACCTTGTGCGTGGTTGATATATATTTTAATTGTAAAAAATTATATGCGTAATAAACAAACTTCAAAATTTTTATGGCCTTGTAAGCTTCTGTTTGAAATATTGCTTTGATTCGAATTATTTTCTGTTTACTAACAGCCCTAATAGAACATTTTTGATTATATTGTTTGTGATCAATAATATTTCATGTAAAGAAAATACAAGATAAATATACGGGGTGTTGATAAGATTTCGCACAATATTTATAAATTTATTATTAAATAATTTTTTGAAAAACTCTGAAAGAGGTCACCATTATTAAAGACAATATTACACAAAAGACTCTAAAAAGTCGTGCGCTTAAGTTTAGGTGTTCCAGTATGGTTAACTTGCTATCTCAATGGGGGCGTGGGTTAATGAAGTGACTTATTAATACAATAGTTTTATATCGTTCATTTTACAATGGATGAATTAATTAGTGAATATTGGATAAAAATTGATTCAGTTAACCCGACTAAATAAATATATAACTATAAGATCAAAGGCTCAAACCAATAAATCGTTTAAATAAAAAAACATGTACTTTTAACTATATGTAAGTACTAGCTTAATTAACTACATACCTATACGTATTTAATAAAAATATGGGGAACATATAACATCGTACGCTACTGTAAATCAAAGGGTGGGTGTCAAAAATAAATACATTGACTAAATTATTTTTAATCCTCTTAAGAAATGTTAACTGTGCTTAATAAAACAGACCGAGTGCATCAAAAAGAAACTGAAGTGAAACTTCAAAGGAACTTAAAATCTATTGGTGCAAATATAAAATCAGTAAACCTTCTATACCCAAAATTATTTACATACTTATAACACAAACAATACAGTCACTGTAGTACCATGTATGACTTTTTTTAATTAAATTTGGTTTAATTCAATTAAGAAACAAACTACAAAAAAATTTGTACTTAACAGTATGTAGAAAGAAGGTCACAGATACTGCAGCGCGTCAACAACATCCACAAGCCCTTCAGAACTGATTTCCTTCTCGCGCTACCCGTCGGCATCCACCAAATTTCAGTTTCGATTCTCGTCATCGATCATCAAACGGCAATCTGTTTCATCCCCCAAAGACGGCTGATATGACCAAAAAAAAAAAACTACGCATGCGCTTCTAGTACCTACACGTACACGCTTAAAATATCAATAACAAAAAAACACGTTGTCTAAACTGCACGTCGATGATAGGCTATCAAATGACAATAATTATTTAAGACAATCTAAATCATTTACGTCAATGCCGTTATTTAACACGCGGAGATGTTCAAAAAGCCAATACAGGAAACACCCGGATAAAACTATCAAAATGAAAGGGCTCTAATAATGTACGAAACAACATCAAATCCATAAAAGCTTCTTTACTGTTGGAGACTTAAATTGAACTAACTTGAATTCAAATTTCATTGGCCGGTACAAGGTCGTCAAGAATAGGAAGTCTGAAAACTGTATCGCACTGTACAATATCGGACCGCTTATGAGGTGCGCAATAAATAGTCTGGTCTTTACTCAGTCGCACTGAGAACGTCTCAGAATTATGTATGTGCAGTGTGAATGTATACAGAGTGCGATCTGGCCGGGCGTCAAGTGCATTATTTCCCCTCTGAATGCTGCCTCACTCTTTCTTCTACGCATAATATTGAATCTCACACATTTTCCTATTATTAATGAACAGTAAGGCTGCGTATCGCGTGCAACCCGTCTCTAGAAAAACGCCGTAACAGAAACTGTACGAAAACATTGCCAGCATTAGTTATTACTAAAATGCAGAATATTATACTAAATGCTCTACAACACATTCCTTTATATTTATAAAAAATATATAGTCAATAGGATATTATTCACTATATTAAATCATCATCATTAGGTCATCAGTCCTAAGACTGGTTGGACGCTAACCTCCAGCTTCTCCTATCTTGTGCTAACCTACGCATTTCGCTAATTGTGCTACAACCTACATCCCTTGCTATTTGCGAGCAGTAGTCTAATCTAGGCCTACCTCTGCCTTTCTTCACTCCTATTTCAGCCTCCAAAATATCGCGGACTATTCCCCCATGTCTCAGCAAGTGGCCTACCATTCTATCTCTTCTCTTCTTTAAGTTTTTCCACATACTTCTTTTTTCGCCGACTTTCTCCAATACTTCTTCGTTTCTAACCCTATCAGTCCATGGTATTTTCATCATTCTTCGGTAACACCACATCTCAAAAGCTTCTAATTTCTTCCTACTTGCTTCCCCTACCGTTCAGGTTTCGCAGCCGTATAGTGCCGTGCTCCATACATATGTTTTCAAAAATCTCTTCCTTGTTTCTAAGTTTATTACCCCCGAGCATAAAAGTGCTTTCTTTTTGTTAAAAGCTACTCGACCCTGCGCTATTCTTTGTTTTATGTCTTTATCGCTTCTTCCATCCCAATTTATTTTACTTCCTAAATAAGTGAAGTCTTTAACTTCCTCCAATCTTTCATTATTAATTTGTACTTTCGTTTTTGCTCTGCTCTCGCGCCCTCTACACACTAACACTTTAGTTTTGTTTTTATTCACCCTCATTCCGTATTTCTCTGTCAACACTGCCTCCATTTCGTTCAATGCTGATTCTAGTTCCTCCTTACTAGATGCTAATACTGCTATATCATCCGCGAATCTCAGCATTTTTAGTTTCTGTCCCTGTACTTTAATCCCGAAATCCACTCTATCTTTTACCACATTAATCGCCTCTTCGATGTACAGATTAAAAATTAGTGGTGATAGCGTACATCCTTGTATTACTCCTTTCCTAATACCCACTTCCCTTTTTTCCCCTTCTACTTCTATAACAGCAGTTTGCTCTATGTATAGATTGTGTACTACTCTCCTATCTCTATACTTCATTCCCGCGCTCTTTAGTATCTCGAACATTTTTTCCCATCTTACGTTATCAAAAGCTTTTTCTAAATCTACAAATCCTAATCAATATCATTAATTAAATGAATCTAACTAATTAACATATTAATAAATAACAATAATATTGTCGATACACTCATCGATTACCTAACATTGATTTCCAATGTTAATCGATTTATATATACATTAAATCTTATTATACATCAAACACTAGTCCTTAAGAAAAAGAAACGTAACAAGACATTGACTAAAAATTGCATTTTTTTCAGATATTTCGGAAATTCCAATCCTCTCGTTCTTAACATAAATGAATTCCTTAGTTTTCCGAATACTCTTATACATACTTGACTGTTTATAAAATTTTCAACCAAAACCATTTTTTTCGTTTTAGATAAAAATACAAATAATATAAATACAGCTTTGTTTTGACAAAAATGTTAAAGTTGTTCAAAATTATGTCTATCAATTAACAATCTGACATAAACCTTCACGCATTTTATTGAATGTTCAATAATGTTCAAATTCGTAGTTTCAGATACTGTAAATGAATAAACTTATTGAAATAGAGTCTAGATTTTAAGTAACTTTTCAAGAAGAATAAATTTTACTGGCCCTATCGCCCTATCAATCTACCAGGGCAATATCATCAAATGTGACCGGACATCGACATTAAAACGATGCGGATGGAGCTCTTTCTTTTGAAACATAATTGAGGTCATTAACCAACATCATTATCCAGTTTATATAAAGAAGTGCTAAATCTGGAACTAAGTCTATGGTGGTCTTCGGCATGCAAGTTGTGAAATGATACTGGTATTTATTTTATTACTATAGCTACATTTATTTGAAGACAAATAATTAGCGAGCAATTTAGTACTGAAAGAGGAGAATGTTTCGGGGCGAGACGCGGAAATTGACTGATTTGAAAAACTTATCCCAAAAGCCAATAGCCTGGTGCTGTTATTGCCAGATGCTACACGTGTCATAATCCATTGACCTAATCTGCAGGGGTTTTAATAAGTGGATAGCTCCAGCAATAAACCAAGTAACTTATTGCCTGGAATTATGGCATTTTTACCCGTAAGAAATACATATGTCCTGGTTCCGAATACTAGCATAATATACAAAGGTTTGCACTTTCTAATACTTAGAAAACTTAAAACTAATCAAATACCATCACGGCTGTCAATGTGGACATATGTGGAGCCACGTGTGCCCACGAGTCGAAACGTAGAAATTTTATATATCAATCAGCAGTCAGATTTTCTTCCAAGAAGTGAGACTCTAAAAAACGACTTAATTTTAGCATATATATTTACTTTACCTTGAGGTGGCTACATTTCTTGATTGAATTCAATGTCTTGAGTCGATGAATTCAATGGCTTGAGGTGAATTATTGAATTGAATGTCTTAAAACTAAAGTCTGCAGTTATGACGAAGGGTTGTTCCAATCAAAGAAAAGGTCTCTTCAGATAAAACAAAGTTTATAATGTTGGTATTTTTATCACAACGTAACATTATATCTTCTCAAAATTATATGCAACAATCTAAAATCACCCCCATTCAACTATTGTATTAAATGTACCTTACAAGAACCGAAGTTTTCTTTTTTAACAATTTTCCAACTTTATTATGTTCAACATACCTTTTTACTTCCAGTTGCCTAATAGAAGTATGAAGATATTTTTGAAGATCGAGAAAAACATTAATCTAGTATTTCCATCGATTTAAGGTCTATCTTTGTCGATGTAAATTTTTATACTGCCGGTATCCGAAAATATTTGAACCAGTCCTAATGTTTATCTTGAAATAAGTGATCTATTAGGATAATCATGATTAAAGAAATAACAAGTCTCCTCATGAGATACTAATCTGCCAGTAGGGATATCCAACAATCATTAACATGTCAATTTCCATCCCCCAAGACAATTAGTTGAGGGCTTTTTTAATCACATATTATTGCTTACTAAATGCGGTCATAAAAACTCTACCCGGAGAAGTCATCTTGACAGTAATAGCAGCAGAATAATTAATCAGTTTAGTGATCTGATATTTCTTGAAGAGTTTCGATATGGTACTGTTACTTTTTGGGACAACCTCAATAGTTTGAATAATTTTTGTTACTTTTTTGTCTACGAGCAAAACATGTTTATTAAATATTGATTTTCCCTTATCAGTAACAAACTGATTTTATTTACGTTTTCAATTCTGAAAACAAAATTAGTGTAGTAAATTAATATTTAATCAAAATGCGTACCAGATCCCTAATACGACTTACCCATGTAATTACACAACATTTTTATTTTTCAATGTAACCCCATTTTATATTATTAAGTTTAGACACCTTTCTGTCTTGCAGACAATAACTAATAAACTCCTAATATGGTGTAGCATTGCAGTCGGAAACCATTTCTGTTAAAATATTACGGTATAAAATAATTAATAATACTTAAATTTGTGTAGAACTAGATGAGAAAACTTTTTCAGATATTTAACAAAAATAATATTATATTGCTACATATAATTTTAAAAAGTTGTCGTAAATATTTGCTTCTTTTTTCTTATTATTAACATATAAAAAATAACAGAAAATATACTACATTTATTTTTTTAAACTTTTCAAAATAGTTTGAAGTTTTGATATACACATATTGCCGTTTTGAAGTGAATAAATATAAATATTATTCAGAAGACAAAAGAGCGAAAAATTTAATATATGGTGTACAAAATCAAATAAAATTTTAATTAATATACAATTGAATATATTTTATTTAGTTTTCTATTTCTGTGCTCCGTTTCTGTGAAATTTTTGTATTTCTGTCTTTGTGATGCGATAATGATCTTTATTATGTATAAACATCTGCTTTTAATACATGTACAACTGTAAGTTTTATAAAAAAGAGTTTTATATTCATTACTACTGACGCTGTTGTGGTATGACTCTTCTGTATTATAGTAGACTGTATTATGAAATGCCTTATATAGAATGTCAAGATATACGTATTATATATGTATTAGTTGAAATGTTCGTTTTATATAATTCATTTTTCACTAGTGTAAAAAATTATTTTGTAGCTTTTGTATGATTTTTACTAGTCTAAAAAACTACAATTATAAGTGTGTATGGTTTCGATGGTTTGTTTTAAATATATTATTTGCATTTATATGAAACATTTAATAACTGTATAGATTAATAAATAACTTTAGACTTTTCTGTCTATCGAAAAACAGATGGTCACTGAATAAATACAATAACACTTCTATAATCGTAATGAAAAATAGTAAAAAATTACACTTAGAAACAAAGAATAATCATTGACATATATCGAGTCACCATGTACAATAGAATTAATGAATTGCACTGTACTTGAAAGTACCAAAATTGCTATATACTCGTAATGAAGATATGATTCAGATATCTACGAATGGACAATCAAATTTGGGGTTTATAACCTTGACTTTCCATATCTGATTGGAAATATTAGAGAGCTTATTAAAATTTACTTCAGTCTCATATCAAAGTTTATTATGTCCTAATCATCATATAAATGTTATACTCATCTCATGAATATAATTCAAGTTATACCTGTACCAGTCTACTCCTTGAATAGTAATTATAGAAACTATAATATTAATCATACATATTTGAACCAATAATATATTTAATAGTTTTAATTCTTATTTTATCAACTAAGTTATTTAAGTTGTAGAAGAGAAGATTATAATAATGTACGATAACTCAAATACCATTAATTGTTAAATTAAAACAAAAAGAACTATACCAACCATTTGCATTTTGATGATGTATAGATACATTTCAGAAAAAGGAATAATTAGGGGAGATTAGCAACTCGTAATTGAGTTATTTTTACGAAACAAGTTCAATAGCAATTCAAATTCAAATCATAATTCAAATTAATTGAGTATTTGTAACTATTATTAATGTAATCAATTAACTATTATTTATGTCATTTGAATTTGTGAAACTGTATTTTTTTATTTCATATTTTTATACTCAATATCCTTGATGCTTCCAGAGTATTTTTTATTTACGTTCATCTTTTAATTGACTGCCTTTGAAGATAAAAGAAGTATATCTTAAGTTATTAGAAATAGTGTAAAGCTTCAAACCATAGAGGTTTAGAACCACTACTTTTTGGAGGCTGTTAATATAATCTATTGCTTTGTAGGTAAATATTCATTTCTTAATTAAAATTTTGTTATAAAATAAGACCATCCTATGAGCTTAAAGATAGACATACATAAATGGATAACTTAAAAAATAACCTGCAAATATTTATATACCAATAACTATTTATTTATTTATTTATTTTGCAGCATCGGCTTCTTGGATTTGAGCTGCATTATACTCTATTGCAGGAAATATTCTTATGTAATTTTTTACGTTATTTCAATGTCATACTGCAATAAACAGCATGTATACATTTACAACCTCAGTAAATGTATCAAATTTTCCGAAAGGTATTTATGGTTTTTAGGAATTTGAGTATTCGTTCAAGGACGTTCTCTATAGATGTACAGATGTACAGAAGCATAAACGGATATTTTCTGGGATCTTATATTGCTGACGATAACGACCGTAGTTTGAACACTTCATGGTTATATATCTTATGTATTACAAATCGAATATAAAGGTTGTCAACTACATAGTAATACATAGTTGTGTGTTAAATTTGTGTGTCCAGTTCTTAAGTACGATTCGATCTCTTCCTTGTAATGACAAAAGCGATTTTAATTTATAAACTAACTATGTGTTTTACTTCTTTAAATTTCGAAAATCCTGCATCCTATTCATGCTGTTGCTTTCGCAGCTCTATCAGCCAACTCATTGCCATAAATTCCTATATGATTAGGGGTCCGAATGAAAATAACCGTTTTTCCTAAATTAACTAACTACCGTGTTAAGGAGAGAATGTTTTGTATTAAGGGATCGTAAGTATTGGTATCAGTTAGTAAGTGCAGAGCGCTGAAAGAAACAGTGCAAATGAGTACATTCTCCTGTAAAATAATTTCTGTATAACGCAAAGCCTGCTATATTGCATGAATTATAAATTAATAACGTAAAGCCAAACGTACGATATTGCCAAACTGCATAATTTATTATTGATTAACTTACATATGCGTTAATGCCGCTGCAAAATCCTTCAAATTAAATTGTGTTAATAAATAGGGACAATGTCTTGATATAAACTCCACGAAAATACTATATGAAAAGAGTAATTTGAACTATGATTATTGTCGTCTGACCTTAACCTTGCTATATTTTTTCCGTGGATAAAAAAAAGTTTGTATAGAAAAGGCTGTAAACATTTTGTAACTAAAATTGCACATTGTTAATGGTAATTTCTCTTGATATATACGTTACTAACTAATTTTATTTCCTCACTCATCTATATATGTTTATATTTTGTAACTTCTAAGAACCTTTGCTTTTTGAAATATTTAACCCTTCGACCCCGAATATGAAGCACTCGTTTTTTTCCAAAATTTTTGAAATACTTACGTTCTGATGGTCTCATATATTAATGCTTCAGACTTTTTTTTTTGTTTTATACGTGAAGGCCCTTGGGGCGTGTGGTACTTATACGTACCAATCGGGTTTTTGGTTGGTACGTATATGAGCCAACAGTGTTCAACAATTACACCTTACTATGTAAAATGTTCACGAATAACTCAATTTTATTTTCAAAAGTAAGTACCAGCAAAGGAAAAATTAGCACATACACAAAAAGTGATATTATTTCACGTGATAAGAAACAAAACAATTCTCGCACAGGGGAATAGCACATTCATCGCACAATGTTTTGGTTCTGGTTTGTTGTTGATGGCGCAGTGTGTACATTTCCGGGTGTCGGCCCTTCCACTGGTAAATGCAATGGTACATTTCCCATGAGTCTCAATTTTTTAGAAACTAACCCTTTCTTGAGTGTACGGAAATTGGTTTGTTCCATGCCTTTAGCAATCAACTCCTTTGCGACCATGATCACAAATGTAATAAATGGAAGCTTTGATTGGTCTTGCCTCAGATCGTTGTACATGATCCATGCATTCACCGCGCACATGTTCAAACAAGTTTGAAACACCTTTTTCCACCATTTATTAAATTTGTGATCATGATCATAGAGGCCAATCAATTGATCAGCTCGATCTACACCTCCTATTTTTTACTAGTTCACTCAAGAATACGCAAATATTCTTCGAAGAAAAAGTTTTTCGAATAGTTATCCTGGAGTCAATGCTTTTGTTATAGTTTCATGGAGCGAGCAAATCCTTGGCGGTGGTACTTTTTTGCGGGTTGAAAAGTATTTGTTGGAACCTTCCAGTCAAGGATTCGGTTTTCTGCAGCTGGTAGGTTCTCAGGTTCAACTTGCAAGAAATCGTCTGAAGAATCACTGCTCTCGAATGAAATCAATTCCTCGGTTTCCCTAGCGCATTGTGAAGTACTTGGTTCTTCCAAAGAACTACTTTCCGATTCAGAATTTGGCTCACAAAAATCGTCAGATCCAGAAGAGAAGTCCTCTATTTCATCTAAGTGTTCTGCGTCTTCTTCCAGCTTCTTTTGACTAAGGTGTCGCTTTCTTTTCCATTCACTCATGGCGCTAGAAATAACAAAACAGTACGCTTTACAACACGGATGATACTTATGTGTACCATGTAAAAACCCAGATGGTACATTTATGTACCGCAACGATTTTCCTCAAACCAATCACGAATGTGAATTATTTCCTACTTACCTTAGAGCTTCAATATTATCTCACGTCAAATAACACACAGATTTCACAAAATATTGCAAGTAATGCTCAAATATCGTAGAAATGTAGCCAGAATATGAGGTGCATACGAACATGTGTGAACCAGTCTGCAAAATGTAAAGCTAGGTTATGAGTTCTGTCAAATTTCATTTGCAGGAAGATAAAACATTGGGATGGTATACTTTTCATATGCTCTATATTACTGATTTCGACTTCAGGCAAGTTGAAATACAGCTGGTACACATATGTACTGTTCGAGATGAAAGGGTTAAAGTATGCGGAACGTTCTTAGAGCAAGCGTATTTTTTTTTGTCTGGCGCTGCTTAGCCATATTTATCATTTACACTATTCTCTTGGCTACATATCTATTTTGTATATTATAAGTAACCACTGGCATATCTTATGTTCATATTCGCCAGTCAGATAAGTTAAAATAATTTGTTCTTGAAGAACTTAATGTCATAATTTATTAAAATGAATAAACGAAAAATTTCCATATATCCTTTGTGGAAATAGAAGTTGATTTGTAGATGTCTTATGCAACCAAGTAACGTATCATCAATAAAAAATTTAATGAGACACTTCCGATACATTCCCCTAAAATATGGACAATAATTAATTAATATTTAGTTAATTATGCTTTTGATCTCAAAATAAATAGTCACGCCTTATATTGACCAAAAGATAATTAACTCAAAAATTTACTATTGCCTATATTGCAGGAAAATATATCGATATATAATATTCGATTATAACTTTTTTTTACAATCCTAGGCGGTTGAGATAAAATTGTGATATGCAGTTCCATTGCCATTTTCTTTTATTGGAAATAAATTATATTGGAATAATTAACTTGTACAATTTTCACTCACGAGAGTGACTTTTTCCCATATACAAGGTATCTTAGATGTTCGATACAGTTAATTTTATATCTAGCAGGAAGTTGGTCATAGTGCTATCGCATATGTACACCCACATTCAAAATTCAAAGTAGTAGATCCAATGTCCAATTTTCTTAGGGCATCAGACTTATCGAGTACGTTGCATTATTTTATTATAACTATTTTTTTTATTTGTTTTTTGAAGAACTACAAACTAATGAACTAATGAACTATTGAATTTTCTCTGTGTAAACTAAAAAATTATTTTATCATTTTTTAACAAAATATCTATAAAAGAAAAATAATTATTTACTAAAAAAACCTTTACTTCAAAAAGGGCCTTTTTTTAATAGTTGCATAATATATGAAAGTTATTTTGAGACAATAAGAAAAATATAAACTTATAAAAATTGCTCCTAGAATCAAAGAAATATAATCCATCTGGTTAATAAAAATTATTTGTTCATTTAAGACAATTGTGTTTATTCCATTGTTGTGCAAATATCGGATTTTTTAACCAAATGAAGAGAATTCAAAGAAACTGATATTATGGATTCCCATAACATTTTCTGTTGTGTGCAGCCGAATATTTAATATCGAATAGAACTGTCAAATATTACAACCATAAAAAATTACATAATTAATACTGACTTTGCAAAAGCAGTATGTTTAAAAACGTTCATTAATATTACTATTATTTCTGGAAGTGTTAACGAATTGCATCGTTAGATCAATATCAGAAATTATAAATTAAGTACTTAATGTATATATAATAAGTCATAAATTATATCTACTTTAACATATAAAGTTGTTACCTCATGCAAAGTCTCTTAATTGATGGCAGTCTTTTCAATTTATAATTATACGAATAAGCTCGTAACTAGGTACATCCAAAACCGTATATTAAGTAATTGGATATTATCTAAGCTTCATCCTTGAAATATACCGTTTAATGTGAAACTTCAAGCGAGCACGACGATGATTTACTTTTTATGGATTTATTTGCATATTAAAGTAATTGTGACTAAAATGTCCGATGTAGTGCACCATATTTTCGTTTCTAAAAAGTTATTCACTGGATTACATAAATTACTTTATAGAGCAGACATCAGAACTTCCATATACGTTAAAGGAACACATTACGCATTATTTGGTTGTGAAATCAAATATTACTCACACTTTTTTCACGTTCATATCCGTCGGTGTTTTTTAGGATTGAAAGTAATACATTTATTAAAGGAATATCTAAATAAATATACAATTATTAAATTCATTATTTCTTTATCAAGCCATATTGAAATTAGCCCTTAGGATATACTCATAGTAAATTAAATTTTGTTATTAGATAAGCAAAAATCTATATTGTGAAGTTACAAAATAACCTTAACTTGGTAAGGTACAAATTATGATAAACGCGAATAATTAAAATAAAATAGAGGTTTTAAATTTGTCAACCGCTAAAAAAAATTATCTCTAATATAAAGGTTTGTCATATTCATATTGAGTGCATTGCATAAATTGAATTGAAATGGTAAAAATAATTTATAAATTAGATGCTTAATACACAACAGTTAATAGCTTCTCCAAATAAGCACATATTATCGCAATTTGGATAATAAAAGCCTGAAAGGATATTGTTAGCAATTATTAATTATATCATGTTACAACATTGAAATAAGAACAGGTGTTTGATAGTCGTTTTATCATTCGATACACTAGATTTGGGAGTCAGTTAATGAGGTGAAATAAGAGAAATCGCATCAAAAAGTTTGTTTGGTCTCTTGTTTTTACTTTTTGATGTCTCTTATATTCTTCAAAACGACAATTCTAACCCTTTCTTGGTATTTACATTTCAAGATTTTATTCTTAACACAAGTCAAACTGAAATATGAATAAAATAACCATTAATTTATAGTGAAAACCTTTTAGTTACAGCTGCAATCCTTTGGTACAACTTGAAGATGAATTTTTTTATGATCTTAATCATCACAATATCTCAGTGGGTCCCTAGTGATCTACTAGTCATGATGTGTCAACTATATCATGACCTAGATTCGAGTCATGGTGTCGGAATGGGTACGCTTTTTCAATTTGTATCGCCCTCCCAAACAGTTATAGCTTTGCATTTGAAAATACATATATTAATTCATGTGATATGCGTTAATACAACATCTTATTGAAACTAAACAATTTCACACGATATCGTTAGATCTAGTATATTTGCACATAAGTTTACCAAAATATGAACATCTTGATCTCTGATAATATTTAAAAACTTCTTAATTGGAAAATTCCTTTCAATAAGAATTGGAACAATAATATATGTACATGCTGAAGATACCTAACCAAGCTATAAGCTTCTAAGAATATAGTGTGCGTATGTTAGGTATTCAATTAGCATTTTACGTTGATCAATACATATAATCCTTCCGGTGGACTATCCTGCTCAAGATGAAAGTTGATTCGCCTGAAAAAGGAATGAAATCAAATGCTGTCTTATTTCTGTCCAGCTCTTTCATTATTTCTTCGTTTAAATGAATCTATGTTCTGGATTTTCTTCTATTACTTGGCGAAATACTTCTACAACTGCTTGAACAGGACGATCTAAATTTTTCAAAACACTCAGTGGCATAAAAGCCTAATTTTAGTTAAGTATTGCTATTGTTGGCACGTGTATGGTATGGATATGTAAGAAACATAAAAGTAAAAGTGCGTCTAGACTTTAATACGTTTAAAGTACCTGCTAATTTGTTTAATAAAAATGGTATGTTTAACTTTACGGAAATAATTCAAAGGAACTCTCCAAAGAATAGTAAATATCGGGTGAAAATCACTTATGGGATAAAATAATTTTTAGTGATATTTTTAATATTTATGAGAAAAACTCGGACAGACTAAATTTTAATCTAGACGTCTTCTAAATAAAATTTTAATTCTACTGAGTGATTGAGGTAAGTACAATAAATGTAAAATATCTTTTTAATGAAATACTATATGTATTCTTATATTACTTAATTGTCCTTGATAAATTTACTGCAACGACCTATACTTCATATAGCTTAAATAAATCAATAAGAGTACATTTAAGTAAAAACGCAAAAGAATGTAACATTCTTGAAGAATAAAAGTATAATAATTTTTCTACAGTACTCGTCGTACTATTTAAGGACATACTTGCAATAAATTGAATATGAGATGTTTATTAACCACGTTTGTACAACAATTATTTTTGTCTTAAAAACAGATAGTGTATGGTTTGTGTCATAATATCACTTTTTGCTTAATAAACAATGAGGTATTTAACACAGTCATAGAATTCAAATTTTGATGATGATCTCTTAAGAGAATATATGTGGAGCGCAAACAGAAGTTGAATACAATTTATTTCTGCGGCGCCATAAGCAATGAGCTGGATATAGATGCGGTGGTACGCCCTAGGTTACATTTTTTTTTTTTTTTGAAAAAACAACTCTCGGATATTTGCTAACAGTAAATTTTCATTAGATTCGTGACATACATACACATACATTTTGTAATCAGAGATGAAGGTGTTCCTGTCCTGGCAAATTGCTATCCAATGCACTAGATCTGACTCTTTCGACTGAAATTGTCGTCGATTGAAATCGACTGATCCGTTTTACGAGGGTGGATCAAATATATACGGGATTACTGTTCCTGAGAGTCTACGGTTGTTAGGACCGGGCCCGAGGTTTTAGTATGCTTGGGTGGGATCATTGTGAATGGAAGAGCCGACCATTACCCACTCTCAACCAGTTCGTCAGTAGCGCTTACGATGTTGCAGCGAGAGGTGCACCCCGCTGTTGCGCTATGCATTATCATAAAATTTCTTGTTCTTGAAGGAGTTCAAGCGACGGAAATTTTCCGTAGATCCATAGACTGCGCAGTTCAAGGAGTCGTCTGTATGCCTGGCATAAAGAGTTCAAGGAAGGGCGATAACGAGTGGAAAATCAGGAATACGATCGCCGCCCTCGAACCAACACTACGGACGAACACATTCACTCGCGCGGTTCAAGAACTTCTTGAAGAAAATCGACTGGTGACCGTATCCAAAATTGCAGAAAAGGTCGGAATAAGTCATGAGAGCTGTCAAGCGATCATTAAAAATGACCTGGAGTTCCATGAGCAGTGTGTGCCAGGTGGGTTTCTTACGTTTTGATCGCAGATCAGAAGTTGAAACGTTTGGAGGTCTGTCAGAGGCTTATAGCAGGGTTTGCGGAAGAAGGTGATGCATTTTTGAGTCGGATTGTCACCTGGGATGACAAACGTAGAAACGTGAAAACGTGGGTCCACCACCACACGCCCGAGTCCAAATAATCCAATATGGTGTGGCGGAGACAGCCCCAGTGAAAGCCAAGACTCGACCCTCAGCTGGCAAAGTTGTTTAAACTATTTTTTTCAACCGGCACGGCGAGGCCTTTTGCTCATTAATTTTTTGCACGAGCGACGCACAATCAATGCTGCTTACTACTGCGAACTATTAAACCAGGTGAGAGGGCTGCTTATCGCCACAAAAGACGAAACCAACGGATTCGCGAGGCAATCCTCCTTCACGACAACGGCAAGCCCCATACTGTGTCTCTAACGATCGAAAAACTGAAAGAAATACACTGGACTCCACTTTAACACTCTCCCTACAGCGCGGACTTATCGCCATACGATTTTCATTTGTTTGGGGCGCTTAAAGAAGCTCTAGGAGGGCAACGATTTGAAGGTGACCAGGGCGTAGAGGGATTCGTGCGCAATTGGCTCCTGACGCAACCAGCTCCATTCTACGATACTGGGATAAAGAACCATGCTTCTCACTGAGAAAATGTATTTTTAAAGCAGAAGACTATGTAGAACAATAAAATATATTTGCCTTTTGTTTTTAAATCAATAATTTTTTTTAAATAAAGTCCCGTTTATATTTGATCCGTCCTCGTAGTTAGCAACACGGAATTTAAGTCAATTATGCTATAATAAATTATAAGAGAAGAACGTAATAAAATTGAATACATAAACAGAATTCCTAATGATTTAATCGTACTAAATGGATTGGACGAAGAAGTTTATTAAGAGGTTACCTCGATCAGCAGATCGGACGTCATTGGATTTGTTTCTGTAGGGTCATCTCATTAATGCAATATATACAACAAAACCAGATAATAATAATGATATAAAGAACACAAACAGAAATAAGGAATATTTCAACTCAAGATTTAGAGGAAATTAGGCAAAAATTTCAACATACCAAGTTGTAACTAACTTGTAAACGAACAACATACAATATTTATTTTGTTAATTTAAATACCATTTAAACAAAATAATTCAATAATCTTATAATTCAACACAAGTAGTAACTAATTAGTTAGTTACATTACAAATATTACCACCTTGAGCTCATTGAAATAAGTTCCCTAAGGAGAATTCAATAATATAAACATTTAAAGGGTATTAAAAAAATCTCTCATGAATCACTAAATATTTTTAGACTATAAAAATAAGGAGTTTATATTCCAACCCATCTGCAAATGCCTCATATAATAAGGACTAAACAAATTAGGTCAAAACAACTATTCTCCTGGCTATATGCCAAACGCCGAGCGCTGAATTACATGACAAAATTTGTCATGTAATTCAGCGCTCGGCGAATTACAATTACATACAGCGAATTACATGACAAAATTTGTCATGTAATTCAGCGCTCGGCGTTTGGCATATAGCCAGGAGAATAGTTGTTTTGACCTAATTTGTTTAGTCCTTATTATATAAGGAATTTGCAGATGGGTTGGAGTATACACTCCTTATTTCTGTAGTTTGAATGTTACCCTCTGGTAGTAAAACTTTGCATTATATTCAAAATATATTTAGCTTCATTTGGTAGACGAACGTTTAGGACCGACATATTCAAATTATATTATAACACAGGGGTGTAGCGTGAAAAAAGAACCTGGGAATGCGATACAAATTTTATAATGGGAAGAGGTATGGTCGAATGTATGTTAGGCCATACGAAAATAGTAAAAATAAAAAAGGCACTAACCTAAAATCATTATACCGAGGTATATATCCTAATTTTTAAAATCTCGGAGATCAATTCTTCGGTTTTTGTTTGTCCAGCGAAAACGTCTATCACTCTTTCTTCCAAATGTTGGAAACGATCTTATATTTTCTAACAAGGCACTTTCAATATTTATTAATGATAAAGCTGACAGTCTTTCTTGCTTTTGAAAATTTCGCAGATAACTTTGTATTCTATTTAAACATGAAAATAATCTTTCCGCGGAATTGCTTGTGGCAGGAATAGTCAAAATTAAACGACAGAATTTTGATGACTCCGGGAAAAAAGAACATAATTGAAGGGACATAATATATTGATGAAGCTCAAGCACAGTGCTCTTTTTCATATCGGAATCACTGTAAATCACTGAGAGTTAAATAAACGATTTGTGTCAAAGAATGTTCCATAAAATATATACCTACTAAAAAAGAAATAGTTCGTCAGGAAAACGTTTCACGAATGAAGTAAATTGTGTGGAATCTAGATTTAAGAATTTCAGTTTAGAAATTTCACTAAACCGTTCACTAATGTTCAAAGTAATAACGTCCAAATTTTCATAAAACAGTCGATCGTCGGTGTTTTTCTTACCTTCTTCAGAAATTAAATCCAAACGCATTCTTTTACTTGGTGGGTAATTTTCTAACACAAATCTGTCCATACGATCCCAAATTCCACTAAACTCGTTTCTCATTTTTTGATTATGTGATTTGAAATCGACGATGTTATTATTGCAGTAACTAATATCTGATAGTTTTGTCTGTAGAATTTTAAACAGACTCTCAAAATGTGGAAATATTGCAGAAAACGCTGCTAAGAAAAAATTAAAATCAGTTGCGCAATAAAGTTAAAAGTTCTCTAGCACAAATAACGGTTTCTCGATCCCATTACTCATTTTCATTTTCCACAATTACCTGAAACAGCGCTTCCAAATGTTCCTTATGTTATGGTGACAGTCGCCAAGATGCGTTCACATAATCGCATAACTGAGTCCGGAAATAACGACAACACCCACTCGAGATAAAAAGTAAATAATGTATGTTTGCGGTCGGTTTAAAGTAATTAAAAAATTGTAATAATTGAATAAATCGGACTTTTGAATAACACTAATTTGATAATTATTTAAGTGAGGCGACGCATCACTTGCATCCATGTGCGCTACGCCCCTATTATAACATAAGTAGCTTCACTAGCTTCTATTCTGCTCCTATGCTGATGTTATTTTGAATTATCATCATCTAGAACACCATTTTACTGCTGCTAGATGATGTAGATGTTCTAAGTTTTACCTGAATTCCAGTCGCAGATTTTTTTATTAGATATGAAGACTGGGTGTGTCCTCACTAAATATATGTTTTCCGAGAAGATGAACCCTATCTAATTATGCCGCAGATGTCGTGTCATTGTATCATTGCTTTATGATAAATTAAATAGTCTCAATTACTTAAAACCTTCTCCATTATATAGTTTGGACACAAATAGAAATCGACTTCTCCTAAAACCCTAGTCTACGGAGAAGAAGGTCACATATAAGGGCGAGAATAAATCATCATGTGCAGGGGGAAGTGCTAAACTTCCCCCATTTCTTCGCACCCAAGCATATGATAAGATAACTTCCAAACTAGGCCCAGTCCTCCACCCCGAACCACAGCACCAATAAAATTTTCACAGCCACCTTTATAGAATAATACGATAAGGTACCTATCCATGTTGTGGACGTAAAGCAAAGTGCTATATTTTTGTTAGCTCCACGTCGGAAACCAGACCTGCACGACAGCCGTATTTTCTAATGTTTATAAAAATGGAAAATATTAGACGGAGCAATGAAGTATCGAACATACAGAACTATTTTATACAAGTTAAATTGTTACAGGGAACACTTAGAACAACTTTACTATTTCCTGGTATATTTTTCAATTTTTATTTATTTTATTTTATTTTTCAATTATTTTCCTAAAAAATAAAAGTTTTATTCTACTCGTATATGTGATAGGCATTTTTTTATGGTATACTTTTTAATGCATTTTGTATAGCAATCTTGAAGAGGATTGTCAGTGTGATCTGTAATTACTATTTATGTATTCAATTAATACGGTCTTTTGTCGAATTTCATTACTATACCATACCATTTATTCACACTTTTTTGTAAAAAATATATTGTATGTTCTACTGTTCTATGTCGACGTACAAAACTTGTTTTCATAATGGTAATATGACAAACATGTCCTTGAGAATGATATAAAGAGTGCTTTACTTACTACTAAGAGTATTTTGTTTTTATTAAAACGACGGTTCCCTAGCAGATCACATAAAAAATTAATTACTATTATTATGGAATGAACAAACATTTAACTTGTTCAAAAACTCATCACTGGTAGGTAGGTATTTATGCTTATGCAAACTGCCGTTTATATTTCCTGTATCCTGTCGTTATCTAGCTTTGGACTGGCTACACAAAGGGTCTTTGTCAGATTTTTGATGGGCAGTTTAAAAATACAAAATACGATAGCTAATTACAAAAGAGTTACGTACTTTTATGAGGCGCGTTTAATTTATTTTTATGGCTTACACTTGCAGGATGTATATTGTGAAAATTGCATCTTTATTAGCTCCTTAATGAATTTAATATACATTAAATTTTCATGCATCATAACTTAATAAGGGAACTAAATATGTACCGTTACCAATATGCGTGTAAATAGCAATATAATACTTGATTATACATTATACCGTTTATTTAATGTAATTCGATTGATGATTTACAAGTTTTTTTATACTAGAAATTTAACATTCATAATATTCCGAGCAAAGGTAACTCCTATATTTTTATTACTATCTATAAAGGCAAAATACTAGCATTAGTTAGTAGTTTTTGGGATTTAAGCACTATAATGATTTAATTCTTTCATTCGAAATTTTACAGGAGAAAGTGTTATAAAATTTCGCAATTTATGGATTAAAATTTAACATCTATTCATTTATTAAAATTTCACACCATTATTCTTGTAATTATTATTATTATTATATTATATAGGTTTGGGCCTCATCAGCCACTGATCGCATGGGTAGTCCCTTGGCGATCCCCTCTTATCCGGGTCATTATCCAAAAATGCTATCCCATAAAAGGAGCAATTTAGGCAAGTCCCCCGCCTTAAGCCTCGCCTCCTCTAGGATAAAAGGGGTCCCTAATATAAGATACCTCTTCTCCTCCAGTGCGGGGCAGGTGTAAAGAAGATGAATCGAGGTTTCCTCGTCTTCTTTACAGTATCTGCAGGCCGGGCTATCAGTTAGCCTCAGCTTGTGCTTATATGCATTCAGGCTACTATGGTGGCCCGTTATGGTTCCCACCAGGGTTCTGGCTTTGTGTCTGTTCAATTTAACGAATTCTTAGGCCCATTTCTCAATCTCCGAGTATTCGATGAAGACTTTGGTTATTCGACAACCCGTTACTCCTCGCCATCTTTTATTGTGCTGGTCTCTTGTCCAGCCATTGATGCGGTCTCTGATCAGATTTCGACTTATTCCCACTGCAGGTTCTGTTCCATAGAGGTTTTCCCTGGTCCCTAGTCTGGCAAGGTCATCTGTAATTAGATTTCCCTTAATGCCATTATGCCCAGGTATCCATAAGAGTTCCACCGGTCCCTTCCCTGCCAAGTGGTTCAATGCTTCATAGCAATTATAGACCAGCTTCGACTTTGTCGTTGCTGAATTCAGGGCTGCCAACGCCGTCCTGCTATCCGAGCAGATACATACCTTCTCCTGGGTTCGACTTTGGTCGGCCCCCAGAACACCGTATGTAATTCCAACTAGCTCGGCCTGGAGTGCGGTAGTGTATTTGCCCAAGGGGAAGGTTTTACCTATCCCGTCGCGTCGCCTATACACCCCCGCACCCGCTCTGTTCCCACTCTTGGCTCCATCCGTGTGCCAGATGTCTCCATTGAGCGGCAATCCAGCTCGACCCTCCATCCAGTCGGTCTTACTGGTGAGGGTGATCTTATATTTCTTGTCAAACAGGAAGTGGACACCCGTACTGTCAGAGGGCATCCATAGGAGTCCCTCCTCAGCTAGCTCTCTTGGGAGTCTATTCAGGTCCCTTACCTTCCTATTCATGTTTCCCACCCTGCGCATTGCCTTTGCGGCTTCCGCTTTCAGGATGACATCAAGAGGTGGTATCCCCGTCAGTATCCCCATCGCCTCGATCGGTGTTGATCTTGGGGCTCCGGTTATACTTCTAAGAATCAATCCTCTTAACTTGTTAAGTCGGTTGGCTGCCGACTTTAAACAGGCTCTCTCCCATCAGACCAATGCTGCATACGTCAGTCGGGATTTGAGAATTGCCTCATACATCCATTTCATGGTTTCCGGTTTCAAGCCCCAGCTACCACCAACGGCTCTTCTCAGTTGCCAAAGTGTTGCTGTGATCTTGGAACATATGTGACTTAGATGTTTTCCCCATGACAGTTTCCCGTCCAGGATTACTCCTAAGTATTTCACTTCGCTATTATAGCTTAGTTCTTGGCCACCAAGTTTCAGCGGACATGTTTTGTTCTACTTATATTTCTTGGTGAACACCATCACCTCAGTTTTAGAGGGATTGACCGAGAGTCCCCTCTCCCTGCACCATATTTAAAATTTACAAAACTTGTAAAATTTAAGATATTGTTGTCGTAGTGCAGTGCATTATAGAGGAGGGTGTTTTATATTCCGCTGATATAAGTCCACCAGAAATTGGTATAAACATAACTATACGTGTCTTACGTAATTTAAGTAACGTAAATGTAAGACTGTAAATCATGTAAACTATTTGATTTATATTTTTATATATATTGAAAACCTCACTTTGAAAATGTATCTCACCATTCTCCTGAAAAGAAACGAGATATATATGTGCCGGTATGTTTGTCCTTGCCTTTACGTGTAACCTTCCCTGGGCAGCCTCAGGCTTTAGGGGAAGGAAGTCGATTTGTGTGTGTTCAAATTTTATAAACTAACAACTTTCGCATATTGCGGCGTTTCGTTAAAATGCGGTGTATAGCTGAAGTAAGAACTTATAGTTAAATAGAAATTTTGTTGATAATCTAGTTTCTTTAATGTAGTAAAATATGTTTCATCGCAGCAATACATTTGTTATGTTCTGTCGCCATATTATGAGAACGACGTCAACTCTTACTAGTGTCCGTAACACTAGTAAATGACCTTTACTTACTCTCACGGAGTTCATTAATTTAATGTTCTTATTTTCAAGCTATACCCATACCCAGCTAATGCTTTTTCTTATTTTCAAAAACGCATATTATTATAACTGAAACAAATTTGTAGGTATGAATAATGAATTAAGAATAAATTAATAGTTCTTAATAGATGTGAAGTTATGTTTGCTGGAAATATACCACATACTTTTTTCTTCAATAAGTAATTTTCTTAAAGATATCATGAAATTGTTGTATAGTCATATAAACCTCTGCATTGTATTACAGACTCCTGCGGTACAATTACTCGAAGCTGTGTAAACTTACCTGTTCTCATAATAAATGTTTCGCTACACTATCTATAATATTTATACTACACTATTCGGTATAAATAAGTAAATCAAGTACTTTAAAGAGTATAAACATAAAATAATAACATTTTGAATAAAATTAAACTGATCCTAAAATAATATTTGCTATAAAAATACTACAACCAGCTTTTTATTGCTGGAAAGTGTATTCTTTTTCAAAGAACACATATCTACCACGCCTTACGCTTTTAACTAAACGTTTAATTTTTATATAACAACAATGACAATTAATTGCCACACAATTTATTTATATATTTAATACAAGTTTATAAACAACGTCTCTAATATAACCGATTAGACAACACACAATTAACAAGTTTTCCTGTAGTATGTTTTGATTTATTTTCAACTACTAAATAATTTATTATCAATAAAATGAATGCCTTGAATTTATTTAAGTTTAACGGCTTGGAAATAATTTTCACTTTCATTTTTATCTACGGTTATAAATATTGTTTCTTGGCTATATAGAAGGGTATACGAAAATAATTTAATTTAACAAGCGGAATATTTTTAATAATGTATATACACTATACGCGAAGAATTTGAACTAAATATTTTTATTACTTATTCTTTTAATGTTAATTCCGGTATACTATTGTATACACGAATTATAAGCAGCAACAATTAGTATTAGTAGTACTAAAGAATTACTATTTTTATATTTTTCTTTAGAGCTGAATTTAAACGAATTTACTTTATCCAATAAGAAAACCACTACATTCCATAATATCCACAAATAGTTCAAATTGGGCCACTCAGCTAAAACAGTCAATTATCAACTCTCAACTGGCTTTATACTTACCTTAAATACTCACAAATTGTTGAAAGATACTGGACTGAATACTTCATATAGCTTGTTGGGTGAAAGCCAAACATGACTATGAAATGTAACTCTGTACAAATACAGAAGGAGTAAGAACAAAATATTACAGAAGCTATAAGGAATTAAAAAACTTTGTTCGGCTCCTACAAACTTGTTTTAGAATTATTTAAACGTAGAGACATACATGATATAATCATATGATATAGTCTGAATGTAGTATAGAATGCCTGTAAATAGATATGCTTGATTAATTGTGATGTTATGTTTCTCTGTTTACGTAATCTTCTATATAAATACAGAAAACTACTGGAACATTTAAGTGGATACACTCCCTTAAATGTGGCATATAAAATCCTCTCAAACGTATAGTTAGTTTATTTCACCGCTATTTGCCAAATAAGAAATCCCAAACGGCTCTTATCTCATACCGTGGCTTGTTTTATGGCTAGGCTCAGGTAGTCTGTTCCGTTTATCGGCAAGATAAGGGAGTCTTTTATTTGGCAAATAGCGATGAAATGAATAGTAACATATGATATCTTATAACTTTTACAAAGAGGTATACTTAGGTAAATTCTAGTGGGTTTAAACCAAACAGCACCCCAACTAACTATGTATATCTTTAACTTAGGCAGATATTAAATAATACCACATAACTTGAAATCGACACCAATAATTTCTTTATAAAATTGAAAGCAGTTCATTACAGCATATTGTGAATCCGATATATGAATCAAGCATGCATTTCAAAAGAATGCACACAAATAATAACAATAATTACTACATACTATAATAAGTGTCACTACGTCCACGCATTTACAAACAAGCACCTGATTGAGGCAACGGGATGCGCTAGCTATCGTCTTTACTGTTCAACATTATCTGGAGATAGCAGGAAAGGGTGCAAAGCTAAATTACAAAGGAGCTAACATTTATTGAGCTAAATCCACACTAAACTATTTCATATGTGGATGATGTAAATATGATATCTAATCGACAGACATCAGATAGGCTAAGAAGTGAATTCCTAAGTTCAACCACAATAGAATTGGAAGAAACATAACCACAGATAAGAACTTTGAACTTGTCGCTTAGCTATAAATTAGTTGTGCATACCTGATATATCTAGATGACAATATTTCAAGCGAAATTTAAAGTTCGACCCAAAAATATTTGATACAAGTATCCTGCGAATAATTGAAAGTGTAAAAGTAGGACGAAATTATAACTTTGAGTTAAACGAGATATACAAGAATATGAGAAATATCTTAATAAAATTTGAAATATTACAGTGGGCTTGACAGTTCGAACCAATAACAACAATATAATAAAAACATATTTGAAACTACACCTGTGAGAATCAGAAAAAGAGGTAGATCATCATCTCCAGGAGGATGCCAATAAGATTAGTATACTTTTAAACTAATATACTTTGGAACTAATAATTATTGTCACCCTACAGAACAATCAAATATTTTAATAAAATCTATAAAATGTTTCATATGTACAAATAAAAACTATATTAAATTATCATTGTAGTATAACTAACTCCATAATAATACTTCTCGATTGTGAATAATTTGAACATATTCGACTTAACATAGCACTTCATTACGATCTAAGAATTTCGTTGTCTAATAGACAAGATGTAGTTACATATCTTAAGAGAGCCGGCTTTTTTCGTTGAAGATAAATACTGGATAGGAGAACATATATTGTATCTGAAATGAAAGAAAATAAGTGTGAGGCTCCTGAATTTCCTCATTATCTCGTATCCATAAGCTTGTCTTTCTTTATGGAATCTTTTAAAAGTATATAACTTATTCCTACATCCAAATTTATTTCTATTTCAATTCAAAACTATTTTCTAAACTAATTTTATTAATATATATTTACTAAGACTACAACAAGCGCTTAGCATCTCTGAGTAACGATAAATATACCGAAAAGCTTCTTTTTATTGACACCAATTGGATAATGTACTATATTCTTCTGGATATTCTAAATATATTTTTCCATCAATACTGTCATAGATTTTGTTTTAATGCAGATTATCTGTCAAATTTGCAAATGGTTAAGACGGGTCATTTTACTTGCATATTTACTTTATGCTAAGGATATAAAATTTACAATAAAGCTCTCTACTTGCACCAAAGTCTTTTCTTATTAAATATGATATATCTACTACTTATGTGATGCAAACAATAAAAAGAAGATTTGAAATAAGCACAGCTACAAAGCCGTTATGGAAAAACCATATTTTTTTTAATTTAATCTATTTAATGTAATGTTTTGTAGAAGTGAGAAAAAAACTGATACAAAATTACGGACTTTCATAAGAACACAACATAACTAAACTATATTTTTCAGTTGCATTTTTAAAATAAACGAAACATGAAGAAAATAGTTTTTATCATTTATTATTAATATTATAAACACTTATTAACAATTACTTTGCTTTACTGAAAAATAATTAAAGATTACAGGAAGAATTATTTTACTTTCAAAACGTGAAATATTTATACTGCAGTATGATAATTTTAAATCATCATTTCTGGTTTAACAATATTTCTCTCACATCTCATATCTGTATTAAAAACCTTATCCTGCATTTGCACTAATATGATACATCTAAAGGAATATGTTTTTTATTTTTTGTTTCAGAAATTGCTTAGATTGTTCACAAATTCATAATTGAAATTTTAATATTTAATAAAATTAATTAACCAAAGTATTGTAAAGCTCCTAAAAAGTCTACAGTAAATTTGCAAGTGAACATTATAGAAGTACTTATATGTAATATAAGCTTTTACAAGTATATTTTTGGGGCGCTAATATAAAACTAAAGTAACGTAAGTAACTACCTACAGCCCCTACTACTACCATAACATACTGATAACAAATTAGTTAACTTGTATTGTCTGTTTTAGCTTGTAAACTTTTAACTCACAAAAAGTATCGCTTTAAACAACTGTAGAGTATATTGATGCATGATTATTTATAAATAACAAGCAATAAGAATTTGTAATATAACTAAACTTATTGATAACTACATAAAAAGCAACAAAATTTATATCTATATTTTTAGTGCCAATAGGTTGTAATAATTTACATTCTGTGTCTATATTTCGTTTATCGCTATTAAGTTAACAGTAAATACTATTTAGTTACATACCAAGATGTATGTGTGTTAAATATGCACACATACTAACACGTCTTAGTTAATAAGTCTATCAAATTAAGCTCCCAATAAAGATGTATTGAAATGAACACACGTCCGAAATTTACCCGTAACATCAATTCTAAGTCGACGTACTAGCCTGATATATTGATGATCTAGTTTACTTCGTCGAAAGATTTGCAAGATAATAAACCACAAGTTTTACATTAGGTTCCAATCTTTGGCGTTAAAGAATAGGAGAGAGGGTCAAAGATGAGCGGTAGGGTGTATGAATTTCCAAAGAGTGATGGTTTCAAAGCAAGGTTTTGGGATGAAAGTGAAATATTTTGTGGATGTACACCCACTATTTGTCTTTTCGGTATATAAGCTTCTGTAGAGTTTACTACAATCAGATCATCCCAATTCATCAAAGTAGATAGTTAGTTATATCGGCTAGATTTATAGTTGTATATTATTTATATATTGTTATTTCTACTACAGTGGTGTTGGATATTATATCAGTGAAAAATGAAGGTAGGTTAATATTACACTTAAAAGTAGTAATTGGCGTGGAAAGTGGTATGATTTATTATTGACAATTAAGAAATGATAATATTGCTAATGGATGATATTTTACAAAACTAATTTACTAATTAAATCATTAGTACTATAAAAACAACATAGAAGTTTCTACACTGTTATACTAAGTTACATTGACTCTGCTTTTTATTTCTCTAGTTTAGACAACTTAATTGAAGAAAATAGATCAGTCATATATTATAGTAACACAGACATAACTTAGCAATTATAATAATGCTTTTTTCTTGAAAAACATACCCCCGATAGAGAATTGTCTAAAAATATTAACTAATAAATAATAAAGAATGAAGTAAACAATTACCGAGATATAATTTCTAAATTTAATTTGCGTAATAAATTAGCATGTTAGAAATAAACATTATTTACCGTTAATAAGTAGTTCTTAAATACTATAGATAATTGTTAGATTACGTTTTTTAAAATTTATTTTGCCATAAAACACAGCACTGTTCCAATGTTAAAAAAAAACAATTTTAACTCTCTTATATATACATCGTATAGTGTTAATATTTACAAGAATACGTTATTGCTATTATATAAACACAGGAATATTTTGAAAATTAATTCGTTATTATAACGTCAAATTTTCACATCTTTTTACCAATAAAATTTAGTTCGAACGGATTATATTTAGAAACTAATTTTTTCTGTTCAATTAAAAGGGTTCAAAAGGTATCAAATAGAATTTTTAAAATATAAATTACATTGTGATTTTTTTGTGCACACTTCAAACAATTTTAACTAAAACTTTTTTTCAAAGAATAATATAATATAGTGTAATTTCTATGAGAATTATATAATAATACAGCGATAACAGAAATTATTATAATATTATATAATTCTTATAGAAATTATATTTTAGAAGTAGATATATCGAAATCATATTATATCTTTGTGAAAAAAAGTTTTATAAATTCTTATAATATGTAATTTGTGTTCAAGAATTAATGAAATAATATTTATATTTAAAATTAAATTTATATACAAACCTGTCTTCTTTGATTGAAATTCGATGTTAAGTTCTCAAACTATCATTATTTAATCTCAATTTTGCTATTATATTAAGAAAGTGAAAAATAGGAAAAGAATAACAAAAACATTTTACACATGATAGTTAAATAAAATAATGAAAATTAATATACCACCTTACTGTATAGGCATGATAACTAGATAACCGATTTAACAAACAATTTTGGCGCAAATGAACGAAATAGATCGCCATTTGAGTATTCTCTGAGATATAATCGTCGATGTTCTATAAGTATTTACATGAATTATAAAACATACTACATAGATTGACAGATCAATTATATCCCTTATTTCTCAATATTGTTATTCGAAGGGCTATTCTATAAAGACGTTCGTAAGGACTACGATAGAGATTTTACGTAAAAAACGTATAAACAAATAAATAAAATGTCATATGAAGACATCATTGTCTTCATAGTTTCATAACAATCTTCAAAACGTGATGAATACACAGAAGGTTGACCAATAATTTTTACTGAAAAGTATCAATTGCTGAATTTTGTTAATTGTTTTAACAGTATATGTAGGTAGGTTAACGCAAAGTTTCATTGACATCAACGTTTGAATCATATTATAATGAGTATGTGAACAATAAAGTATTTATGTACTTAAGTAGATTAATTTTCAATTGCGTCTATAAAACGTCGTAGACTGGGTAGAAATACTATACTGAATATCTAGATATGTATAAATAACACAGTATTTTGTCATTTAGTAAGAAACAAAAACTATATGTGAAATGGTATTATTTGCAATTACGGCAATATGTAACTATGCTTAAAATCTCCAAACACTTATATCTTTAAGAATAAACGTTTCTATTGAACTAGAAATTTGATTCTTGATGAATACTATTCGAAACTCACAAAAAACGGCGCAATCTGTTTTAGTAGATTTAATAATTCTTTTCTCATTTTAGTAAAGTGCACTGTTAATATACTGTCTCAAAATATTTGACCTTATAAATTCACAACTATCATATGTACACATTTGTCCTAGTATGGGTAAAATTATATATATGAACCATATATGATATGGCAGATGTTGGATTTGTTTACAACTAGAATTTTGTAATCGATTACAACACATCTTTCACCTCGTGATAAGAGCCTAGAATAATACAAAATTCTTCGTTCTCTCTAATTTTTAATGAATTATTCAAATTTCTTAATAGATACACTTAAAAATTAACACTTTTACATTTCCAATTTCTTTCTTAATTAATGGATATAGCAGCTGGTGAATACCAAAACAACCGATTACCAGGGTCAGGCTAGCCTGTTTCCTAAGAATTAAAATATATTTCCTTTTTTAAATATTAATTTAGAGACTATTGTTTTAATTCTTATATAATTTCAAAAGTTTATCTGAGCTACCACAATTCACGAATTATAGGATAGACTTATTTTTTTAGGCTTCTAATATTTATTTTATTCTTATGAATTGAAATTATATTTTTTGTTGTGGCTAAATTGTTGTTCTAAAATTATTTTGCAGGCATTTCCATATATACACTATAAAAAATGTAGAACACTTTCTGTAATATACAATTACCCTTACTAATTCATTTGAATTTTCATTATATGGAGTAGAATCAAATAATTTTAAATTCATTATACAATATTTGTAGATATCTGAGTCCAACACTGAAGCTGTAATACTTCTAATTTTTTTTTAATATAATAATCATTTATATTAATCTCCTGATCGGGTGTTAATTGGTATATAAAATACTTTTATAACCAGATTTAATAATAGAATTCCCGAGCTAATGGAAATAATAGTTCCGGTTTCAATTTATGTGGAAGTTTTTTTTTTTTTTGTATATACAAAGACGTGTTATATAAAGGTATGGGAAAATGCGTTGCCTTTCTTATAGGAAATGTCATTTTCTGTAACAACCAGATATGGTATGCATTTGTATTGTATTTGTACCATACACAATGTGATTACGATCTTGTAAGTGAATAGTAATGCGTTTCTTATTTCTTCAGCGTAGGAATAGATCAAGGATGTTGATATATTTGAAATTTTGGAAATTACTTTAAAGTAAGGAATATGGTTTAAAGTAGATACAGTTTAATTAATTGGAACAAGATTGAACATTTAGTTAGGCGGAAATTTAAATTTGAACCGTATTGTAAAGTTTAAATAAGAAATAATATAAGAAGTATAATAATAATAAATATATAATAATAAGAAGTTTAAAATGAACGTTATTTTTGCATAAACAATGTGATAACTTGGTAAAAGCTTCTATTATTGTTATTGCTTAAATAATTATAGAGGACATGAGGCTTCTATTGTAATTACAATTTTAATTCTCAGTATAAAGGGAGCTGTGTATAAATAAAAATTGAATAAATCATGATGAATAACTTTCTATTGAGCTTCTAATTCTATAATCACTAATTAATTATACACTTGATATATATATTTTTAAAATGTAACTTGTGTTAATGTAAGTATATAAATATAAATGTTTACTTATAACTATAATAATTTAGAAATATATATCGCTTAAATGAAATAATGTCGATTAAATTTTTGATATAATGGAGAATACCCTTTTTTATAGAATTTGTTTTTACACCCCGCATGTCATATTCCGATCATTACAAATATATTTCTCTGCATTCTCAAAATTCTTCTTCGCAAAATTATCTGCATTTCATATTTGTAGGATTAGTGACCGCCAAAATCAAATGAATACCCAGTAGTATATTGTGTACATAATACTGATAAGGCAAGTCTAACAACTTATGTAAGCTACGTCTGATATCAACTGACCGAAAACATTGTATATAAGTACCTAGATATACAAACATAAGATATTATATTAATTAAAATTCACAGTATAGGTTACATACAGGCAACAGATAATACGTAGAGTACCTACATTTTGATTCAATTTTTTCACATTTCAATATAAATTTGTTTTCAAGAACCAGCAAACATTTTTATTAGCAGTAATATATACAAGAAATAACGAATAGAATGAATATCTGATAAATTTTTCCCACTAGGCATAGATTTTATTTTGTCTGTAATCCTGCATCTCATAAAAAATATTAATCTAAATATGTAATATGAAACTGCATTCCCAGAAATAATAATCATTGGATAGAGGTAGACATTATTTTTGTCTACAGTATTGTCTACATTACACCTGTAGACAAAAACTACTTGTCTACATTACTCTTATGCCGCTTAAGAATAGTTTATGATTGTTAACATAAATATTTTACTTGTATACTTTGATCCTAGTCAATATATTTGTGACTTTCATAGAATGCCTACCTAATGGAAATCCTATATAATTGACCTAGATCCGTCGATTTATATTTCATATTTACTTATCCCATGTTTCAAATATTTATCTTAATGTTATATTTAACAATCCTACAGTTAACCAAAAATTGATTCAACAAATTGACCTCAACCATTTCATTTTCGTGTGCTTTAGATTTGTTATAACTTGCCTATAATAGATATAAGTTAGGGGTTTATACCAAGTGAACTAGATGTATATACAGTCTTTAGTAATTTAAATTGTATAGTTTACTAAAAAAACAATCTCTCATTCATATATTATTATTTCCTTGATATTTTAGACAGACAAGGAAAAACAAATTTAAACATCTAACTTTGTTTCAGGTCTTCGTAGTAATCTTCGTTGCCATCTCTGTTGCTCTTGCGGAACCTCCAGTACCAAGCAGCCAGTACATTCCCGCGAATCAGTACATACCCCCATCTAACCAGTACGGAGCACCAAGGCCGTTCGCCCTTTCACCCTCAAATACTTACGGCGCCCCAGCACACACAGAGGCCGTCATCAGGCCTAATAATCAATACGGTCCACCAAAATCCGAATATGGCCCACCAAAATCAGAGTACGGTCCACCTGGTGGTACTTACCTTCCCCCTAATGGTGGATATGGAAGTGGAAAAGGATACGACGACCAGTCGGTAAGAACATGCCATCAATAAGCGTTAACTGAAAATTAAATTAAAATTAAAAAGCTAAAGTTCGTCATTAAGTGCAAATTCTCAAAATCAGTTTCAAATGAGTGTTCCTCTTACATCCAACGATGAAGTATTAAGATCTAATTCTGCTAGGACCATAAAACTAATTAATTATTTAGTATAGTACCTATATTATATTCAGTAATATCATCTAATAATAAGAGACAAGTAACTGAGCGTGTGGCTCTGAAAGTATTTAAATTACTGGCTAATAAATAAATTCAAAAAGAGCAAGATCGATTGATGATGTGTAGATTGCAGCAGTCTTTCAAACTTCCTTCTAAATAGTTTTAAACGATAAATAAGTAAATTCTAAATTACTATGTGTTTATTACCAGTTTTGATATTTTAATTGAGTTATAAATTTCCTACCAACATTACTGGTTCCTTCTCCTCCCTCAACTGAATTTGTATAAAGTGAAATGATAAAAGGAGTGTAATGGTTAATTCAAATTTTCTGAGATAAGCTAAGATAAGGTATTGAATTTAGACTCAAATAATGGTCAATGATTTCCAATTAATTGTAGTACTAGACAAATCACCAAGTATTATAAGAAATTATATCAGTCACCTGACATCCATAACTTTTATTAGTGATAAAATGTATAACAAATAATATCAAAGTTTTTTTTTTTTAAAAACACTTTTTATTCGTGATCTTAATCGTAAATAGCAATGCTATTTATTCTGAAATACTTGTAGATACTTGTGTTCTGGTTGTGGGCAAGTAGAAAATCGGATTGTGATTATTCTGAATGTCGTGGCTTGTAAATTGGTTGTAAAATTTGCAATAAAATTTATATTATTATTGTACATGCAAGTAAACCATAACTTAATTTAAAAAATGATAAACTACATTTGAGGATTTAAAAAATCCACAAAAAAATCCTGGTTATAAAAAGATCTTAAAATAAATTTGATGACGATTAGCAACAACGTACACTATACAGTTTACTGTCTTTCTCTCGTAAAAGTTTCACATTATTTAATTATCTGTATACATTACTTCTCCATATTTATGTTTATTTTCAAACCGGTAAAATTTATGGAAATGCGAAATTGATAAAGAGCAGGCTGCCCACGCCAGTGATTGCATAATTAAATTAATTGAATTCTTGTGTAATTGGACAGTAAGAGGGGTTTAATGAACACAGGCTTAATAAAACTGTCGTCAGATATTATTACTTCCTTCTATAGTAATTAGTTTGGAAAATAACGAAGAAAGAGGAATGTTATTTAAGTACATTATTTATATACCGAAAAGTTCAGAAATAAACGACGATGGATTAATTTTTTTGGTAAATGACTTAAATAGCCAAAATATTTATTATTGCATTATTTAAATGAAATACACGTCGTTAAAATAATAAAAACTAATTATTTTTTGAATAAAAAGTCTATTTGGGTAACAAAAAGTACACAAAATACTAACGATTTTCCAGAATACGTATATCCATTCTCTTTACCTTCTGCTCAGAAGTATTTCTAGAAGAAGAGCTATCAAGTTAAATGCGTTTGTAGTATGAATATCTAACCTAGAAACGCGAGAAAATAGTCTTCAACAATAACTGATTATTGTTGAACTGACTACTTTTAAGTAAATATGAAAGATAAACAGTGTGTGTAATTTATATTATTCGATTAACGAGTACCAGCATACTAAAGTTTATGTATATGAGGAAATACATAATAATTTTACATTTCTTAAAACTGAAAACAAGGCATCGCTTACAGTTTCACTCATTTAATAGCGAATTAATTTTTATAATGGAATTTTATAAATTATGCGCATTCCATATATTTTCACTTTTACCGTTGGAGATTTTGCATGACTTCTAATATTTCAAATGAAAAATTAATATAATCTTAAAAGTAACTCATTCATATCTGAGGTAAACAAATTATTTCAGCTATTGTGTTATTCTGTACATCATATGTGTTATATATTGCAAATTTTAATTATAATTAATATAAAAAATAGAATGTACAATAAAATGTATCTAGAATTGGATATAACTTATTGTCATAGTCACTTGAGAAGGTTGATATTATTAAAACTGAATCACACTTCATTTACTTAGGAGACTTACACTCAAGAATATTATAAGAATTTATAAATATAAATTCATTCAGATACAATTTATAGACTTATAAATTATATATATATATATATATATATATATATATATATATATATATATATATATATATATATATATATAAATGTATAATATTCGATTGCTTTAAGAGCAATATGTAACAGTAATTTACCTGTTATTTACAGGTAATTACTATGTAGCTATTTTACATATTAGCAGGTCAAAAATATTACTAGCATATTTAAAAACGTTTAAACTATGTTAGTATGACTTAGGTAACATCGTTTTACATAGAAACAGGTGACCAATTTTCCACAAATTTATCGTTGGTAATTTAGTAGTTTCATTTATTTTCTATAATAAAATACTGGTACGAAATATATTTATATATTAAAATATAAATTGTTGTGTAGTTTATGTCTAATAATCACATAACCAATCTTTTTAAAATAAAACGAGATAAGTGATAAACCTTAAAAACGATTAATTTTAAGAACTTATAGGACTGACGAATAGAAATAGGAGTAGTTCTCTTTCTGTTCAAATATAGGTTATTCAAGGAAAATAGTAAATTGGAGCATTAAACCGATCCGATAGGACTTGAACCTTGACGAAGTTCTAGTGCAAACTGGAACGGGTGGGTCGGCTTGCGCGTTTTAATGATTTAAGGAGCCGTACCATAGGTTTAACCATAGTGGGGGGGTCCTTATTGAAAAACCAGACTAAGACAAGTCCCTGAAGGAGGGCAGCAGGTCTTTCAGTAGTCATAGTGGCAGAAACCGTGGGGGTTGGTATGGTGCTATGACACACACGACTGCGATGTGGAAGGCAAGAGGAAACCACCACATTATAATCCTCAGAACAGCTAGCAGAAAGCTTATCCTAAATTAATGATGGCGTCTCCTGGGACAAAAAATTCCGGAGGTAAAATAGTCCTCCGTTCGGATCTCCGGGTGAGGACTGTTCCGGGAGACGTGATCGAGTGCAATCATAATAAGAAGTGTAGCATTTCACGAGTCGGAGCGTGGAATGTCAGAAGCATGAGACAGGCAGGGAAGCTAGAAAATCTGAAGATAGAAATGGATAGGTTAGGATTAGATATAGTAGGTATAAGTGAGATGCGCTGGCCGGAAGTAGGAGATTTTTGGAGAGGTGACTATAGGGTAATACACAGGATCGGTAAATGGAAACGCGGGAGTAGGGATCGTTATGCGGAAGAACGCAGGACAGTGTGTAGATAGCTACCTACAATACAGCGAGAGAGTAATGATGGTTAGGTTAGATTCGAAGCCAGTGGAAACAGTAATAGTGCAAGTATACATGCCTACTTCTAACCACAGCGAGGAAGAGTTAGAAGCCGTTTATTCGGACATAGAGCAGGTAATAGGATTTGTGAAGGGTCATGAAAATTTAATAATAGTAGGAGATTTTAACGCAGTCGTAGGTGAGGGGAAAGAAGGAGAATTTGTAGGGCCTTATGGATTAGGAAACAGAAACGAGAGAGGTAGCAGACTGATAGAATTCTGTGAGAAGCACAAGATGGTAGTCGCGAACACATTGTTCAAGAATCACGTTAGGAGGCGGTACACATGGAAAATGCCAGGAGGGATAGACAGGTATCAGATAGACTACATTCTGGTTAGGAAGAGATTTAGAAATCAAGTAAAAGACTGTAAGAGTTATCCAGGAGCAGATGTAGACAGCGATCACAACTTGGTAGTCATGAAAGCTAGATTAAAGTTCAAAAATCTGAAAACCCGGAAGGATAAGAAACGTATAAATGTAGACATATTGAGGGATCAGAATATGAAAGATAAGTTCCAGGAGAAAACAGATCAATTAATAAATAAAACGAGTAAGGACGAAATCAAGAACGCAGAAACTGAGTGGGAGGGTATCAAGAATAGTCTAGCTTCCGCGGCTACGGACGTTTTAGGACACGATAAAAGGGAAGCTAGGAAGCCCTGGATAACGGACGAAATCTTAAACTTAATGCAAAAGAGACGAGGCTACAAAAACAGACGAGACGAAGAAGGACTGAAAACGTATAAGGCAATAAAGTGGGAAATCATTAGAAAATGTAGAAAAGCGAAAGAACAATGGATAGAGGAGAAATGCAAAGAAGTAGAAGATAAGTTGCAAGTAGGTAAGACCGATGAGGCTTACAAAATAATTAAGAGGAACTTCAGGGATGTAGGAACAATAAGTAGAAATGTTAGGAGTCAATCGGGGGACATACTGATAGGAAGAGAGGAGAAAGCGGATAGATGGAAGCAGTACTTAGGAAATTTATACGAGGGTCAGGAATTAGGAGAGATATTAGAGGAAGAATCTAGCATCGATAGGGAAGATGTAGGAAAACCTATATTGAGAGAGGAATTTGAAATAGCACTAAGGGGGCTAAAGAATAATAAAGCGCCGGGTGTAGATAAAATACAGGCGGAAATTTTGAAATGTGCGGGACAGAAAGTAGTAAATAGGATGTTTGAACTGGTAAAATACATATACGAAACGGGCGAGATGCCGGAGGATTATAAGAGGAACATTATCGTTACTATACCGAAAAAGAGAGGAGCCGACAAATGCGAGAACATTAGAACGATTAGCCTAACTTCCCATGCGTCAAAAATCTTAACTAGAATAGTGCAGAAGAGGATGGAAAATAGAGCGGAGGAAATACTAGGAGAAGACCAATTCGGGTTTAGGCGAAATAGGGGAACTCGCGAAGCTATTCTGGCGCTAAGAGTAATGTTAGAGAAAACAATAGAAAAAGGAAAGAACGCTTATATAGGATTTGTAGATTTAGAAAAAGCTTTTGATAACGTAAGATGGAAAAAAGTGTTCGAGATACTAAAGAGCGCAGGAATGAAGTATAGAGATAGGAGAGTAGTACACAATCTATACATAGAGCAAACTGCTGTTATAGAAGTAGAAGGGGAAGAAAGGGAAGTAGGTATTAGGAAAGGAGTAAGACAAGGATGTACGCTATCACCACTAATTTTTAATCTGTACATCGAAGAGGCGATTAATGTGGTAAAAGATAGAGTAGATTTCGGGATTAAAGTACAGGGACAGAAACTAAAAATGCTGAGATTCGCGGATGATATAGCAGTATTAGCATCTAGTAAGGAGGAACTAGAATCAGCATTGAACGAAATGGAGGCAGTGTTGACAGAGGAATACGGAATGAGGGTGAATAAAAACAAAACTAAAGTGTTAGTGTGCAGAGGGCGCGAGAGCAGAGCAAAAACGAAAGTACAAATTAATAATGAAAGATTGGAGGAAGTTAAAGACTTCACTTATTTAGGAAGTAAAATAAATTGGGATGGAAGAAGCGATAAAGACATAAAACAAAGAATAGCGCAGGGTCGAGTAGCTTTTAACAAAAAGAAAGCACTTTTATGCTCGGGGGTGAAACTTAGAAACAAGGAAGAGATTTTTGAAAACATATGTATGGAGCACGGCACTTTACGGCTGCGAAACCTGGACGGTAGGGGAAGCAAGTAGGAAGAAATTAGAAGCTTTTGAGATGTGGTGTTACCGAAGAATGATGAAAATACCATGGACTGATAGGGTTAGAAACGAAGAAGTATTGGAGAAAGTCGGCGAGAAAAGGAGTATGTGGAAAAAGTTAAAGAAGAGAAGAGATAGAATGGTAGGCCACTTGCTGAGACATGGGGGAATAGTCCGCGATATTTTGGAGGCAGAAATAGGAGTGAAGAAAGGCAGAGGTAGGCCCAGATTAGACTACTGCTCGCAAATAGTAAGGGATGTAGGTTGTAGCACAATTAGCGAAATGCGTAGGTTAGCACAAGATAGGAGAAGCTGGAGGTTAGCGTCCAACCAGTCTTAGGACTGATGACGTTCATTGAAAGCTAAACAATAATAATTATATTGACTATTTCTTAAGTCCGAGAGTTTCAGAAGCAAATATACAATCCTTGCCAGATGTATAAATATTACGCATGCATTTGTAGTTTTTAATAATAATAATAGTAGAATACTATAATATAATTCAATTCAACTTTAATTGGCTAACTTTTATTTAAGGATACACCATCATTTACTAATTTTTGTTTTTTATTTATTTTGCAATTATTCAAATAACTCATCTCGCTATAAAGTAAACTTATTTAGTTGGTTCATTTTATGGCTTATCATATTTGAGATATATATTCCAAAATAACTAGCTGTAAACAGTTTTTTAGGAAAATACTAGACTAAGAAGCGAATTTTCATTCTTCATTTCACTACACGAAATCGAAAATTATTAAATATTTTATTTACATAATGTTCATAAACACCCCTAATGAATGCCTTCGAGAAGCTGCATGATTTTCCAGACCATCTTACATAAATGCAGAACATAGTTAGAATGTAGCTTTAAAAAATGTCAGATTAGAGAGTACCTGAACTTAATATAACCAAGTTCACATTAGAACTACTCATAAATATACTAAACATGCCATATTTTAGCAATATATAAAACAATTTATTGTATAATAGTAATAATTTACATATATATTATTTAGAAACCAGCCAATTATCAATTTGAGTACCAAGTCCAGGATCCTCCTTCCGGTAATGACTTTGGCCATGAAGAAGCAAGACAGGGAGATGTAGCTAAAGGAAAATATTTTGTGTTACTCCCTGATGGTCGTCTCCAAACTGTGGAATACACAGCTGACTTAGATGGATACAAACCAAAGATATCATATGAACAAGTTTCCAATGGCGGCTATGCATCTGGAGGTCCAGGAGGTTACCAATATTAAATTGTTAGCTAGAGTAGAAGATACTATTTAATTTTCAATCATCATGCTTGGTAATATTGAATTCTCATAGTCCATTTAAGTTATCTGAAACAGTTGCAATATAATTTAGTTCTGTAAGATATATGTCTGTAAGAGATTTATGTTAGTTTGATAAGACCTTTTCGCATGTTTGTGGTACGCTTCTCTTTTCATTGTCGACTTTCTTCATTCTCTTAAGTATTAAGTATTCTCTTTTTTTTTATTTATTTTTCCAAAATTTCTTACTCTTAGTTCTAGTTTATTTGCAGACAATTTAAAAATCTTAGATGAAGGTAAATCAAGGGTAAAACAAAAAATGTTGTACATAGGAAGAGTAGGTTTTTTGTTTAACCTTTGAAATGTTCACTAATACATACATTTTACTTACTTGTGTGTTCTCCTAATTCTAACTTTAATTTTATTTTATCAGTATTCTTGTGTATATTATAAGTTTATCCTGAGGTAGAAGCATACATTTGTACATATTCGATTTATTATATTTTATAACACCATACGTAATATGTTACCAAGTATCGAAGTACCTTCAAAAATGCCTATTGGGTGCCGATGTAGCTTTAATATTTTGTATTATATAGTTTTTACGATGTGATGACGATGAAGATTTTCTATAATGCAATATGGATTACGATTAATGCAAAATTAGAGAAAATTAATTAGTACCATCATTCTGATTAATTTTCTTATGACTTTGCAAATGGATGTATTTATTTAATGCCATATTTATAATATGTAGAGTAGGCAATAATGTATATTTTTATATTATCTTTTGTATACGTATTTTGTAATAAAATAATTGCATTGAACTTCGATTTTGTTTTTTATGCACTATGAACTTATTTATTCAGCTAAATATAATTTAGCTTATGTCTTCTTATAAATATACCAAGTTTTAGTTATCCTAAAGTTGATATACAGGGTGTCAGGATAATTTCTGGCATTACTTTATATACAGTGCCCTGAACAGTATAGACTCAAGCTTCTATTTAATGGCATTTATTACTCCTCTTGCAAGAAAGATATCTAACAGAACAGGCTACTTATAGATAAATAGCGCGATTGCTTTCGAACCATAACGTGTTTAGGGGTTACTACTGCACATTTGGCAAATCCTGCCGCGTATGTGTGAATAAGTATAAATTCAGTTGGATTTAAGCAGCGAGCGAGAGTACCAACCAGAACACTAATACAAATTTTGAGTAACAATTTGTTCAGAGGCTGAGTGTTATATGATATATATGTAAGTGAATTTTAAAGTATTAGCGACTTGGAACGTTTGTTTTATTTTTTTTTTTTTCTTATGCTGCGTAGTAACGAAATTAAATGATTTAGAAAAACAACGGAAGGATCTTACGGAAAAAGTGTTTTAAAAATTCTCTTAAACTTGGAGTCGAAAATTATGGTAAAAGAAAGAGCTTTAGGCGCTATCTAAATGTTCACCCGCGACAAAGCGTGCTTTCTGAGGGAATGATTTACGAATGGAGCGAATAATTATATCAAAAAGACCTTAAACAGTTGGTTCTGTTATGATATGGGCGGCTTTCAAAAAGGATATGAAAAACCAACTGGCATTGGTAAATGACAGAATGAATACGACTGCTCATCAAAACCTGTTAGAAGATTACTTGTTACCATTTTTACCCTTACTGAAGACGATGGTGCAATATTTCAACAGGATAATGCATATATTCATTTTGAAATGTCCGCAAAAAAACTGATTTCAACAGTATGGAATCGACCTTATGTCATGTCCAAGAGCATGCACAGAGCCAACAATTGAAATAACAAAGTATTCAATTGAAAGTATTAATCAATAGATGCGTCGAATTGTAGCTATCAGGGACGATATTCCAGAAGCAACTTTAAACAATTTTATAAATAGTGTGAACATTCGCTTATTAAATGTAATACTCCTAAGCAATAAGGGTAAATAGACCAAGTATTATTCCAAGTAAAATATAAAAACACATGTTTTTATATTTTAACAACACTTTGTTGTTGGTGCTAGTTTACAATTTTTCACAAACTACAGACCCGTGTTTTCATAAATCTCTGTTATTAATACGTGAGATCCTAAATACTCTAAATAGGTAATAATATAAAACACTGATTTCATGTAATACACCGCTTCAATGTATCTATAAATTTATTTTCTGTTTTGAGTTTTACTTATGATGTAGTCCAAATTAAGGGTGAATTTATATTTTTTCACAGCACTGTATATACACACCTCAGATACTAATCAATACAAAATAAAAAATAACTAAAGCACCTCATGAAGTAAAAAAAAATTAATATCCTTCTGCCTCTCTTCTACGATAATTGTAACATAACACACTCAATATCACATACAGTGAGTAGCTAATGGGAAATCTAATCCAGCACATGTTCGCTAAATCTTAGCAATATTAAAAATGGTAGACTTTACTCACCAGGAACACGCATATGTGCTGTTAGTTTACGGTCTAAGTAATAAAAATAATGTAGCTGGAAAACGGGAATATGCGATAAGACTATGAAGGCTAGTTTTATTACGTTATTCATTTATGTCATCAGTAGGTAACAATAGTAACATAGTCTTAACACTAACTAAATTAATCATATATTAAAACAGTTGAGCGAAGTCAAAAATACAAGCCCTTAACCAATTTTAAACACGCTAGCTATTTTAAGCCTAATTATTTCAAGCACGTGTTTCAAAATATGAGAGAAACTGTTTCCTCTTTTCACAATAAAAAAATTAACGCTGCGAGAGTAAGTCTGCAGCATGCGCATTTGGTTCTAATGGGGCTGCTCCAAGTGGGTAAGTAAGTAGTATCAAAATAAGACACTAGCTTAAAATTCTAGCACGTTCTACATGCCACAAAATAGTATTCCACGAAGGAAAGACAAAACAATTCATGATGGTCAAACCATGAGACTTCGGAAGAAATTCAACTTATTGTATGTAAACTTATCAGCCAGTCATCAACTTATGAAGAAAAGCTATAGCGTGTCTCGTGTTGTATCTGTTCTTGAACTGTCTTGCTGAAAATAGTTATGCTGAAGTTTCTTATCGCGTAGTTGTTAAGCAAATTCAGTAAAAGGGGTGTTTCTGTACGGCTTTACATGTGCGAACAGTGAAATTGAAAGAAAAAACGGAACCAATTATTTTTCTGCCATGCAAAATCTAATTTTGTGACGATGTATCGGAGACTTGACGAATATGACACTTCGTGGACGTTATGCCCACTACCGCTGCTTTTCGCTCTGCCAAAAATATTTCCCTAAATACTTCTGCGGTAATGTCGAAGCGAGTAAGAGTTTACATTGCCGCCCCGAATTCGTGCCTTCAGCAACTCGAAGCAATGGAGGACGTCGAATGGGACCAACAGCCATTTCTTTTTGGCTTTTAATTCATTAACACGTTGAGTGCTGATGACGTCGAAAGGCGTCATCCGCTTCTCACGTGGAATGCGCACGACGCCGACGCGACGTCTTTCGACGCCATCGACATGGGACAATATATTGCTTCGGTACGCTGTTAGTCTCTGAACGAAGGTGTTGTACGGTCGTCAGCCTCTATATCCCGATTTCAAAATTGTAGGCATAAGTTGTTGCAAAATTGTAGCAGTAATTCCCAACATGTGGACCAGACAAGGCAAATAGACAAGGCACACGCTTTGTCTCGCGCACGACTAAAGAGAGGAGAGATCACAGAGTGCAGGGAGTGATCTTTACAATTTACACGTAAAACAGACACGAGAGTTGTTGACTCGTATTGCCAGCTCATAAAAATAGTATTCTATACCTTACTGCCTACTATTTTGAAACCGGAGTATAGTAAACGACTGAATTGTGCGAAAAATTGTTCGATCAGGTTTAACATGGACAGAAGCCAGGCGGGTCGTTAAGGAATAAAAAAAAAATGTCGAAAAGCGGAGAAAACAGTTTGCGACTTGACTCGACCTTTGACTGAACAGGAATTATTACAATATTTAATGGATTCTGATGATGATGACATTAAGGATCCGGACTATTTCGATTCAAATTCAAATTCTGATACAGATTTCGAAGATAGTGATTTTGAAAAAGAAGTAAGTATTTCAAGTTATACATGTAATGATCTTGATATAAGCAATTCTTCGGATATTCCGCAGTCTCTCTTTCGCCTCCCTCTCAGACGTTTCCCTCTTAGACGCCTCACCCTTAGATGCCTCCTCCCCCTGTGATATGGGACTCAGTAGAACACATTTCAACTAAAATACCATTTTCCAAGCAAAGAGAGCTATCGATTCAACCTGATGGTTTTAATTTTGTTTACTTATTAGTACATTTTGGCGGAAATAATGCAAATTAAAAAAAAACTGAAAACTTTGGGTCATTTTTTCTAAAATGTTTTATTTTAAAGAAACATACCAATAGATTTTTTTAATCTGTTGGTTACTGACGACTCTCTTCAACTAATAGAGAAACCAACATTTATGTTGAAGAAGTTTTTTTTTCGAGTGCAAGAAAAGACAAATCACCCATGACACGCTGGAAAGATGTGACTTCAAGATGTTGCAGGATGCTTCAACTTGTTGCAGGATCCAATATTAGCCTCTACAGAGTACAATTCCAGGAGTTGCAGCACTTTCTTGTTGCTCCAGTTCAATGGCATGGTACTCTTTTGTGTACAACTTGTTAAAAATAGGAAGAAGAGATATGTGACTTCTCTATATATATGTAGACGAAAGAGTGAGGCAGCATTCGAAGGGAAAAGGATGCACTTTAAGCGCGGCTAGATCGAACTCTGTGTACATTCATACATACTCGATATTCACTCTGCAAAGGTCTCAATGCGACTGAGTAAATACCAGGCTATTTACTGTGCACCTCGTGGGCGGTCCGATAGCGCTACTTTGAGACTTATTCCTATTCTTGACAAGCTGCACACAAACATAAGAGAAGAAATACACACACGTCGGCTCAACATTGATGGAGCAAGATAGAAAGACGGCAGTATGTAAAAATACTTACTCACACTGCCACTGTCCATCCTTTGACTCGCGCACAATAAACTCCCAACGAGGGTCGTACCAAGCAGCGGCGGCCACAGGAGCAGTAGCAACACGAATGGCGTGTTTACATACTTGCATTGCCCACTTCCCTGCATACTTTCGCGGCAATGAGCGTAAAGTAAACGAGGTATGAGGATTATGAGTCCTCCATGTTTATATACGTATGTATATATATTTTGAAAATTAAAAATTGACCGTGAAATAAAGGTTTCAAAGGTTTTGCAGGCTCTTCTTTGCGGTTCCATATGTTGATAATGGTTATTAAGAACTTCCTCTGTGCGAACAGTTGGTCTAGCATATTTTTTTTTGTCACAGAGTCAGGTGTCGTCAAACACACCAACACAATTTTGAAAGGATGAAAATATCCTTTCTCATTACTGCTAAATCTAGGAAGGGTTTTAAAAAATTATCGTAAACATAAACGCTGACTCTATTCCTAAATTCTATTAACCATAGGAAACACCGCCTTCTATTTATATCTTGAAGTGGACATATTTCGATTGTATTTACTTGTCCACATGAGTTTAACGTTGAAACATAATCAAAATCTGTTCGCTGGATGCTTTAAATAAGTGAAGCTAATTAGAGATTATTTCCTTTAAGTTGTAAATGGAGGACGGCTCTGTTCAAAAATAGGCTCCAATAATATACATTTTATGCTTTGTGGTGAAAACAACAATTGAAAAACTGCTTAAGATTATAATGGAAAGAAAGCCACCAAAAGTGCTCAAAGAAATTAACAATCGGAAAATGATTGTCATAAATTGTACGACATAATAAATATACAATTTTTGGTATCTGGGTACATTAATAAATACTTTTTGATTGTTAATTATTACTACTAATTTTAGGGTATTAATGATTGATGAATATAAAATAGATTGCATTTTTTATATTCCTCGATTCTGCCATTCAAGTCTCTTTAGCACGGCAACTGGCAACACTTGTGTTTTTTAAAGCGATTTGTGGTGGCAGTCCTGTGTCTGCCTGCTGATAACTGTCATTGTCTTTGCATGTCTAGATGTTTAGGATTTTTTAATATCTTCGGCTTTATATTAATACATTGACATTATTAATATTAAGTAGAATATATAGATAAATTCTACATTTAATATCATTAGAGAGCACGTCTAACCAGTTATTAATACTTTTATACATGTTTGGTAAGTCCTATTTAATTTTTTCATTACGTGGAGTTGGACTTTCTATTGCCATTTGTAATTTGTATTTTAATTAGGTAAAATATAATAATGAATAGCTGTGATATAGCATATTTATAACTATAGAAATTATGCACATAGATAAATAGATGTTCCCCTTTAAAAAACTTTATTTTGTTTAAGTATTGTTTTTAGTGTCATGATGGTTCTCTAACATTGACAAATACTTCATAGATATAAGTACAAAGGGATATGAAAATCATCCCTTTGAAAGTGAATGTATGGTAACTTTCTTAAATAATATATTTATGATTTTGTAGCAAGAGAGAACATCAACATAATTTATATTTGGATACCCTACACATTCAGAATTATTCTTATTATTAACATACATATTTCAGTATTGTCTTTTATATAAGTACTACCCAGATAAATATTGCATGCTTATCTCTCATTCTTTACATAGAAAGTGCCTTGAATAACATATCACTATTTAGCTTGAAAAGCATCACAATATTTATTTAACAAGCAGTAATCTTCAAACAAGATTATAAAAATATATATATATATATATATATATATATATATATATATATATATATATATATATATATATATATATATATATATATATATATATATTATAGATAATAAAATAGTATAATTTGTTTTTTAATTTTAGATTATCAAATATATCTGTGGATGGAGTAAAAATTGGGGGATGGTGGGTTTGATCATAGATTAAACAAATGATCAAGTGGGAATTTTTGATTAGTTTGATCTATGATCAAACCCACCATCTTCCAATATTTACCTTCTCACTACTCATTGAATTAACTAATATTAATCATAATTCAATTGTACCAAAAAAAAGTAGTAGCCAATTTTCGTGAAATATGTCTTTTTATTGATCAAATGATGAATTTTATTGACATGACATAAAACATAAATGACAAATTAAGTACACATATTTAGTTATGTGTTTTTTTTTTGACACATGGTGTAATAGAGTTGGTATTTAGATATAAATACAAAACGTTACTCCTACTAAGTATCCTTAAAATTGACCAAGAAATTTAGAACACATTCTAATTCCTTAATTTATTGACTAACTTATTGTAGACGATATATTGAAACAGAATTTATGTTTACACTTACCTCAATAATTTGAAGGACACCTTGACCAATTTATGTTTGAAAAATTGTTACATGTAAGACAGCTAGTTTTATAACTTACCACAGTTTTGTCGGCAACATGTTGAAGATGATAGTCATGAAATATATATATATATATATATATATATATATATATATATATATATATATATATATATATATATATATATATACACACACACACACATATATACATATAAATGGTACACCATAGAAACTACAAGATGTTACACAGATTTTGTTATATCAGGAGTAATATTGACAATAGGAAAAGTTGAATAAATTCTTTTTCTAGAAATATCTTATAAACGCCTTTCATAAAAATGCTTAGACAGGTCGGTTTTTAATTTTAATAGGCAATTTGCATGAAACTTCTATACGCCTGAAAATATATTTTTTCTGCCATATAATAAGTACTTAATAAGAATATTATAGTCATTTTTCATGAAAATCTGTAGTTTTTGGATAATTAATAAAATTAATTCACTCATTTATGTAAACAAAGTCACGTGTTCGAAAACGCTAGTCTGATTGGTCCACGTCACTGTATGGGGAAGTAGCTCAATCGTCAATAAGAGTTTGTAAAATCTGTAACAAGTGCGTTTTATAAAGTGAATAACGGTATGGAGCCGATAAAACACAAATTTTATAAGTATTTCATCGTGCCAATGTGTACAAATACTACGATATCAACGCCCGAAAAATTGTTCTCGGTTCCCAAAGAGGAAATAATGCGGAAGAAATGGTGCGTAGCAATGAAAAGGGACGAAAAGAAAAATATAAAGCAATCAAGTTCGACGCCGCTATATTGTTGCGAGGATCATTTTATTGTGAGTACCTAATAACATTTATTTGTTTTAGATGTATTTGTACATAACCCCACTTTCACGTTGTATGCTGTTTTCATATTACTTGCCGCATGGAATATTTAGAAAATCTTTGTTTTGAGGTCATTAGATATAGATACTTAAATAAGATTTACATTTGAATCTTTTTTACAGTTGGAGACATGGAAAATTATTGGCAATACAGACTGACTGGAAATGTACAGAGGTTAGGTTTGAAAAAGGGCATTCTACCTCATATTTTCAGCTGCCAGAGAGAACCAGTACCTGAGCGACAAACTGGGGTGAAATGCTGATGGCTGCAAATTATTCAGCAGGCAGAAAGTGAACTAGTTGCCTCCAGTTCAACGATTTGCGACTGAGCTGCCTAGTATGTCAGCTTTTCTTGATCTTCCAGAGGAACCTCTCTCGAATGTTTGTGAGAGTTCAAGTCAAGATAATAAAAATAAAATTTTCAGATAAACATGCATTAAAATATGAAATGGTAAATATAGATATAGTAACCTTGCTGTTTTAATTCCTCTAATTTCAATACCCATAAATTGTGAATTTTTCCCTAGAAAGGAAAACATGGCCAAGGAATCAATCTTTGTGCAAGAACAATCTAATAAGTATCAGATTGTTGTTGCACAAATCCACTGTATGTTGCCATAATCTACACACAATTGTTCAATATTAATAATAATAAATAGATTCGCACACCGAAAAAGGAATATTTAACGAAATTACACTAAACGCCCATCTATCTCTCAACAAAATAATATTCAGTGACGTCACGCGACAGCCATTGCATTTCTTGTGTTTACGGGTGTTGATAATAATTTAAAATTTCATTTATTTATTTTGTCTATTATTGCATAAAAAGTGGTAAATTTAACGCTGTATGGATTTAATGACCTATAGAATGTTTTGACAACATAATTAAAAATCATGCAAATTGCGTGTCTTTGAATCCGATTTTCCTACTTACAATTTCATTGTTGTCTAAGTTGGGCATTGCTAAGTTTTTTTAATGGCAATCCCTGGTTTTAAAACACATTATTTGACATAGGTAACACAAATCTAAGTATATTACATCAAAAAAATTGTTCAGAACCAATGCAATTGAGAAAAACATTTTTATATTTCTAGAAAATAAGTTTGTTCCAAGCCTTTGTGGCTTACTGTATATAATTTTGTACGGAAATATCTCATAAGAAAATTCAGTTTTCAGTCATAACTTTTGCTCCACCCACTGAATAGAAATGGAATTTATTGGAAAACCGGGGATTCATAGAAATAATATATTAAACAGAAAAGGTAACTATTAATAACATCTAAATAAGACAATATACTTTCTGCTATATTTTTATTTTTCACAACTCAACTAAACTTGACAAGTTTGCTTAGTAAAAAAAAATTATGAAAGCTATATCCAATATTGAGAATATTTTTTTACTTATTCAAAAAGAAAAAATTCTGTGCATTTTGCTTTTATGGTGGTAATGGCTATACACATAAAAATAAAAAATATACTGAATATATTATTATGAAAGAAATTGGTAGTTTATCATGTTTTACCAATGAATAAATAAAAAATCTTTTAAATTAAAAATTCGGCATTAATTATTAATTGCTCATATAAATATAGCTTTGTCTCTGTTATATGCGTTATTAGAATATCCTGTCCTACCTACATTTTCGTAATGGTCAATGAACAAATTGAAAAACATTTCCATTGATAATATTTTTAAGAAACAGTCTTTGTCTTTTTATTTTGACTTCTATTCCTCTTGTTATCTATATTTTTGAATATTTGATTACTCAGTATGTTTGTGTAAAAAAAAATTTATTAATGTTACTATATAGTGTTATACACATAATATATTTTATTTGGTTATGTATTTCAATCATATTTATTTTCATTTTAGCTAACTCATTGATCTGTTTACGATCACCAACAGTTTCTGATAGTTCTAGTGATGATTCAGAAGAACTTGAAAAAAAATATTTACGATTGTGTCAAGAAAATGCCATTTTACGTAAACAAAACCAGCAAAATAGTAATATTATCGAGAAAGAAAGGTTTAAAATAAGGCTGTTGGAAACCAAATTATTAGAGAGAGAGGAAGAGATGGATCAGAAGATAACATGTTTAGAGGCTAATTTAAAAAGAGCAAAAATTGAATTAATAACAAAGAATTCAGAATTTAACACATTCCGTAGCACTTTAAGTAACTTGTTAAGTGAAACTCAACTAGAACTGCTCAGAGAGAAAAAAGACAAAGTCCATTGGAGTGCCGAAGATATGGCTAAAGCTTTTACAATTTATCATTTTAGTAAAAAGTGTTATCTGTACTTAAAGCATAATTTAAAATATCCATTGCCAGGTATTTCAACCGTTGAACAGTGGGCAACAAGAAATAAGGTTGTATTAAGGATTCCTGCTTACGAAATTCTGAAGGGCTTAAAAACCGCAAGGGAAGAATCAAATAGAAAAAGAAAGCACACTTGAGGGACTGCTTACATATTTAGGTTTTAAGAATATTTTAATTTGTAAGCTTCAGTTTTGATGTGTGGATTATAATGTCGAAATCATTAATTTCAATGTCCATATAATACTTTATATTTTATAACCTTATAGATCTGACGTGTGGAAAAATATATTTTTCTTCTAAAATAGTTTTAAGGGGGGGTTCTCATCAAACTCAACAAAAAAATCGATTTTTTTTGCCTTTTTTGATACCTTATTAAATGTAGAATATGTTCCTAAAATGATTTGGCCGAAAACTTTTTTATAAAAAAATATGGTCCCGGAATTGCTGATTAGTCGCAAGGTCTTTTAATTAACTTTTACATACCAAAAATCGTTAACCGAATCTTTAAACGCGTTTTTCTCAAAATCATGTTTTTTAAACTGGTGGGAACTGTAACTCAAAAACTAATTAACGGATTGTCTTGATTTTTTTCTATTTTAAAGTAAATTAAATTTATTGGAGCTTATACCTAAGAAAACATTAATTTCGCTGTTAATTTTATTTTATAACACTTTAAAAAGCAAAAAAAAGTAAAAAATCGGTACCGAAAATTCGCAGGTCCGCCATTTTGTTAATTTTCGATTTATTGGTATAAGCTCCAACAAATATGCTAGAAAAAAGTGCTAGAGTTCCCACCGATTGGACACCTTTTTTGGGACAGTCACATTACCGAGCATATAACAAATTACTGTTGCCATTTTTTTTTTGATAAAACAAATTTTTTGTACACCTGAATACTTGATAAATATGTATAAAAAATGTTGAGTACTTTATTTACTTCCATCTATGAAAAAAAAAAAAAAAAATGAAATGTTATTTTTGGGTCGCTCGATGAGAACCTCCCCTTAATGGAGAGGATTTTATTACTCAATTATTTCAGCACAATTTTATGAAAATATTATAATGTCACAACTTTTTTTATAGTTCTGGCTTGCTTTTATTAGTATAAAACAAGTTATCGGTTGTATTTCCAGAGGGTTGTACCTTACTTATTTCTTTATTTATATACACATTTTCCACATGATTATTCAACACAAACAGAAGTTTATGACTGTTATTCGAAGTTACTTTTCTGTGATAGCCATGACGATAAGTGGCTTTAAGCTATTTTATGTTTTTAAAATTTATTACTAAACATGCAGCGACATTAATTAAATTTTAAAAATGCGTAAACAAGCCATTTTAAATATGGTACTAGTAATTAGTACTATTAGTATTATTGTTAGTAATATGTGGAGTTATTATAATGGACATTGTATGACCAATATATTCAATATTATAAAGAAAAACGTTTATGTGGAAACTTGATCACAATTTACTTTTTTTATTGTGTTGTATGTAAAAAAACAAGGTGCACTATTAGAATACTTTTTTATCAGTTCACGAGCACTATTGAAAAGCCAAGGAAAGTTTGTACCGAAATAAATTGCAAAATGAACATTCTTTCCCTAAATGACATTTGGGTATTTGCCTTTTAAATTTTCTGGCGGAGACCGATTATAATGAAACCTGTAAATAAATAAACAAAACAATATTTACATCATGTGTATATATATATATATATATATATATATATATATATATATATATATATATATATATATATATATATATATATCCCATATTGGAAGCTGAATTAAGCCCATGAAGATATTACATTTTTTTCAGGATTTATAATGGTGGGAGCGAGTGTTTTAGAATATAATTTAAATTGTTGCAATCAGTCTTATAATAATCATATTTTTTAAGCAAAGTAACCAACATAATAAAGAGTTATGATACAATATTACAGAAGTGATTTATATGTATCGCCCGATTGTATATCATTGCCACATTGAATACAAAAGATACATATAATTTTTTAAATTACTTTGTGTTTATGTTTTTGAAAGGCAAATTTCATGTACAGTTGTGGTCAAAATAATAGCAGTGGTAGTGATAGCTTTTTAACACAGTGTTTCTTCCACTATGTTATATTAAAGTAGTTTTATACAATTCTAATCTACTAGATTTGTGAAACTTTACCATTTATATTGTAAAACTAGAGACCACAAATGCCAAAAGATTATATACAGTTTTAATATAGTTAAAATGTTTGTATATTTTGTATTTCCAATATTATAATACTATTTTTGAATTTAATTTGAATTGTGTGCCAATTTGGTTAACAAAATGTTTTGGTTCTTATGGAAAATTGGTGGTTTTTGTTGCGACATCAAAGGCATAGGACATTTATATTGTCAAAACAGCCAAAACAAAACCGACCAATTTTCCAAAAGAACCAAAATATAGTATTACTATTTTTGAATTTAATTTAAAATAGTATTTATTTGAATTGTGTGCCAATTTGGTTAACAAAATGTATCTATCTTTTGGTTCTTATGGAAAATTGGTGGTTTTTGTTGCGGCATCAAAGGCATAGGACATTTATATTGTTAAAAACAATATGTAGTTTACAAGCTACATATATTAAATAGAGGTGACAATGTAAATTTGTATTATTTACTTTTTAAAGATACAACTGAATCTGATAAAAAAAAAATCAATACTTAATGGTAAAAGTAGAACTATTTGGAATTTGGTTTGGAAGTATTGAATAACAAATTAACTAACACTGCAACATTTGAGAGGCTTTACATGTCATGTTTCTTTCACAATATTCCTCAGTTCATCACGGTTTTTTGGAATAGCTTTAAAATGGCATCTTTATCTAAAAATATTTGATAGGTTTGAGGTCGGATGGCGTGCAGGCCATTCGAAAGCTTCAACCTTACTATCTGAAAACCAATACTCCACAGTTTAAATAGAATGGTTTTTTAGAATAGCTTTAAAAACAATCATCTTTTTTTTATCTACTTTTTAATAGACTTGAGGTTGGGTGACCATTCTAAAACTTCAACCTTACTCTGAAAATCGATGCTGCATAGTTTGACTATGAGGCTTTGGCTTTTTATATTGCATAGAAAACCTTTTGTGGCGTTTTTTCTCTGCACAAAGCAATAATAATTTGCATATCTATTTAAGTAGATTGAAAGGCCCGTCTCCATTATAAGAAAAATCAGCTGAAATGATTAGACTTGCTCCCCCATGTACTAGTCTCAATATTTTGCCAAATACACAGCACTTACTGATCTTATATACTGCCGATGTTCTACAAATTTAAATAGAATAATTTTAGTTTTGTTCACATGGAGACTACAAAATATTGTGCTATTTTAGGACTGAATATTTCTGATATTTTTGATAGACTTTAAATGCATATCTTATATAAACATGTGTACATCATCCATATATTTTTTTCACAATGGGGTTTTCTGAGGGCTTATAAACAATTTACTTTTCTCCAAACATCACCAAACTGTCGAATCCTACCTGTGGCGGGTTTTATTTTTTAAAACCTTATCTGATCATGCAGAAACATGAGAAAGGGGTGGAGGGTCGTTTTTAGGTATAATTCAATGCCTGGCGGGGCTTTAGCCCGAGGAGTAGTTGTTTCCTATAGCGATTATGTAATAGCCTTGTTATTCGGAAAGAAACTACTTTAACTGCTGGGCGGTTTGGTAGTTTCTTCCTCGATTTCCGACTTATATGTTACTGACAGATCGAATCGATAAAGATGTATACCCCACAACTTTCATTCGGCATTTGTCCTGGGTCGGCGTACCGTGTACGGCACTGATGAGAACTAATAAGTTCAAAACAGCTGCATGTTGTTCGGTTCCAATCCGGGACAAATGTCGAATCCTACCTGTGGTGGGTTTTATTTAAAAAAAAATATATATATCACCAAACTGTTTGCATAAATTATTAATAAATTTTATTATGGTTTGATTTTAGTATACAAAAATGGACCTTTTAAAGTACATTTTAGAACTGCTCTAGAATCATTTTTTATCTTTGTTTTTCTTTTACATCTGTTTAATTACCTACCACTTTTTCTGAAGGACCTTTATAATTTTGAATAAACCTATAATGTTTTGAAAATTATTTTCCTATAGTGCTTAACCTTCCTAAAGAACCTGTTTTATGAAATGTATTATATATTTATCACTTTATTTCAATTATAATAATTACCATTCTTTTATGCACAATTTTCAAATAAACTGTTAGATGAAAAACCTCTAATAAAACTAATCTAGGAGATTTCTTACCTATGTCATAGTGTCAATACTGTATTTTTCAGTATTTCTACTATATATTCATAAATAACGACGTCAAACAATGCATGTTAATAAATAACAACATAATAATAAATAGTTTTTAAAACGGTAGAACTCATAAAATCTTCCTACTATATTGAACACAACTGTATTAAAAGTAGATTTTTAATAAATTAATTGATCTATCTCCAATTGTTATTCTAGTTAAAGCATTACAATTTTTCTTAGAATGCAACACAATCAGAAAATCTGTTTCAAAGTCCTTACTATGTTCATCATGTACTTACCTAGAGTAACCACATTAATGGTTCCATTTTAACAACTCAAGAATAAAAAAACTGCCAACAAAAATGGTATTACAGTCAATAGTAAATACTCCAAAGGTATTTCTTCAGCTAATATAAAAACAAATACATGTCAGAGAAAACGATAAATGGAATAAAAATATACCAACTAAAGAAACTTGTAAATTCAGCTGATAAAAATTAATTAAAATAAATATATACATATTTTGATTAGCAACAGAAATATTTACATACAGAAAAGGTATCAAATTGGGATAACTATCTATAGTTGATACGGTAACTTGAAGAATATGAGTTGTTGTATACATTATAAAAACAATATTTAAAACAGCAATAAACTATCAAGATGTATTGATCTTGATCTTATATTGCTGTATACATTTTATAGTAAAATACGCATTTTAGCAAAATTGATAACAAATATGATGATTAATTCTGTTTTGATTGGGCCGTTACTTGATGAAAATCCATATTTATACAAAATTAAAACCCCTGCTGGTTAAATTTTCACTTTTTATTTGTTAAACATAACAATTGTTTCGCCAACACGGTGGCTTCTTCAGATGTTGAACATGTGAAGAACATCTTCAACATCTGAAGAAGCCACTGTGTTGGCGAAACAATTGTTATGTTTAACAAATAAAAAGTGAAAATCTAACCAGCAAAGGTTTTAATTTTGTATAAATATGATTAACGCAAATTACATTAGCAATTTGATTTAAATGCTTTTGAACATACAAAATTGTAGACCTATATTTGAGAATAGTTTTCATGATTAAAATAATTTAAGAATATATAAACTTATGGTGTGAACTAAAGGTTTAGATTAAGGGATCAAGAAGCTAGCTTTAGACAATATGATACATAAGAGAACAAAATGTATATCTTTACACAATCTCACTGATCAAGTATTTTTAACATGATCCATTAAACAAAGTTTATATGTTTATGGAAATTTTCTAATGTAACGTATAATTTCAAATGTAAACTTTTGTACTTAATCTAAATCTCTAATTAATCATAAATTAATATACTTCTATATGATTCTGATACTTCTACAAATTATTTTAACGGTAAAAACTATTGTGAAATATAGGTAACATGCAAGTGCATAGATCCAGTTCTTTTAACACCCTGTACAAAAAAATTCCTCATTCTCAAAAAATACATTTTTTGTAATTCATAAGAAAATACAGCTGTGTAATCTGGGGAAAAGAAACCACAAGTTAAAAGTGATATTTATGTATTTTATTTACATAACTTAAACAATCTTATAAATAATATAGACAGACAATAAAAAAGAAGTTATATTACAGATATATGTATTACAACCACAAAAGCTTACGTCGTTAAGCTAAAATTTAGGTATGTTACTATTAACTAGCCCATTCTAGTTACACACAACATTATTACAACCAAACAGTTAAATGTGAGGAGAAAAATAAATATATAGATGTTTTAGAGAAAGTGTTTCCACTGTACCATTGAGAGAGAACATGACGCTATTGATTTATACCCCTTTGTATGTAAGTGTACAAAGTGTATGTATTGTATCTCATTACATTTTTCAATGGTACATATATATAGACAGTAAGTATTTTAAGAAGGCATTTTCTTTTAGATTTATCAGAGTTCATTTGATTTTTAATTAGGAAAGAATGTAGGGAATTGTTATATTCCGATGATAAATTAAAAGAGCAAAGAATGACAGTATAGCATGTATCTAGTCTATATATATCGCTGTAGCATTAGAAAGTGAAGCCCTACAGAACAGATTCATTATTCACTAATTTTTATTAGGAAATTCTTTTTTAAGTTTGAAATATATACATCATATTTTTAAAATTTAAGAGTATTCATGGGTTCACTTTATGTCAACAGTGATCTAATTTAATTGTATGTACTTTAAAATTCGAGGTACAGTAAAGGCTCTCCCCTGGGGCAAAATTTATACTTTGCATTCATTGGAAAAGTTCTCTCATTTAAATATCAGTAGGTCTTAAATATTTCATGCTTATAAAACACGTAATATCATAATCGTTTAATGAAATTTAGTGACCGAGTCAGTGTCAGTTTTGTCACATTATAATTGGTCAAGACATGTGGCAGGTACTTGCGCCACATCATAACTATCTATTTTTACCAATTATCTTACTCATAATATTCAGCACCAACCTTGACATTAAAATTATATACTTTAAGGGAAAGTCACTGTTATACAATGTATATTGGATGTACAAAAAAGTCCTACCCATTTTCATATTTAAGACGGTTATGTGTTGGTTACTAATCCTTGTACTAGTGTACAGGTGATTATTCTTTGTAAATGTATTATATGCACAAAAACTGCTAGCTGAGAGTCGGAGAACATTTTGTGTCGAATTATGGTTAGTGTCGCAGATGGTTTCGAAAATTTAAAAATGGAGATTACGATTTAAGTAATAAACCATGCTTTGGTATGAACAGAACGAAAATGAGGAATGAAAAATAATCAATGAATTCATAGCAGCCTTTTCCCACGAGGGAATCTGAGTTGCTGAGAAAAAATTGCTCATTTTTAATGAGTAGAACTTCTTTGAACACCTCATCAATTAAGAAACTTTATGTATGTAATATATTGTACAATTTTTGGATGAAGTTTATGATGCTTTAATATTGTTTATATTTAATTATAGACCCAACTTTTATTAGCTACACTTCTGTCACATAAGAGTGTAGCGGCGATTATCGGCGACGGTTTTCGCAGTATAGAAAGGAACACTTGTTACTTGGATTCAGTCTGATTCTGGCAGGTCAAGGAGAATGAGTAAATATTTACGCTAAACGCAACGAAGCGGAGTTGTGTTGTCACCTCCGAGGACCAAAAATGACACATTCAATACACGAAAATGTCGCGGCAGTTCGTAACTAAGTAGGTGAACCAGTTTTCAGAGGTTGGGAATGTCGATGACTTTCCGAATCGTGGGCGTGTTGGAAAAGTGTCAGATAAAGCCGAAAAAATTGTTCGCAACTTGTATTCCAAAAATCCTGCCTTGACTCTGCATGAAGGGGTCGAAAAATTGAACAAAAAAGATGTGAAAATATCTCACGAAATAATTCGTAGGCATTTGCGCGATAATAACGTTAAACATTGGACCACATCGCTGAAACCATTGCTGAGTGAGAAACTCGTCGCGAAACGCCTCGCGTGGGCTCAAGAAAACTTGGATCGTGATTGGAGCAATGTAATCTGACGAAGCAACATTGGGCGTTTTCGAGTATCAAACAAAGCAGATTGCTCCAACGGACTATAAAACACCTCATTAAGGTCCATGTTTGGGGGTGCCTTTCCAAAAAGGGTTTCGGCACTTTGTATCTCTTCACCGACAACTTGAATGCCGAAAAAATTAACAAAATTTACCAGAAAGCTTTATTACCATCTGCTAAACGCTGGTATAAGAAACACATTGAGGATTGCATACTCCAAGAGGACAACGATCCAAAACTTCGGAGCAAAGCATGCAAAGAGCGGAAAAGCGTCGTCATTTTGGATTGGCCATCTCAGTCAGCTGATGCAAGTCCCATCGAACATGTATGGGCTTTTATCAAGCTGAAGCTCCGTAAAAACCGACCCTGCAATTTGGCTCAGCTCTCCCAACGAATTCGAAAAATTTGGAGGTCTTTCTTTTCACAAGATGCAATGCAGGATTATCGATGCTGGAGGAGACTGGACGTCTTATTAATGGTACTGCGAAAATGGCAAGAGTTCCCTCAACATCAGAAAAAAAAACCGTACATGCCTACGACTTACTGGCTGTGGTTAATCGCCGCTACGTTGTTATGTGACAGACTATATTGTTTTTCATGATGGTATCACAATTTCCACTGTAACATTAAAGTTATTTACCAATGACAAAGCACAGTACTCTTTTTCATGGCAATGACCTCATCTAAATATCTATCTGAAATATATTATTTATGTTTTCCAATTATTTCACAAAATAAGAAGTACCTCTCATGGTACATACAATTTCATTGAATTAAGAGTCTGCACAATATAGAAACAATTTTGTTTAGATTCGAGCTTAAGTTATATCTTGAATATAAGTTGAAATCATATTTCTATTGTATTGTAAGTTGTGTTCGACTAATGACATCGACTCATAATTTTGTTTAGGAGCACATCCACATTAGTCTCTCCAAGAAGTGCTTCTAACATTACTATAATACGTTTACAAGTATTAAACATGAATTGTGTAAATTTAAAATTGTACAATCATATTGAAAAATATTTTAGAATGTTGAAAGACTAATCATAAAATGTCGATTTGGAATGGAGAAATTCCCTATGAAATTGTGGAGATAATACAGCATGTTGATTTTTTTTTTTTTTTTTTTTTTGTATACACGACTGATTTATCTAAAGATCATTTCAAGTTAAGTGCCCAGGTTGAATGGAGCTTTTTTGGCAATCAGTAATGTTCACTGACGGCTTTCATGACTAGAAAATATGCAGATTTTCTGTGATTAGACACCTGAAATTGCCTATGTACTTAACATATTGCCCACGGTTACAAGAAACAGTATTCGTTTCATAAGTGAAAGGGTCTAACCCAGAAAACCTAGGATCTAATTTCATTCAAAATAATGAACACGCTTGTCTACAAATTTACATATATAGGCTTAGTTTTTAAAACGTAAATTACAATAACATGCATTATATGATGCCAATTTAAATAAGCACACACATGAATGCTATGGAATAAATTAAAACACACCCTAAAACATCTAAACTTTCTAAATATAAATACAAGCTATTTACCGGGAATATGAAAATATCTATACGGCACTGGAAACTTCAAAATTAAATTGTGAAATTTCACAGAAATCTCGCACCGAGAAATATTGCACTACCAAAGTGGATGGCTCTAGTTTACAGCCATATTTCTTTTAATTCGGTTTATGTACAAAACAGAAAATGGCATACTTGTTAATAAATACATCACGTCATTAATTTAACTACATTTTGTGATCATTTGTACATTAACAAAGAAAACCTATTATCTTTTTCTGCTAATTCTTAATAAAACAAAATAAAATTAAAGCTATGTCTTTACAAATCAAAACACTTTGAAAACTAATATTAGTCAAATAAATTAAGTATTATAAATCTTGTTTCGTAGGTTAAAAGATGCAGGATTAATAAAGCAGAAAAGAAAAACCCTAGTAAAGAAAAGCATTACTGCTCTGTATCTAAACACAAAAAAAATATCACAATAAGCACCAAAGTTTTATTTCGAGATATATATTATATTCATCATGAATCATGCACATTTCAACCTCAAAACAATAGAAGACGTAGTTAATAAATAGTAACAATTAGGAAATAACACAATTACTATCCTTTGCTGGCAATTCTATGTGGGAGAGATCTTTTTCTATAATTTCATCATCTTCGATCCTGAGAAGAAAATCAAGTTATGTTACGAGATTAAAAGAATCATGGTATTGTAAGCCATAATAGTATATATCACTATAAGTTCACACTAATTCGAACTCCGTCTAGTCTGGACTTGTAATTTAGCATGCAATTTTATAAGTTACAACAGAATTAGAGACAGGTATTGTCACTTAGTTTTCTTTATTTTAATTTTTTTGCAAACTTCATTTACTGATCCCAGAATATTTCTTAAAATGTAGGTATGTATCCCCCCTACCTTATTATGAAGATATTTAATGTCTAGAGTCACCTCTAATACAACTGTTTTTTAAAATATTTTGATATTGCGTTAACAATTTTTTATTTTTTTGTATCAGTAATTTTTATTTCACATAACACTCGACAATTATTCTTGTTAAGCAAGTTTTCACATGGTTTTCGAATGGCTGGTATACTACGAAAGAAGGGATTGTAGTGACGCATCAAACTGGCGCATTAGCAAGGATAATGAGTGTGCCTCGATAGCTCAGCGGTCAGAGCACTCAACCGGAAATTGGGAGAGCCGGGTTCGATTCCCGGTCGAGGCAAAATGCACTTTTATCCTTGCTATCGCCAAAGTGGTGACCCCGACGTGATGTGATTCGTCATTCCAGTATATGCAACCTCCCTTACATCTCAAATTCGCGGATTCGATTCCCGTCCTATCCATCGCCCTACAGTCCGGGGGTTACCGAACAACGGTTCGTAAGAATGGCGAACGCGGTCACATTCCGTTAAATTGTATCGAGACAAACCATGTTTCTAGGGAGGGAGTACTGTAGCCACGCGTTAAATTGGCGCATTAGCAGGGATAATGAGTGTGCCTCGATAGCTCAGCGGTCAGAGCCCTCAACCGGAAATTGGGAGAGCCGGGTTCGATTCCCGGTCGAGGCAAAATGCACTTTTATCCTTGCTATGGCCAAAGGATAAAATATTTTTGTTCTCATACAATAAGTGAAAAATAGATGCTTATTTCCATAGTCGCTAGAGACAAACCGTAAATGAATAAGAGATAAAACAATCAAAATCTACTGACAGTAGAAATTCCTGCTGACTTTGCAGCATTATCAAATGAGAACAGGATCAGTGTGAAAACGCCACCATGTACACGGTGGAGGCAACAAGAAAATTGACAGATGGGCTAGAACAACAGATAATCCGAATAATCATGGACCTGCCCTGCTTGGTACATTGTGGGAATCGTGGGATGAAACAGAAAGCTGTCTGCTAAAGAATTTTTAAGATACCTAGTAGAAGTGCAGCCCAAACTTGTGATGGGAATTATTGGAACTGGACATTGTCAACTAAAGGAACACCTTCATAATAGAAAGCTAAATCACATGCCCCTTTGCAGAGGCTGTGAATAGGTGGATCAAACCATGCAACATCACTTTGTGCCTGTTTGACCCTGTTTACTACTAGAAGATTCATTTGGGAAGACCAGTGACCAACTATGGCTAGCATTAGGGAACTTCGCCTAGGCGACATCACCAGCAATTTTGCAAGAATATAATTGTTGATGACTTAGGTGGGATGACCTCTTCAGAGAAAATATAGAAGGGGTCCGATGGGGCGTATGTGCTGCAATCCTTGAGTGGACTGCCCTCCCACCATTTTCACACATCCATTCCACAGATTTCACACTGTAGGTGTTTGGTATCAATCAGATGACTAACCAATGAATCGTTAGCCATTACTTAACAATAAGAGCTAACTCACCATTTACACGATCATGGTAGTTATTATACTATTATAAAGTTATAATTAACAAAATGACAGGTTATGTTACTTTTCTCATATGATTTCTGTATAAAGAATATGCATATGGTGAATTTATTCATATTTTTTGAGGGAATACAAAACCGTGAGACATTTATTTACATTTTAAGTTTTATTTTTTTCCAAAGCAAGAAATCTGTATGTAAACTCCTGACAGGTTTGCTGTGAGAAATATGCCAAAATATAGATGACAAATAACTTATGCCTTTGCCTGCATGTCCAAATGTTGCACTAAGGAGAGGGTACACTTTCTATAGAAAATTGGCCCAAATGATTAATTAAAAATGAAACTTGATGAGTATGAAAGAAATCTATGTATTTTCGTATAAAAGAGGAATTGATCTTTACATCCACCATTAAATAAACGGTATCTGTTGCAACATTGCTATTAAAAGGAAATGTCAAAGTTGGACTGTTTCATGAGTTTCAGCAAAAATCGCTTTATTTTTCAGTATTTTTAATATTTTCGTACACAGCAAAGGGAAGAAGCACAATTTTGTTGTGATATTATTGCAATAAATAGTAAAATTCATAACATACCAAAAAACTAAGTTGCTTCTATGCTTTGCTTATATTAAAAAATAAACTTTTGTTTAAGTTCATACACTTCAGAGCATATGAAAAACGAAAGTGAAGGTTTATATAAACTATATGTCCACAAGGAGAACTCTAATTTTGAGAATCAGAATTCAGTCTCGTCATACATCTTTAAAGCAATATAATATGTGGATTGAGTACTTCAACTGTGTTGTCGTGGTACTACCAGTATAAGGTTGGAGCTCACACCATCGTCTGCTGTGCTTATATAGCCTCTGTGATTTGGTTTTTGGTATTCAATAGGTATATTGAAAACAAACAACCAAATATCAATTATGGTGAAAACGTGATGGATGCTGCCATAACGGAACAGTCCGATATTGATGAAGATAATGACTGATTATTGTAAAAATATAAAAGTATCACATTATTACACGAAATTGCACCATAATTTTTAACGCATTTTATGTATTTCTAAATCAATGTAAAAAAAAGTATTCAAAGAAATCTAATTAAACACCCTATTTTAGATTATACAGCACCGAGTAGTCATTAAAAATAATGTAAATGTGACTTTATTAATTGGGACGTTTGAATATGCATTTAAGTGTACCCCCTCCTTTATCTCTTTTATTAACAATTTATACAAGTTCATCTTTTCTTTATAGTTTTTCTCATATGATTTGTCGATTTGGACGAAATCTTAAACTTAATGCAAAAGAGACGAGGCTACAAAAACAGACGAGACGAAGAAGGACTGAAAACGTATAAGGCAATAAAGTGGGAAATCATTAGAAAATGTAGAAAAGCGAAAGAACAATGGATAGAGGAGAAATGCAAAGAAGTAGAAGATAAGTTGCAAGTAGGTAAGACCGATGAGGCTTACAAAATAATTAAGAGGAACTTCAGGGATGTAGGAACAATAAGTAGAAATGTTAGGAGTCAATCGGGGGACATACTGATAGGAAGAGAGGAGAAAGCGGATAGATGGAAGCAGTACTTAGGAAATTTATACGAGGGTCAGGAATTAGGAGAGATATTAGAGGAAGAATCTAGCATCGATAGGGAAGATGTAGGAATTTGAAATAGCACTAAGGGGGCTAAAGAATAATAGAGCGCCGGGTGTAGATAAAATACAGACGGAAATTTTGAAATGTGCGGGACAGAAAGTAGTAAATAGGATGTTTGAACTGGTAAAACACATATACGAAACGGGCGAGATGCCGGAGGATTATAAGAGGAACATTATCGTTACTATACCGAAAAAGAGAGGAGCCGACAAATGCGAGAACTTTAGAACGATTAGCCTAACTTCCCATGCGTCAAAAATCTTAACTAGAATAGTGCAGAAGAGGATGGAAAATAGAGCGGAGGAAATACTAGGAGAAGACCAATTCGGGTTTAGGCGAAATAGGGGAAGTCGCGAAGCTATTCTGGCGCTAAGAGTAATGTTAGAGAAAACAATAGAAAAAGGAAAGAATGCTTATATAGGATTTGTAGATTTAGAAAAAGCTTTTGATAACGTAAGATGGGAAAAAATGTTCGAGATACTAAAGAGCGCGGGAATGAAGTATAGAGATAGGAGAGTAGTACACAATCTATACATAGAGCAAACTGCTGTTATAGAAGTAGAAGGGGAAGAAAGGGAAGTAGGTATTAGGAAAGGAGTAAGACAAGGATGTACGCTATCACCACTAATTTTTAATCTGTACATCGAAGAGGCGATTAATGTGGTAAAAGATAGAGTAGATTTCGGGATTAAAGTACAGGGACAGAAACTAAAAATGCTGAGATTCGCGGATGATATAGCAGTATTAGCATCTAGTAAGGAGGAACTAGAATCAGCATTGAACGAAATGGAGGCAGTGTTGACAGAGGAATACGGAATGAGGGTGAATAAAAACAAAACTAAAGTGTTAGTGTGCAGAGAGCGCGAGAGCAGAGCAAAAACGAAAGTACAAATTAATAATGAAAGATTGGAGGAAGTTAAAGACTTCACTTATTTAGGAAGTAAAATAAATTGGGATGGAAGAAGCGATAAAGATATAAAACAAAGAATAGCGCAGAATCGAGTATCTTTTAACAAAAAGAAAGCACTTTTATGCTCGGGGGTAATAAACTTAGAAACAAGGAAGAGATTTTTGAAAACATATGTATGGAGCACGGCACTTTACGGCTGCGAAACCTGGACGGTAGGGGAAGCAAGTAGGAAGAAATTAGAAGCTTTTGAGATGTGGTGTTACCGAAGAATGATGAAAATACCATGGACTGATAGGGTTAGAAACGAAGAAGTATTGGAGAAAGTCGGCGAGAAAAGGAGTATGTGGAAAAACTTAAAGAAGAGAAGAGATAGAATGGTGGGCCACTTGCTGAGACATGGGGGAATAGTCCGCGATATTTTGGAGGCAGAAATAGGAGTGAAGAAAGGCAGAGGTAGGCCTAGATTAGACTACTGCTCGCAAATAGTAAGGGATGTAGGTTGTAGCACAATTAGCGAAATGCGTAGGTTAGCACAAGATAGGAGAAGCTGGAGGTTAGCGTCCAACCAGTCTTAGGACTGATGACCTAATGATGATGATATGATTTGTGAAGAATATTCATATCACGAATATATTCATATTCTTTGAGGAAATACAAAACCGTGAGACATTTATTTATAATTATTTTAAGTTTCATTTTATTTTTTGCAAAGTAAAAAATCTGTGTGTTAACTCCTGACAGGATTGCCTTATAAAATAGGCCAAAATATAGATGAAAAATGACTTACGCTTTTTCCTGGTTGTCCAAATGGTGCACTAATTCATCTCTTTTATTAACAATTTGTACAAGTTCATCTAAGAGAATCTGTTCTCTATTCCGTTGGTCTTCTGTCTTCCGCCAATCCTCAATCGAAGCTATCTTATGAAGTTCATCGTTCAGCATCTTGTACCTCGTTTCAAGATCTGCTTCTTTCTCCCTACAAAAAAATCGTAAATCACTTTTGGCGTACTCGAACCCAGATAAATGCTCACAAAATATTAAGTTGCATCTGCCGCCTAAGTAAAGCATTCTTCTTATTAACAAACATGAACCACTTCGCCATAAGAGCCTCTTCATCTTCGCCATTACTATCTCTCGACTCCATCACAGATCGAAGTTGCTTCTCTAGTATTGCAGCTTGCTCATCTATGGCACTTTGCTCCCTTTCCAAATCTTCATTCTCTTTATCTATCCACGTATGTACATCTATACCCATCTAAAGAATATGTTATCAATTTGATTTAAACAAAAAAAAAGCAAGTTCTTTGAGAATTTAACATTTTCAATGCTAACCTACCTCTTTTAATCCTAAATCTTCAGGTAACTTATCTGGAGTGATTCTATCACTTCTGTCTTTACTATTATCTTGAGGACTAGATTTTTCGGTAGGTTCTTCGAAATGATTTACAATTTTAGGAGAGTACGCATTCCCATTCCTCTCTGATCCTAATAAAGAAACTTATATAATTGAAAGATACATTTCATATAATCACAGAGCTACCTGCACTATTCTGTCTTTCAAGATATGGAAATTCACTACCCAACATATGTAGCTTAACCTCTGCGTCTACGTAAGCCTTTATTGAATCTGGACTGACCCTGATTATCTCCGTCGTAGGACCAGAACCTCTTCTCGCGTCGGCAAGCAACTTCCTCGCTCTTTCACGAAGCTGCGCTTGCCTTTCTTCGTCCGACTGTAATGGAAAATCACTATGACTCTAGAGGAAAGGAAAAGAGAAAATAAAGAGTGAATCGAAGCTTATTATAGAAAGAAAAACAAGTACGTGTTAAGTGAAAATGGAAAAATTAATTGAGATGAGTGGTACGTACCCTTGTAGGCGATGTGGGGTTAGAACCTTCTTTCTTCGCCTGTTCTAGCAAGAGCCTGGCCCTTTCCCTTTGTTCCGAGTGACGCATGAGTATTTGCTGCACACGTGTCAAAAACATTTTAATGGCATGCCAAACCTTCACATCAAATTGTTAATGGCAGTTATTTATCGTGACAAGTTGCCCTTTACGAGATTTCACTTTAGGATGTATTTCATATCGCATATTTCATCCAATATAAATTATAATATTTTATTTCTTGTATATTAAAATCGTCTACTATTTCATATTTAAATTACCATATACTACCTTTTTAAAAACCAAAAACAGATTCTACATAAGAAAAATTAAAACTAACATCCTTCTTATTTAATAGTAATAGTGATTTTACCAACTGAACACTTAATGAGTTTAATTTTATTAAATATGAAACTCGTGTTGTAAATATCTTAACAATGATATGTTTTAACTTTTAAATAAATAAAATAAAAGAAAAATATCTCCAACTTGACAACATACATATGTTATTATTATCCCGTTATATTCATGAGAGCAAAGATCAGATCCACATTTTAATTTCAGTTGTCTAACTCACTTAAACCTTATATTATTTAATAGTATAAAAATTAACAAGGCATCCCAATACAATTTTAGTAACATATAATCTTCCCTGTGGCTGGCTATTTTAAAAATCTAGATGAGAATATCGCAGTGATATTAATGAAGTTGATATTGCAGAATAGAATATCGCAGTCATAATTTACCAAGTAGATTAGATGATTTATAAAGTTATCTTGATAATGCTGGGTAAACACTAACAGTAACTTCAACAAATCAGAAGCCATAGTCCACCAATATATGTGCCAGGTAATCTCAGGTGCAAGAGAATAAATAATTTAATGTGCAAGGGAATTTGAAAAAAAAAAAGGGGAAATAGAAACACTACAAATATGTGTGCGAATGTTTAATTTATTATTAAGGAAAACTGGATAATTTGAGGTGAAAAATTTTACTTATGGATGCATTACCCTGTATTAATTAATCATTATGCCATGAATAAAACAGTTAACTTTTTATCACTTTCTTATATGTAACATTTTACTGTAATTTCAGCTTTAAGGGGACATTTTCAGACTTGTAATACATACATAACATGATGAGCAGGTAGGTGACTGAATTTATATAATTGAAAAGGACATCTGGGGAAATTTCACCGTAAGTTTAACTAGACTGAGCTAATTTGCAAATTTCTATAGTTACAATGAGTTTAATCCATTTGGATTTAATTTTCCTTATAATTTTTCGTTTATACAGTGCCTTCACTACTGTTCACAAACCACATGACCTCTTAGTTCCTCTTCGATAGTTATTTTGTTGTTTTTAAAATGGTTGCACTTTGTTTAGTAATTTTTTGAATCTATCAGTAACATTTCTAGAAAATCCTAATTTTATATTAACCTGGATAATTACTGTACTTTAGTTGGCTATAAGAATAGTGACATGAAGATAGCCAATTAGATGTTACGAGGGTGAATCAAATATAAACGAGACTTTTGGTTCTGGGCATGCAATAGTAACGTGTGAGGGTTCTGGCTTCGTGTGGGTGTTGGATAGGGATGTCAGGAGGGGGAGTAGGTGGGTGACCTAGCTCGTTCCTTTCAGTACCAGTCGTGACGATGTTTGAGTAGGTACCTTCGTCAATTGCGCAGCGTGTTATCATCAAGTTTCTCGCCACGGAAGGTATAAAACTAGCTGAAATCCTGACGAAATTGACTGCGCAGTTCGAGGAAGAGACACTGTTCCGAGATAGAGTGTTTATATAGCATAAAAACAGTTTGTGGAGGGTCGTGAGAAAGTTGAAAATGAGAGCCATGATCGCCGACCTTGCACCAGCATCACCAGCGACAGCATTGTCCGCGTTCAACAACTTTTTGAGGGTGACAGGCGTCTGACCACCAATGAGATTACATCTAAGGTTGGAATAAGTTATGGAAGCACTTTTTCGATCACCACAAAGGAGCTAGGGTTTCGTAAGGTGTGCGCAAGGTGGGTCCCTCGCCTTCTGACAACTGAGCAGAAATTGCATCGTTTTCAGGTGTGTGAGCGTCTCCTAGCGAAATTTCTGGAAGAGGAAGACTCGTTTCTTACTCACGTTATCACCTGCGATGAAACGTGGGTGCACCACTATACTCCTGAGTCGAAACAAGCGAGCAAGGAGTGGAGACGTCAAGGGGAGGCTGGGCCAGTGAAAGCCAAGTCAAGGCTGTTAGCAGGCAAGGTTTTGGCTACAGTTTTTTATGACCAGTATGGCTTGTTGCACCTCGATTTCCTGTATGGTCGCAGGACCATTAATGCAGTGTACTACTGTGACATTTTAAACGAGGTTAGACTTGCATATCGCCGCAAACGACGTGACCTACTGATGAGAGAAGTGAAACTTCTCCATGACAATGCTAGTCCCCATACAGCAGCCCTGACCAGAGAGAAATTGGGCTGGGAGACACTTGAACACCCTCCCTATAGCCCCGATCTATCACCCTGCGCTTTTCACTTCTTTGGTCCTTTCAAGGAAGCCATGGGAGTGCACAGATTCAACAACGATCAGGAGGTTGAGACCTACGCGCGCTATTGGCTGGAGACACAACCAAGTTCATTCTACAAGCAGGGCATCACAAAATTACCTATACGCTGGGAAAAATGTGTTTCCAGATCAGGAGATTATGTAGAAAAATGAGTTGTTATTCTTTTCTTTTCAAGTTCAAATAAAACAAATTAAAAAAAGTCATTTATACATTGACATCTCATGCATAATGATGTTCTAGTCTTTTCCATTGGTTATTTCCTTTCTAATTGTAATTTTGTAATTTATTAGTCATTTTAGGAGATGTGTTATTTTGCGCTTCTGGTAAGGTAAAGTAGAAGTAACTTTTTTAGGTTAAATAATAAATGCAATGCAATATACAGATGAAACATGGAGCATATTCTCTACAGCCATGCATACAACAATTCATAATTCATAACCTCATAATGTTGTAATACTAGTATGAGTAAGCAAATCGCAGTAATATTGCGCCACCCCGTCGCGCACGCGCGCACGCGCACACGCACCCACACACGCACCCACGCACGCACGCAAACACACACCCACGCACGCACTCACACATCCACACACACGCACACACACCCAAACACACGCCCACGCACGCACACACCCACACCCACATATTATATATATTTTATTATTTTAAACGCACTTAATTGTTAAATGTGGATAAAACAGTTGGATAAGTACATATTGCTACTTGCAATCTTTACATAATAGCTATTTTGATAATTCTAATATACATTTTATTACACGACAAATTAGACTGTTGGATCTGTAGAATTTTGAAATTAATTAATACCAATAGCATAATATTGGTTGCATAAATCTCAAGGTTATGTGACTTGTCAACATTAATGAGGGCACCGCATAAATTTAGTTACCTGCCTTTACTTGTTATTCATTAATTTGTTATTTATAATTAAAGACTGAAACTGGATAACAACAATGTTAAATTTATATTGGTAAAAAAACAATGTGAAGTGTTGTATTAATGTAATAATTTGAAAGAGCTGATATGAAAAATATGTTTACAGAAAACAACCTAGACAGTAAACAACTCAGCTCATGAGACTCCAGAATACACAGTTACCTTCAATAGTAGGAATAGAAGGACTCTACATATTGTTAGATTGAAAAGAGCACAAGTAGATTAATAATTTGCTACTATATAGAATATACATTACAACGTTGAGTTTTTTGCCAATTTTAGATTAGATTTATAATATAGATGTTTCCACAGTCAACTATCTTTCTGAAATCTCTCTGCGAATGTCTGAACAGAATTCAATATTTGATAATTTGAAGAAGGGAATTTAAAACTCCTGCAGTACAATTGTTATAATTAAGTTTAGATACAAAGAATGAAACTAAATAGATGTTTTAAATTCCAAGAAATGTGAATGTAATCAGTTTAAAAGAGGAACTGTGAATGATAGAAGCAACAGCTATAGATGATTGAAGTTATTCCATGGCTTCACATGGAATATTAAAAATCAGTAACTGATCAATCAAGAAGCTAACTTTACAAAATAAATTTATCTCCTCCCACTGCTATTAAAGACCATTCCTTAGGTACCTTGTTGTTACATACAAAAAAAGAAAAATATATACATATACAGGGTTCTAGGATAGTTCCTGGCATAACTTTATATGTACGTACCTCAGAAATAAGCGATAAACAAAAAATAACTAAATTGTCCCACAAAAATCCTGACAATGATTCCATTGAAACAATTTCTGATATTGAGGTTGTGAATTAAAAAAAAATCTTTTTTGAAAATGCTTATTGAATGTAAATGAATAATTTTGATTTGAGTAAATTTAAACAGGATTTCTGATTGCAGGATCTCATTTCTTGTGGTTAATGCACTTGATATCTAAATTTATTTCAGATATTTAGCTCTATTAATCCACCACCATGTATTATGCTAATTTAATGAAATCATTAATCATTATTATAAAATATGTTTAGCAAATTTTGTCACCTTGGTGAACATTATTTGTTTTTCCATTTTCATTAAAGTTCTTTTCTTTACTCAATAAAAACTTAAGACTAGATGAATATACTTAGGATCTATATAATTTCGATATCGGCGGTGAATAAATGACAATT